>CM038147.1:349101267-349701267 GCA_021437245.1 Aegilops speltoides
TACTTTTCCAATCTATATTATAAAATACCAAAATTATATTTATCTTATCATACTATCTCTATCAGATCTCACTTTTGCAAGTGGCCGTGAAGGGATTGACAACCCCTTTATTGCGTTAGTTGCGAGTTCTTTGTTTGTTTGTGTAGGTGCGTGGGACTTTTGAGGAGCCTCATACTAGATTGATACCTTGGTTCTCAAAAACTAAGGGAAATACTTACACTACTATTGCTGCATCACCATTTCCTATTCAAGGAAAACCAACGCAAGCTCAAGACGTAGCAGCCTCAGGAGGTGAGGTGTTCTTGAGATCAAGATAGCTGGTGGGATGTGAACTGGATGCCCCTCTATGTTGGTGGCTAAGTCCTATTTATAGTGGCCTTGGTCCTCTTCCCAAATGTTGGCGGGAAGGGATCCCACAACAGCCGGATTTGAAAGGGGACAAGTAGTACAACTTATCCTGACTAAAGTGGTCTTTGCATGCGAAAATCCCCTGGTCGTGACGCTGCGGTGGGCTTGGTGATGACCTCCGTCCTGCCGTCCTGGTGGTCTTGGTCTTGTTGCACCAGAATGGAAACCTATGGCTGATTCCTCAGGACTCCGCGCCCGCGGCTGCTACGTCTTGAGCTTGCGTTGGTTTTCCTTGAAGAGGAAAGGGTGATGAAGCAAAGTAGTGTAAGTATTTCCCTCGGTTTTTGAGAACCAAGGTATCAATCCAGTAGGAGGCTCCTCAGAAGTCCCACGCACCTACACAAACAAACAAGAACCTCGCAACCAACGCAATAAAGGGGTTGTCAATCCATTCACGGCCACTTGGGAAAGTGAGATCTGATAGATATAATATGATAAGATAATTGTTTTTGGTATTTTTATGATATAGATTTGAAAATAAAAGATGCAAATAAAAGTAGATGAAAACTTATATGATAAAAGATAGACCCGGGGGCCATAGGTTTCACTAGTGGCTTCTCTCAAGATAGCATAAGTATTACGGTGGGTGAACAAATTACTGTCGAGCAATTGATATAAAAGTGCATAGTAATGAGAGTATCTAAGCATGATCATGTATATAGGCATCACGTCCGCAACAAGTAGATCGAAACGATTCTGCATCTACTACTATTACTCCACACATCAACCGACTCTTGCCTGCATCTAGAGTATTAAGTTCATGAAGAACAGAGTAACGCATTAAGAAAAATGACACGATGTAGAGGGATAAACTCATGCAATATGATATAAACCCCATCTTTTTATCCTCGATGGCAACAATACAATACGTGCCTTTGCAGCCTCGCCACACCGGGAAAGGACACCGCAAGATTGAACCCAAAGCTAAGCACTTCTCCCATTCAAGAAAGATGAATCTAGTAGGCCAAACCAAACTGACTTGCAAAGATAACTTAATCACACATAAAAGAATTCAGAGGAGATTCAAATATTTCTCATAGATAAACTTGATCATAAAGCCACAATTCATCGGATCTCGACAAACACACCGAAAAAGGAGTTACGTCGAATAGATCTCCAAGAAGATCGAGGAGAACTTTGTATTGAGATTCAAAGAGAGAGAAGAAGCCATCTAGCTAATAACTATGGACCAAGGTCTGTGGTAAACTACTCACAACTCATCTGGAGAGGCCTTGAGATGATGTAGAGGCCTCCGTGGCTAATTCCTCCCGTGAGCACCGACGAAGGCTCCAAGATGGGATCTCATGGATCTGAAGGTTGCGGTGGTGGAAATAGTTTTTCGTGGTGCTCCTGGATGTTTTCGGGGTACATGGATATATATAGGAGGAAGAAGTAGGTCGGTGGACGCTCGAGGGGCCCACAAGGGTGGGGGCGTGCCCACCCCTAAGGGGCGCGCCGAGCACCCTCGTGGCCGCCTCTTATGTTGCTTGACATTCACTCCAAGTCCCCTGGATTGCGTTTGTTCCAAAAAGATCGCTCCCGAAGGTTTCATTCCGTTTGGACTCCGTTTGATATTCCTTTTCTTCAAACTTGAAATAGGCAAAAAAAAGTAGCAATTTAATTTGGGCCTCCAGTTAGTAGGTTAGTCCCAAAAATGATATAAAAGTGTAAAGTAAAGCCCATAAACATCCAAAACGGGTAATATAATAGCATGGAACAATCAAAAATTATAGATACATTGGAGACGTATCAAGTATCCCCAAGCTTAATTCCTGCTCGTCCTCGAGTATGTAAATGATAAAAATGGAATTTTTGATGTGGAATGCTACCCAGCATAATTCTCAATGTATTGTGGCATGAATGTTCAGATCCAAATGATTCAAAATAAAAGTTCAATATTGACATAAGAAATAGTAATACTTCTAGCATACTAACTAAGCAATCATGTCTTCTCAAAATAACATGGCTAAAGAAAGTTATCCCTACAAAATCATATAGTTTGGCTGTTGCTCTTTCTTCATCACACAAAGTATTTAATCATGCACAACCCCGATGACAATCCAAGCAATTGTTTCATAATTTAGTAATCTCAAACATTTTCAACTTTCACGCAATACATGAGTGTGAGCCATGGACATAGCACTAAATGTGGAATAGAATGGTGGTTGTGGAGAAGACAAAAAGGAGGAAGATAGTCTCACATCAACTAGGCATATCAACGGGCTATGGAGATGCCCATTAATAGATATCAATGTGAGTGAGTAGGTATTGCCATGCAACGGATGCACTAGAGCTGTAAATGTATGAAAGCTCAACAAAAGAAACTAAGTGGGTGTGCATACAACTTGCTTGCTCACGAAGACCTGGGGCATTTTGAGGAAGCCCATCACTGGAATATACAAGACAAGTTCTATAATGAAAAATTCCCACTAGTATATGAAAGTGACAACATAGGAGACTCTCTATCGTGAAGAACATGGTGCTACTTTGAAGCACAAGTGTGGTAAAAAAGGATAGTAGCATTGTCCCTTCTCTCTTTTTCTCTCATTTTTTTATTTGGCCTTTCTCTTTTTTTGGCCTTTCTCCCTTTTTTTATAAAGCCCGAAGTCTCATCCCGACTTGTGGGGGAATCATAGTCTCCATCATCCTTTCCTCACTTGGGACAATCCTCTAATAATGAAGATCATCACACTTTTATTTACTTATAGCTCAATATTACAACTCGATACTTACACTACAAAAAAATACACTTCCGTGATGATACGTGTTTGTCACAGTAGGTCACGTTTTTTGTCATGCATGTACATCCATGACGATTTTATGAAAGAATCAAGATAGTCATACATGTCTTTGTCGAGAAGTGTTCCATGACATTACCAAAATTATCATCACGAAGTGTCCACTTCCATGACGATAAATCGGCGTCCGAAGTGCTTTCGTCAAGGGTGACCAACACGTGGCATCCACCATAACGAACGCCGTTAAGCTATCGGGTCGGGTTTTGGATCCGATAACCCGTTAATGACCCGACCAATGGGGATTTTCCGTGTAAAATCATCATTAGTTGGAGGAAACACGTGTCGGCTCATCGTTGGGACAGATGTCATCTACTCATTGGACAGAAGGCGCCTATGATATGTCGACACGTGGCACGGCCCAACAGAGGCCCATTCCTGTGAAAAGGTCAGCCCGTTTGACTTAGTCAAAAGGTGGCGGGCCGGCCCAAGGAAAGCTTGTTAACGGCCTGTTTGCATATAGCCCATTTACAACCCGCTAACCCAAGGCCCGTTACGCCCTATCCGAATTAGGCCCAGTAGCGTCATCTGGGCCATCAATATGATTCCAGCCCGTTTTCACCTCTGGCCCATGTATGGCCCATGACGTCTTTTCGGCCCATATGAGGCCCTTTGTAACTCTTGGCCCATTAACAGCCCGTGGTGAAACTGGTCCGTAATGAACAGTGTATCACTTTACACCCATTGACGGCATGTGGTGAAACTGGCCCGTAATGAACAGTGTATCACTTTATATCCATTAACGGCCCGTTATTCCGTTGGGCCGTTTCCAGCCCATGTTATCTTTCGGCCTTCTCAGAGCCCATTAATTCTTGGGCTCATTTCCAGCATTCGTTTACTTACGGCCCACTACTGTCATTTTTTGCTTGTGGGCCAAATTCAGCCCGTGGTTATAGTCGGCCCGTTTGTGGTCCATTAATTCGTTCGGCCGTTTTCATAGCGTCGTCAAATACAACCTATTAATGATGGCCCATTATGGTCGGCCCATGAACAGATGATTCCAACTCTAGCCCGTTTGCGGTCATAATGCGGTCTGTTATTGGCCCATGTTTGGCCAATCGATCATACGGCCCGTATAAGGCCCATTGATGATACGGCCCGTAGAAGGCCCATTGTTTCTACGGCCCGTAGAAGGCCCACTATTTCTATGGCCCGTAGGAGGCCCACTGTCACTACAGTAAATATTAGCCCATGGTTATTGTGGCCTAGTTTTTTAAAAAATAGGTTATTGCAGCCACTAGCAAACCGCGGAAAAAGAACTGCACTAAATACAAGCAAACAAATAAATAAGCAAGCAACTTATGCTAGGCTATCATGGCTATTACACATATTACATCCACTGGGCATCAAAGTTCGCCACCAGTGCAAATATAGGGAACAAAGCAGCATATAAACACTGCGACAAAACAAGTCGGAAGCTGAAACCACTTGAAGAGTTCAAGAAACAATATCACAGGTACCCATAATCTTTGGCAAGATGCTTAGCAAGCTTATTAACTTTCTCTTGTTTGGCGCTTAAATCCTCCGGTAGCTTGCTATTGCACAAGAAAGTATGCATCGAATTCGCAGGACTTCCTCGATCCTTGACTTCTTCAAAGACACGGTGATTGATGCCTTTCGACTTGTAGTGAGGCAGAAGAAGCGAAGTGATTGAGCGACAAGTTGAAGAGCTTGTGCAGTGGTATCGCCACGATGCTTTCGAACACTACATCAACACAGGATCTGTGGGGTTTTCTCACTTGTCTACAAGATCATTTTATCACCTTTCTTGGAGACCAACAGGTTGTCTCACTATCTTGAACCTTATCGCATTACTTTCTTTACCATTGCATAGTGGGGTGCTCTTCTCCAATATTACATTTGCATACTACAAGAGAAACAAGCAGACACATCACATGTTTAGCTTGTAGTATACGAAACTCATTTTGGTAAACCGGTTCAGTAGTAAGGTGGACAGGATAACAGCATGAAACAAACATATATCTATGTACTATGGTCACTATATTGTCCATATCATTCTAGTTTATGTTCCCTAATCAAGATAGAGACACAGTTCAACTCATATATTTTGAAGACACAACATCATAGACAGAATATAGGTTTGAGAAACTACATAGCATTGGCAACACTTGTAATGTGCATCACATGAGAACATAACTGTTTATACAACTTAAAATGAAATCAACATAGAGCAAGAAGTTAGAACAACAATCTAGTTAAAGAAATAGGTTTAAAACATACCTGTTGCGCCGTTGGAGTTTCAATTGGATCCTTCAAATTCGAAAGTAGTTGGTATGAGTAAATACAATGATGCAACAGCAAAGGAGTATGGACCATAGCTACGGAATCTGACGTGAGAACAGTTGCTCTTCTGCTTTAAATGTGGAGTTTGGGTTAGCTGTGGTGGTCTTCATGCTTTGGGCACTGCAGTAGCTTTACAAACTACTCGTGTGGGGGTACTCTGTGGTGGACATGGTGCTTTGTCAACTGGAAGTGGGTTACTATCCGCTTGGGTTGTGGTTAGATGGGTTGTAGCTGGTTCTCTGCCCAACGGTGTAAGTGTTCAATCTGGACGAGTCTCGATTATGTGTGGTGGGGCTAGTTTGTGGGCCAGTACAACCATGGTTCTATCTGCATCGACGGGTAGCACTGTCTTTTGTGAAGAATGGGTTTTTGCTCCCTTAGATACTGCCATCACCCCCTCCAATTCAAATGGCTGATAAACAAGAAAAGAAATTGAATGTTCAAACATTGTATGATAGATAGATGTGATAATTCACATATATGTTGTATAACCAAACAGGACAGCATGACACAATTTCACATATATGATGCCTAACTAAACAGGATAGCATGACACAGTTTCAGATATATGATGGATAACTTAACAGGATATAATGGCATAATTCAACATATGATGAGTATCTAAACAAGATGACATGACAAAACTATATGATGTCTTTCTAAAATAGGTTGGGATGAAATAATTCACATACATGTGATCTAAGTATACAGGATGGCATGATATAATTGACATAATTGATTCATATACTAAGCAGCTGGCACTCGCATGTATGATATCTAAACTAAGCATATGGAATTCAATATTGTGCATATGATGTCTAAATTAAGCAATGCAAGACAACATATGCATCATATGAGAAATATAAACATTGCAACTTAGAGCATACACCTCAGGTGGGGTATAGGACTGGTCATCTGTCTCTGAATCCTCCTCTGAGGAGCTCCCTGTAACCATCAAGATATATGCTTCAACAGGTACCATTGCCTGCTCTGAAGACCTTATTTTCACTCCAGATTTTCGCATAACTGGCTCAAATGGCTGATACACATGAAGAGTAGTTCAATATACACAGATTGTCGACAAATGGAATACGTAATGAAAAAAGAGTTGGCATGAGATAATTCACATATATGATGCCTGGCTCCATGGCGGTGCATAATTCACATATATGATAACTGGCTGAAAAACATGGCATTGCATAATTCACATATCTGATATAGAAAGCAAACTGGAGGCATTCACACAAAGCATGTCTAATCCAAGCAGATGGCATGGCAATGCAAGACACCATATGCATGATATGAGCAATATAACCCAGCCAAGTTAGAGCATGCACCTCGGGGGGGAATACGACTGGTCATCTGTATCTGAATCCTCCTCTGAGGAGCTATCTGTAACCAACAAGAAATCTGCATCGACAGGTAGCATTGACTGCTCAGAAGACCTTGTTTTCACTCCAGATTTTCCCATGACCGACTCAAATGGCTGATGCATAGGAAGAGTAGATGAATGTATAAATATTGTTGACAAATGGAATACATTATGGAAAAAAATATGGCATGATACAATTCACATATACGATGACAGGCTAAACAGGATGGCATTGAATGATTCACGTATATGATGCCTGGCTAAAGAAGATGTCATTGCATAATTCCCATATACTCCCTCCATTCCTAAATATTTGTCTTTTTAGAGATTTTAAATGGACTACCACATACGGATGTATATAGACATATTTTAGAGTGTAGACTCACTCATTTTGTTCCGTATGTAGTCACTTGTTGAAATATCTAAAATGATAAATATTTAGGAATGGTGGGAGTATGATATGGAAACCAAATAGGTGGCATTCACACAAAGCAAATCTAAACTAAGCTGATGACATATAGGATGTATAATGTAAGCAATGCAAGGCGCCATATGCATGATATGACCAACATCAGCATGTCAGGTTAGAGCAAACAACTCAGGTGGTAAACAGGCGTGGTCGGCTCCTTCTAAATCCCCATCTGAATAGTTATCTTCCTCTGGAATACAATCTGGAAATGCAGGAGGGGGCCCACTTCGCCCATCATGGAGCGGCGTCTGCATGACATTATATTCCCATGCAACGGTCTTCTCTTTTTCTCTACATGTTCAGTACGATTGTGTACAATATCTGACATGCATAATAAAAAAATAGTTAGATTTTGTAAGGCCTAAGGGGTGCATGCAAAAATCAAGACTGATGGTAGCAAACGAGTGGATTGATCCAAAACTAATGATAGCAGGTAGATTATAGCTTCAGTTTAAAAAGATAGACAATGGATCATCTATTGGTTGTTGCCCACCCAACAAGAACCACAAGAAGACCCCAGATGAACCAGATAGTAGACAGATACTATTCGTTGCTGGCTCGATATGAGACCCATGGGCATTTCAAAACTCAAGTTTGAACGATAAAGTAGCAGGTAATAATAACCGATGCATAACGTAAGCAAACACGAAAGATTGCAACCTCTCTTCCAGAACTATGTAGTCCTCAGGTTCATCTGCTCAGTCGATGATGGTAATGAAGTTGGCGTGGCTGCCAGCAACGGGGAAGATGATCTGAGGCGGCAAAAGAAAGTTTGCAGGGGGGATCTCTGCTGCAGTGAAGGCTTCTGTCGATGGTGCACCTCAGGTGGGGTGGATGACGGCACGGCAGGAGCATGACATAACACACAGAGTTTTCGTTGCCGCCTATCTGAAAATGAAGTAAATCTATAAGGGCTCCTTAGAATTGGAGGATTCTATAAACGCAGGGACATGAAAAACACAGGAATATGATAGGAATGCACGTGCAGAACAGAGCATTTGGAAACATAGGATTTCAGTCAACCTGGGTGTTTGGTTCACATGAATCGGAAGAACACAGGAATGGAGAAATGTGGTCAAATTAAAGTCAAACCACGTGAAAATGAAAAAAATAAGAATCTTATTATGCCAGTAATGCAATTAGTTCTGTTCTTCATGCATATTAATTTGAAAAGGACGTCCAAGTGAATAAAATTCCTACATTTTTTCTTTGAAAGAGACACCAAAGGAAAAAAATCTTCCAGTTTTGCTTTGCTCCACTCCTTCTAACAGATTTGCACGAATAGTAGTTCCATAGCAAAGGATCACGAGGATCGACATGAATCTGAGAATAACAAAGTGATGCAGCGAGTGTACAACCTCTTTGGCATAGCCTTGTGGACCTCGGCATCATTGGGTTGGGCGTGGAGGATGGTGATGATCTTTGGTGTGATTTGTCGAGGCGGGGAAGAAGATCCGAGGCCTCTGGAAACGGCGCCGAGGGTACTGCTCTGCTGTGATGGATGGTTCCGTCGTTGGAGCAGCTCCGGTAAGGTGTACGGCGACGAGGCTAAAGCAAGACAAGAGAGACAACGTTAATCTGAAGTGGGACCGTAATATCATCTGCAATAGATGATGTAAAATACATCACCAAAAAGTGCTAGATGTAAAACGCATCAGCCGCGCCACGGCCACTCCGACAGATGCTGTAAGCACTGTTCACTCTGAACTTAACTGAAGAAAATGAACTTTACAATCGAAACTGAATTTTACTGTCGAAAATGATTGAACTAGTAGCAAAGCATTGCAATAGATGTTTAGGGCGTTTGAGCACTAGTAGCAGAGAAGCAGTGATGTAAATCAGCAGACGCTCGAGCAGGGAACACACTAGCAGAGAGCAAGTCGTGCAGTAGCACCGCGAGCGAGTGCTAAAGCAGCAACTCCTGTAGCTGCCGGAGGTCGTGCAGTAGCAGCAGCAGCAACACAAGCGAGAGCAAGAGCACAGCAGCAGCATGAACGAAAGCAAGAGGCGGTGCGGCGTGCGACAAAGAACAAACGAGCCGCGGCAAGCGAGAGCCGGAGCAGCTGCAGCTAGCGCCATTGTGGAAGTCGCCACCGAGGAAGCAACGACATGGGGGAGAGACGCCGTGGATGATGTGGCCGGCGACGACGCCGTCGATGGAGACCCGCCATGTCTGCTCGGTATCGAGCACCGACAGCCCCGTGAGATCGAATAAAAGATAAAATGCAGCAGTGAGTGCAGAACCTCCTTGGTGGCACCGAGTTGGCCTCAGCTTCATCGGAGGAATTGGTGAGGGTGCTACGGTTCTGGTGGGGCAGGTCAAGACGACACTGTGGGGATTGAGGTGGCGCGACAGATGAGGTGAACATTGGGGCAGCTCCTTGGAGGTGGAGGATGGGGCGGCTGATCCGGCGGGACACGAGATCGACAACGGATCCTCATCCGGTGCGGTGGATGAGGGACGACGAGCTGTTGCGGTGGACGACGTAGTCGGGGAAGAGTCTCCGGCTGGGCGGCGGCCGGGAGGCCGACGGAGGAGCGTGGGGTTTCGTAGGTTTTGGCGGCCTCGGTGTATGCGAATTGGGGCGAATGGGGGGGGAGCCAAGCTTAGGGACGCGCTTGTCCAAAATGTAGGGTAAGTTACAGTGTACCCCACGGTTTTGACACCACGACGTGGAGCTTCATTTCGGTGAGGGGTAGAAGGGGATTTGTGTATGCAGGCTGCGGGACCGATTTCAGATGAGGAGGGAGTTCTCGCGCGCGTCGAAATTTTGGGATAAGAAGGCGCGACGCGGGTTGAAGAGGCGGGAGTTTCAAAGCAGGTGAGACAAAAGATACTCGAGTTTGAAAATTTCGGGATAACAAGGTGCGGATTCCTTGTTCGGCAGAACACACTTAACGTGTAAAAAAACAATTGATACAAGACACAAGAGAGTCATGTCCCCTTTTACTATATTGCTATAGATGCCATTGAAAAAACTACAAGAAAAATGTAAAAAAATCGGGAGAACAAAATTACCCTGCACAGTACCAAATCGATTCGCACTTCCCTCAACAACAAGAAAAAACAAATCAATTCCCACCAAAAGAAAGAGTAATGTCCCTTTTTATATGATTACAAATGCCAGGATCTCGAATTTCAATTTTTGAATCCACATTATGTTGAATTCGAATATATCGTTAGGTGACCTTGCGGTTTATAATTGATGTAGTCATACATTTTGATCTTCCATCATATATGAACATTTTACTCCACCATGTGAACATATATATTGTCGTCTACCATATGGAATAAATTTGAATCAATTTTCCTTATTTGAATACGATTGTTGTCAAGTTATACAATAATTTAAATATTATCTTGATAACAAAAAACATGCATATAGTAGTAATCATATTTCACTATGAACTACATGTACCATACGCTCTCCAATTCAAATATTTGTATCCATTTTATGTTGAATTCAAATCATAGTACATTATTGGTCTAGGTAGCGAGATGTTCGGGATAATCTAAACCCTGTTTTCATATGTATAATTTTTGGCTGAATTGGGACAAGTTTTGGTATAAGCTTCTTGCAAAACCGGAGATTCTCTCAACAAGCCTCGTGGTTCCGAGAGGAACATGTCACCTTTGTGTCTTGAGCGATATCGCTGCCTCCCCATGATTTTTTTTACTGAGGCAACATAGAACTATATGAGTGCCCTGTTAAATTTTGGTATTATTTCGGGTTCGTTTGATCTTTTTATACATTAATTGAGTTTCTGGACTTTTAATGTGCATAATCTAAATATGAACTGCATGCACATGCTCTGGTGCACCAAAGTTGGTTGAAAAATCACATGTGTGTCCTTGGTTGAATTTCTAGGTCCCATGGAAGTAATGAGAGTGAAATTCAAACATCTGGGCGTCGTGACTCGGTCGAGAACATCGAGAAACTTAGATTTTAAATTCATGTAAATCCAAAACTCGCCTGGAAATCATGAATCTTGGCATGGTGTCATGTCATGGCACTAACAAGTTGTCGTAAAAAATTGGGCCGATTTGGAAGCTCGTGGTTCTAAGAGGGAACGTGCCACCTTTGAGTGTGAAACGATATACGCTGCCCCCCCTTGAGTTTCATAACAAAGGCAACATAGAACTACATGAGTGGCCTGTTAAATTTTGGAATTATTCTGGGTTTGTTTGTCGTTTTTATACATTAATTGACTGTCTGGTCATTTAATGTGCATAAGTCAAATTTGAACTACAAGCACATGCTCTCGTGCACTAAAGTTGGTTGAGAAATCACATTTGTGTCCTCGGGTGAATTTCTAGGTCCCATGCAAGAAATGAGAATAAAATTCAAACAACTTGGCATCGTGGCTCGGCCGAGAACATTGAGAAACTTGGTTTTAAAATTCTTGTAAATGCAAAACACGTATGAAAATCATGAAACTTGGCATGGGTGTCATGTCATGGTACTACCATGCTGTGGTAAAAAAATGGCTGAATAGGAACAGATTTTGGTATAAGCTTCTTGCAAACCGAAGCTTCTCTCAAGAAGGCTCATGGTTCTGAGAGGGAACGTGCCACCTTTGAGTGCAAAACGATATACGCTGTCCCCCTTAAGTTTATTTACAAAGGCAACATAGAACTACATGAGTGCCCTGTTAAATTTTGGAATTATTCTGGCTTCGTTTGACCTTATTTACACATTAATTGAGTTTTTGGTCATTTAATGTGCATAATTCAAATTTGAACTACAAGTACATGCTCCTGTGCACCAAAGTTGGTTGAAAAATCACATTTGTGTCCTCGGGTGAATTTCTAGGTCCCATGGAAAAAATGGGAATAAAATTCAAACATCTGGGCATCGTGGCTCGGTCGAGAACATTGAGAAACTTGGTTTTAAAATCATGAAACTTGGCATGGTGTCATGTCGTGGTAAAAAAATTGGCCGAATAGGAACAAATTTTGGTATAAGCTTCTTGCAAATCGGAGCTTCTCTCAAGAAGGCTCGTGGTTCTGGGAGGGAATGTGTCACCTTTGTGTGCATAATTCAAATTTGAAATACAAGCACATGTTCCAGTGCACCAAAGTTGGTTGAAAAATCACATGTGTGTCCTCGGGTAAATTTCTAGGTTCCATGCAAGAAATGGGAATGAAATTGAAAATTCTGGGCGTCGTGGTTGGGCTGGAAACATTGAGAAAGTTAGCTTTTTAATTCCTGTAAATCCAAAACACGCATGAAATTAATGAAACTTGGCTTGGTGCCATGACATGGCACCAACATGATGTGGTAATTTTGCAGTCCAATTTGCGAAGGCGCACACATTAACAATCAATAAAGTCATTTTGGAACAAGTGCTGTCACAATCGGAAACACAAGTATTATTCAAACAGTGGGCGTTCTATTTACTACCATTTACATGCCGCCACGCGTTCCCATTTTTTATTAGTTAGGAGGCGCCGTGCAGGGTAGCTATTTGAGTACAAGAGGCGTGCGATCAGACCCCTGCACGTGCTTATCGGGAGGAGAGCCCTTTGACCTCCATCTGCCGTCCACCTCTCTCCCAAGGTCTCCATTAATGGCGCCCGGTCCTCTGTTTAATGGCATGGCTATGTCTCACTCGACTGAGATTTAAGAGAGAAAAAAAAATCTGAAAGCACGGATCTTGATGTAAGATACGACAGACTTATATAGCATCTACTGAGACTTATAGCAAGACTGATGAATATATAAGGACGATTAATTGTCTTACATAATTAGAAAGATTATTAAAAAAAGCCACATGCGGCTACGCCCGAAATACACAAGGGCAAAAGAAGAAGGAAGACAAGGATCTGGCTCGCTGATCTCTACTTTCTTGATGCATTGCTGCAGGCCGCGGGAACTAGTCTCTGCGGCGAGCGGCGATGAGCTCTTTCATGTCCTCAGATGCTACTTGAGAAAATCCATGGATTCCTCCACCAGCCTTTGGCGCTCATTGCGGAGCATGTCATTCTCGT
Organism: Aegilops speltoides; assembly: GCA_021437245.1. Classification (NCBI taxonomy): domain Eukaryota; kingdom Viridiplantae; phylum Streptophyta; class Magnoliopsida; order Poales; family Poaceae; genus Aegilops; species Aegilops speltoides. The sequence goes on from CM038147.1 coordinate 349,114,608, forward strand.
CCATAAGTTTCTTGACGATGACGCTGGTCCTCTTCAACAAGGCACTGGTCTCCTCCTGCTGGTCTGCACTTCGGACGATCTTCGCCCTCAGCAGGTCGCGCTCGGCCTGGAGCCTCTCATTTCCCTCCCTTAGTTGCCGGATGACGCCGGTATTCTGTTCAAACGAGGCTTTCATGTCGTCCTGCAACCTCGCCCAGCCAGAGATCTGATCCATCTGGCTATGGACGATCACATGCATGCGCCTGTAACAGTCGTCGCCTGCCCGCGAGAAATTTTCCCAGGCCGCTGCGGCACGGTGGGACATCTCTGCTGCATTCGTGGCATGGAGGGACATCTCTGCTCCTTCCGCGGCACGGCCGGCCCAGTCTGCTGCATCGACGGCGTGGCGGGACCTCCGTGCTACTTCAGCGGCGTGGTGGGTTCTTTGTGCTGCTACTTCCGCGCGACGGGACATGTCGGCTGCTTTCGCAGCAAGGCGGGACATCTCTCGTGCTTCTGGTTCCATGCTCGCCTCTCCCTGGTGGCAATCTCTCGACCTAAAACTCACGCTGGCCATGGCAGACGCAAGGGAAGGATGCTGAATGACTTTTGTTTGTTTTTGTGGATGAGGAGTTGAGGAGGAATGTGCAGTCATCTTGGCATACTAGTATTTATAACCGAGTACTAATACGCTCCTAAGTGGGAAACTGTTTAGGTTGTGATCGGTGTGAACAGGTTTGCAATTCAATTTAGCATGGTACTAATATGCTCCTAAGTGGGAAACCGTTTAGGTTGTGATCGGTGTCAACAGGTTTGCAATTCAATATAGCATGGAGTAATTTGGAATGTGATGAGACGCAGCCTCAAAATTTATTGATGGTTCTAGTTTTGAAATGCGACACTATTCCCGGATGGAGTAGTTCTTTTTCTACTATTGTGTACGTGCAATAACTGGCACCGTCATATACATATCTTACGGTTAATGGGGCGTTCGACAGGAATAGCCGCGCGGCGAGCTATAGGCTAGTCTTTTTTTAGACGCATTAAACCTATCTCTCAGGACTTCTCACACGCACCATCGTGCCACCCACAAAAACTTGTACTCTGAGTTTAGTACGTTATACAGGAAGAGAAGAGGTGCACGCACGCAGTCGTCCTCTCACACATGCGTCTATTTTTCTTGAAAAGGAGGATGATGACCCCCGGCCTCTGCATCTGGGAGTCACACACGCAACTGTAGCTACGAATTGTAGTGTTCTCAACCATCCGATTGGCTCTATCATGGATGTACCTATATACTAAAACATGTCTAGATACATCTATATTTTGACAAATGGAAGGCATGTATTGTGGAACGGAGGGAGTGCTTGTCATCAAAATGGATAAAAAGGGATGTATCTAGAACTAAAATACATCTACATACATCTCCTTTTATCCATTTTGATGACAAGTAGTACTTCTTACCCAAAGGAACTTTATATCCAACAGACACAAAATATCCGTTTGACTATTGGAAATTACTGATCTGATGTCGAAGTAATTGCTGCATCGCCACCAAAACCCACCATTTCTTAAGCTAAAGTAGACCGAGGTAATCCCTATATTAGCATATTACTAAGATAAACAGAAGGCACTGTAGAAACATTTAGGACGTGAGCTTGTTAATCTGAATGTGGAGGGACACCAGCTTAGCCCCGGCCAACAGCTTGGGCGGAACTATGAAGAAGGTCAGCTCCTGCACACCGACGTTGCCGGGATCCTTGCTGCTTGTCACCACCATTTCCACCTTGACGGTGTCGGTCGTGCCTTTGGGCTCCCCCGGCGGGCCGTTTGCCCACAGCTTGGCCACGTAGTGTGGCAGTGGGGATGCCCCGCTCTGATGCAGATGACCGACACGGTGATAGGCGCGTCGATGTCGAGCACGCCGCCGACCAATAAAAACGCGCGGTCGTCCTCCTCCGCGAACAACCAGAGCCGTGGCTCCGACAGTGGCACTTGCAGCTAGAGCACCTTGCCGTACTGGATCCTGTGCACGGGCATGGGATGTGTGGTGCTGATGTGGTGGTAGAGCGCCGGCGGCGGGCCGCCGTAGCTGCAGATGGGCATGGGGCATTTGCAAAGCGCGGCGGACACATGCTCGGTGATCGGCGAGCCTGTGGTAAGTGACGTAGAGCCCACAACCTTCGTCCGGGCACTCCACCCTCACCGACGAAAGGGCGGAGTCCACCGCCGTGTTCCGCACGTCGAAGCTACCGCTCTTTCGCACTTTCGACCTTGCCGCTGGTTCCCGGCGCTCGGCGCGGCGATCCGCGCAGGCCAGTGCCCTCCCTTGCCTGCAGAAATCAATCGAACAACACATCAATCAAGAAACCTGCACCTTGCTCAATCAGCGAGCGGACGAGGTGTATTGAACCTCATACACTGGAGGCGTCAAGGGTGGAGGCACAAGGCGATGGAGCACGGTGAGGTCCGCCGAGACCTTAGAGAGCTCCATCGTCGGGTCTGTTCGATGCGCATGATCTCGCCCTCTTCGTGCACAACCATCTCTCGACTTGGGCGGGGCATTACAAAGCTTTACCGTCACATATTTTATACTACTTCAAGGTGCATTAAATCAACACATGCAAGTATCAAAAGGAGAGTCACGGCATGCATGCATGCGTTGTAATTAATGCATCGGTAGCGCAAATTATTGAAATATATCGAGTGCAGTGCTTTGATGTGTCGCGTGAACTTCGTACATCAGCGAAGTTTGATTATCCTCTCCCTCGCGGACTTAAGCGCACTTGCCTTTGGCTATATGACAGGTTGGCCACCCACCTGTCGGACCCACATCATACGCAAAGGTAGGGCGTCCCTCCCTCGCCCATGGCGTGGTGGCTGGCAAGACTAGGAGAAGCTTTCGCTACACGCTCTCCCTCCCGCACGCGGTGGACATGCAGCAGTTCAATCGGTGTCAGATGACCAGAAGCGTACTGTAGTACTCCTCCAGTGTAGTAGTACTCCATCATTGTTCGTCTCCCCGAAGAGGCGAAGAGCCAAGCACAGCCCGGGCGCTTGTGTGGCAGTTTCATGTGTAGAGTAGTCTAGGATAGCGTGTATCGTGCCTGTAAGCTTAAAATCATTGGGGTCGGCTCCATGCTATGTGGCCGTCTCGAAGTTTTTTAAAAAAATTAAAATAGTCTTCTGGCCCTAGCTGTCACCCTGGTGATTATAGTTTGCACACTCATTTGGTCAAGACAGGAATATATATTTTAATTTGTTTTTTTCAAAAGGGGGGATTCCACGGCCTCTGCATCAGAACAATGCATACGGCCACATGTATTTTAATTTGTGGTGGGTAAATGTTAGAGGTTGCAGCAAATAAATTGTACACTGCGGGTCTTTCAGCCAAGTTTAGAGGCAAGCATGTGGGGCCAGTGCTATGATGTGTCGCGTCAACTCGTACAATGAGGAGAAGCTTGATTTTACTACTTCACGCCTTCTCCCTCGCCCATGTGCGCGGTTGCTCGCAAACGAGGACAGGCTTTTGCTTAGTAGTACTTCTACAACAAGCTATCCCTCCCGCTCGCGGTGGACGGATATGCAAAGAAGATGTATTCGACCTTTGTAGAAGCGATAGTAGTAACATCATTGTTCGTCTTCTCAAGAGGCGAAGAGCCAAGCGCAAACCGAATGTGGCGATTCACGAACATTGAGCACGCATATAGCAGAGCTCTTGCATGAGACAAAATTGCTATGTGAGCCCACTATTGTACTAATACGTACAACTACTTGCTAGTATAGCCCTCGTAAACCGAGAAAAGAGTATTTGCCCTTCTAGAGATTTCAACAAGTGACTAGACTACACCGAGGCGGAGTACATATGGAGCAAAATGAGTGAATCTGCACTTTGTAAATAAATACGTAAATCATAATGTAAGACGTTTCTTAAACTAGTGTATATCATTATGGGATGGGGGAAGTAGTTCTATCGTTTTCCTCTCCGAGGTGCACAATATTGAGTATACTGACTAGTCTCTTTTTGACACGCATTTACGTTTTTTTGAGACCGTACAGACACAAGCGCTCATATACATGCACATACACTCACCCCTACGAACGCACACACGCACAACACTATCATCTTGAAATTTACGAAGTGACCATAGGCACCTCGTCGTCGACGGGTCCATCGGTGCTTGAATGCCAAGGAGGGAGAGGTAGCGGTTCCCAAGACGTTGAGCGGTCAATGATGCATCCTCAATTACATGCGAGAGGAATTAATTGGAGAAGCGAGAATAGAACCCGACACGATGTGAATGCAGCGAGTTTGGACTCTCATATAATAAAAGCGCCCACCACTCCAATCCATCTACTCCCAAGTCTCTGCGCAACCTTGCTCACTCCAATCCAAGACCAAGTGACGAAGCCACAAGCACCTATGGAGGCGATGGGCCGCGGCGGCATCGGCTATGCCAAATCATCCAAGGCACCGGCCTGCGGCCCCACACCGCAGCGTTTCCAGACGGTGTTGGCGACCGCCGGCATCGTAGCCCTCGCTGACGCCGGCTTCGCCTCTCGCATGGACGACATCATGGTCAACTCCATCCGCAAGTTCATCGCCATCAAAGCGCGCGGATGACCTTGCCATACTGCTCCATGCCACGCGCCTAGGCTCCTCATTGCCTGCCACCCTCATCGGCCTCCATGGCGAAGAACTCTTTCAAGCCCTGGTGGTCCTGCAGGTGTCGGAGGTCGCGACGAAGAATGTGCACCTCGAGGCCGCGCTCGCCACGCAGCGCCTCGCCATGCAAGAAACTGTCGACCTGCACATCCACGTCTACAAGGAAATCGTCTACATAGGCCACTACAAGGCAGCGAGGGCGAAAGCGTTGGCCTTCTTCCGATGGCTGGAATCTTTGGGCGCCATTGTTTGAAGCACGTCGACACAGCCACGAAAGCCTTTGCTACTTAGGCGTCGTTCGGTGGGCGGTGCCCTGAGTCGAGGAGGTGGACGTTGTCGATGGATGCTTCTCTTCTTCTGGCCTCTTGTAACCAGCACTACATCGCCTCGTGGCCTTAATGTTTTATTTGTATAGTACTCCCTCTGTTCCCAAATATAAGTCTTTCTAAAGATTCCAGCAAGTGACTACTATATACGGATCAAAATGAGTGAATCTACACTCTAAACTATGTCTACATACATCTGTATGTTGTATTCCATTTGAAATAGTATCTAAAAAGGCTTATATTTAGGAACGGAGGGAGTATATGGCATTTTTATTCCAGTCATAACGTTTTCACTATGTGGTGGGTCATGATTGAGCAAACCCACCCGCCCATCGGCGTCGGCGAGTTTAGAATTAGAAGAGAGAAACGAGGAGGAGAGCTAGCTAGTACAGACTTTGTTGTCAGATGGGACTCGTGTTTATAGAATAGAATCTTGAGCACTCGTGCCTCTTTTTTGAGGAAAAATTAGTCGTATGTCTAGTACCACTAGTTGAGTGCGTGCGACCTATAGCTGTCATCACTTTAGGTCTCCTTTTGAACCAGACTCGCTTCACAGTACATATTTTTCACGCATTTATCCTCCTATATGTACTCCTAGGCTATTTCCACGTGCTCCCATTCTCCGACATGTGGGACATAGAGCATCTGGGTCGTAGTGCATTCACGACTCGGAGCATATGCGGGTACTTTACATTTCAGACCTCATGAATTACATACAAACCCCCATAGAAGAATAAATAAATGAATGAATTACTACATGAAACGGATTATTTTCATAGAAACCGAAGCACGTTCATTAAATTTTGGACATAACACGGTTATAAAAAATGACCGGACCTAAACCAGTCTAAGGGCCTCTTTGATTTTTCCCACAAAAAAGGCCTCTTTGATTCGCAGGATACTGAAAACACAGGAATGGGGAAAGTATGATGGCGATGAACCGAGACGAGGAGAACTCTAACTCAGTTAGAGGTTAGAGTTAGATTCTAACCCTGAACTAACTCTAAACCAAAGAGGTGTATGGATGGTAGGGTTAGATTGACAATAAATGCTCTTTCTCAATCATTTGACTACTTTGGACCCTATTTCCTGCCGAATTTGGTGTGGTCGGCTCTTTTGTGGCCTCCTCCCGCTCACAATTGACATAAACGAACCATCTTTACAAATCAAGCATGCAAAACATGATAATTTTTACTTTGTCCATACAAATGAGATATCCCACTTAAACATACAAGTCGTCAATCAAGCTTCACAACAAAAAACACTCCATGAAACAAAGCATGAGCTACTCATCACGGAAGTCATTCACAATAGGGAGGGAGCCCGGAGCCCCTCACGCATCGAGGGAGTTGCTCGCCATCGTCGCTCTGGAGGAAGGCTCTGTAGAGCCCAAGCCCCGGGAACCCCTTTGACGCCGACCCTTGCGAGTTGAGGTCGACACCGGCATGGGTAGCAGGGCCGCTTGCCGCCGACTGGGAACTTAAACTTTGGCCTCTAGAAATAAGGCAATCCTGTAACTAAAATACCTAGAAAGGTGAACTGAATCTTTGGGCCTCTAGAAATAATGCAAGCCTGAAATTGAAATACCTAGAAAGGTGAACTGAATCTTTGGGCCTCTAGAAATAATGCAAGCCTGAAACTGAAATACCTAGAAAGGTGAACTGAATCTTTCGGCCTCTAGAAAGATTTATTACCTCCTCAAGTAGCATCAAACAATTCCATGCGTGTACCACAAATCTATACCAAGTTTGATCAGGATCTACTTTTCCAAATCAGAATTAGCGCTAGAGCGAGCAAGATCAATGATATGGCCGTGAGACAGAGAAGGAACGAACAAACTCACCCTCTCGCGACCTCCTGGTAGATGTGCCACCGCCCGCATGAGAGAGGGAGAAAGCGACCGGTGAAGGGGGCAGAGGCGACCTTCAAGGCCGGAGGGAGAGAGGCGGCGGAGTAGGGCAGTGGAGGCCGGAAGGAGAGGCGGCGGGGAGAGAGAGAGGCGGCGGCGCTGGGCGAGGCGGCCCTATGGGGAACAAAGAGGAGTCGTGCGAGAGGGGGGCGATCAGTGCGGGCGGGGAGATTTTTTAGTTCTCTTTTAGTGGGCCGAGGATAACTAACCCAATTAGAACCTCTCCACGGGCTAGTTTTTTAGCTGGGTTAGAGCAAACTAGCTCAAACTAACCCCTCTTGTTTCGATAATTTGAGGCTATTTCAACCCAAACTAGCTCTAACTAAGGGATCCAAACAAAGAGGAGTGTTCTTGTACATGCTACGGTGTGGACCGTAGCACATTGTTTTTATGGCCATATCACCACATTGTTTTCTCTGCTGGTTCCTTTGGGCTACCGTGGTTCGCCTTTGCTAGTTCAACTGGCTGCCATGGTTTGCACTCTTTTGGTTCCTTTGGGCTGGCATGGTTCGCACTCCTCCGACCTGAGTAGTAGTAGTACTAGTATATACCGCATCATTCTTCTCTCCTTCTTACTACTCTGACATGTGGGAGAGCCTGCATCCGGGTCGACGTGTCATGCACCAGATTAGAGCAGAATGGAAGGGGGGCATCACCCCGATCGGAGTGCCAGTAATTCATGACTATAGTGAGTGGTCATATCACAAGTCTTTCCAGCAGTAACGTGCCGTCAAATCGCACAGCCCGACCTTTCCAGCAGTATGTTTGAGAATCCGCCACTCGCTCACCCTCCTCGCCTCTCTGTCAAACCGCCTACCAGAAAACTGCCACGCGTACTGCCCGGGAAAAGCCCCGCCCTCAACTTTTAACTACACGAAAATAGTTTGAGCTTGTTCGTTCTATATAAATACAGTACTTACTGTATGTTTATTCACCCATGGGGTTGTTCAATGAATGGAGGGGCGGGCAGCACAAGTGAACAATACTAGTACTACTAGTAGTAAGTAGGAGTCGTACAGTAGTCACCTTAAATAGAGAGTTTCTTTTCTTTAATGCCACGTACACAAATTGAAACGCTTGTTGTGGAGAGAAAAAGATAATCACTCCACTATATATGTACGTGAGGGCACGGCGCTTGCTTTACTAGGGTTGCTCTCTTCATTCTCTCATCCTCTCTAGATATAAACAAGACAACGGTAGCAACATTTTCTCTCTGCTCACCCCTGGTCACAGATCCGGCCGGATCCCTTGGCGGTGTGTGTAGAGGACTAAAGGTGCATCGTTCATGCGGTCATCACCGCCGAGGAGAAACCCATAGCTGCGGAGGGGCCGATCCTTTGCTCATGTCATTCTCTCCGACAACGCCCGGCTCGGGAGGTCCTCCGACCCTTCTTCCTCCCTACCGTATTGTCCGCAGATCCGACCTGCCGCCGACATCCGGTGACCCTCGGTATAAGTTCTTGGCGGCCTTGCTCTCTGCCCCAGCTCCCACGTGTGCGCATGTGCATCTTTTCTACTCCCATCAGCTCTTCCAAAGCCACCTAAATTTTTAGTATTATTAGAGGTAAAGCTACTTCATGCATTTGAATCTAGGGCTTTGTTCAAACAATGAAGAAAGGGGGAAAGTTGTAGCATGAATCTAGGACTTGATTCAAAGAGGAAATAATATGGTGAAAGTAGTAGAGACCGGATACCCATCTTGGTTGAAAAGGGAAATAATGGGAAAACGTAGTACAAACTGGATAAGGAACATATCTATTATTGGTTGAAAAAGGATAGAAAGTGGCGGTGGTGGACAAGTCAGCAGAGTATGTCGAGGATTAGATTTACTGCCATCACATAGTAAAAGGTCTCTGGATTAGATTTCTTTGCCCTCACATAGTAAAAGGTCTCGAGGATTAGATTTGCTACCCTCACATAGTAAAAGGTCTCGAGGATTAGATTTTTGCCCTCACATAGTAAAGGTCTCGAGTTAGATTTGCTGCCCTCACATAGTAAAAGGTCTCGAGATTAGATTTCTTGCCCTCACATAGTACAAGGTCTCGAGGATTAGGTTTGCTACCCTCACATAGCATGAACAAACTTGGCATCACCACTTTATGCCTCCTTGTAGGTACATTGTCTTGATCGTCCTTGTCGCATGTCCTTATACCAACCTTTTGTTGTTGTTAATGTAAGGCGCATGTAAAATGAAGCGATCTGCTTGTTACCTTAGGGACATGTCTAACCGGTGTTATTGTTAATCTAATGCCTCCAGTGATAAGATGCAATTAAACTATGTTACAAATGGCACTGAGATATGATAAGTAAGTTGCTCCCCCTTGAGTGTCTGGTGTCCCCGGTCCCATGCCCTTAAACCAACTCGTTAGCTGCTATTGATTTACTGAGTCTAGTAAACAAGGAATGCCACCATTAAAGTAATCCCATATTTGAGGAATCTCATTATTGATCGTAATGCTTCTGGTAACATGAAGCATTGCTGACGTTTTAAAATTTCTACTATCCTTGCGTGATTGCCATGAACATAATTAAGATGCTTCTTTTCATTTTGTATATGTTTGATATATTCTTATTGACCAACAACTGTTTACTTTCTATCTTTTTGTGCAGATAGGGATATCCATTTCACCTTGTTGCTATTGTGACCTTTTGGTGAACTGCACAAAACACTTTTTGGAATGAGTGTCTTGTGCAGTTCAACTAAAATGTCACGTGGGCAACATCTCTCAATTTTGGTGGAGCGCACAAAATGGTGATTGGAGTTTCAAAATCTCCGTCAAGTTCTATTGGTAATCTCGTGCAACAATTTATTAGCCTTTGCAAGATGGAGCCATCCTTTGTCACCACAATGGCACTTTATTTTAGTGGAGCTGCACAAAAGGATAAGAAAATTATAGTTGCACCTTACATGAGCGGACAGCCAACCTTAATGTTCCTCAATTTTAGTGCAACTACTAAAGAAGAACCTGCCATCTCACGAGAGCAAGTACTTCTTGCTAGCTGAATGATGCAATCTTTGCTTCATTTTAGGTGAACTACAGAAAAAGGCGCATGAATTGAATCATGGAACTCCAGGAAGACCTCATCCTAGTGGAGCTGCAGGTTGAGTTCAAGGAGGCCACTATTAAAGTGAAATCATGCCCTCCTTGTTTGTGTTGTGCAAACAGGAATACTCAACTACAGATGTTGTGACGGTCAAGAGCATTCGCCAAGTTCTTCGATTGTATGACATGGCTAGCCAAGATGGATTTAATCCCGACATTCACTTTGTCAAAAGGCTCTAATGGGTTGGTTTTGAATCTTGCAAGCTAGGAATCAATGAGATGTGTAGGCATCTTTGTTGTACTTATTATTTGAATCTTGTTCGTTGGTTCTGAATCTTGCAAGCTGGGAATCAATGAGATGTGTAGGCATCTTTGCTGTACTTATTATTTGGATCTTATTTGTTGGTTTTGAATCTTGCAAGCTGGGAATCAATGAGATGTGTAGGCATCTTTGTTGTACTTATTATTTGGATCTTATTTGTTGGTTACGAATCTTGCAAGCTGGGAAAACACGGCATGATGATGCGAGAGGACAACAACCATAACAAACAGTTCAAACTTGGTAGTATTATCTTTGTGAAAGTGCGACAAATGTCTTGATCGTGTGCTTCACGAGAATAATAATTCTAATTGTTGTGCATGTTGATCTGTGGCATTGATAGAACGAGCCAATGCATTGCTTGTTTTAAGTATAAATTTCTATTAAAGCTAATTAAATTTAAGTAAAGTGACCACTAACTCCTGTTATTCTGATACCAATCAGATCCGCTCGTGAACCGACGTGTGGTAGAGTAGGTTTCTTAATGGAGGCGTTTGAATCTTGAGGTGCATCTTACGGGCGTGTAGCAGACGAGGAGGGTAATGCTTGTTGTCGCTGTACACACTCAGCTTACTGTTGAATCCAGTTCCCCAAGAATTCAAAAATGAACTACTGCCGCCGCCTACACACTCGTTCACTCGAAGAGACTCCAATGGTGATCCGAGGGGTGAGCCTGCTGGATATGGACTTCAACAAGGATTTCCCCTTTGAGTTCGTCGTTCAGTCCTATGGCTGCACCAAGTTGAATGTGATGTACACCAACGATCCGGACTTGGTGAAGATCCTGAGGACAGGGACGAAAGCACGGTGCAGGACTAGACCTTGTGCCCATCCTCGCTCTCTCCTCGGTCGCCCGGTATGGTTCTCATCTACCACTTCTTTGCGAGGTTACGGAGCATTTTCGCCCGTTTCATCGGGCGCCAGCTGCACCTTCGCTACGATGGAGAGAAGGAAGAACGCGATGATTCGGCTATCTGGTGCAACAAGCTTGTCGACATCCAGAAGCAATACAAGATCATCAGCAACGGGCAGGAGAAGGACTCCGTGGTTGACCTCGCCAAGACCATCGTCGACCCCTGATACGCCAACATGAAAGAACAACAACGATACCAAGGACCTGAACACGTGGGAGGTACCTATGAATCTAGCCTACATAACCTACGTGGCCAAGGACGCATACGCATGCTACGACATGTGCAGACAGATCTTGGACATGAGGGCGTGTATGCTTCCCGTAACCGACGAGTACACGGAGAACCGCAACATCATGATCAAGCGTGCCAGGAAGGTCTAGATGTTGTACTTTATCTGTTTATAAGCACCTTTATCATACGAGTGTTTCATGCATTAGCCTATGTGTCGTAATTATCTGTTTTGTCCGAAATATTTCTTTTAAGAACCCATTAACCTGATTGCTTTTTTAGTGGCTATTTGCTTATGTATGTAACTAGTTCACTTGTTTGTTAAAAAACTAGTTCACTCGGCTGCCGTGCTTTGAATCTCCTTCCTCCCAACATATTCCCCTCCTCAGGTGGACCCAGCAGGTCTCTGAATTTTCTCCCACTTTCTTTTTCGATGTAAACTGAGTTTTCTCCCAGTACTTTTCCCTAGAACCAACTCAACTGTCCCACGTCTAGCCTAAAAAATAATAATACCCCACGTACTATTAACTCATCAAATTTAAATGATATTTTATTTCATAAGTTGAAAGTTCTTACAAAATAATAATAATAATTGTTTATATATAACTTGGCAAGTTAACTCCTAGTGATTGCGTACATAAGCTTGCAAAGATTTTACTGACCAATGCAGTAATAGACGTGCAATCATGTGTTTATGTTTTTATAACATTTCTCCGTCTAGCCCAACATGATATTTTCACCCAGCCCAGCAAGTCCGCGGATTTCAAGAAAAATGCAAATGGGATTTAAACGGGCTGCATAGATGCTACATCATTGTTTCACCCAGCCCACCAAATGGACTAAAAAACAAATGGACTGGCTGACATGTGGGCCAGTAGGTCGAAGCCTAAGAAGGCGTTGGATTTACATCCAATGGCGGCATTCTTCTTCAATCTCGTCTACTTCCCTCGCCGCTGCGGGACCGCTTGCTCCAGCCTTGGCATCGGCGGTGTTGTTTGCGCTCCTCGGAAAACGCTACCTGTTGACGGCAGGCCATCCCTCCACTCCGCACCTCCTATTATTCTCTGCCGAGTGTAGGCCCACCCCGCACCCGAACCAGTCAAGTTTCCCACTCCTCTCCATCTGCGACTCCACGGCCATGTCTTCCCCGTCTCCGGGTCGTTCCAGTATGGGGCCTCGCCGTCGTCCACCGCCTCGGTGTGCTCGACGCTGGCGTGGTCGACATCTGAAGTCATCGGAAGAGGACTATACATGGAGAGCCTGACGGCTGGGACCCACGAGGTCCATGGTGGCACGCAAGGAAAGTTCCTCCTTATTACGCACTGTACATGGACTGTACGTGGGAAGGGCTTCTGTATTTCGCGAAAAAAACGTTCCCCCCGCTGACAGGTCGGACCCACTAGCTATATCTTTGCACGCAAAGAACTACCTCCTTATTACGCACACAAAAATGAATACCCCCTACTAGCTGGGACCCACCATAGTGGGTGGCTGACTTGTGGGCCTACTAAGTTGACGAGGACGGAGTGCTTTGTCAACTTAGTCAATATGAACGATTCTAGCTCCAGTGACCGTACGATGTCCATCAACGGCCATAGTGCCTCTTCAACCTCTGGTCTTCTTGCTCCAGCCGCCCAAAGCAGCATCGGTCATGTCGCGTGCTCCTACCTCTCGTAGCCGGCTGTGATGCCGCGGAGGCCTCACCGCCCCCTACTACTCCCACCGCTGGCCCAGGGCATCCCTCTACTCACCCACACCTCATGTTATTCTGCGTCGATGGCACCCTCACGCTGCAACCGAACCAGTGAACCCTCGTACTCTTCTCCGCGTGGGCATCCACTGCCGCGTCTTCCCCGGCTCCGCGTCGTCCCCTTCCTAGGCCTCGCCGTTGTCCACCGCCTTGGTGCTCTCGGCATGGCGTTGTCAATGTGGTTAATGACCGACTTTCATCGGAAGAAATCTTGTACATGGAGAGGTGGCAGTGGGTCCACGGCTTGGTGGGTCCTGACCCGAGCCAGTTTTTTGTGATTTGCCAAGTAAAGTCGCTTTGTCGGGCTGTTGGGATGCAAATCTTCAAGACGAGGAGAGCTTCATTTGGCTGGCGAGAAAATAGCCTATCGATAATGAGAAATGGGTTGTACATTTTTAAAACACATCAAACCGACAATTAGTTTCAAATTTCTTTTTTTCATTTCAAGATTTTAAATTGCATTTATTTTTATGCGTGGACAATTTGTTGGATTTTATATTGATATACATTTATTTTAAAAATCATTTTGAATGTGACTCGAAATTTCGGGATTAAAAACAGTTCGAACCGCACCGAAATATGAAAAATTTTGTATAATTTTTTAACCGCGGCCACAATATGGGCTGTAATGCTAACAAAAAGAATATGGGCTCCAAAAAAAACCTTAAGAATTAGCAAATGGGCTGTCAATTATTAGAAATAATGGCAGATGGGCTGTATGTTGTTTTCCACAGATTTGAGGCTTTCCTAAAAAAGGTTGGCCGACAAGTAGTATTTGTTGGATTTCCATCCTCCGTCGCTTCTTCAATCTCTGCTCTTCTGCTCCGACCACTCAAACAAGCGCCGGGACTACTGCTCCCTCCTCCCTTGACGTTTGTCTTTGCCATGAGCCTCACCGCTCCACCGTACAACCATTGCTGGCCTGGCCATCCCTCTACTCACCCACACCTGCTGTTATTCTCCGGCGATGGCAGACGAACCAGTATACCCTCGTACAGTCGTACTCCCCTCCGCGTGGGAAACAACTATCGAGTCTTCCCTGCCTCCATGTCGTTCCCTTCCTAGGCCTCGCCGTCGTCCACCGCCCTGGTGCTCTCGGTGCGGCCTGGTCAACATGGTCAACTACCGACATGCATCTGAAGTGGACTGTACGTGGAGAGGGTGACAGCTGGGTCCACGCCCGCATGCAAGGAAATGCCTCCTTATTACGCGCAAAATAATGATTCCTCCACGACATCGGGACCCACGAAAGGGCTTCGTATTTCGTGAAAAAACATTACTTGTTGACGGCTTGGACCCACTGACTATATCTTTGCACGCAAGGAAGTGCCTCCTTATTACGCACAAAAAAATGAATACTCCCCACGCTAGCTGGGACCCGATATAGTGGCGAGGCTGACTTGTGGGCCTACTAAGTTGATGGGGACGGAGGGCTTGATGAACTTAGTCAATATCACGATTCTAGCTCGATGACCGTCGATGTCCATCCAACGGCCGTAGTGCTTCTTCAACCTCTGGTCTTCTTGCTCCGGCCGCCCAAACTAAGCGTCGGTCGTGCCTTGTGCTCCTGCCTCCGTGGCGGCTGTGATACGGAGGAGGCCTCACCGCCCCTACTAGTCCCACGCTGGCGAGGCCATCCCTCTACTCACCCACACCCCTGTTATTCTCTGGTGGCGGCAGCCTCACACCAAAGTGAACGGTGAACCCTCATACTCCTCTTTGCGTGGGCATCCACTCCTGCGTCTTCCCGGCTCGCGTCATCCCTTCCTAGGCCTCGCCGTCGTCCACCGCCCTGGTGCTCTTGGCGCGATGTGGTCAATGTGGTCAAGACCGGCTTCCATCGGACATGGATCTTGTAGATGGAGAGGCTAGCAATTTGGGTCCATGGCGGCAACAAGGAAGTGCCTCCTTATTACGCGCAAAATAATTATTCCTCCACCTGACAGCGGGGACCCACCGGACGGGCCACCGTATTTTGAAAAAAAGTTTCCCCGACTGCTGGGACCCACTAGCTACATCTTCGCACGCAAGGAAGTGCGTCCGAGCAAAAAAAATGATTCGCCCCACTGACTGCTGGGACCCACCAGCTACATCTTCGCATGCAAGGAAGTGCACGGCGGTCGGGACCCACGGTGAAGCGTATGTAGCATTGTCATTCGGTCGCGTGACATGTGCGTACATCTTGGTGGATGTAGAGGCTCGCGTAGTAGGCGTGTCGTAAGTAGTAAGCGCGACGTAGCATGTACACGTCGTACAATGGCGGTGTGCAAAAAGAAAATACTGACCCGCGTCACGTACATCTGGCGGGGTCTCGACGCCTACTACGTGCATCACGCACGGCCGGGCTCGTGTACATGGCTGGGTCTGCGTCGAGCGTGTTCAGGGGAGGCAACAAAATGTGTCGTGTTCATGGGGAAGCAGCGGAATGCGTCGTGTTCATCGGGAGGCAGCAGGCGCGTGGGAGCCAACCGGCTTAGATGGAACAGTGATGGAAGCGAGGCTGGCATACCGCAGAATGAGAAGCGGCCTTGTGTTTGACCGGCCGCGTTTGAAACAGGATCTGTTCGCCGGGAGAAGTGCAGCATACCGCGAAATGGAGTAAGCGGACCTCCTAACGGTGAAAGCGGAAGTCTGTTGATCGGGAGGGTGTGGCATACCGCAAAAGCGGATGAAACGAACTTGTGTTGGAACGCTACGGTCGAAATGGGGGTCTTGTTCATCGGAAGTGGTGTGGCGTACCGCAAAACGAGACTCCACGGCATACTGTTCATCTCCACCGTCGACCTCCTCTAGCCTCCACAGGCTACTTTTCATCCACCGTCGACCTCCTCCAGCCTCCACACATGTTGCTCATCCATGGGACAGATATCCAGCCTCCACGGGCTCCTCTCATCCGGCCTCAACCACCCCTCTCCACAGGCTCCTATTCAACCACCCCTCCACGAGCTCACCCCTCCATCGTCTCTGTTCATCCGGCCCTCCACGGGTCGACCTATTCATCTAGCCCTCCATGGGGTCTGTTCATCCAGCCCCAACCGGCTTGATCGATCGGGTCGTTCATCCAGAGGCAACGCCACGAGGTCTGTTCATCCATCCCCATCGCTCACTATTCATCCACCCCCCCCCGCAATGCTCCTTTGTTCATCCAGAGGCGGCATTGGTCGGCTTGATTAGCAAGTAGCGAAGAATCGCTTGATCGGGTTCAGTTAACAACCATCAATCGATTGCTCGGGTTCAGTAACGCGTAGCCTGCAGTGCAATCGATCGGGTTCAGTTAGAGCCCAACGCCTCGCTCTGGTTCAATTAGAGCCAACGCCCCGCACACAGCAGCGTGTCACGAGAGAAAGCAGCGCATCGCTCGGCCCCGACCACCCACCGTAGCCGGCAACTCCCCAAAATTTTCCTCGCCCTCGCTTCTACCACGGTTTTTTCCGTCATGGACGGCCCAAAGAATGTCATGTAGCTGGGTCTCCGGGCCACCCAGGACGAAAAGCCCATTTTCGGTCATGATTTTTTGTCATAGAAGTAGGAGCCCACCACATCTATGATGATACACGATTTTGTCACAATTATCGTCATAGAAGTGTCATAAGTATGACATGAAAATTTTCCGTTCGGCCCACAATGTCATGGATGTGTCTTTTTTTGTAGTGTTAGAACAAGATATGACTCTATATGAATGCCTACGGCGGTGTACCGGGATATGCAATGAATCAAGAGTGACATGAAATTATGAAGGTGGCTTTGCCACAAATATGATGTCAACTACATGATCATGCAAAGAGCAATATGACAATGATGATGCGTGTCGGGGAAACTGATCCACGAACACCTATGGGACCGGCGGACTGGGCCCCTTTCGGTTTGGCGGGGGGCGGAGATCGCGCGAAGAGCGGATCGAGGCGAAGCACACGAGCAGTTTACCCAGCTTCGGAGCTCTCCGGAGAGATAATACTCCTACTGCTGCATGTCCGAGTGTATTGAGTTCTTGCTCGAGCGCTGAGTGCACAAAGACACGCTAGCTGCTAACGAGACCGAAGCGTGAGTGTTTTTTCGCCTTCCATCCCCACTCTCGTTGCGCATGGGCCTCCTTTTATATGCTCAAGGGTCACCGACAGTGGCAACGAGACAAGGGTAAAAATGGAAAGGTGTTGCGGTTGGTACAACTATCTCATAAATGTATCATACCTAACCTCGACGGCGGGGACAAAGGCATTAAATGCCCGTCTGCGTCGCTCAAATAGTGCAAAAGGGACCGCTCGGGACGCCATCGCTTGCCACGATGGCAATCTTGTCGGCGCCGCTTGCCACCAAGATACCGCTGGATGCACACCTCTTGCCACGCTACCGAAAGGTCCTGTAGGCGACACGCTGGTGGATGTGCTAGAGCTGGTACTGAGTGGTAGCTTGTCATGCAAGCGCCTTTGCCGCGGTCGTTGTCTTGTCGCGTCCGTGAGCTTGTCGCTCACCGGGCCTCGCCGGGACGCGTGGGCGTCGCGGCAAGTTCCTTGAGATGCCTTGGTTGGCCTTCCCGGCAAGCTCCTCTTGCAGGGGCCTTGTCTCCTTGGCTTGAATACTTTGTTCTTGAATGGCTCCAAAGGAACCACAGAGGACCTTGGCGGTCACCGGCAAGCCTTGCCACGGTGTCTGCGACTCGCTCGTGCACAAGTTCGGGATACTAGGGTACCCCTACTCTAGTACACCGGACAGAGCCTCGGCTGGGCACACACGGTGCCGAAGGCTGTTGGGCGTGCCCAAAACAGGCACGGGCACGCTGGCCTAGGTTACGCCAGATCTCACTCAGATTCACCGCGCTTCTCCCGGACGACACGCCGTCGAATGCGGCATCGTGGGAGAGATCGTGGGTGGTTTCTTTATTCGGAAAGACGAACGCCCGCCTCCCTCTTTATAGGGAAACAGGCAGTTCGCCCATCTCGCCGGTTGCTATTCCAATTTCAAAAAAACCTCCGCCGCTCCCCCACTTTGTCCCAAAGCTGAAAGAGAGCAGCGCTCTGCCCCCCATCATCACCGACACCACCAACGCCGTCGATCTCTCTCACCACCTCCGCCATGGCTCCGAAAGCCAGGAAGGTCGTGAAGTCGGCCGAGGCGCAGCTCATGGCGGCCGCGAAGAAGCGGCAATCTTCCCCCAAGCTCGCCAAGGAGCCGAGGGAGTATACTACCTCTTCGTCGACGGAGACGCGAGCGCATCCGCAAGACGAAGGTACTCTCAGCCGCCGCTTCAAAACTGGCTCCGAATGGATATCCCTTCTTCGCGTTGTTCTTCTACTGTGGGCTCTGCCCGCCTTTCTCTGAGTTTTTTTGCAACATTATGAACACCTACGGGTTCCGCCTCCTTGACTTTACCCCCAATGCTGTTCTGACCATGGCAGTTTTCGCACATCTCTGCAAAAACTTTGTCGGAGTCTATCCAAATGTAGCTCTTTTTCGCCACTTCTTTATGCCCCGAGTTGAGAGGGGGGAGCCTTTATCCGGCGGAATCGCCTGGATCTCGAGAGCTGGCAAGAAGGAAGCTTATCTGGAGGGAGAGTTCCGCAACAAGTGGGAGGAATGGAGAGCAGACTGGTGCTGGATTGTCGAGGAGAACACGCAGCCACTTACCGCCCAGCGCCAAGCCCCAGTAGCGTGTGGCAACGATTGGAGCAACGTGGCCCCGGAAGACGATAGGCTGAAGATTGCCGTCACCCGGATCCCACGCCTCAGGCTTGCCGGGCTCCATTGAGGCGCCCGCTGGCGTGGATTTTTTCGCCCGCGACGCTTCGCAGAGAGGAGGAGACCCGCTGGGAGTTCTGCACGCGGCGGATATCATGAGGCTGCGCCGGGCCTCAACTTCAACTTCACTGTCACCGAACCGACGCGATGCTCCGAGAACTGTTCAAGCATGACCTCAACATCCCGGCGTTCGGGTTGCGAAGGGTGTCGCTCACAGGCAACAACTCCTCGCTTGACCGCATCCGTGCAATGATGCATTTGCCAGGCGATTCGCATGGAATTGTCCCAACTTGGCAAAAGCCTGTAGATGATGTCGTGCAGGAGTTCTTTGACGGCTTGGTAGAAGTACCGGTTCACTCCGATGAACAAAAAAGCCTTACTCGCGACACCACCGATGCAGAGATGCGCAGACGCCACTAATTTGGAAGAGGCGGCGGTAGCCGCTACTTGTGGTAGTTTGGATTCACCGTGGAGGAGGCAGAGGCAGCAGAGGCGAAAGCCTTGCCGAGCGAGAGGGGCTTGCCGGGCAGGGAGAGCTTGCCGGCCTGAAGTCGAAGTCGAGCGAGCCCGCCGAGGGTGCGAGCGGCTCGTTGAAGACCAACTCCTCTTCCTCCTCATCTTCGACACTCGCCGCAAGCAGAGCCCCCAGCTCCACCAAGAAGGCGTCTCCGCAAGGTCGGGGACGTAGCGGGGCGGCAGACGAGTCAACAGCCGCCGCGCCGCGCGACACGCCCACCGTGGCAAGCATCGTGCCGCTGGAGCACCTCACGCCATCGGGTAATCGCAGCGGGTGGTCCCGGACCACCGCTCGCTCTCGCCGCTTCACACGCGCGCGGCGGCCGGAGCTGGGCCGTCTGCACCACCGCCATCGCCCCGCCAAGTGGCTAAGGGAACCTACCTCAGCGTCGTCGTGCGGAGGTGAGCGGTTTCGACCTCTCCGCCAGCTCCGACGAGGAAGAAGAAGAGTAAGATTCTTTCTTTGTACTTGTAGTTCTTCAATTCTTGCTGTTTTGTCTTGTATCTGATTTGCTTTACTCCGAACCCATTCCTTTTCGGGACTCGGCACGAGAGCGCGAAGAGAGCCAAGGTCCCGTGATTGTCATCGAGGATTTAACCCACCGCGACAGCGGGTGTGTGTCCGAGACCACCTTGCCGGACCCGCAACTATTCTCAAAGCAGCCCTCGGCGCAGCCCCCACAGAAGTATATGGTTTACTTCCATTGTTAGCGCGCATGGGTGCTCTTTATTTGCTGACATCTGACTATTGGTTTGCGTAGGAGCAGAGCAGCCTCACCAGGAGAGCTCGGAAGCCGCCCCCGACATGCCATCTGCTTCGACTACACCGCCAAGGGAGGGTTCCCCGGCAAGGAAGCGTTCTCCGGCAAGGGAGAATTTTTTGGTAAGGGAGAAGTCTCCGGCAAGGGAGAGTTCTCCGACAAGGGACAACACCAGCGATCCCCCGGTTGCGGAGACTATGATCAGAGAACCCAAGTCAGTAATCCTCTTGCTTGAAAACTTCCCTTGGGTTCTTCTTCTTCTGATTTTCTTTCCGGATATTTGCTTGACTTTTCTCCCTTTTCCGGCCGTCAGATCCATCTGCCGCGGAGCTGATGGAGACCGAGGTTGCCGGCGAGGAGAACGCGCGCGGCAATACCGACGACGCCGCTGCCACCGAAGAAGCAGCCGGCGCTGATGATCCTGCCGGTGAAGAGGCCGCCAAAGCTGCTGCCGCAAAAGCCGGCGAGGGGTCTGGCGATCGCACTGACGGCGCCGAGGCCGCAGGGGCGCCAGGCGCTACACCGACCGCCGATCCCTCCGCCGCCACTGCAGCGTCAGGCTCCGAAGAGCCCTAGCCCGGCGCCTATTTGAAGGCCGGCGATGGCGTCTTCATCAAACTCCCCTGGGCGTCAAGTTCCAGGGCGCCGATCGAAGGAGTAATGTTTGATGGAGAGGTGCTCGCTTCCGCTGGGCTGACGCTGGTTGACGCGCCGAGCAGCAGCAGTGGCGAGCCTGAGGAGGAGCGGCTGCTGCGGAAGTTGGTGTCGCTCTACCGCGCTCGACAGGCCAAGCTGGAATCCCGTTGCAAAGGTTGGAGTGGATATCGAGAAGCGCGCGGAGGAGCTCCGGGGTCTTAACCAGGAAGCTCTCCGGTCCCTTGCAGAGGAGCGGGAGCAACTTGCCGAGTAGGGAAAAGCCTTCTTCCTCGAGAGGGCTGAAGTTGAAGAGCGACAGCGGCTTGCCACCGAGAAGCTGTCTGCGCGGGAGGGCGAATTGGCGCAGCGGAAGGTCAGCCTTGACAGCCACGAGGAGGATCTTGCTGCACGCGAGCAAACATTCGGCGGGGCTCTCAAGCAAGCAGAGGACACTGCTGCAGCTGCCGAGGGAGCCAAGAAGGAGCTGGAGACGAAGGTGGCGCAACTGGAGGCCGATCTCAAGGCGAGCGGTGAAGAGCTTGATGCGCTCAAGCGTGAGCATGAGAAGGACGCCTACAGCTTTGGCGAGCTGCAGGGTCGTCTCGCCGAGAGGGGCAAAGAGCTTAGCGCCGCCAAGGACTCCAATGCAGATCCTGAGTTGAAGCTGACTACTTTGACCAAGACGCTAGACGGCGCCAGGGAGCAGGAGGTGGCCTTGAAGGAGAAGATCAAGGCTGACGAGGCGCTGCTGGCGAGGGCTGCTGCCGCTCAGGACACTTTTAGGGAGAATGTGGAGCACTGGACGGAGGGTCTCGTGGATGTTGCCGCAGCCATTGACAGGGAGCTGGCGCAGCTGGGGATGGTGGATCTCGGGTATCCTTCCGATGAGAACCTCCAACCCAGCGTCAAGCTCACTTTGTTCTTCAAAGGCGTGGAGACGGCCCTCCAGAGACTCCGGGAGAAGATCCCAAAGCAGCTGGCCGACGAGTCGCGCAAGATCTGCGCGGGAGGTCTTCAAAAGGTGTTGGTGAAGGTGGCCTTCCGCAACCCGGGCCTCAACCTCACCAACGTCCTCAAGATCCTGCCGCCGGATGCTGATCTGGAAGCGCTCAAGACCCTTGTCGCACCCATTGTGGACAAGGTGAGCGGGATCAAGAGGGTTGAGGGCGATCGCGTAGATTAGGCCGCCCGTTTTCTCCTTTTCTTGTCGCTGTTGGTCATGTTATGAGAACAATCTGTTAGAGCTGCGACAAGCTATCTTGTAATATAACTCTATTTTGGGTAGCGATTGCTATGTTATTTCCTTCCTTTGTATGTTTCTGCCCTACGCTTTTAGGGAACTGCCCGGCAGCACCTTAGTCATGAAGCGCTGAGTGCGGACGCCAAGAGTTCGCCGGGCGGCGCCGCCATCGACAAGAAACCTTGTCGCAACTAGTCGCAGCTCACTTAAGTTGTTGAGCGGACTCGAAACAAAGTAAGGGCGCAACTAGTTACGAGTTGGTTCCTCCGCACACAGGTTTTCCATACAAAGCACGGTCGTTCGAGGATGATAACTTAAAAATTTAAGAAAAATCTGATTGCTCAAACTTTGGCAACTTAGCTTTTCTGCCGTTTGCTTCCTGGTAAGGCGAAACTTTCTTGAACGACGCCTGGTCCAGACCATTATCTTCTCCTTTTCCCCCGGCAAACTTGTGGGCAAGGGAACCTTCCTTTCTTTGAGAAAAAGAAAGAAGAGAAAATAAAGATATGGAGCCTTACGGCTCGTTATTGCTTACCGAGGTAGGCACTGCACAAAGTGTCAGATAACACGTGCAAAAGAAAGCATGAAATTGACAAGATGTGCGGAGCACATGAGCTTTACTTATGCACGGGTCTGTGTCTGCTTTGTACAAAGGATTACATGCAACATCGGCAAGACTTGTATTAGCAGGTGGTTGCGGAACAAGTTCCGCAACCGCGCTTCTACGGGTAAAACTTAGGAAGATGCTCAATGTTCCAGAGTTGCTCACCGAATGCCATCTTCGGTCTCAAGGCGGACAGCACTGTGCCTAGTGACTCGTTTCACCGGTAAGGGCCTTCCCACTTCAAGGCCAACTTGTTGGAATTCTTGGCGGATGAACACGCCAAGAACAAGGTCGCCTTCCTCGAGACTTCTGGCATTAACTTTGCGGCTATGGTAGTGGCGCAAAGCTTGCTGGTATCGAGCAGCTCGTACAGCGGCCTGAAGACGGTCTTCCTCAAGGAGCAGCGCGTCATCTTGCCGCAGCTGCTCTTGCTCAAGCTCATCATAAGCAAGCACTCGAGGTGACCCGTATACGAGTTCCGTGGGGAGAACTGCTTCTGCTCCATAGACTAGAGCGAAAGGTGTCTGGCCAGTGGCTCGATTTGGGTTCGTCCTGATCGACCAAAGAACCACCGGCAGCTCCTCAATCCAGCTTTTTCCAAGACTTGCGCAGCTTCGTCGAAAGTCCTGGTCTTGAGCCCGCGCAGCACTTCAGATTTGCCCTCTCCGCTGACCGCTGCTTCTCGGGTGAGCAATGAAGCGAAGCGCACCTTGGCGCCAAGATCTTGGACGATCGCATGAAGGTGCGGCTCGTGAATTGTGTGCCGTTGTCGGTGATGATCCTGTTAGGGATCCCGGCGGCAAACAATCGACCAAGAACTTGATCGCCGACCGTGGCTGTCACCTTCCTCATCGCTTCCACTTCCGCCACTTTGTGAACTTGTCGATTGCAACGCATAAGTACTCAAAGCCCCGACAACTTCGGGGAAAGGGGCCGAGGATGTCGAGCCCCGCACGAAAATGGCCGTGATAAAGGGATCGCCCGAGAGCTTGAGATGGCTGGCATATCTGCTTGGAATGGAACTGGCACGCTTCACACTTGGTTACTTGTGCAGTAGCATCCTGGAGGGCTGTCGGCAAAAAGAAACCTTGCCGGAATGCTTTGCCGGGAAGTGCTCTTGCGCCAATGTGGTGACCACATATGCCTCCATGTATCTCTGCCAACAACTTTTGTCCGTCTTCTCGGTGAATACACTTCAATTTCACACCGTTGCGTCTTTTCTGTACAGTGTGTTGTCGACAAACTGGTACATACTTGACTGCCGGGCTACTCTTTCCGCTTCTTCTTGCTCTTCGGGAAGTTCTCCTGTCTGAAGGAAACAGACAATCTACTGTGCCCATGCTGGAGGTTGTGGCTCGACAACAAGGACTAAAGGCACATCTGCTGCTGCGGGAACATTCGCTTCTACGGCAAGAACCTGCGGCTCAGCCGGAGCTTGACGTTCCCCGGCAAGCTTGCCGGGGCAAAACTTGTCGGGAGCGTCTGCTTCAACAGAACAAACCCTAGGGCTTGCCGGAGCAGACTGCTCCTCAGCACCCTTGGTGTTGATCTTGGGGACCTTTTTGGCGATGGCTTCGGGGAGCTCTACCGGAAAATAGTCACCAGAAATCAACTTCCTCTTCTTGCTCGTCCGATTGATGGCGCATGCATAGTTGAGTCAGTTTGAGCACAAAGATTCCTGGTTCCATAGGTAACTTAAGTGCGGTGCACTTCGACAGGCCATCGGCAATGTCGTTATCAGCTCTTAGAACATGCTCCATCTGTAGGCCATCAAAGTGCTCTTCTAGTTTTCTCACTTCATCAACGTAAGCTTCCATCAACGGACTCTGATACTTCTTGTTCACTTGGCGGACGACAAGCTGCGAGTCACCCCTGACGATGAGCTTCTTGATCCCAAGGTCTGCCGCGATCCTGAGACTGGCAAGCAAACCTTCATACTCTGCGGTATTATTTGTTGCTTGCTCCTCGAAAGTGCATCCGACTACGACTTGAGGTGCTCTCCGGTGGGTGCAACAAGTAGCACGCTCAAGACCGGTGCCTTGCAACGAGAAGGCACCATCAAAGTACATCAGCCACTCTTTGCTTGCTTCCTTGATGGGGATGCTCGCTTCGAATTTCTTCATCCGTGTTGGCGCCCACTCTGCTATGAATTCTGCCAATGCTCGCTCGATAGTTGAAGTGCTCTCAAACTTGAGGCCAAAGCTTGACAGTTCCAAAGGCCCACTCGACAATCCCGCCTGCTGCTTCGGATTCTGCAAAGATCCTCTTCAGCCGAAAACGAGTGAAAACTGTGATCTCATGTGCTTGGATGTAATGGCGCAGCTTTCTCGAGGCCATGAGAAGGCCAAAAGCAATTTCGCACACCGAGTACCTCGACCTAGCCCCCTGCAGAAGGGAACTGACAAAGTAAACTGGCGCTGCACCATTCTCTTCAGATCTCCTCACGCCACGCAAATCCACCTTTGTCGGGACCAGAGCTTGTCGGTGAAGCCCCGCTTGTCATTTGGATGCATCCGCCGTGGTTCTTGGCTCATCATCCGCCTCCTCTCCGCTACTAACGCAGCACTAACCACTTGATTGGTTGCCGCTATATACAGGAGCAACTTCTCTTGTGGCTTAGGTGCGACAAGTGTTGGAGTGGAGGACAGGTATCTCTTCAAGTCTTGCAGCGCAGCCTCCGCTTCCGGAGTCCATTTCATTGGACCTGCCTTTTTCAATATTTTGAAAAACAGCAGGGCGCGCTCAGCAGACCTAGAGATAAACCTGCTGAGAGCCGCCACGCAACCGGCAAGTCTTCGTACATCCTTGACGCATTTTGGTGCTTCAATCTGCTCAATGGCCTTGATCTTGTCGGGATTGGCTTCAATTCCCCGCTGAGACACGAAGAACCCGAGAAGCTTACCGGAGGGGACTCCAAACACACACTTCTCGGGGTTAAGCTTGAGGTTGATCTTGCGCAGATTTGCAAAGGTTTCGTCTAAATCTTGAATCAGAGTTGCCTTGTCCTTGCTCTTGACCACTATGTCATCCATGTAGGCTTCCACATTTCTGTGTATTTGCGGCTCAAAAGTGTCATGGACTACCCTTGCAAATATTGAACCAGCATTCTTTAAACCGAAAGGCATCCGTGTCAAACAGTATGTGCCACATGGAGTGATGAATGTTGTCTTCTCCTCATCCTCTTCTGCCATGAAGATCTGATGGTATCCTGAGTATGCGCCAAGAAATGAAAGCAAGTCACATCCGTCAGGAGTCAACAATCCGTCAATGCGCGGCAAGGAAATGGGTCTTTGGGACAAGCTTTATTGAGATCGGTAAAGTCGATACAAAGCCTCCATTTCCGCTTGTCTTGGCGCACGACTACGGATTGGCCAACCACGAGGATGAAGCACCTCCGACAAGGCCCGCTGCTTCCAACTTCTTGATTTCTTCGCGATGAATTCTGGCGCCCACTACTTGTTTCGACCTTCGCTGACGGGCCGCGATGAGGACAGACGACAAGATGGTGCTCGATTTCGGGAACACGGGGATGTCGACGGTTGCCACGCAAACACGCCGACAGTTGCGCTCACAGAAAGCAACGAGAAGCGCTTCCTATTTAGGGTCGAGAGTGGCATGATGGTGAAGGTACCACCAGTGCCGCCCTCCTTGGTGGACACCTTCTTGGTCTCTCGCGGAGCTGCCATTGTCTTCTTACACTTGCGGTGGAGCTCGATGGTGCGTCCTCGACGGTAGCGCAGCACTCAAAAGGTGCGCTTGCCGAGTGGGCATCGTAACTCTTGCCGGACTTGGTCTTCTTCCCCCCCCCCGGGAGCTTCAACGGCAAGTGACTTGCGATCTGTTGCGGCTGCCGCTTCTGGTAGATCTTATCGGCGCAGATAAGAGCATCCTTCTTGTCGCCAGGACAGAGATGACACTTATCGGGCTGGCATCTTCAAAGATGTTGTATGCATAGTGAGAGGCTGCCATGAATTTGGCGAGTGCCGGACGGCCGAGTATCCCATTGTAAGGCAATGGAAAGTCAAGCAACGCCAAAAGTGACTCTCTCACCCCGAAGTTCAACTTCACGCCAAATGTCACTGGCAACGTGATCTTTCCCTTCGGCCTGCTCCTTCCCGGATTGATTCCTTGAATGTGCTGGTCTCTTCGAGCTCGCTATCAGGGATCTGGAGTTTCTGGAGTACCACGGAGGAGATCAGGTTCAAGCCGGCCCCGTCGTCAACTAGCTTCTTAGTGACCTTGAGGTTGCGGATAGTTGGTGAAACCAACATCGGCAAGCACCCGACCGCAGTTATGCGATCAGGGTGGTCCTCAATATCAAAGATGATAGGCGTGCTGGACCATTTCAGAGGCTTGCGTGACTCGACGGGTGGTTCCGCCGCATTGATTTCCCGCACCCACTGCTTGAGCTGGCGGTGTGAAGTATGCAGAGAAGCATCGCCGTCAACGCACAGGACCTCTGTGGCTTCGAACTCCCGCCACGGTCCCGCCATCATCCATATCTTCATCGCCGTCGCCGTCTTCATCCTTGTCGCGCGTCGCGGGAGGTCTGTCTCCTTGCCGCTTGCTTTGCCGCATGGCGTCCTCCTCGGCGGGCGTTTCTTGCCGGATCCTCCAAAGACCTTCTTGCGCCTTCTTCTTGTCGCCGCCAGATTCAGCCTTTTTGCTGCTCAACAAGCTGCTCGACCTTCTTGCTGCTCGAGGTCATGGCCCTTGGTGCGAGTGGATCTTGCAAGATCGCTTGTTGGTGCCGCCCCGCTTGTCGGCGACCGCCACAGCCTGGCAGTTGGTGCATGCGGCAATCTCCTTGCCGGAGCTACCATCTTTAGCTTTCTTGGCGCCACCTCCGTTGCCGGACTGCTCAACGACTAGCACATCTTTGCATTTCTTCTTCCTGTTGTTCCGCCGCCGGTTTTTCTTTGCCGGGGCAGCATCCTCGCCGCCGACCCTCCCGCTTCAGATTCTCTCCGGGAGTTTCTCCTTCCTCAAAGATGTGCACACTTGTCGGCCAGGGCATATAGCTCACTGACGTCTCTGATCTTGCACATCGCCATCTCCTCCCGCATCCTGCGGTTTCGCACATTCTGATGGAACGCGTTGATGACCGCGGCAGGGTGGACATCTGGGATGTTGTGCTGTACACGGCTGAATCTCTGAATGTACTTGCGCATGGGCTCTTCTTCCTTCTGGGCGAGCAGATGAAGGTCGCTCTCTTGGCCATGAGGCTTGTGGCCGCCTGTAAAGGCGCCAACAAACTGATGGCATAGGTCTACCCAGGAGGATATGGAGTTGTCCGGCAAGTGCATGAGCCAGGACCTGACATTGGGCTTGAGCACCGCCGGAAGTAGTTGGCAAGGATCTTGTCGCCCCGCCCCCCGGCAGCTTGCACCGCGATGGTGTAGATGCTGAGGAACTCCGACGGATGCGACTTGCCATCGTACTTCTCGCACGCCCGCTTGAAATTCTTCATCTTTGGGCCATCGACTTGCCGCAGCTCACGAGTGAACGCAGGGCAACCTACCGCGTACGGCACGTCGCCTAGTTCCCCTAGTGCATGCATGTCAACAGAGGGCCCAGCGCACTGGTCCAATTGATGCCGCGCTTCTCTTCGGCGCTCGATGCGAGTACGAGCGTTTTCTTGCTGTCGTTCGTGAAGAACTTGGCGCTGATCGTGACGAGCTTGTGGATCTGATGATGCGGTGGAGTCGCTGTCGAGGTAGATCCGGCGAGTCGGCGATCTTGGCCTTCGGGGCGGAGAGTGCACGGTGGTTGCACCCCCACCGGTTTTGTCGCCATCGGCTCGTGCCTGGCAGTCTTGCCGCGGCCGCGATGTACTCGGCTGCCGTGAAGTGTTGCCGTTGGCGAAGCCGATGAGACTCTGAATGGTGGCCCTCCATTCGTCGATCTTGTCTGCCGTTGGAGGGTAATCCAGGAGTAGTTGAGCTCGCGCCAAAGCTTCTGCTGAAGTGGTGGGTGGTAGTGGCGAACGGTGCGAGGAGCGGGATATGCTCGGACTTCTAACTATGTTAGAAGGAGCAGATATCCGCCCAGCGATCGTGTCTCGCTCGTGCCAGCATGTTGGCGTGCATGCTGGTCTTGAGCACCCCGAGATCCACCGGCTCGATCTTGGTCCAAAGAACGTATGGTACCGTAAGTACCATGACGCTGTCGGTCCCGCGCCTCCTGAGATGGGCGCGGTGCATGTACGTACGCCGAGGTCTGCACATCCTTGTCCTTGGACCTGGCAGCACCGTGAGCTCCCTCGTCGATGCCCGTTCTTCCACCGGCGTCTACCCCACCACCCGTTTGCTCCGGTGGTGGTGGGATCAACGCGGACGGAGTAGCCGCCTCCGAAGCCTTCTTCTTCGGTGGCATGTCGATGAAAAAGGTGAAGATCTAGCTCGTGTGAACGCCGGATCAGGTTCACACAACCTCGATGCTCCCTACCTGGCGCGCCAAAGATGTCGGGGAAACTGATCCACGAACACCTATGGGACCGGCGGACCGGGCCCCTTTCCGTTCGGCGGGGGGCGGAGATCGCGCGAAGAGCGGATCGAGGCGAAGCACACGAGCAGTTTACCCAGCTTCGGAGCTCTCCGGAGAGATAATACTCCTACTCCTGCATGTCTGAGTGTATTGAGTTCTTGCTCGGGAGCGCTGAGTGCTACAGTACATGCTAGCTGCTAACAAGACCGAGCGTGAGTGTTTTTCTGCCTTCCAACCCCACTCTACGTTGCGCATGGGCCTCCTTTTATATGCTCAAGGGGTCACCGACAGGTGGCAACGCAGACAAGGGTAAAAATGGAAAGGTGTTGCGGTTGGTACAACTACCTGTACAGTGTATCATACCTAACCCTGACGGCAGGGGACAAAGGCATTAAATGCCCGTCTACGTCGCTCAAATAGTGCAAAAAAGGGACCGTCTGGGACGCCACAGCTTGCCACGATGGCAATCTTGTCAGCGCCGCTTGCCACCGCGCACCCCTAGCTGCACAGCCTCTTGCCACGCGCGCCTGGAAAGGTCCCAGGGCGACACATTGGTGGATGTGCTGGAGCGCGGGTACAGAGTGGTAGCTTCTTGCCGCGGTCGTTGTCTTGTCGCGTCCGGGAGCTTGTCGCTCACCGGGCCTCGCCGGGACGCGTGGCGCGTCGCGGCAAGTTACTTGAGATGCCTTGGTTGGCCTTCCCGGCAAGCTCCTCTTGCCGGGGCCTTGTCTCCTTGGCTTGAATACTTTGTTCTTAAATGGCTCCAAAGGAACCACGGAGGACCTTGGCGGTCACTCGACAATCCTTGCCACGGGGTGCTGCGACTGCCCGTGCACAAGTTCGGGATACTAGGGTACCCCTACTCTAGTACACCGACAATGCGTGTCATCATAAACGGAACGGTAGGAAGTTGCACGACAATATATCTCGGAATGGCTATGGAAATGCCATAATAGGTAGCTATGTTGGCTGTTTTGAGGTATATGGTGGGTGTATGGTACCGGCGAAAGTTGCGCGGCACAAGAGAGGCTAGCAATAGTGGAAGGGTGAGAGTGCGTATAATCCATGGACTCAACATTAGTCATAAAGAACACATATACTTATTGCAAAATCTACAAGCCATTGAAAACAAAGTACTATGTGCATGGTCCTAGGGGGATAGATTGGTAGGAAAAGACCATCGCTCGTCCCCGTCCGCCACTCATAAGGAAGACAATCAATAAATAAAATTGTGCTCCAACTTCACCACAAAGCGGTTCACCATACGTGCATGCTACGGGAGTCACAAACTTCAACACAAGTATTCTTTAAATTCACAATTACCCAACTAGCATGACTCTAATATCACCACCTCCATATCTCAAAACAATTATCAAGCATGAAATTGATCATAGCATCCAATTCACTTCCTATGACAGTTTTTATTATACCGAAATTGGATGCCCATCATTCTAGGACCAATTTTATAACCATAGCAAATACCATGCTGTTCTAAGAGACAGATAGAGGCGAGGGTGTCCCGATCTTTCGATGAGATGATAACTATCGATTTGGTGGAGACGACTTTGACGATCCGACTACAAACGTGACAAACGTGCACGACGTTGCGCCTTAGCAATCGCTAAACCAACTCCGAGAGGTTATTGACCACGCCGGAGCACAATCAACATGACCACGAAGGTCTATTCCTGCAAGCAATCGAAGAACAAGCAAGAATATGATAAAAGAAATCTAAATATTGTGAGTATGTATGAAGTTTTGATAAAGGTGGGGATCCGTAAGCGGTCTTGGTCTGGTCGTTGGACACAAACGAGGTACACGAAGTTGCAATGGCTAACTTTTAACTAAACAAATCCCAAGGAAAAAGCTACTAGATGGATCTACTTATATAGGAGCAAGGGATAGCGGCCAAGGAGGTGGGAGAACATCCCAAGGCAGCCTAAAACTAACCCTAGGTCGTACAAAGCCAATGGGCCCAAGTGGAGGTGACGTAACACCTTTGGACTCGTAGTTTGACTCGGATTCTGGTGCAGCGTCAGATTGTTTCGTCCATAACTCAACAGTCCGGACGGCTTTTAAGGTGATTCCAATTGTGCTGGAAAGAGCATGAAATCTACTTTCCAACAAAAAAAGAATCATCCAATTTGGAGTCCGTATGAAAAGGTTGTTGACGTTTTGAGTCAAGTATATCCGTGCAGTCCGAATCTGAATCCAGAACGTGAGAGGCTTGGACTCTATCTTCTCTTGGCCCAAAAGTGACGTGAGAAGACTTTTTGAACAGCACCTAAACTTCTCCTTTTCCCTTATCTTCATATGTGGATTGTACAAATGTCCCATACACCTGTAATTAGACAAAACACAAAAGTATGTGAAGTATTTTTGTTCTGGATAACATAAATATATTATTGAATAGTTTGCACTAGAAATCACCTAACAAATATGCATGTATGCAATATTTTTGGTCTTATCCAAGGTAGTCATGTCCTCATCATCCTCCCTTCTTGAAAACAAAGCCGCCCTCATTGCTTAATCTGAAATGTGGCTAACAAAAGAGACAAGATGTACATGTTGTATATGTATACGTCATCCATTTTTTACTTACCTTGATTTTTGCATATATGACACATGAATAGATGAGTAACTTACATAGTTCATAAAATCTAAAGCCAACAAATTAGCACAAGAACTAGAAGGCATGAAAATATTGCAACTCAGTTTGCACATATAAGTGAAGCTCTTATTTATTTCAAAAGATTGACAATGTTCATCATTAAACCATCCCAACATTGGTGAATAAACCTTATTTGAAACAAATTTACATGCTACAACATGCTTAGATAAGCAAACATGCAATGAGTCATTCGACACAGAATCATCACCAAGATTAGAGGTCATATTAAAATGATTAAACATTGATTCTTTTGCATCAACAGTTAATTCAATGGGTGCTCTCAAAATTGTTGGTATTTCAGTTGTTTGATCACATGGCAAAGTCAAATTATCAATATAATCCTTTAAAATAGGTGGTGTGATCAAAGTAGTGGGTAGCTCAACACATGATGTATTCAAGTTAACTAGGCATGCATCATTTTCATGTAAAAGTGGAAAATTTGTACCTTTGTCATTACCTCTTATAGTCAACTCAGATGATGCAGGCACTCTCGATGGTGATGTGTCACATGGTGGAGATGATGTAGTCCTCACAACAACGGATGTGGTTGTCATAGTACGCCTAGTAGTTGAATAAACATCTGTATCAACAGTTGGAATGTGCATCGTGCGCTTGTTCTCCTTGTGGGCAACACGTCGTTTTATTTCCTGTTCGGCTTTGCAAGCAAGACAAAACAAATGGTCCATAGGATAACACTCTTCATGAATTAGTATCTCCTGAATATTATGGTTTAATCCTCCCCAAAATCTATCCATAAAATCTTCTTCACTTTCTTCTAAAAATGAGTGCAACAAGGTAGTTTGTAAATCATCATAATATTTTGTTACGGTGTCACTACCTTGTTTTAAATGTTCCAATTTTTTAATCATGCCACGACTATAATAAACATCGACGAATCTATCTCTCATGACATGTTTTAAATCATCCCAAGTATTAGGTACATAATCAGGGTGTAACCGACAATATTCACTCCACCAAACTAGAGCATAACCAGTGAAAGAACCAACCGCAACCGTAACTTTTTTACGTTCATCAAAATTATGGGAAGCAAATATATTAATTATGTCTAACTCCCATTCAATATATAAAGCAGGTCTAAAATGGCCATTAAATGGTGGTATAGAAACATGAACCTGATCATGTGCATTTGGATGTTTGTGCACCTCTCGTGATGGTTGTGGTATTTGCATAGGTGGTGGCATGTCTCCCGCGATCGACAAAGCCCATGAATTGACTCTAGATCCTGTCATGATTAGTAGAACAAGAAACAAAATGCAAAAATAATGTTCCTGTAACTACTAGGATGTGGCGGTAAAACGCTCACAATAAAGCAAATATCAATGTCTTACAAGTTTTTACCATGCAGCAGGTGGTGATCGGCAACCAACGGTGTCAAGTAACTCCGAATATTGAGTAAAGCGATTGCCAGGGGGACGTTCATATACACGGTGTAGAAATATGTGGAGCTGGGTTGGCTATATATGGTAGCAAAAATATAGCAATTATCAATTCAAAGATGCAATGTTGAATAAACGCTCAACGACGGTACTGTGCTGGTCCTAGGCTAGACCAGACTAGAGACGCGAGCCTAGAACACTAATGAGGTCACGGCGTAGCACAACTAGAATCAATGAAGGATACTAAGTAGCTCTTGACAGCAAGATATAAGTGAAGATCACAACGGCAGTGAATATAATGATGAAAAACAACTGCCAACCAGGACATACAACAACTCTCTCTCCAACTTTCCTCTTGAAAACTTTGAGCCAATTTTCTGATAAATTCTTTCAAAGAATGCCACTAACTCAAGCTTTCCAATGCAAAAAGAATCACTCAATACCGAGTTGATATGAGGATTCAAAGAATTCTAAAACTGGTCTGAAAAATTGGAACAACCTGTGTTCACGAACTTCAGAGGGCAAAAAGACCTATTTAGAAGCCGATTTTGAGGTGTCAAATAATGAACAAGCTTCTGCAACTATTTAGATGCGGCTCGTTGCTAGCTTCAATTTGAGTACTCACGGGGCCAAAACGGACTTCGTATGAGGAAGATACACCTGTTTTACTGAACAGTGCGCAAAACATATTCCAATCCGAATTCAGTACGAGATTGATTCTAGATAGATCCGTTTTTTTTCTCTTTTTTTCTCAAGCTTTTTTTTTTTTCTTTCTCTCTTTTTTTTTTCTTTCCTTTTTTCTTTTTTTCTCTCTTTTTTTTCTTTTTTTCTCCTCTTTCCAAGACAAACTAGATAAGATACTGATTGGATCAAAGCGAAGATGTGAATGACCTCAACTATGATTATGACAATGAATAGCGCAGAGCACGTGGTGGAAATTAATAGATGTGATGGTGGACAGCGGAAGGGATAATGATGCAGCGGCGGCGTGACTAATGTGAACAGAACTCGAAACTCTAAGGGAACTAGACACTAAAACTAGCAACTGACACGATGATGCAACCGATAATTCAACTATGCAAGCAACGAATAGAAAATTGCAAAGGCTCAGACTGGCTTGGATAAAGGATGAACAGATCTAACTTTTTTTGTGGCTTTTTCATGGACTATAGGTATGAATGACAGATGCGATCTAAACTATCAAAAACTGTAAAATCTCACCGAGCAACCTGGCTCTGATACCACTTGATAGAGGCGAGGGTGTCCCGATCTTTCGATGAGATGATAACTATCGATTTGGTGGAGACGACTTTGACGATCCGACTACAAACATGCACGACGTTGCGCCTTAGCAATCGCTAAACCAACTCCGAGAGGTTATTGACCACGCCGGAGCACAATCAACCTGACCACGAAGGTCTATTCCTGCAAGCAATCGAAGAACAAGCAAGAATATGATAAAAGCATTCTGAATATTGCGAGTATGTATGAAGTATTGATAAAGGTGGGGATCCGTAAGCGGTCTTGGTCTGGTCGTTGGACACAAACGAAGTACACGAAGTTGCAATGGCTAACTTTTAACTAAACAAATCCCAAGGAAAAAGCTACTAGATGGATCTACTTATATAGGAGCAAGAGGTGGCGGCCAAGGAGGTGGGAGAACATCCCAAGGCAGCCTAAAACTAACCCTAGGTCGTACAAGGCCAATGGGCCCAAGTGGAGGTGATGTAACACCTTTGGACTTGTAGTTTGACTTGGATTTTGGTGCAGCGTCAGATTGTTTCGTCCATAAATCAACGCTCCGGACGGCTTTTAAGGTGATTCCAATTGTGCTGGAAAGATCATGAAATCTACTTTCCAACAAAAAAAGAATCACCCAATTCGGAGTCCGTATGAAAAGGTTGTTGGCGTTTTGAGTCAGGTATGTCTGTGCAGTCCGAATCTGAATCCAGAACGTGAGAGACTTGGACTCTATCTTCTCTTGGCCCAAAAGTGACGCGAGAAGACTTTTTGAACAGCACTTAAACTTCTCCTTTTCCCTTATCTTCATATGTGGATTGTACAAATGTCCCATACATCTGCAATTAGACAAAACACAAAAGTATGTGAAGTATTTTTGTTCTGGATAACATAAATATATTATTGAATAGTTTGCACTAGAAATCACCTGACAAATATGCATGTATGCAATATTTTTGGTCTTATCCAAGGTAGTCATGTCCTCATCAGAGACTCTCAAAATAATATAAGTGAATCATGAGAGATCAACAATTTCAACAAAATTAAGCCACCGCCATGCTCTAAAAGATATAAGTGAAGCACTAGAGCAAAACTATCTAGATCAAAAGATATAAGTGAAGCACATAGAGTATTCTAATAAATTCTAAATCATGTGGATTTCTCTCAAAAGGTGTGTACAGCAAGGATGATTGTGGTAATTTAAAAATCAAAGACTAATATCATACAAGACGCTCCAAACAAAACACATATCATGTGGCGAATAAAAATATAGCTCCAAGTAAAGTTACCGATAGACGAAGACGAAAGAGGGGATGCCTTCCAGGGCATCCCCAAGCTTAGGCTTTTGGTTATCCTTGAATATCTTGGGGTGCCATGGGCATCCCCAAGCTTAGGCTTTTGGTTATCCTTGAATATCTTGGGGTGTCATGGGCATCCCCAAGCTTAGGATCTTGCCACTCCTTATTCCATACTCCATCAAATCTTTACCCAAAACTTGAAAACTTCACAACACAAAACTCAAGGAAATCTCATAAGCTCCGTTAGTGCAAGAAAGAAAAACTACCACATAAGGTACTGTCATTAACTCACTCTTTATTTATATTGGTGTTAAACCTACTGTATTCCAACTTCTCTATGGTTCATACCCACCAATACTATCCAGAGATGCATCAAAATAAACAAACAACACACGAAAAACAGAATCTGTCAAAAACAGAACAATCTGTAGCAATCTGTAATTCTAGATTACTTATGGAACTCTTAGAATCCTACCAAAATAGGAAGTCCTGGGAAATTTGTCTATTGATCTACATCAAAAATAATCAATGCAAAATCACGTTTCTGTGAATTACTAAAATTATTTTCATGCACGCAAAAGTTTCTTTTTTCAGCAGAATGAAATTAATTATCACCGTAGGTTATCCTATAGGTTCTACTTGGCACAAACACTAACTAAAACATGAAAACACATCTAAACAGAAGCTAGATGAAATATTTATTACTAAACAGAAGCAAAAAGCAAGAAACAAAAATAAAATTGGGTTGCCTCCCAACAAGCGCTATTGTTTAACGCCCCAAGCTAGGCATAGAAGCGAGGATAGATCTAAGTAGTGCCATCTTTGGCACTCAATTCATAAGTAGCTTGCATGATAGATTCATAAGGTAATTTAACTTTCTTTCTAGGTAAGTGTTCCATGCCTTTCCTTAATGGAAATTGGAATCTAATATTCCCTTTCTTCATATCAATAATTGCACCAATCGTTCTAAGGAAAGGTCTACCAAGAATAATAGGACATGAAAGATTGCAATCTATGTCAAGAATGATAAAATCTACGGGCACATAATTTCTATTCGCAACAACAAGAACATCATTGATCCTTCCCATAGGTTTCTTAATGGTGTAATCCGCAAGGTGCAAATTTAAAGAGCAATCATCAAAATCATGGAAACCTAGAATATCACATAAAGTTTTCGGAATCGTGGAAACACTAGCACCCAAGTCACATAAAGCATAGAACTCATGATCTTTAATTTTAATCTTTATAGTAGGTTCCCACTCATCATATAGTTTTCTAGGTATATAAACTTCCAAATTAAGTTTTTCTTCATAAGATTGCATCAAGGCATCAACAATATGCTTGGTAAAAGCTTTATTTTGACTATAAGCATGAGGAGAATTCAACACGGATTGCAACAAGGAAATACAATCTATTAAAGAATAATTATCATAATTAATTTCCTTGAAATCCAAGATAGTGGGTTCAATGCTATTTAAAGTCTTGACCTCTCCAATCCCACTTTTACCAAATTTAGCATTAAGATCTAAAAACTCCGAATCATTGGGACGCCTTTTAACTAAAGTTGACTCATCTCCAGTCCCATCATTATCAAGATTCATATTGCAAAACAAGGATTTAATAGGGGACACTTCAATAACTTTTAGATCTTCATCATTATTTTCATGGAAACTAGAAGAACACGCTTTTACAAAGCAATCTTCCTTAGCACGCAACCTAGCGGTTCTTTCTTTGCACCCATCAATGGAAATTCTCATAGTTTTGAGAGACTCATTGATATCATGCTTAGGTGGAGTAGATCTAAGTTTCAAAGAATCAACATCAAGTGAAAGCCTGTCAACGTTCCTAGCCAAATCATCAACTTTAAGCAATTTTTCTTCAAGCAAAGCATTAAAATTCTTCTGAGAGATCATAAATTCTTTAACACTATTCTCAAAATGAGAGGGCATCTTATTAAAATTACCATAAGAATTATTGTAGGAATTTCCATAATTATTAGAGGAATTGCTAGGGAACGGTCTAGGACTAAAGTTTCCTC
This sequence comes from Aegilops speltoides, assembly GCA_021437245.1. NCBI lineage: Eukaryota > Viridiplantae > Streptophyta > Magnoliopsida > Poales > Poaceae > Aegilops > Aegilops speltoides. The sequence continues at coordinate 349,152,362 of CM038147.1, forward strand.
TATAAGCATTGATACCAAAATTATTCCTACCAACAAAATTCACATCCATAGATTCATTATTATTCTCAATAAAAGTAGACAAAAGCATATCATTGGGATCAATAGGAGCACTCTTAGTAGCAAACAATCTCATAAGTTCATCCATCTTTCCACTCAAAACATTAATTCCTTCTATAGCATGCACTTTTTTACTAGTAGATCTTTCGGTGTGCCATTGAGAATAATTTGTCATAATGTTATCAAGGAGTTTAGTTGCTTCTCCTAAGGTGATCTCCATAAAAGTGCCTCCCGCGGCCGAATCTAAAAGATTTCTAGAAGCAAAATTCAATCCAGCATAAAAGTTATGTATGATCATCCATAAATTCAAACCATGAGTAGGGAAATTGCGAATCATTAATTTCATTCTTTCCCAAGATTGGGCAACATGCTCATGATCAAGTTGTTTAAAATTCATAATATCATTCCTAAGAGAGATGATCTTAGCGGGAGGAAAATACTTAGAGATAAAAGCATCTTTGCACTTATTCCATGAATCAATACTATTCTTAGGCAAAGACAAAAACCAAATTTTAGCACGATCTCTAAGTGAAAACGGAAATAACTTCAATTTAACAATATCATTATCCGTATATTTCTTCTTTTGCATCTCACACAAATCAACAAAGTTGTTTAGATGAGTAGCGGCATCTTCACTAGTAAGGCCGGAGAATTGATCTTTCATAACAAGATTCAGCAAAGCAGCATTGATTTCACAAGACTCAACATCATTAAGTGGAGCAATCAGATACTAAGGAAATCATTATTATTGGTATTGGAAAAGTCACACAATTTGGTATTATCTTGCGCCATCGTGACAAGCAATCCAACACACAAGCAAACAAAAAGGCAATCGAAAGAGCGAGGAGATTGGGAAAGAGAGGGCGAATAAAACGGGAAGGGTGAAGTGGGGGAGAGGAAAACAAGTGGCAAATGGCAAATAATGTAATGCGAGGGAGATGAGTTTGTGATGGGTACTTGGTATGTCTTGACTTGAGCGAAGACCTCCCCGGCAACGACGCCAGAAATCCTTCTTGCTACGTCTTGAGCTTGTGTTGGTTTTCCTTGAAGAGGAAAGGGTGATGTAGCAAAGTAGCATAAGTATTTCCCTCAGTTTTTGAGAACCAAGGTATCAATCCAGTAGGAGGCTCCTCAGAAGTCCCACGCACCTACACAAACCAATAAGAACCTTGCACCCAACGCAATAAAGGGGTTGTCAATCCCTTCAAGGCCACTTGCGAAAGTGATACCTGATAGAGATAATATGATAAGATAAATATTTTTGGTACTTTTATGATATAGATTGGAAAATAAAAGATGCAAATAAAAGTAGATGAAAACTTATATGATAAAAGATAGACCCAGGGGCCATAGGTTTCGCTAGTGGCTTCTCTCAAGATAGCATAAGTATTACGGTGGGTGAACAAATTATTGTCGAGCAATTTATAGAAAAGCGCATAGTTATGAGATTATCTAGGCATGATCATGTATATAGGCATCACGTCCGTGACAAGTAGACCAACTCCTGCCTGCATCTACTACTATTACTCCACACATCGACCGACTCCTGCCTGCATCTAGAGTATTAAGTTCATAAGAACAGAGTAACGCATTAAGAAAGATGACATGATGTAGAGGGATAAACTCATGCAATATGATACAAACCTCATCTTTTTATCCTTGATGGCAACAATACAATACGTGCCTTGCTACCCTGCTGTCACTGGGAAAGGACACCGCAAGATAAAACCCATAGCTAAGCACTTCTGCCATTGCAAGAAAGATCAATTTAGTAGGCCAAACCAAACTGATAATTCGAAGAGACTTGCAAAGATAACTTAACCACACATAAAAGAATTCAGAGGAGGTTCAAATATTTCTCATAGATAAACTTGATCATAAACCCACAATTCATTGGATCTCGACAAACACACCGCAAAAAGAGTTACATCGAATAGATCTCCAATAAGATCGAGGAGAACTTTGTATTGAGATTCAAAGAGAGAGAAGAAGACATCTAGCTAATAACTATGGACCCGAAGGTCTGTGGTAAACTACTCACAACTCATCGGAGAGGCCTTGGAGATGATGTAGAGGCCCTCCGTGGTCGATTCCCCCTCCGGCGGAGCGCCGACAAAGGCTCCAAGATGGGATCTCGTGGATACAGAAGGTTGCGGCGGTGGAAATAGTTTTTCGTGGTGCTCCTGGATGTTTTCGGGGTACGTGGATATAAATAGGAGGAAGAAGTAGGTCGGTGGACGCTCGAGGGGCCCACGAAGGTGGGGGGCGCGCCCACCCCTAGGGGGCGCGTCGGGCACGCTCGTGGCCGCCTCTCTGTTGCTTGACGTCCACTCCGTGTCCCCTGGATTGCGTTTGTTCCAAAAAGATCGCTCCCGAAGGTTTCATTCCGTTTGGACTCCATTTGATATTCCTTTTCTTCAAAACAGTGAAATAGGAAAAAAAAACAGCAACTCGGGCTGGGCCTCAGGTTAGTAGGTTAGTCCCAAAAATGATATAAAAGTGTAAAGTAAAGCCCATAAACATCAAAAACGGGTAATATAATAGCATGGAACAATAAAAAATTATAGATACATTGGAGATGTATCAGTGGCTTGCCTCCCTTGCACCGAAGAGGAAATTGGCGCTCTGCGCCCGCTGGCACCCGCCTGGCCTTGGTCGTCATGGCTCACGTCAGCTGAGTCTCATGAGGTGCACCTTGCATAGAACTCTCCGCCCCTCAGGAGCCAGCCTGAAGAGGCCGGTCCCCTCGGGGGTCTTGGCGTCGTCCTCCTCCCGATGCTTGGCCCCTCGCGAGGGTCTTGAGTCATTGATGTTGAAGCTGGGCCATACCAGGCCATCGATGGAGCCACGTGGTGGGCCGAGGCAGGCAATTCTGTATACCTCCATATCCAGAACACCGACAGATGCGCAGTCATCGCATCGGAAGTAGAGTTGGTGATGCGCGTAGTCGATCTCCCGGGGCGTTTCCTCCTCGTGTCGCTGATGTCCCGTGAATGGTACCTTGCGAATCCTTCGAACGGTTCGTCCGAGCACCGCAAGTGCGATGCCTCCAAGGTATGCACACGTGTGGAGTGCAACGTCATGTGGTGGACTGCTAGGTCCGGTCGCACGACATGGGCATGGGGAGTTGCGGCGGCGGCCGTCATAGGGTGGAAAAAGATCAACCCTGAGTGGTGCGCCCAAACCCCTTTATATAGACCTCCGAGGTGGGCTCAACACTTGAGCCCACTAGGAGTCTACATCCATTTTCTACTCGGATCCAATCCGAATGGGTCGCAACCCCTTAAGTGTGCGACCCTATAGGTTCACGTACACATGGACATGAACTGAGTCGATAGTTGGCACCTGTTCCAAGTAGAGCGTGCCAACCCGCATGTGTGCGTAAAGTCGTTTGACGAACCTCGACAATGTGTCATATGCAACAATCCTTTTGCCTTTCGATATAAGTTGTCGAGCTCAAGGCGAGTACTTGTCACCCTTGTGGTAGCTCGATGATACATCCATTTTGCATCATGCTTTTATATTGATATTTATTGCATTATGGTCTGTTATTACACATTATAGCAAAATACGCAGGCCTTTTCTCTCTTATTTTACAAGGTTTACACAAAGAGGGAGAATGCCGGCAGCTGGAATTCTGGACTGGAAAAACAGCAAATCTGAGAGACCTATTTTGCACAACTCCAAACGTCCTGAAACTTTACGGAGAATTATTTTGGAATTAATAAACAATACTGGGCGAAGAAAGAACTGGAGGGGCCCCACCAGGAAGCCACAAGGATGGGGGCGCGCCCTACCCTCCTGGGCGCGCCCCTGCCTTGTGGGCCCTCTAGCAGGCCTCCGGTGCCCATCTTCTGCTATATGATGTGTTTTGACCTGGAAAAAAAATCAAGAGGAAGATTTCGGGACGAAGCGCCGCCATCTCAAGGCGGAACCTGGGCAAAAGCAATCTAGGGCTCCGGCGGAGCTGTTCTGTCGGGGAAAACTCCCTCCAGGAGGGGGAAATCAAAGCCATCGTCATCACCAATGATCCTCTCATTGTGAGGGGTCAATATCCATAAACTTCTTCACCAGCACCAACTCCTCTCAAACCCTAGTTCATCTCTTGTATCTGATCTTTGTCTCAAAACCTCAGATTGGTACCTGTGGGTTGCTAGAAGTGTTGATTGCGCCTTGTACTTGATGCTAGTTGGTTTATTCGGCGGAAGATCATATGTTCAGATACTTAATGATAATTAATACTCCTCTGATTATGAACATGAATATGCTTTGTGAGTAGTTATGTTTGTTCCTAAGGACATGGGAGAAGTCTTGTTATAAGTAATCATGTGAATTTGGTATTCGTTCGATATTTTGATGAGATGTATGTTGTCTCTCCTCTAGTGGTTTTATGTGAACGCAGACTACTTGACACTTCACCATGATTTGGGCCTAGGGGAAGACATTGGGAAGTAATAAGTAGATGATGGGTTGCTAGAGTGACAGAAGCTTGAACCCTAGTTTATGCATTGCTTCGTAAGGGGCTGATTTGGATCCACATGTTTCATGCTATGGTTAGATTTATCTTAATTCTTCTTTCATAGTTGCGGATGCTTGCGAGAGGGGTTAATCATAAGTGGGAGGCTTGTCCAAGTAAGGACAACACCCCACCACCGGTACACCAACATATCAAATTATCAAAGTAACGAACGCGAATTATATGAGCATGATGAAAACTAACTTGACAGTAATTCCCATGTGTCCTCGGGAGCGCTTTGCATTTTATAAGAGTTCGTCCAGGCTTGTCCTTTGCTACAAAAAGGATTGGGCCACCCTTACTTGTTACCCGTTATGAAATATCTTATCACAAAACTATCTGTTACCGATAATTACAATGCTTGCAGAGAATACCTTGCTGAAAACCACTTGTCATTTCCTTCTGCTCCTCGGTGGGTTTGACACTCTTACTTGTCGAAGGACTATGATAGATCCCCTATACTTGTGGGTTATGTAGGACCTTGAGAAGAGGTGTCTAGAGGGAGGTGATTAGACACTAAGTGACAAAGTTGTAGTTTTTAAGATCTTAAAGTTTAAGTGGAGTTTAGGCACAAGTTTAACGTTCACAATACATAGCAAGCAAGCGTGCAAAGAGTATATGAGCAGCGGAAAGTAAAGCATGCAACTTGCAAGAATGTAAAGGGAAGGGTTTTGGAGGATTCAAACGCAATTGGAGACACGGATGTTTTTGGCATGGTTCCGATAGGTGGTGCTATCGTACATCCATGTTGATGGAGACTTGAACCCACGAAGGGTAACGGTTGCGCGAGTCCACGGAGGGCTCCACCCACGAAGGGCCCACGAAGAAGCAACCTTGTCTATCCCACCATGGTCGTCGCCCACGAAGGACTTGCCTCACTAGCGGTAGATCTTCACGAAGTAGGCGATCTCCTTGCCCTTACAAACTCCTTGGTTTAACTCCACAATCTTGTCGGAGGCTCCCAAGTGAGACCTAGCCAATCTAGGAGACACCACTCTCCAAGAAGTAACAAATGGTGCGTTGATGATGAACTCCTTGCTCTTGTGCTTCAAATGATAGTCTCCCCAACACTAAACTCTCTCTCATAGGATTTGGATCTGGTGGAAAGAAGATTTGAGTGGAAAGCAACTTCGGGAAGGCTAGAGATCAAGATTCATATGGTAGGAATGGAATATCTTGGCCTCAACACATGAGTAGGTAGTTCTCTCTCAAAAAATGTATGCTGGAAGTGTAGGTTCAGTCTGATGGCTCTCTCCATGAATGAAGAGGAGGTGGAGGGGTATATATAGCCTCCACACAAAATCTAACCGTTACACACAATCTACCAAACTCGGTGGGACCGAATCGTTAAACTTGGTCAGACCGATTTAGCAAATAATGTGACCGTTAGGTTTTTCGGAGGGACCAATATGCAACTCGGTAGGACCGATATGGTTAGGGTTAGGGCATAACGTAATCTCGGTAAGACCGATTGCTCAAACTCGGTGAGACCGATTTTGGTAATAAGCTTTCCCGAGAGTTGGTCAGACAAACTCGGTTAGACCGATTACACAAACTCGGTGAGACTGATTTTGGTAATGAGTCAACCAGGAAGTTTGCATTGTAATCTCGGTAGTACCGATTGCTCAAACTCGGTGAGACCGATTTTGGTAATGGACATACACAAAGAGATTACAATCCCATCTCGGTGAAACCGAGATCCCGATCGATGAGACCGATTTGCCTAGGGTTTGTGGCAGTGGCTATGACATTCAAACTCGGTGGCGCCGGATAGAAAGAATTAGTGGGGCCGAGTTTGACTTTAGGTTTTAGGACACATGTGTGGAAGTGGGAAAGTAGTTGAGGGTTTTGGAGCATATCACTAAGCACTGTGGAGCAAGAAACTCATTAAGCAACACCTCATCCCTCCTTGATAGTATTGGCTTTTCCTATAGACTCAATGTGATCTTGGATCACTAAAATGTAAAATGAAGAGTCTTGAGCTTGAAGGTTTAGCCAATCCTTTGTCCTTAACATCTTGAAGGAGTTCCCACATCCTTTAGTCCATGCCACTCAATTGTTGAACTTATCTGAAACATACTAGATAAAAGTGTTAGTCCAACAAGAGATATGTTGACATTAATTACCAAAACCACTTAGGAAGCACTTGTGCTTTCAATCTCCCCCTTTTTGGTAATTGATGACAACATACATCAAACCTTTAGATAAAGATATAAAGAATAGCAAGTAAAGCTTTGGAAAGACATGTAACAAGCATAGGCTCCCCCTACATGGATGCAATCATGTGAATATGGAATATAGAAGCATTTGAGAGCATAACCATGATAGAGAAGGCAATGTGTTACATGTATCTTGGCCATATGCATCAGAGCAAAGAATATTAAAGAAAATACCTTCATGCTCATGAGTCCTTCTTGCAAACAGTATGTACATCAGCAAGAATTCCTCATACACATGATTGTGATGCATATACTTACCTTGTAGTCTTGAGTTGGCTTAGGATAGAATGAACCTGCGTAAACAAGGTTAGATAACACAGATGCACCTACTAGCCAGAGCAAACAAAAGAAACTACAAGAATACCAAGACTGGGATGACATGTAGGGTGTGAGTACTAAGTACCATATTGGATTAGACATGTCCCCAAGAGTAAAGATATGCAATGAATTTGAATGATTTCTTTCCCTTAGATGTCTTGCTCCCCATGAATCTAGCAAGTGATACTGGGAGAAGATAGGGAAAAGAAAAGCAGAGCTAAAAGATATGAATGATGAACAGAGCTAATGCAAGCTGATGAAAATAAGCACAAAAGATCATATGAACATGTCTCTCCCATCAAGAAGACATGTGGCATCTCTCCTCTTGAACACCAAGCATCTGGGATCCTTGAAAAATACTTTCTATTGAAGTATTCTCTCCCCCTGGAGATCTCTCTCTCCCCCTGAGGAGGTGATATACTCTTTCTCTGATGTGATCTCTCTTTAAATGATAAGCTTTGATGTGATCTCTCTCTCCCCCTTTGACATCGATTTCCAAGAAGGGTATTCCGGAATCTGTCGAATGGGTTTGGTCCTTGAGTCACAACACAAAGCAAGGATAAAAATGTGATGCTTGTAGAGGACAAGATTCATTTAGTGGAGCTGGATCAGAAGAAACACAGAATATGTGGCAAACTATTTTTCCTGTTGTGAAATCGGTGGCACCGAGTGGTATGCTTCGGTTGTATCGAAAGGATTCGGTTGGACCAAAAACAACAAATCGGTGAAACCGAGTTCATCGCAGAGAAAACACTTGTCACCTCAGCTCACTAGACTGGTAAGATCTCACAAAGATTTGCAAGGAATTTACTGAAAGATGTGCAATGAATTGGATGCAGAAAAATGCAGAGCAAACAGAAAGAAAGCTAGATGAAGTTTTTTTTTGAAAGGGGTAACAAATATGCATGAGACAAATGCAGAAACACAGAAAAAAAACACAAGAGAACTTCATCTAGAGATGGTCGGCGACAAAGTCACCTATGTTAGAGTATATTGACTTAGGAGTCAAGTGAGATCACTTGATCATAGGTAATACTCATCGTTTAAGCTCAAAATGGGGTTGCCATTTTTCGTTTAAGCATCTTATTGTATTCACATCTTGTCGAGTTGCTTTAGCTCATGACTTGGAGTAAAGCTTCTCTAAGATGGAATAACATACCTTGGTTGGTGTTCTTGTCCATGTAGTTGAACTTGTGTGGGTTGCTCAAGGTTGATGTAGCTCATCAAGAGTTGGGAGCACCACTTGGAATTTGAGTCCATCTTCCTACATGGGTTAGTTCTTTCAAGGAAGAGCACTTGTGTATCCAAAAATGACAGTCATGAAGCTCAACATAGAATTTGTCAAAGGATATGTTTGAATGGTTTCGTGCTTCCTTGTCTTCAACCACCATGGTGTAGAGACTTGGTGATGTAGAGATTGCTCAAGATGTGAGTAGGTTACAACCTCATGGAATTAGATTCATCCAAGTACCTACATGGGTTAGATAACATGCAAGATACAAATATATCCAGGACATAAGATTTTCATCATAAGAGAGATATCAAGGATTAGTCATAAGCTCATGTCTTGCATGTATCCAATGGAGTTTCTACTCCAAGTTTGGATCATCAATTATATTCAATTCTCCTCTTAACCTGCAAAACAGTTTCTCATCAAGAGGTTTAGTGAATATATCCGCTAATTGCTTTTCGGTGCGAACATGCTTAAGATCAATGTCACCCTTAGCAACATGATCTCGAATGAAATGATGACGAACTTCAATATGCTTAGTTCGAGAATGTTGTACGGGATTATGACCAATTTTGATAGCACTTTCATTGTCACAGAGCAATGGAACATGTCTCACATATATCCCATAATCTTTAAGAGTTTGGGTCATCCAAAGTAATTGAGCACAACATGAACCAGCGGCAATGTATTTCGCTTCGGCGGTGGATAAGGATACCGAGTTTTGTTTCTTGGAGGACCAAGACACAAGAGATCTACCAAGAAATTGACAAGTACCCGAAGTGGACTTTCTATCAACCTTGTCTCCAGCATAGTCCGAGTCGGAATAGCCAACAAGATCGAAAGAGGCCCTCTTAGGATACCAAATGCCAAAATTTGGTGTATGGATTAAGTATCTCACTATCCTTTTTACGACCTTAAGATGACATTCTTTAGGAGCAGCTTGATATCGTGCACACATGCACACACTTAGCATGATATCGGGACGTGAAGCACATAGATATAACAATGAACCAATCATAGAGCGATAAACCTTTTGATCAACCGGTTTACTATCTTTGGTCAAGTCAAGATGTCCACTAGTAGGCATGGGTGTAATCATACCTTTGCATTCTTGCATATTGAACTTCTTGAATAAGTCCTTGGTGTACTTTGTTTTAGAAACAAAGGTACCTTCCTTAGTTTGCTTGATTTGCAACCCAAGAAAGAATTTGAGTTCACTCATCATAGACATCTCAAACTTCTCCGACATTAGCTTCCCAAACTTTTCACTAAAATGAGGGTTAGTTGAACCAAATATAATATCATCAACATAGATTTGGCACACAAATAGTTCTCCATTAACCCTTTTAGTAAAAAGAGTAGAATCAATTTTCCCAATTTCAAAGCCTTTTTCAATAAGGAACTTGGTCAAGCATTTATACCACACTCTAGGAGCTTGTTTAAGACCATAAAGAGCTTTGTGAAGTTTGTAAACATGATTGGGTTTCTTAGGATTGACAAAGCCAGGAGGTTGCTTAACATAAACTTCCTCCTCTATTTCACCATTTAGAAAAGCACTTTTAATGTCCATTTGGTACAAGGTGATATCATGATGATTAGCATAGGCAAGTAAGATGCGAATGGACTCAAGTCTAGCAACGGGAGCATAAGTCTCACCATAGTCCATACCTTCGACTTGTGTGTAGCCTTGGGCGACGAGACATGCTTTGTTGTGAACTACTTGTCCATCTTCATCTTGCTTGTTGCGAAACACCCATTTGGTACTGATGATGTTGTGGTTGTTGTCGGGCTTCTCAACCAATGTCCGAACTTGGTTCCTCTCAAAGTTGTGTAGCTCTTCATGCATAGCATTTATCCAATCCGGATCTTCCAATGCTTCTTCGACCTTCATAGGTTCAATGCTAGAGATGAAAGAATAGTTTTCACAAAAGTTAGCTAAACAAGTTTTAGAGCGAGTGATTCTCCCGGTTTGAATATCATTGTAGATTTGCTCGACGGGATGATCTTTAGCAATTCTTGCTCAAACTCGTGAAAGCTTTTGCTTGTTTCTTGGTTGAACTTCTTCTTCATCTTGTTCTTCTTCTTGGCCTTCTTCATTGTTGGCGTTGTCGTTCTCTTGTCGTGGTGGAGAAGGAGGTTGTTGACATTCATCTTGATGCACTTCCTCGTTTTCTTCATCTTGGTGTGTCCCACTTGTGGATGCTTCCGTATAAACTCTTGGTTCACCTTGTCGTGAAGTAGAAGCTTCCACTTGGACGGACGAGGTACTCTCCTTCACCTCCGTTGGATGGACGTTGCCAATAGACAAGTCTTGGATTGCTTCTGAAGGATCTTTGTATCCTACATCAATTGGCAATTGCTCTACTTGCGAGCCGTTAGATTCATCAAACTTCACATCCACCGTCTCTTCACATTTTCGAGTGAAGTTGTTGTAGACATGGTAAGTGTGAGAGTTTGAGCCATAACCTAGTAGGAAACCTTCATGAGACATAGGAGCAAATTTAGAGCGACGATGCTTATCAAGAATGTAGCACTTTGAGCCGAATACTCGAAAGTATCCAACTTGGGGTTTGTTATCCGTGAGGAGCTCGTATGCCGTCTTGCCGAGTAGCTTGTGAAGATACAAGCGATTTGTTGCATGACAAGCTGTCTCAACCGCTTCTGCCCAAAAGTGCTTTGGTGTCTTGTACTCATCAAGCATCGTTCTCGCCATTTCGATGAGCGTCCGGTTCTTCCTCTCAACAACTCCGTTTTGTTGAGGTGTGTACGTAGCCGAGAACTCATGTGAAATCCCTTCTTCGTCAAGAAAGGTGTCCACATTTGCGTTCTTGAACTCCGTTCCATTGTCGCTGCGAACTTTCTTGATCTTCACTTCAAATTGATTTTGGGCCTTCCTAACGAAGTTTTTGAAGATCTTTTGAACCTGCGATTTATCATCGAGAAAGAACACCCACGTAAATCTTGAAAAATCATCGACTATAACTAGACCAAAAGAATTTCCACCGAGAATCTTGTAGGAGTTGGGACCAAAGAGATCCATGTGAAGTAGCTCGATTGGCCTCCTTGTGGTCATGATGTTCTTCACGGGATGCCTTCCTCCAACCTGTTTACCTTCTTGACAAGCACTGCAAAGTCTATCCTTATCAAATATGACATCGTTAACTCCAAGGATATTATTTCCCTTAATAAGCTTGTCAAGGTTTCGCATACCAACATGACCTAATCGTCTATGCCATAACCAACCTTTTGAGGATTTAGCAATGAAGCAAGTTTTAGGTTGAGCCTTTTTAGTGAAATCAACAATGTATAGATCACCTCTACGCACACCGGTAAAGACCATTTTATGATTCTCTCGACGAAACACTTGGCAATCTACTTTAGTAAATAGGACATTGAAACCGAATCAGCAAGTCTAGATACTGAAAGTAAGTTGTATCCAAGAGATTCAACGAGCATGACATTTTGTATGGAGCTATCATGTGATATGGCCACTTTACCGAGGCCAACCACCTTACCCTTTGAGTTGTCGCCGAAAGTGACATACTTTCAAGGACTATCATTTTCAGCAAGCTTGCGGAACATGTCTTTATCTCCGGTCATGTGATCGGTACATCCACTATCAAGAATCCATTCCTTTCCTCCTGACATATATCCCCGAAGATTTGCCATAAGACCAAAGTGTCTCATTGCATCATCAAGATCGAAGTCACTATCATCATCCTGATCATAGTATCCATGTTCAACATCGTCATGTGGTGGATCAAATCCTAGAGAGGGTGATTCGTTAGAGTGAGTTTGACAATGATCTTGCTTATGAATTTTTATAGCTTCGGAAATAATATCACTAAAAATTCCAACATCTCCTTTGGCACTCATAAGGTTTGTAAGCTCAAATAGACGATCACCAAACATAGGATCACTAGTATTCATCTTACTCAAAGCAATGGACTTATGGAGAATTTCATCAAGATTTTTCAAGGAATAATTTGGAAAGCGTCCCTCAAGAAATTTCCATATAGTATAGGCACACTTAAGAGTAGGCAAACATCCAATCAAGTTTCTAGGCAATCCTCTAATGATAAGTTCGGCAGTTCTAAGATTCCTAATCATGTCAATTGACTCATCATGGGTAGGATGCATAGGATCAACATAAGGTGCACAAGGGCTAGCAATGTACTTCTTCAAATGATATTAATTGAAAATTACAAGCATCTCATTTTTCCACTCATGAAAATACTCTCCATCAAGAATAGGCACTCTATGTCTAAGACTCCCCAAAGCAGACTCATCTATCTTCCTCCAATGGTGATTAAACCAAGGCAATGGAGACCAATGCTCTGATACCACTTGTAGGACCTTGAGAAGAGGTGTCTAGAGGGGGGTGATTAGACACTAAGTGACAAAGTTGCAGTTTTTAAGATCTTAAAGTTTAAGTGGAGTTTAGGCACAAGTTTAACGTTCACAATACATAGCAAGCAAGCACGCAAAGAGTATATGAGCAGCGGAAAGTAAAGCATGCAACTTGCAAGAATGTAAAGGGAAGGGTTTTGGAGGATTCAAACGCAATTGGAGACACGGATGTTTTTGGCGTGGTTCCGATAGGTGGTGCTATCGTACATCCACGTTGATGGAGACTTGAACCCACGAAGGGTAACGGTTGCGCGAGTCCACGGAGGGCTCCACCCACGAAGGGTCCACGAATAAGCAACCTTGTCTATCCCACCATGGCCGTCGCCCACGAAGGACTTGCCTCACTAGCGGTAGATCTTCACGAAGTAGGCGATCTCCTTGCCCTTACAAACTCCTTGGTTCAAATCCACAATCTTGTCGGAGACTCCCAAGTGACACCTAGCCATTCTAGGAGACACCACTCTCCAAGAAGTAACAAATGGTGCGTTGATGATGAACTCCTTGCTCTTGTGCTTCAAATGATAGTCTCCCCAACACTCAACTCTCTCTCATAGGATTTGGATCTGGTGGAAAGAAGATTTGAGTGGAAAGCAACTAGGGGAAGGCTAGAGATCAAGATTCATATGGTAGGAATGGAATATCTTGGCCTCAACACATGAGTAGGTAGTTCTCCCTTAGAAAATGTATGCTGGAAGTGTAGGTTCAGTCTGATAGCTCTCTCCACGAATGAAGAGGAGGTGGAGGGGTATATATAGCCTCCACACAAAATCTAACCGTTACACACAATCTACCAAACTCGGTGGGACCGAATTGTTAAACTCGGTCAGACGGATTTAGCAAATAATGTGACCGTTAGGTTTTTCGGTGGGACCGATATGCAACTCAATAGGACCGATATGGCTAGGGTTAGGGCATAACGTAATCTCGGTAAGACTGATTGCTCAAACTCGGTGAGACCGATTTTTGGTAATAAGCTTTCCAGAGAGTTGGTCAGACAAACTCGGTTAGACCGATTACACAAACTCGGTGAGACCGATTTTGGTAATGAGTCAACCAGGAAGTTTGCATTGTAATCTCGGTAGTACCGATTGCTCAAACTCGGTGAGACCGATTTTGGTAATGGACATACACAGAGAGATTACAATCCCATCTCGGTGAAACCGAGATCCCTATCGGTGAGACCAATTTGCCTAGGGTTTGTGGCAGTGGCTATTACATTCAAACTCGGTGGCGCCGGATAGAAAGAATCAGTGGGGCCGAGTTTGACTTTAGGTTTTAGGACACATGTGTGGAAGTGGGAAAGTAGTTGAGGGTTTTGGAGCATATCACTAAGCACCGTGGAGCAAGAAACTCATTAAGCAACACCTCATCCCTCCTTGATAGTATTGGCTTTTCCTATAGACTCAATGTGATCTTGGATCACTAAAATGTAAAATGAAGAGTCTTGAGCTTGAAGCTTGAGCCAATCCTTTGTCCTTAGCATCTTGAAGGAGTTCCGACATCCTTTAGTCCATGCCACTCCATTGTTGAACTTATCTGAAACATACTAGATAAAACTGTTAGTCCAACAAGAGATATGTTGACATTAATTACCAAAACCACTTAGGGAGCACTTGTGCTTTCAGGTTATCACTCGACCTCTCTTCTCGAAACTGTGATACAGATTTAGGAACTGGGCTAACACTTAACCCAAGTCGCATGGCCATGCTTTCTAAATCTAATCACTCGAGATGGGCCGGAGAATATCTCTCCATATAGGAGGGGCAAATCCCATCTTTGTCAGCCATATCTCGCGACATGTCTCACGACTCAACCGGAAGCTACCTTTATAACTACCAATTATGGAGTACCATTAGATAGACCCAAAGGGAGTCGATCCTCATCCCGAGAACATGCGAAAAGGAGTAAATCTGAGAGACCTATTCTGCACAACTCCAAAAGTCCTGAAACTTTACGAAGAATTATTTTGGAATCAATAATAAAATGGGCGAAGAAAGTACCAGAGGGCCCATTTTCTGCTATATGATGTGTTTTGACCTGGAAAAATCAAGAGGAAGCTTTCTGGATGAAGAGCCGCCATCTAGAGACGGAACCTGGGCAGAAGCAATCTAGGGCTCCGGCGGATCCGTTCTGCTCGGGAAACTTCCCTCCGAGAGGGGAAAAACAAAGTCATCGTCATCACCAACGATCCTCTCATTGAGAGGGGTTCAATCTCCATAAACATATTCACCAGCACCATCTCCTCTCAAACCATAGTTCATCTCTTGTATCTGATCTTTGTCTCAAAACTTCAGGTTGGTACCTGTGGGTTGCTAGTAGTGTTGATTACTCCTTGTAGTTGAGGCTAGTTGGTTTATTCGGTGGAAGATTATATGTTAAGATACTTAATGATAATTAATACTCCTCTGATTATGAACATGAATCTGCTTTGTGAGTAGTTACGTTTGTTCCCGAGGACATGGGACAAGTCTTGTTATTAGTAATCATGTATTTGGTATTCGTTCAATATTTTGATGAGATGTATGTTGTGTCTCCTCTAGTGGTGTTATGTGAACGTCGACTACATGACACCTCACCATGATTTCGGCATAGGGGGAGGCATTGGGAAGTAATAAGTATATGATGGTTTGCTAGAGTGACAAAAGCTTAAACCCTAGTTTATGCGTTGCTTCGTAAGGGGCTGATTTGGATCCACATGTTTGATGTTAGATTTATCTTAATTCTGCTTTCATAGTTGCGGCTGCTTGCAAGAGGGTTAATCATAAGTGGGAGGCTTGTCCTAGTAAGGAGAACACCCAAGCACTGGTCCATCCACATATCAAATTATCAAAGTAAGAAATGCGATTCATATGAGCATGATGAAAACTAACTTGACAGTAATTCCCATGTGTCCTCGGGAGTGCTTTGCATTATATAAGAGTTCATCCAGGCTTGTCCTTTTCTACAAAAAGGGTTGGGACACCGTGCTACACCTAACTTACTTTTGTTAGTTCTTACCCGTTACAAATTGTCTTATCACAAAACTATCTGTTACCGATGATTTCAGTGTTTGCAGAGAATACCTTGCTGAAAACCGCTTATCATTTCCTTGTGCTCCTCATTCGGTTCGGCACTCTTACTTATCGAAAGGACTATGATAGATCCCCTATACTTGTGGGTCATCAAGACTCTTTTCTGGCACTATTACCGGGGAGTGAAGCTCCTTTGGTGAGTGGAATTTGGTAAGGAAACATTTATATAGTGTGCTGAAATTGATTATCAGTTGTCACTATGGAAAATAATCCTTTGAGGGGATTGTTTGGGGTATCTTCACCTCGACCGGTAGAGCAAAGAGTTGCTCCTCAACCTACTGAACCAACTGAAAATATATTATGAAATTCCTTCGGGTATGATAGAGAAACTGCTGGCTAATCCTTATGTCGGAGATGGATCATGACATCCTGATATGCATCTAATCTATGTGGATGAAGTTTGTGGATTATTTAAGCTTGCAGGTTTGCCTGAGGATGAAGTCAAGAAGAAGGTCTTCCCTTTATCTTTGAAGGGAATGGCATTGAGATGGTATAGGCTATGTGATGATATTGGATCTTGGAAGTATAACCGATTGAAATTGGAAATTCATCAGAAGTTTTATCCTATGCATCTGGTTCATCCTGATCAGAATTATATATATAAATTTGGCCTCATGAAGGAGAAAGTATCACTCCATCTTGGGGGAGGCTTAAGTCAATGTTAATTCATGCCCCAATCATTAGCTCTCAAGATAAATTACTATTCAGAATTTTTATGCTCGGCTTTCTTGTAATGATGAATCCATGCTTGATACTTCTTGTACTGGTTCTTTTATAAAGAAGACTATTGAATTCAAATGGGATTTATTGGAAAGAATTAAACGCAACTCTGAAGATTGGGAACTCGACGAAGGTAAGGAGTCAGGTATAAACCTCATGTTTGATTGTGTTAAATATTTTATGGATACCGATGCTTTTTGTGAATTTAGCACTAAATATGGACTTGACTCTGAGATAGTAGCTTCTTTTGTGAATCATTTCCTACTCATGCTGATCTCCCCAAGGAGAAGTGGTTTAAATATCATCCTCTCATTGAAGTAAAAGTAGAGGAACTTATTAAAGTTGAAGAAGAAACTATTACTTATAATGTTGATCCCGTTGTTCCTGTTGCTTATATTGAAAAAACACCTTTCCCTGTTAGAATAAAGGATCATGCTAAAACTTCAGTTGTGGTTCGTAAGAGTTATACTAGAACACCTACACCCCCTGAACAAATTGAAGTTGAACCTAGTATTGCTATGGTTAAGGATCTCTGATCGATAGTATTGATGGGCATGTTATTTACTTTTGTGATGAAGCTGCTAGAATTGCTAGACCTGATACTAAAGATAAACATAGACCTATTGTTGGCATGCCTGTTGTTTCTCTCAAACTAGGAGATCATTGTTATCAAGGCTTATGTGATGTGGGTGCTAGTGCGAGTGCAATTCCTTTTACTTTATGTCAAGAAATTATGAATGATATTGCACTTGCTGAAATAGAAGATATTCATATTACTATTAAGCTTGCCAATAGAGATACTATATCACTAATTGGGATAGAGATGTTGAAGTCTTGTGTGTGAAAATAAAATACCCTACTGATTTTCTTGTTCTTGGTTCCCCACAAGATGATTTTTGTCCGATTATATTTGGTAGATCTTTCTTGAACACTGTCAATGCTAAGATAGACTGTGAGAAAGAAATTGTTACTGTAAGTTTTGTGGATGTGTCTCATGACTTTATTTTCTCCAAATTTTGTAGACAACCCCATGATAAAGAATTGCCTAATAAGGATTAAATTATTGGTCTTGATTCTATTGTCGTACCTCATGCAGATCCTTTAGAGCAATATTTGCTGGACCATGAGAATGATATGTTTATGAATGAAAGAAAGGAATTAGATGAATATTCTTTAACCAAATGCATGTTATGAAACACAACTTGCCCGTTGAAATCCTATGGGATCCTCCTCCAGGCAACGGTGACCCTGTGTTTGAGCTTAAACAATTACCTGATACTTTGAAATATGCTTATCTTGATGAGAAGAAGATATATCCTGTTATTATTAGTGCCAACCTTCCAGAGCATGAAGAAAATAAATTATTGAAAACTCTAAAGAAGCAGCATGCCGCTATTGGATATACTCTATGATCTTAAGGGCATTAGTCCCACTCTATGTCAGCACAAAATTAATATGGAGCCTAATGCTAAGCCAGTTGTTGTTCATCAATGAAGGTTAAATCCTACGATGAAATAAGTGGTAAGAAATGAAATATTAAAGCTTCTAGAAGCAGGTATAATTTATCCTATTGCTGATAGTAGATGGGTAAGTCCCGTTCATTGTGTTCCTAGGAAGGGAGGTATTACTGTTGTTCCTAATGATAAGAATGAATTGATTCCACAAAGAATTTCTACAGGTTATAGACTGGTAATTGATTTTCGCAAACTAAACAAAGCTACTAGAAAAGATCGTTACCCTCTACCTTTCATTGATCAAATGCTAGAAAGACTGTCCAAACATACACATTTTTGCTTTCTAGATGGTTATTCTGGTTTTTCTCAAATACCTGTGTCAAAAGAGGACCAAGAAAAGACCACTTTTACTTGCCCTTTCAGTACTTTTGCTTATAGACATATGCCTTTTAGTTTATGCAATGCACCTGCTACCTTTCGAAGATGTATGACTACTATATTCTCTGACTTCTGTGAAAAGATTGTGAGGTTTTCATGGATGATTTCTTTGTTTATGGAACTTCTTTTGATGATTGCTTAAGCAACCTTGATCAAGTTTTGCTGAGATGTGAAGAAACTAATCTTGTTTTGAATTGGGAGAAGTGCCACTTTATGGTTACTGAAGGTGTTGTCTTGGGGCATAAAATTTCTGAAAGAGGTATTGAAGTCGATAAAGCTAAAGTAGATGCTATTGAAAAGATGTCATGTCCTAAGATATCAAAGGTATAAGAAGTTCCCTTGGTCATGCTAGTTTCTATAGGAGGTTTATTAAAGACTTCTCTAAAATTTCTAGGCCTCTCACTAATCTCTAGTAAAATGATTTTCCTTTTATTTTTGATGAGGATTGTGTAGAAGCATTTGAAATACTTAAGGAAGCCCTGATTTCTGCACCTATTGTTCAACCACCTGATTAGAATTTACCCTTTGAAATTATGTGTGATGCTAGTGACTATGCTGTTGGTTTTGTTCTAGGGCAAAGAGTTGATAAGAAACTGAATGTTATTCATTATGCTAGTAAAACTCTAGACAGTGCAGAGAGAAATTATGCTACTACTGCAAAAGAATTTTTAGCAGTTGTTTTTGCTTGTGACAAGTTTAGATCGTATATTGTTGATTCCAAAGTAATTATTCACACTGATCATGCTGCTATTAAATATCTTATGGAAAAGAAAGATGCCAAACATAGACTTATTAGATGGGTTCTCTTGCTGCAAGAATTTGATTTGCATATTATTGATAGAAAGGGAGCTGAGAACCCCATTGCAGAAAACTTGTCTAGGTTAGAAAAAGTTCTTGATGACCCACTAGATATTGATGATAGCTTTCCTGATGAGCAATTAGCTGTCATAAATGCTTCCCATCATACTCCATGTTATGCTGATTATGCTAATTACATTGTTCCTAAATTTATACCACCTAGTTTCACATACCAGCAAAAGAAAAAGTTTTTTATGATTTAAGACATTTCTCTCGGGATGACCCACACCTTTATAAAGAAGGAGTAGATGGTATTATTAGACGTTGTGTACCTGAGCATGAACAAGAACAAATCCTACGCAAGTGTCACTCCGAGGCCTACGGAGGACACCACGCTGGAGATAGAACTGCACACAAGGTATTACAATCCGATTTTTATTGGCCTACTCTCTTCAAGGATGCTCGTAAGTTTGTCTTGTCTTGTGATGAATGTCAAAGAATTGGTAATATTAGTAGACGTCAGGAAATGCCTGTGAGTTATTCACTTTTTATTGAACCATTTGATGTTTGGGGCTTTGATTATATGGGACCTTTTCCTTCCTCGTATGAACATATTTTAGTAGTTGTTGATTACGTTACTAAGTGGTTAGAAGCTATTCCAACTAGTAGTGCTGATCATAACACTTCTATTAATATGCTTAAAGAAGTTATTTTTCTGAGGTTTGGAGTCCCCAGATATTTAATAACTAATGGTAGTTCACACTTTATTCATGGTGCTTGCTAAGTATGATGTTAACCATAGAATTGCATCTCCTTATCATCCTCAATCTAGTGGTCAAGTAGAATTGAGCAATATAGAGATTAAATTGATTTTGCAAAAGACTGGTAATAGATCTAGAAAGAATTGGTCTAAGAAACTTGATGGTGCATTATGGGCTTATAGAACGGCTTATAAAAACCCTATGGGTATGTCTCCATATAAAGTGGTTTATGGAAAAGCATGTCACTTACCTCTTGAACTAGAACATAAAGCTTATTGGGCAATCAAAGAGGTCAACTATGATTTCAAACTTGCCGGCGAAAATAGGTTATTTGACATAAGCTCGCTTGATGAATGGAGAACCCAAGCCTATGAGAATGCCAAGTTGTTTAAGGAAAAAGTTAAAAGATGACATGACAAAAGGATACAAAAGCATGAGTTTAATGTAGGTGATCATGTTTTGCTATACAACTCTTGTTTAAATTTTTTTGCAGGAAAGCTTCTCTCTAAAGGGGAAGGTCCTTACGTTATCGAGGAGGTTTTTCATTCCAGTGCCATCAAGATCAACAACGTCGCAGGCACTAACCCGAAGGTGGTAAATGGTCAAATAATCAAACATTATATTTCAGGTACTCCGATAAATGTTCAGACAAATATTATAGATACCATAACACCGGAGGAGTACATAAGGGACACTTTCTGAAATGTCTCAGACTCCAAAAAGGAATAGGTATGTGGTACGGTAAGTAAAGCGACTCCAAAACTGTTCTAACGACAAATTTTCTCCATTTTGGAATATTTAAAAAATTAGGAAAATTAAAATTAGTCCGAAGAGGGCACGAGGAAGCGGCAAGGTAGGGGGCGCGCCCTACCCCACTGGGCGCGCCCCTTTGTCTTGTGGACACCTCGTGTGCCTTCTGGACTCCGTTTTCTTGCACAATACTTCTTTTGGTCGGTAAAAATTCATTATATAATCTCCTGAAGGTTTTGACCACCATACCACGACAAAATCCTCTATTCTTGTTTTGGGTTGTTTTTTTTGATAGATCTGAAGGCATGTCATCCCAATATTCGGAGGGAGGGAGCTATGTATCTGATTACATTGCAGACCCCAAGGTCTACGGGGATTTGGAGCTTTATGGTTGGACCACGGAGGAAGAAGAAGACTATGATCAGAAAGGAAAAGAAGAGACAAGTTCCAATGAAGAGGAAGTCCCACTACCCCAACCTGGGGACATGCACATGGAGTTCAAAAAGTCAAGTCTCCCCACTAAAGCAAAGAAACCTAAGATCGAGTTTATCCCTTTCCATCTTTTGCAGGAGAGCAAGCAAGAATTATGCAAAAAGATTTTAGTACTAGAGCAGGAGATTGATGATCTGAAGGAGGAAAATTACATCCTCAAGCATAAGCTGAGGAGGAAGGACGAGCCCACATCACTAACAACTTCATCATCACCACCTCCGAATAAAGAGACATAAATACATGGGTATGGGCACTCCCCTTGGCTTTTGCCAAGCTTGGGGGAGGTGCCCCGTTATCGTATCACCATCACACCTTTACTTTTATCGTTTTTCTTAGTTTGATACTTTTGGTTATATCTTGATCTAGTAGAATAAAATTTTAGTTTTGTTTTGAGATCTATCTATGTAATCAAGTCCATGAGTTATATGTAATAAAGAGTAGTTTTGAGTTGAGGGCTTTGCTTTCTTGCTATGATCTTGAGGGATTAAAATAATAGAAAGAATGAAAAAGAAATAAGAAGATCATATAACACTACTAGGGAAAACCCTAGCAGTAGCGCATGTTTTGTGCCCACTAGTAGCGCGGGAAGCCGCGCTACTAATAAGCGCCATACTATTGCTTAGCGAAAGAACGCGTGCCATCACACGCCATCGCTAGTACAAATAGCTGCAGCGCTTGTCCAAGATCTGCGCCATCGCTAAGGTATCTACTTGCGTGTTTTCTTTCCATCGCTACTAGTATTTTTTTTATTTTTTTTAATTTTAGTGTATTTATGCGCCATCATACAAATATTGGTACAATACCAGCTGTTATGAGGTTTACATCATTATGTCCATAACAGTGTATTAATGAAGGTGGATTAGTTTCAAGTGGAGGCAATATGTGGTGCATGTCAAAGTATACTACTAATCCAAACTTGATCTAGTTTGGATTAGTAGTACTTTCGATGTGCACCACATGTTGCCTCCACTTGAATCTAATCCGCCAAAGACAAGATATTTAATCATCATCATGGTCATTACCACCAACAGTATTTATTTAATCACCACTAACACTAGCTAATAATAATCATCATAGTCATTACCACCAACACTAGCTATTTTATCATCATAGTAATAGTGTAGCACATCATCATCCCGAAACTCATTTCTAGCCAGCCTACTCACTCCTCGCTACTCACTCCTACCGCTCTCTCTTAGGTAAAAGAACATAAAACATGTGTAGCTCTCCTCCTTGATCAAGTTGGAGCATGCAGATGAACCTGTCTCCTAATCGTGGAAGGCGCCTCTGGTTGCTGCTCCCTAGTACTTCTCTGCGCTCCCCCAACACATATTTGGTCCAGTCTTGCACTATTAAGCATCCATCGCTAATCTTGAATGCACTAAAGTAAGCTGTAGGATATCTTGGCCGTAAGTTGATAATACTCATGATACCTTTAGTCTCGATCCCATAAGGCACAACATTCATCGGAGTCCTGTTGAAGAACATCGTATGGTAACATACTTAGCAATGAAGTTTAGCTTCAAAAATAATGTATGGAAAAGATGCAATGAGGATAAAAAGTAAAAATCTTACCATCCTTCCTAAATGGATGTGACCGTAGTTCATTACGAACACTATTGGTCCCACATTTTCAGTACTAAGATTTCTAAATGCAGAAGAAAATTTGTCTTGACAAGATCAAGATCCTCAAGCCACGAAACATAATGACCGAGCTCCTCGCAGTTGAGTTCAGCCCGTGACAATATACGGTCCTGTCTACCAAGCGTTGTACATGTTTGCTTGCACGGAAATAAGTGACAATACAAATTAGTTGTCAACTATTTTGAATAAACAATATCAAAGACATAAATATGGTTGAGAAACTTACATAATGGTATAATCGAGGCATTTGCACATTGACCCAGATGTCGGTATTACCTTCAATATCATCTTCGGACGAATATCAAAGGTGATAACCATATCGTGGTCAAATGCATAAGTCTTGCATAGTGCTCGCCATGTTTTGCATCCAAAATAGGTGTAGTCGTCTGAATTGTATAACTTTGCATGGAAAATATAACCATGCTCGGTCTTCAAGTAAACTTTCTTTTCCTCCATACTATGACTGAAACCTATCTTATCCAATACAAAAACTCTTGCATGGCAGGGGATACGCTAGTAGAATAGTAAAAAAATATAAGTTGAAGCAAATGAAGCAGATGTCATGCTTAATTACGAAAAAAGACTAGTCGTTGTGACTTACTATATCCACTTCGAAGTTCTCGTCCAGCTTGATGCTGAAGCGCCTATCATCATCTAGAAAGATTCCGTCACACAGGCCGCGCTCGTCTTTGCAGTATTTGCAAATACCGAAATCCTTCTCGTCGTGAGACATTTCCTATGTTCATAGTTAAAACATTAATTGAAAATCGATCGAAGACAACTACCAAGATATTCAACACACAAATCCGGGGCACTCGATATTTCCTACATATTCTAGCACAAGTCATGCCAAAATTCATGGAAAAATCCGGCATGACCTTTGCTAAAATAGGACATATCGAGCGCCTGAAATTTGCCGGAACGGAAATGAATCAACACTCCGGCAAAACATAGGCCACTCAAAAGTATAACCTGCAAACAAGACCGGCCACTTGGATATTGAGCAACACAAGATATACATTTCAAAATATCTTATAGGACTCAAATTAGCATGCATTCAATAAACAAAAGTAGATCATCTCATGCGTCAGTACATCGTCGAATATTATCACTAATACATCACGAATAGTTTCATACATATAACATCACTAAAACAACTAAAACTCTAGCACACGACGGGTATCGGCGCGGGCGGTGGACACCCACAGAGAAGGCACCATCACGGGATCATAGCTCCAGTGAGATCCCCGGAGAACCTGCCAGGTATTGGAGAACGGCCTGTGCTCCAACGCAAACAAGTAGCGACGGACGTGCGCGTCCTCCTCACTGACACGGTGACGCACCACCTCCGCGGAGTCCTCGAGCCTCTGGATCGTCACTAGCCCACGCGACCACCACCAAAGAAGGTTCGGGTCAACGACAGGCTGGCTCCTCACCAACCTGCGCCCCCCGGTAGGTAGCGCCTCCCAGTACCACCCCGGCGGAGCCCAGTCCCGGACATGGCCGATCTGGTCAAGCAGGTGTCGTCCTCCGCCGACTCGACGACGAGGATGCAGGATAGGAATCGTCCACGTCGAGGCGGGAAAAATTGCTTTAACTAAAAAATAGAAACAAGTTCTTACTAACTAGTTCTATTAATTCAACTAGTTCTTACTAAAAATAAACTTACTACAAATAAAAATATTTTAGTACCTAATTAGTACCTAATTCTTACTAACTAATTAGTACCTAGGAACTATTGCCCTAATTACCATCTAAGTAATTAACTAACTAGCACTAAAAATAGCCTAGGGTTCATACTAACTAGCACTAAATAGCTAGGGTTCATACTAAGCAGAGAAGAGGGATCGGAAGGGGAGAGAGGGATCGGAAGGGGAGAGTGCTTACAGAGGGCGGGCGAGAGATGGGGTCGGGGAGACGGCGGCACCGAGGCGCGGCGAGGCGGGTCGGGGAGACGGGCGAGGCGGGTCGGGGAGAGGCAAGCAGGCGGGTCGGGGAGACGGTGGCGAGGCGGGTCGGGAATTGGGGAGGAAGCAGAGGAGAGGGAATCAGGCCATGGGGGTTAGGTGAAAATAGCTTTAATCTGTGGCGTGGGTAGGAAAAAGCAGCTGCTGCTAAAATCCGTAGTAGTAGCGCTGTTCAGAGAAGGCCGCTACTACTATACCTAGCACGCCGAAAGGTGTGGCAATTATAGTAGTAGCGCTTTGTTCGGGCAGCGCTCATCGCTAAGCTTCTAACTATAGCGCGGTTCTGCCAAACGCGCTATGCTAAATAGCGATGGCGCCTCATTTTAACAAGCGCTACTGGTAACATTCTGTGTATAAGGTTTTCCCTAGTAGTGTAATGATCTTATGGAGAGTGATGACTTCACATATTAAGAGTGTTATGAATAAAATGTGTTGAGAGTTGACAAACATAGTTTTGGTCATTGTTGGAATTAATAGGAAGTAATAAAGAAAGAGAGGTTTCACATATAAATATACTATCTTGGACATCTTTTGTAATTGTGAGCACTCATTAAAATGTGACATGCTAAAAGGTTGGTGTTGGACAAGGAAGACAACATAATGGGTTATGTTTTCTTATACCCGAATATAAGTTATATTGGCATGGATCCTCCAACATGTTGAGCTTGCTTTTCCCTCTTATGCTAGCCAAATCCTTGCACCAAGTAGAGATACTACTTGTGCATCCAAATATCCCTTAAACCCAGTTTTGCCATGAGAGTCCACCATACGTACCTATGGATTGAGTAAGATCCTTCAAGTAAGTTGTCATCGGTGCAAGCAATAAAAATTCCTCTCTAAATATGTATGATCTATTAGTGTGGAGAAAATAAGCTTTATACTAACTTGTGATATGGAAGAACTAAAAGCGACGGACTGCATAATAAAGTTCTTTATCACAAGCGGCAATATAAAGTGACGTTCTTCCGCATTAAGATTTTGTGCATCCAACCATAAAAGCGCATGACAACCTCTACTTCCCTCTCCGAAGGGCCTATCTTTTACTTTTATATTCTACCCTTATACAAGAGTCATGGTGATCTTCACCTTTCATTTTTATACTTTTTCTTTTTGGCAAGCACTATGTCTTGGAGAAAGATCCAGATATATATATCCACTCGGATGTAGTTTATCATAAAGTATTATTGTTGACATTACCCTTGAGGTAAAAGGTTGGGAGGCGAAACTATAAGCCCCTATCTTTCTCTGTGTCCGACTGAGGTTTGAATTCATAAGTATTGCATGAGTGTTAGCAATTGTGAAAGACTAAATGATAGTTGAGTATGTGGACTTGCTGAAAAGCTCTAGTATTGACTCTTTCCGATGTTATGATAAATTGCAATTGCTTCAATGACTGACATCTTAGTTTGTTAGTTTTCAATCAAGTTTTTGATTTATACTCTACCTTGTGAATGAGTTGTTACTCCAGCATAAGAAATTATATGACAGTATATGTTGCTGCTCTAAAAGATGATCATGATGCCCTCTTTTCCGTATTTTATTTTATCAACACCTCTATCTCTAAACATGTTGACATATTTTTTGATTTCGGCTTTCGCTTGAGGACAAGCAAGGTCAAAGCTTGCGGGAGTTGACACGTCCATTTTGCATCATGCTTTTATATTGGTATTTATTGCATTATGGGCTATTACTACACGTTATAGCACTATACTTATGCCTTTTCTCTCCTATTTTACAAGGTTTACACAAAGAGGGAGAATGTCGGCAGCTGGATTCTGGGCTGGAAAAGGAGCAAATCTGAGACCTATTCTGCACAACTCCAATAGTATTGAAACTTTACAGAGAATTATTTTGGAATTAATAAATAATACTGGGCGAAGAAAGTACCAGAGGGGCCCCACCAGGAAGCCACAAGGGTGGGGGCATGCCCTACCCTCCTGGGCGTGCTCCTGCCTTGTGGGCCCTCCAGCAGGCCTCCGGTGCCCATCTTCTGCTATATGATGTGTTTTGACCTGGAAAAAATCAAGAGGAAGATTTCGGGACGAAGCGCTGCCATCTCAACACGGAACCTCGGCAGAAGCAATCTAGGGCTCTGGCGGAGCTGTTCTGTCGGTGAAAATTCCCTTCGGGAGGGGGAAATCGAAGCCATCGTCATCACCAATGATCCTCTCGTCGTGAGGGGGTCAATATCCATCAACATTTTCACCAGCACCAACTCCTCTCAAACCCTAGTTCATCTCTTGTATATGATCTTTGTCTCAAAACGTCAGATTGGTACCTGTGGGTTGCTAGAAGTGTTGATTACGCCTTGTAGTTGATGCTAGTTGGTTTATTCGGTGGAAGATCATATGTTCAGATACTTAATGATAATTAATACTCCTTTGATTATGAACATGAATATGCTTTGTGAGTAGTTACGTTTGTTCCTCAGGACATGGGAGAAGTCTTGTTATAAGTAATCATGTGAATTTGGTATTCGTTCGATATTTTGATGAGATGTATGTTGTCTCTCCTCTAGTGGTGTTATGTGAACGTCGACTACATGACACTTCACCATTATTTGGGCCTAGGGGAAGGCATTGGGAAGTATAAGTAGATGATGGATTGCTAGAGTGACAGAAGCTTGAACCCTAGTTGATGCGTTGCTTCGCAAGGGGCTGATTTGGATCCACATGTTTCATCCTATGGTTAGATTTATCTTAATTCTTCTTTAATAGTTGCGGATGCTTGCTAGAGGGGTTAATCATAAGTGGGAGGCTTGTCCAAGTAAGGACAACACCCAAGCACCGGTACACCAACATATCAAATTATCAAAGTAATGAACGCGAATTATATGAGCATGATGAAAACTAACTTGACAATAATTCCCATGTGTCCTCGGTTGCGCTTTGCATTTTATAAGAGTTCGTCCAGGCTTTTCCTTTGCTACAAAAAGGATTGGGCCACCTTGCTACACCTTAGTTAATTTTGTTAATTGTTACCCGGTATGAATTATCTTATCACAAAACTATCTGTTACCGATAATTTTAGTGCTTGCAGAGAATACCTTGTTGAAAACCGCTTGTCATTTCCTTCTGCTCCTCGGTGGGTTTGACACTCTTACTAATGGAAGGACTATGATAAATCCCGTATACCCGTGGATCATCACTCGACCTATCTTCTCGAAACCGTGATATAGATTTACGAACTGGGTTAACACTTAACCCAAGTCGCATGGCCATGCTTTCTAAATCTGATCACTCGAGATGGCCCAGAGAATATCTCTCCATATAGGAGGGAAAATCCCATCTTTGTCAGCCATGTCTCGCGGCATGTCTCACGACTCATCCGGAAGCTACCTTTATAACTACCAGTTATGGAGTACCGTTTGATACCCTAAGTGAGTCGATCCTCATCCCGTGAACATGAGAGGACCTCAGGACTTGGACATGGCATAGACATTGTCCTTGAGACTAACAAATGACAATATCTCGCTGCATCTCAAAGTGGGTCTGTCCGACTAAGTGATCTCCATCCCAAGTCCATACCATCGATTTAGCATCTCCATGCACATGACTTGTGAAAGATAGTCATCAACCGAGTCGTATACTAGTCAAGGATATGTGCCCGCATAACCTTATCAACTAGGGACCATTAGAGCGATCATCATACAATACATAGTTCCAGAAACAAGTCACATACTTATTGATACATACCATTGATGATGTTCAAGGACAATAGAAAATACTCATGAATACATAGGGAAATATCATCGTCACATGATTGCCTCTAGGTCATATCTCCAACAAGCTCCCACTTGCACTAGAGTTAGTCATTCAGGCATTGTATGCCCATGGAACTCATGTGCACCTCATGCTTCGGCCGTGGAAGAGGCTTCGTCAATGGATCAACAACATTTCCATATGTGTGTACCTTGCATATGTTTACCTCACCTCTCTCGACAATGTCGCAAATAAGGTTAAAACTCCTGAGTATGTGTTGGGTTTTATGATGGTTTGGTGGTTCCTTGACTTGCACGATAGCACCACTATTATCACAATAAAGGTCTGAAGGATTGGACGCGCTCTGAGCCACACCAAGATTAGAAATAAATTTCTTCACCCAAACACCTTCTTTTGCAGCTTCAGAAGCTACAATGTACTCAGCCTCTGTTGTAGAACCAACTACAGTATCTTGCTTGGAACTCCTGTAGCTCACTGCTCCTCCATTCATATCGTCCCTGTCGGTTTGGAAACTAGCATCAGTGTAACTCTTTACAACAAGGTCATGCTCACCTCCATAAACCATGAACATATCCTTAGTCCTTCTCAAGTACTTAAGGATAATAATAACTGCTTTCTAGTGACTCTCACCTGGATCAGCCTGGTATTTGCCCACCATGCTGAGAGCAAAGCTAACATCTGGACGAGCACATACCATAGCATACATGATGGACCCAACAACCGACGCATACGGAATCCCATCCACGTGTCTTTGCTCATCAGGAGTCAAAGGACTTTAAGCCTTGCTAAGACTAATGCCATGTGACATGGGCAAGAAACCCTTCTTAGCATCTTGCATGTTGAACCGCTTCAACAACTTGTCAATATATGCACTCTGGCCTAATCCAATAAGCTTTCTTGATCTATCTCTATAGATCTCTATTCCCAAAATATAAGCTGCTTCTCCCAAGTCCTTCATCGAAAAACTATTTTCCAATGAGTCCTTGACAGATTCAAGCATTTGAACATCATTTCCAATTAACAATATGTCATCCACATATAATATCAGAAAGGCGACTGAGCTCCTACTAACCTTCTTGAATACACAATGATCATAATCATTCTTGATGAAGCCAAACTCTTTGACCGCTTCATTAAAACGAATGCTCCATTCCGAGATGCATGCCTCAATTCATAAATAGCATGGCAACTATTTGTTCCAAAATGCCTAGAAAGCTCAAATAATGTATAAAAAGGCCAAATGAACCCTGAATAATTTCACATTTTAGCACGACACTCCTATAGTTACATGTTGCCTCTATAAAATAAATCAAGGTGGGAAGGGGCGGCGTATGTCATTTCACACACGGAACCGTGAGGCTTCTTGAGAGAAGCTACGTTTTGTAAGAAACTTATAGCAAAACTTGTACCAAGTCGGATAATTTTTTACCACAACACGTTGGTGCCATGTCATGACACCATGCCAATTTTCATGATTTTCAGGAAAATTTTGGATTATCAGGAATTTCAAAACCATGTTTCTCAATGTTTGAGGCCGAGCATGACACGTCTCCAACGTATCTATAATTTTTGATTGTTCCATGTTGTTATATTATCAATCTTGGATGTTTTACATTCATTTACTAGCAACTTTATATCATCTTTTGGGACTAACCTATTGACATAGTGCTCAGTGTAAGTTACTATTTTTTGCTTGTTTTTTACTTCGCAGAATATCCATATCAGACAGAATCCAAACACAGCGAAACTTTTTGGAGATTTTATTTCTGCGCAGAAGACAACTTGGGAGCCAAGAAAGTGCAGGAGGGGAGGCCCGTGGGGCCCACAAGGCACCAGGACGTGCCAGAAGCCCCTAGCGCGCCCTGGTGGGTACTGGGGCCCACGGGTGTCCTCTCCACCACCTCTTAGCTCTATAAATACCTAAATATTCCAGAAACCCTAGGGGATTCGACGAAAAACAAATCTAGCCGTCGCAAGTTCCAGAACCACGAGATGCAATCTAGAGCCCTTTTCCGGCAGGGGTTCATCATCCTCATTGGTGCTCCTCTGATGATGTGTAAGTAGTTTATCACAGACCTACGGGTCCGTAGGCAGTAGCTAGATGGCTTCCTCTCTCTTTGATCTTCAATACAATGTTCTCCTCGATGTTCTTGGAGATCTATTTGATGTAGTGACTTTTTGCGGTGTGTTTGTTGGGATCTGATGAATGCGAGTTTATGACCAGTTCTATCTGTGAATATTATTTGAGTCTTCTCTGAACTCTTTTATGATCTTTATAGCCTCGTATTTCTTCTTCAAAACTTTGGTTTGGTTTGGCCAACTAGATTGATTTTTCTTGCAATGGAAAGAGGTGCTTTGTGATGGGTTCGATCTTGCGGTGCTCAATCTTAGTGTCAGAAGGAGAAGTGACACGCATGTATCATTGCCATTAAGTATAAAAGGATGGGGTCTATTCCTACATGAATAGATCTTGTCTACATCATGTCATTGTTCTTATTGCATTACTCCGTTTTTCCATGAACTTAATACACTAGATGCATGCTGGATAACAGTCGATGTGTGGTGTAATAGTAATAGATGCAGGCA
Organism: Aegilops speltoides; assembly: GCA_021437245.1. Classification (NCBI taxonomy): domain Eukaryota; kingdom Viridiplantae; phylum Streptophyta; class Magnoliopsida; order Poales; family Poaceae; genus Aegilops; species Aegilops speltoides. Next base: position 349,183,516 of record CM038147.1, read on the forward strand.
GGAGTCGGTCTACTAATCTTGGACATGATGCCTATATACATGATCATTGCCTTGGATATCGTCATGATTATTTGCCTTTTTCTTGTTCGATCTTTTTTTTGCGTGTTATCTTGCTTGCCTACTTTGTCGTTATGCTAGGTTCTTCCTCTACTACGTGTACCCCTGAGAATGTAGTTCTAAATTTTAAGCAAAGGGGAGGGGAGAATCTATAAGATGCTTGGTATAGGATTTGCAATGCTCATAATAGATCTATTCGTAAGCAATCTACCACTATTCTTCTTGGCAATTTTTTGTCGGCATTACCACTTGGTATAGATTCGTTCTTGATACTATTACTAGAGGGAATTTCTTGATGTGTCCCTCTTTGGATGCTTTTAATGCTATGGGAAATTTAGTGTGTCACCACCTATCATTATTAATGAAAATATTTTAACTCTCGAGCATGTTATGAAAAGGCTGGATGCTTTTAAAAAGAAAATGATCACCGAAGTACATGTCGGAAGTTTGGATAAAAGAATCCATAACTTTGCTAATAAAATAGGGTCAAAGGCAGGAGATGCTCTTAATTATTAAATGAAAAGGGACCCGTAGTTAACGAAAGGGTAGAAGAGAGCCCTGCTATGACGGATAAGTTGGAAGAAATTTTTAATAACTTGAGCTCACCCTTTTCTTCCATTAAAACTATCGAAAAAACTCCTACTAGTAAGAATGGCAAGACTACACACGTTTCTAAAAACAAGGGTGCCGCTTCTAGTAGCAACAATGAAGATCTTAAACTGATTAATATTCACCCCAAATTTGTTAAGGTGGTAAAAAGAACCTACTTGCAAGAATGAGTTCTTCAATCTTATTCCAAGGATTATTATTATTGAAAAATATGCATGATAAATCCCTGAAGAATTTTGGTTGTGTGATGGATGAGTTGGAAACCAAAGATGACAATGCTTGAATCTATGCATTATGGCTAGCTAGGGGCGTAAAACAATAGCGCTTGTTGGGAGGCAACCAAATGAATAAAATTTATATTTGTCTTTTTTATATTCTTGAGTGCTCACAAAATTATGCGACTGTTATGATTGTGTTTTTATGTTTTAATTAGTGTTTCTGCCAAGTAAAGCCTTTACAACCATGATGGCTGATAGTTGATTTGATCTTGTTGAAAAATAGAAACTTTTGCACCCAGTAGCGGAAATTTAAAAATCATAGAATCGACGAAAAATTCTGAATTTTTTACATAAGATTGATATACAAATTGCCTATGTTTTCCTAACAGTTCAGAAATTTTGAAGTTACAGAAGTATGGTCAAAGTCCAGATTACTACAGACTGTTCTGTATTTGACATATTTTGTTTTTGTTGCATTGTGTGCTTATTTTGATGAATGCATGGACTATATCCAGGGGGGTATAAGCCATGGTAAAGTTAGGATACAGTAGGTATAATGCAATAATAAAATATGAATGGGTATGCAACAGTACTTAAAGTGGTGATTTGCTTTATTATACTAACGGATCTCATGAAGGTTTTTGTTAAGTTTTATGTGATTGAAGTTTTTAAGTTTTGGGTGAGATCACGACGGATACAGGAATAATGAGTGAAAAGAGACTAAGCTTGGGGATTCCCATGGCACCCCAAGGTAATATTCAAGGATAACCAAAGCAACTAAGCTTGGTGATGCCCCAGAAGGCATCCCCTCTTTCTCTAACGACCATCGATAATTTTACTTGGAGCTATATTTTTATTCGTCACATATCACGAGTTTTACTTGGGGCATCTTGTATTATATGAGACTTTGCTTTTTTTTGCTTTCTAGTTTGTCACAATTATCCTTGCTGGACACACCTATTTGAGGTAGCCATAATGATGTTGTGGTTTCTTAGAATTGCTCTATGTGCTTCACTTCAATTTTTTGAGCTATGGAATTGCTCTAGTGCTTCACTTATATCTTTTTGAGCACGGTGGTGTTTTAGTTTTGAAGAAATATACACTCATGGTTCACTTAGATCAATTTGAGAGTTAGTATTTTTTTTGAAGAAATTCTCTAATGCTTCACTTATATTATTTTGAGAGACGAGAAAAAATTATCATGCTCATGTTCTTCACTTAAATTTGTTTGAGAGCTTGTCATAAGCAATGGTAATATATGAAACTAGTCCCAAAGTGATAGATATTCAAGAGGGATATTATAAAAACTTTCATGAAGATCATTGGATATCATAAACTTGATTCCTTGTAATAGTTTTGAGATATGAAGATGATAATATGTGAGTCATGTTGATGAGTAATTATGATTTAGTAAGAATATTAGTGTTAAGGTTTGTGATTCCCTATGCAAGCATGAAAGTTAATAGTTATGCAATGAAATTACATCATACTTGTGGTGCATTATTCGGTGTTACTTATGTTTAATGCTTGTTTATGAGAAATTTTTTGTTTGTTGCTTCTCAATCTATTTGCTAGCCTTTCCTTGTACTAAGTGAGAATACTACTTGTGCATCCAAACTCCTTAAAGCAAGTTGTGCCAATGAGTCGACCATACCTACCTATATGCGGTATTTCCTTGTCGTTCCAAGTAAATTTGTATGTGCCAACTCTAATTTTCAAAATAAATTTCCTTTTCGCGTGCTCGTACTGCTCATGAAGCGGCAGGGGGTGGCCAGTATTTTCCATGATGCGTTATTCTCAAGATGAGTGTTTATTCACTTGTCATTGCATGAGAGTGTGGCAAGGTAATAGGGATGGCTAGTCCCGAAATGAAAAAAAAATTATGTTGTCAAATAATAAATTCCTTGGAAAGTGTTGGTATGGAAGGAACCCGTGGATACGGCTAGCCATGGATTGTGAAAGAAGGTTGGAAAAAGGAATAAACTTTATTTTATGTTTGGGAACCGCCTTTGATTTATGTAGCATCAAAAGTATTGGGAATTCTCAGTCGTTTTTGTTGACGGGAAAATCATGCCTCTCAAAATATTTTATCTCTCAATTTAAGCTTTGAGCTCTCACACCTCTACAAGTCTCTGCTTCCCTCTACGAAGAGCCTATTTATTTAGTTTATGCAATTTTTATTTTTATTTGAGTCTCCAACTTCTCTTATAAAGTACCAACTAGGGAGCACTATTATCATACTTGTGCATTGGACGTAGCTAATATTCGACTGTGTTTCATGAATGGATCAATGATTGAGCACGATGGGCTAGGGATAGCTTTCTTTAGTGTTGATATTTTTAAATACATGGTTTCTTTTTGATATGCTTGAGTATTGATGTCCTCGTGTCAATTATAGGCTATTGCTTTGAATCATCTAAAAGTCCAAATGTCCATGCTACAAAAGAAAAAAATATGTGATGAACATGTTAGGCAGCATTCCACATCAAAAATTCTATTTTTATCATTTACCTACTCGAGGACGAGCAGGAATTAAGTTTGGGGATGCTAATACGTCTCCAACGTATCTCTAATTTTTGATTGTTCCATGCTGTTATATTATCGATCTTGGATGTTTTACATTCATTTACTAGCAACTTTATATCATTTTTTGGGACTAAGCTATTGACATAGTGCCTTGTGCCAGCTTCTGTTTTTTTTGCTTGTTTTCTACTTTGCAGAATATCCATATCAAATGGAGCCCAAACGCAGCGAAACTTTTTGGAGATTTTTTCTGCCTAGAAGACAAGTTGGTAGCCAAGGAAGTGCAGGAGGGGAGGCCTTGGGGCCCACAAGGCACCAAGGTGCGCCAGAGGACCCTGGTGTGCCCTAGTGGGTAGTGGGGCCCATGGGTGTCCTCTCCACCGCCTCTCACCTCTATAAATACCCAGATATTCTAGAAAGCCTAGGGAATCGACGAAAAACAATTCCAGCCATCGCAAGTTCCAGAACCACGAGATCCAATCTAGAGCCCTTTTCCGCAAGCTTGCCTGAGGGGGAAACAATCACAGAGGGGTTCATCATCCTCATTGGTGCTCCTGCAATGATGCGTGAGTAGTTTATCATAAACCTATGGGTCTGTAGGCAGTAGTTAGATGGCTTCTTCCCTCTCTTTGATCTTCAATACAACTCCTCAATGTTCTTGGAGATCTATTTGATGTAATGACTCTTTGCGGTGTGTTTGTTGGGATCCGATGAATTGCGAGTTTGTGATAAGTTCTATCTATGAATATTATTTGAGTCTTATCTCAACTCTTTTATGCATGATCTTTATAGACTCATATTTCTTCTCCGAAGCTTTGGTTTGGTTTGGCTAACTAGATTGTTTTTTCTTGCAATGGGAAGAGGTGCTTTGTGATGGGTTCGATCTTGTTGTGCTCAATCTCAATGATAGAAGGAGAAGTGACACGCATGTATCATTGCCATTTAGGATAAAAAGATGGGTCTATACATGAATAGATCTTGTCTACATCATGTCATCATTCTTATTCCTTTACTTCGTTTTTCCATGAACTTAATACACTAGATGCAAGTTGGATAGCGGTCGATGTGTGGAGTAATAGTAATAGATGCAGACCATAGTCGGTCTACTATTCTTGGACATGATGCCTATATACATGATCATCGCCTTGTATATCTTCATGATTATTTGATTTTTTATCAATTGCCCAACAGTAATTTGTTTACCCACCGTATGCAATTTTCTCGAGAGAAGCCACTAGTGAAATCTACGGCCCCAGGTCTATTTCCTATAATATTATTTCCAGATCTATTATTCCAAAAACCCAAAAATATATTGCTGCACTTTTTCTTTACTTATTTTATTTTGTGTTTTCGTCAAATCTATTTATCAAATCTCATACAATTTTATCTATCTCAATACCGAGGAGGGATTGATAACCCCTCTTACGTGTTGGGTTGCAAGTATTTGTTATTTGTGTGCAAGTTCTATTTACATAGTGTTGCTTGGTTCTCCTAATGGATTGATAACCTTGGCTTCATAACTGACGGAAATACTTGTCGTCGTTGTGCTGCATCATCCTCTCCTCTTCGGGGAAATACCAACGCAGATACAAGCAATCAGAGGCATGACGCCCAGATGTTTGAAATTCATTCCCATGTCTTGCATGGGACCTAAAAATTTCAACAAAAGACACATATATGATTTTTTTCAACCTGTTTTGGTGCACTAAAGCACGTGCCTGTAGTTCAAATTTGAATTATGCACATTAAATGCCTAGAAACTCAAAATAATGTATAAAAAGGTCAAACTGACCCCGAATAATTCCAAACTATAACACGACGCTTCTATAGTTGTTTGTTTGCTCTGTAAAAAAAGTCAAGGTGGGAAGAGGCAGCGTATGTCGTTTCGCACACCGAGGTGACATGTTCCCTCTTGGAACCATGAGGCTTGTTGAGAGAAGCTACATTTTGTAAGAAGCTTATACCAAAACTTGTCCAAATCGGTTAAATTTTTTACCATACCATGTTGGTGCCATGTCATGAAACCATGCCAAGTTTCATGATTTTTAGTTGAGTTCAGAATTTATAGGAATTTGAAAACCAAGTTTCTCAATGTTTCCGGCCGAGCCACAATGCCATATGTTTGGAACTCATTCCCATTTCTTGCATGGGACCTAAACATTCACCCAAGGACACATATATGATTTTTCAACCTATTTTGGTGCACCGGAGCATGTGTCTGTAGTTCGAATTCTAATTAGGCACATTAAATGCCTAGAAACTCAAATAATGTATAAAAAGGCCAAACAAAGCTTGAATAATTCCAAACTATAACACGATACTCCTATAGTTCCATGTTGCCTCTGTAAAATAAATCAAGGCATGAAGGGACAACATATGTTGTTTTGCACATCGAGGTGACACATTCCCTCTCAGAACAATGAGGCTTCTTGAGAAAAGCTCCAGTTTGTAAGAAGTTTATACCAAAACTTGTCCCAAATCAGATAAATAATTTACCACAAAATATTGGTCCCATGTCATAATACCATGCCAAGTATCATGATTTTCGGGCGACTTTTGGATTTGCAGGAATTTTAAAACCAAGTTTCTCAATGTTTACACCGAGCCACGATGCCTAGATGTTTGAATTTCATTTCCATTTCCTGCATGGGGCCTAAACATTCACCCAAGAACACATATACGATTTTCAACCCATTTTGGTGCACTGGAGCATGTGCCTGCATTTCAAATTTGAATTATGCACATTAAATGCCTAGAAACTCAATTAATGTATAAAAAGGCCAAACAAACCCGAATAATTCCAAATTTTAATAGGACACTCCTATAGTTGCATGTTCACTGCAGATAAATGTTCTAGCAATTCAGACACCGTCCTTTCCCACCGTAATGCCATTTTGTCTTTCAAATTAGAATGACAAAATCAACTATACAACAAACAGTTTATTATTAAGAATCGTGTGCGATGGAGTATAAAATATCTTGGGGCACCCTCATGTATGGCTTACGCCGCAAGCTTCATCAGCTATAGTACACTGCAAGCGCGTTAACCACACTCGCGTGCCAATTTTTCATTGCACCAAGCAAAAAAGTTCAGCAACCTCAGAAATATATAGCTCCCAAACCCCTCTCCACAACCAAAAGCCACATTTCCAATGTTTCCTCCTACCTTTCCAAGTTCAGACCTTAACTGCTTGCTTGCAGCACCACCTACTCGCCGGGGACACTCCTTCCTATTGCGTCTCATTGTTGATATTGTCAGGTAATCCACACCCCACCCCATCCTATCCTCCTTCTCCATCCCACATGCCCCGACCGTTGGTGCGACAGCTTCCACCCCAATCACTTCCCCATCCTCCAAATAAGTGTCGCCCATAGCAGTTTTGCACGCAGTATAGATAGGGGCTCAAGGAGCAACTGACAGTGGAGAAGCAAATCGTGGCCGCTGATATGTCTCCGACGTATCTATAATTTTTTATTGTTCCATGCAATTATAGTATCAATCTTGTATGTTTTATATACATTTACAAGCATTTATATATCATTATTTGGGACTAACCTATTAACTTAGTGCCTAGTGCCAGTTGCTGTTTGTTGCCTATTTTTTGTTTTTCAGAAAATCAGTACCAAACGAAGTCCAAATGCCATGAAACTTTTGGAGATTTTTGGCTAGACATAAGAGACCCTGGAAGTTTTGGGAGGGGACGAGAAGATGGAGCAGTGGCCCACATGGCACTAGGGCACGCCCAAGGGGGTAGGTCACACCCTGGTGGCTCATGGGGCCTACGTGGCTCCGTTTGACCTAACTCTGCCTCTATAAATTCTCTAAACCCAGTAAACCAACAGAGGAGTCCATGAAATACTTTTTCCGCCGCCGCAAGCCTCTGTTCTCAAGATATCCCATCTGGGGACCTTTTTTGGTACTCCACCGAAGCGGGAATCAATCCCGGGGACTCTACATCAACCTTGCCACCCATGCGATGATGCGTGATTAGCTTACCACAGACCTACGGGTTGATCGTTAATAACTAGATGGCTTCTTCTCTCTCATTGTTCTTTAATACAATGTTCTCCTTGATGTTCTTGGAGTTCTATCCGATGTAATTCTTTTTTCTTGTGGTGTGTTTGCTGGGATGCAATGCATTTTGAGTTTATGATCAGATCTATCCATGAATATTATTTGAGTTTTTTCTGAACTCTTTTATGCATGATTGTTATAGCTTCATATTTCTTCTCCGATTTATTGATTTGGTTTGGCCAACTAGCTTGATTTATCTTGCAATGGGAAGAGGTGCTTTGTAATGGTTTCGATCTTGCGGTGCTCAATCCCAGTGACAGAAGGGGACATGCCACGTATGTACAATTGCTATTAAGGGTAAAAATATGGGGTTTATTCATATGTGAGTTTATCTTGCCTACATCATGTCATCTTGCTTAAGGCATTACTCCCTTCTTTATGAACTTAGTACTCTAGATGCATGCTAGATAGCGGTCGATGTGTAGAGTAATAGTAGTAGATGCAGGCAGGAGTCGGTCTACTTGTCTCGGACGTGATGCCTATGTACATGATCATTGCGTTGGATATCGTCATGATTATTTTCTTTTCTATCAATTGCCCAATAGTAATTTATTTACCCACCATATGCTATTTTCTCGAGAGAAGCCTCCAGTGAAAACTATGGCCCCTGGGTCTATCTTTTATCATATCAAAATCCTAAAAATATTTTTCTGCAATTTTAATTTATTTATTATATTTTGTATTTTTGTCCCATCTATCTAGCAAATACCATACAATTTAATGTTGCTTGTTACCGTCGAGGGATTGACAACCCCTTGTTCCCGTTTGGTTGCAAGGATTTGTTGTTTGTGTGCAGGTGCTGCTAACGTGGTGTTGCTTGGTTCTCCTACTGGATTGATAACCTTGGTTCTTAGCTGAGGGAAATACTTACCTCTATTATACTGCATCACCTCTCCTCTTCGGGAAAATCCCAACGCAGTTCACAAGTAGCAGGAGGAGTTAGGTGTGGCGGAGATGCGTATGTCGAGATGGATGTGTGGCCACACGAGGAAGGATCGAGTCCGGAATGATGATATACGAGATAGAGTTGGGGTAGCACCAATTGAAGAGAATCTTGTCCAACATCGTCTGAGATGGTTTGGGCATATCCAGCGCTGGCCTCCAGAAGCTCCAGTGCATAGCGGATGGCTAAAGCGTGCGGAGAATGTCAAGAGAGGGCGGGGTAGACCGAATTTGACATGGGAGGAGTCCGTTAAGAGAGACCTGAAGGATTGGGGTATCACCGAAGAGCTAGCTATGGACAGGGGTGCATGGAAGCTTGCTATCCATGTGCCAGAGCCATGAGTTGGTTGCGAGATCTTATGGGTTTCACCTCTAGCCTACGCCAACTTGCTTGGGACTAAAGGCTTTGTTGTTGTTGTTGTTGTATTGTCGAGGAAATATCTATCAAGTATCTATGCATAAACTTTCATCTCCTTGCATTTACATTATTTTCCATTTTCCTCTCGTTTTCATCTCCCCCACTTTTAAAAGTTTTTACAAAAAAATTACAAAAATATATTTTTTTCGTTTGCCCTTTTTGGTTTACCTGTTTCCCTTTTTGTTTTCTTGCCCACTTTATCATTATGGCTTGTTTGTCTCTTGTTTCGTGTACCCTTAAAAATGATGTTCTCAATTTTAAGCAAAGGGAGGGAGAGTTTAAAAATATGCTTGTTATAGGATTTGTGATGCTCATAATAGATCAACTCGTAAGCAGTCCACTACATTTCTTCTTCGCAATTTTTACATGGGTGTTACTAATTGGTATAGATTTGTGCTTGATACTATTACCAGAAGGAATTTTTTGAGTAGTCAACCTATGGATGTTTTCTAGGCTATGGGAAGTTTAGTGGGATCACCACCTATCACTATTAATGAAATGATTTTAACATTGGAACATGTTATGCAAAGATTAGATGTTATTGAAAAGAAAATGCCTACCATAGAGCATAGTGAAAATTTGGATACAAGGGTCCATAATAATGTCACACAATTTGGATCAAAGCTAGTAATTACACTTAAGATGTTAGGATAAAGAACCAATAATTAATGGAAGGGTGGAATAAAGTCCCCTTAGGATTGATTAGTTGGAAGAAATTATTAATAATTTGGGTTTCGCTTTTCTTCCGTTAAACCTATTGAAAATACCCCTCCTAGTTAGAATTGCAAGTTTACTTATGTTCCTAAAACCAAAGGTGCCACTTCTAGCAACAACAACAAAGATCTTAAGATGATTAGTGTTCACCCCAACTTTGTTGAGTTGATAAAGAAACCTACTTGCGAGAGTGAGTTCCTTAACTTTGTTTCTAGGAGTGTAATCATTAAAAATATGCATGCTAGAACTTCTAGGAATTATAGATGTGTGAATGAAGAAGTGGAAATTAAATATTACAATACTTGAAACTATGCATTATGTCTAGCTAGGGGCATAAAACAATAGCGCTTGTTGGGAGGCAACCCAATAGTTATCTTAATTTTCTTGTTTATTTTCTGTTTTCTTGTATTAACACAATTATGCTACTGTTATGATTGTGTCTTTATGTTTTAGTTAGTGTTTGTGCCAAGTAAAGCCTTTGGTATGATTTGGATGGTAGTTGATTCAATTCTGTGAAAAAGCAGAAACTTTGGCACCCAGTTATGGAATTTTTTAAATTCACAGAAACCTTATTTTGTTTGAATTTATTACACATTATTGATATAAAAATTTCCCATGTTGTCCTAATTTTCCAGAATTTTTGGAGTTATAGAACTACGATCAATATTCAGATTGCTATAGACTGTTCTGTTTTTTGACAGATTTTGTTTTTCTTTTTGCTTGTTTTGATGGAACTATGGATTGTATCAGGGGGTATAATGCATGGAGAAGTTAGAATGTAGTAGGTATAATGAAAAAAATAAAATATGAATGGGTTTGTACCATCACTTAAAGTAGTGATTTATCTTATTATACTAACGGATCTCACGAAGGTTTTGTTAAGTTTTGTTTGATTGAAGTTTCCAAGTTTTGGGTGAGATCACGATGGATGAAGGAATAAGGAGTTGCAAGAGCCCAAGCTTGGGGATGCCCAAGGAAACCTAAGGTAATATTCTAGGACTCCCAAGCAACTAAGCTTGGGGATGCCTCATAAGGCATCCCCTCTTTCTTCTAACGACCATCGGTAACTTTACTTGGGGCTATATTTTTATTCATCATATATCATGAGTTTTGCTTGGAGCCTCTTGTATGATAGGAGTTTATTTTGCTTTGTTTGACCTTTTAGTTTGTCACAATCATCGTTGCTAGACACAGCTATTTGAGAGAGTTATATGATTATTATAATTTATTAGAATTTCTCTATGTGCTTCACTCAAATTTTTTGAGCTAGGAATTTTCTCTGGTGCTTCACTTAAATCTTTTAGAGCACAACGGTGATTACATTTTGAAAATACGTGCACTCTCATGCTTCACTTATATTATTTTGAGAATTGATAAATTTTGAATAAATACGTGCACTCTCATGCTTCACTTATATTATTTTGAGAGTTGATAAATTTTGAAGAAATATTTGCACTCTCGTACTTCAGTTAAATCTTTTTTAGAGTTGATAATAGTAATGGTAATTTTCACAAGATATGAATTTGGTCCCAAAGTGATGGATATCCTAGAAGGATATAATAAAAACTTTCATGAATGATCAATGGATATGATAGGTTTGATTCCTTGCAATAGTTTTGAGATACATAGAAGATAATATGTGAGTCATGTTAGTGAGTAATTGTGCTTTAGTAATAATATTGGTGTTAAGGTTTGTGATTCCCTATGCAAGCACGAAAGTCAATAGTTATGCAACAAAGTTATATCCTACTTATGGTGCATTATTCAGTGTTAGTTATGTTTAATGCGTGTATATGACCATTTTCGTTGTTTGGTTGGTCGCTTCTCAATCTATTTTCTACCCTTCATTTGTACTAAGAGGGAATGCTACTTTTGCATCCAACTCTTTAAACCCAAAGCTGTGCCAAATGAGTCCACCATACCTACCTATATGCGGTGTTTCCATGTCGTTCAAGGTAAATTTGCATGTGCCAACTCTAATTTTTCAAAAAAAATCCGTTTTGTGTGCTCGCACCGCTCATGAAGCGACAGGGGATGACCAATATTTTCCATTCTAGGTATTTTATTCTCATGAGGAGTGTTTATTAAATTGTCATATCACGAGAATGTGGCAGGTAATAGGGATGCCCAGTCCCAAAATGAATTTTTTAAATATAATGTTAATAATAAAATCTTGGAAAATGTTGGTATGGAAGGCACCCATGGATACGGCTAGCCATGGATTGTGAAAGAATGTTGGAAAGGAAATAAACTTTATTTTCTGTTTGGAAACCGCCTATAATTTGTCTAGCTTGGAAGATATTGGAAATTCTCAGTCGTTTTCATTGACAGGGAGAGCATGCCTCTCAAATAATTTTATCTCTCAATTTTAGCCTTAAGCTCCGGCACCTCTACAAATCTCTGCCTCCCTCTGCGAAGGGCCTATCTATTTACTTTTATGCAAAAAATTTTATTTTGAGTCTCCATCTTCTCTTACAAAGCACCAACTAGGGAACACTATTGTCATACTTGTGCAATGGATGTAGCTAATATTTGAGTGTGTTTCATGAATGGATCAATGACTAAACATAATGGGCTAGGGTAACTTTCTTTAGCATTGATATATTGGAAGACATGGTTGCTTGTTAGTATGCTTGAGTATTGATGTCTTCATGTAAAATTATAGACTATTTATTTGAATCATTCAAGTCCAAATGTCCATGTTACAAAAGAAAAGAGTATATGATGAATATAATAGGTAGCATTCGAGATCACAAATTCTGTTTTTATCATTTACCTACTCGTGGATGAGCAGGAATTAAGCTTGGGGATGCTTGATACGCCTCCAATGTATCCATAATTTTTGATTGTTCCATGCTATTATATTATCCATCTTGGATGTTTTATATGCATTACTATTTTATTTTATACCATTTTTGGGACTAAACTATTAACCTAGTGCCAAGTGTTGTTTTTTCCTTGTTTTTGTCTTTTACAGAAAATCAATACCAAATGGCGTCCAAACAGAACGAAACTTTTTGACTATTTTTCTTGCACCACAAGACGTCCTGGAAGCTTCAGTAGGAGGCCAGAAGAGCCACGAGTGCACGACAAGCTCACAAGGCATGCCCTGGGAGGGTGCCCTGCAAGCTTGTGCCCCCCCCCCCCCCGTGACTCCTGTGACCCTAATTATTCTTCTATAAATACCCAAATATTCCGCGTATACCGGAGGGGACACCAAAAATACCATTCCGTTGCTGCAATTTTTTTTCCTCATGAGGTCCCATCTAGAGACCTGTTCCGGTACTCCACCAGAGGGGGATTCGATCATGGAGGGCCTCTACATCAACCTTGCTGCCCTTCCGATGATGTGTGATTAGTTTACCATAGACCTATGGGTACATAGCTAGTATCTAGATCGCTTGTTCTCTCTCTTTGATCTTCAATACAATGTTCTCCTCGATGTTCTTGGAGATCTATTCGATGTAATCTTCTTTTGCGGTGCGTTTGTTGAGATCCGATGAATTGTGGATTTATGATCAGATTATCCATGCATGTTATCTGGGTCTTCTCTGAACTCTTTTATGCATGATTAAGATAGATTTGTATTTCTCTCCAATCTATTGATTTGGTTTGGCCAACTAGATTGTTTTTTCTTCCCATGGGGGAGGTACTTTGTAATGGATACAGTCTTGCAGTGCTTATTCCCAGTGATAGAAGGGGACATGACATGTATTTGTATTGTTGCCATTAAGGATAAAAAGGTGGGGTTTGTTTGTATTGATTAGATCTATCCCTCTCTATCATGTCATCTTGCTTAAGGCATTACTCCGTTTCTGTTAACTTAATACACTAGATGTATGCTGGATAGCGGTCGATATGTGGACTAGTAGTAGTAGATGCAGGCACAAGTCAGTCTACTTGTCACGGACATGATGCTTATATTCATGATCATTGCCTTAGATGTCATCACATCTTTGCGTTTTTCTATGAATTGCTCAGCAGTAATTTGTTTACCCACCGTATGTGTTCTTTCAAGAGAGAAGCCTCTAGTGAAAACTATGGCCCCCTAGGTCTATCTTTTATCATATGATTTTCAGATCTACAAAACCAAAAACCCAAAAATACCTTGCTACAATTTATTTATATTTACTTCATTTTGCAATTTTATTTATCTTTTATACATGTATGTACCCGATCTCATCCTTGCAAGTAACTATGAAGGGATTGACAACCCCTTTATTGCGTTGGGTGCAAGTATTTGTTTGTTTGTGTAGGTGCAAACATTGCTGGCTTATGTGTTCCTCCTACTAGATTGATACCTTGGTTCTAAAACTAAGGGAAATACTTATATCTACTTTGCTGCATCACCCTTTCCTCTTTAAGGGAAAATCCAACGCAAGCTCAAGAAGTAGCAGGAAGAATTTATGGCACCATTATCGGGGAGGATCAACGTCAAGCCTGCCAAGTACCCATTGTAAACTCCCATCTCTTGCATTTACATTATTTTCCATTTGTCTCTCATTTTCCTCTCCCCAAATTCTAAAACGTTTTCAGAAAAATACAAAAATAGTTGCCTTTTTATTTGCCCATTTTGTTTGCCTTTATGTCTTACTTGGTTTGTTTGCTCGTTTGCTTGGCATAATTGTATGTTTATTCCAAATCAGAAAGAAAAAAGTTTGTGGATCCTCATCCACTTGCTATCTTTTTAAAATATCCAATTATGATGAACCAACTGCTAGTAAGCTGAGTGCACTAGATTATCTTTATGAAGTTTTGCTAGAAATTCGTGATCTAAAAGTTGTGATGATGTGTTGAAAGAAGAAATTTATACAGTGATTCACAATAGCTCCTTGGGTGAAAAGCACGATTGCAATAATGTTATTATGAATTCTATTAATGTAAATTGTGCTAATAATACGCAAAACCCCAAGCTTGGGGATGCTAATTTTGCTATGTCTAGTACTTATTGCAATGATCATGATTGGGGTGATTCTTCTTATGACCTTGAAAATTTATTTAAGCCTCAGGATGAATATGATATTGATAATAGCATTTGCAATAGTATTGAAAGTGGGTTTGGAAGAGTGTCAACTCTAGGTAATCATGATCCCACTACTTTGGAGAATGATCAATCTTATGAAATTTGTGATAAAAGTGGGATTTGAAAGATCACGACTTTATTTGATGATAGTCCCACTATTTTGATAGAGGGTCAACTTTGCATGCGTGTGGTTCATGAAGTGAATATTTTATGTAATAGTTATATTTTTGAATTTGATTATGATCCTACATGTAATTATTATGAGAGAGGAAAATATGGTTGTAAATTTTCATGTTACTAAATTACCTCTCGTTATGTTGAGATTGCTATTGTTTCTTTCTTCTTCCTTGCATATGCTAGTTTTTGCTTTTCTTGATAAATGTTTTCCCTATAAAATGCCTATGCATAGGTAGTATGTTAGACTTAAACTTGTCTTTTACATGTATATGATGCTCTCTTTGTGCTTCAATCTTTTGTCTTTCATGTGAGTATCATTAAAATTATCAACACCCAGCTAAAAGGCTTTAAAGAAAAGAGCTTGTTGGGAGATAACCCAATATTTTTATTTTCTATTTTTATGAGTTTATGCAATTATACTTCTGTTATGATTGTGTTTTAGTGTTTTAATTAGTGTATGAGCCAAGTAAGACCTTTGGGATGATTTGGGTGATAGTTGATTTGATTCTGCTGAAAAGCAAAAACTTTTGTGCTCAGCTCTGGAATTTTTTAAACATAGAAACGTGATTTCGATCTGAATTTTCTACACAAGATTGATATACAAATTTCCTACATTTCCTTAAGTTTTTAGAATTTTTTGAGTTACAGAAGCTTGGCTAAGGTTGATTACCACAGTCTGTTCTGTTTTTGACAGATTTTGTTTTCTATGCGTTGTTCGCTTATTTTGATGAATCTATGGGTTTTATCGGGGGTATGAACCATGGTGAAGTTATAATACAGTAGATATAATGCAAATATAAAATTGGAATGTATTTAAAACAGTACCTAAAGGTGGTGATTTGCTTTATTATACTAGCGGATCTCACGAGTTTTCTGTTGAGTTTTGTGTTGTGGAGTTTTCAAGTTTTGGGTGAAGTTTCGATGGACTATGGAATAAGGAGTGGCAAGAGCCTAAGATGGGGATGCCCATGGACCCCAAGGTAATATTGAAGGACAACCAATATCTAAGCTTGGGGATTCCCCAGATGGCATCGCCTCTTTTGTCTATGATCCATCGGTAAATTACTTGAGGCTATATTTTTATTCACCATATGATATGTTTTTGCTTGGAGCATATTGTATTATATGAGTCTTTAATTTATTTGATTTTTAGTTTGCCACAATCATCCTTGTTGTACACACCTTTTGAGAGGGACACACATTAATTGTGAATTTATTAGAATACTCTATGTGCTTCACTTATATATTTTGAGCTATGTACTTGCTTTGGTGCTTCATTTATATCTTTTAGAGCATGGCGATGGTTATATTATGAAGAAATTGATGAACTCTCATGCTTCACTTTTATTATTAGTATGGAAATTTGCTTAGGTTATGAATTTAGTCCTAATATGATGTGTATTCGAGAGGGATCTAATAAAAACTTCCAGGAAGATCATTGCATATATGAGAAGTTTGATCCCTTGCATTTGTTTTGAGATGTAAAGATGGTGATATTAGAGTCTTGCTAGTGAGTAGTTGTAGTTTAGTAAGAATATTTGTATTAAGATTTGTGATTCCCTAAGCATGCACATATGGTCTCTTGTTAGGCTATGAAATTGGAGCATGATTTATTTTTGATTTTCTTCCTTATGAGTGGCGGTCGGGGACGAGCGATGGTCTTTTCCTACCAATCTACCCTGATAGGTGCATGCATAGTAGTGCTTTGCTTAGAGGATAATAAACTTTTGCAATAAGTATGTGAGTTCTTTATGACTAATGTTTTGTCCATGGATTATACGCACTCTCACCCTTCCGCACTTTGCTAGCTTCTTCGGTACTGTGCATTGCCCTTACTCACCTTGAGTTGTGGTGCAAACTTTGTCGGTGCATCCAAATCCTGTGATATGATGCGCTATTTCACACATAACCCACCTTATATCTTCCTCAAAACAGCTACCATACCTACCTATTTTGACATTTCCATAGCCATTCCAAGATATATTGCCATTGCAACTTCCAGTGTTCCGTTTTATTATGACACATGCCATCATTGTCATATTGCTTTGCATGATCATCTAGGTTACATAGTTTTTGTGTCTTGGCCACTATTCATATTTTTTATACATGCCACACTAGATCATTGCAAATCCTGGTACACCCCCGGAGGCATTCATATAGAGTAATATTTTTGTTCTAGTATCGAGTTGTAATTCTTGAGTTGTAAGTAAATAAAAGTGTGATGATAATTATTATTAGAGCATTGTCCCATGTGAGGAAAGAATGATGGAGATTATGATTCCCCCACAAGTCGGGATGAGACTCCGGACTTAAATAAAAAAATAAAAAAGAGGCCAAAGAGACCAAAATAAAAAAAATTAGAGAGAAAAAATGATAGAAAAACAGAGAAGGGACAATGTTACAATCCTTTTCCACACCAGTGCTTCAAAGTAGCACCATGTTCTTCATAATAGAGAGTCTCCTATTTTGTCACTTTCATATATTACTAGTGGGAATTTTTCATTATAGAACTTGGTTTGTATATTCTAATGATGGGCTTCCTCAAATGCCCTAGGTCTTCATGAGCAAGCAAGTTGGATGCGCACCCACTTGGTTTTCTTTTGAGCTCTCATACACTTATAGCTCTAGTGCATCCGTTGCATGGAAATCCCTACTCCTTGCACTGACAACAATTGATGGACATCTCCATAGCCCATTGATTAGCCTCGTCAATGTGAGACTTTCTCTGTTTTTGTCTTGTCCACAAAACCTCCACCATCATATTCTATTCCACCCATAGTGTTATATCCATGGCTCATGCTCATGTATTGCGTAAGAGTTGAAAAAGCTGAAGCGCATTAGAACCAATTGCTTGGCTTGTCATCGGGGTTGTGCATGACAAATACTTTGTGTTAAGAAAATAGAGCATGACAAGATTATATGATTTTGTAGGGATAACTTTCTTTAGCCATGATATTTTGAGAAGACATGGTTGCTTTTTAGTGTGCTTAAAGTAGTATTGTTTTTATGCCAATATTAAACTTTTGTTTTGAATCTTATGGATCTGAATATTCATGCCACATTAAAAAAGATTACATGATAAACATGTTAGGTAGCATTCCACATCAAAAAAATTGTTCTTATCATTACCTAGTCGAGAATGAGCAGGAATTAAGCTTGGGGATGCTTGATATGTCTCCAACGTATCTATAGTTTTTGATTGTTCCATGCTATTATATTATCCATCTTGGATGTTTTATATGCATTACTACGCTAATTTATATCATTTTTCGGGACTAACCTATTAACCTAGTGCCAAGTGCAAACTGCTAGTTTTTCCTTGTTTTTGTCTTTTATAGAAAATCAATACCAAACGGAGTCCAAACAGAGCGAAACTTTTTGATGATTTTTCTTGGACCACAAGACACCCTAGAAGCTTTGGGAGGAGGACAAAAGATCCACGATTTCATGACAAGCTCACAGGGCGCGCCCTAGAGGGGTGCCTTACAAGCTTGTGGCCCCCATGACTCCTCTAACCCTAATTCTTCTTCTATAAATACCCAATATTCCCCCTAGACCAAATGGGACACCAAAAATACTTTTCCGCCACCGCAAGTTTCTGTCCTCGTGAAATCCCATCTTGAGACCTATTCTGGTACTCTGCCGGAGGGGGATTCAATCACGTAGAGCCTCTACATCAACATGCTGCCCTTCTGATGATGTGTGAGTAGTTTACCACAGACCTATGTCTCCATAGCTAGTAGCTAGATGGCTTATTATCTCTTTTGATCTTCAATACAATGTTCTCCTTGATGTTCTTGGAGATCTATCCGATGTAATCTTCTTTTGTGGTGTGTTTGTTGAGATCTGATGAATTGTGGATTTATGATCAGATTATCTATGAATATTATTTGAGTCTTCTGGAACTCTTTTATGCATGATTGAGATAGCTTTGTATTTCTCTCTGATCTATTGATTTGGTTTGGCCAACAAGGTTGATTTTTCTTGCCATGTGAGAGGTGCTTTGTAATCGGTTCAATTTTGTTGTGCTTATTCCCAGTGACAGAAGGGGACATGAGACTTATTTGTATTGTTGCTATTAAGGATAAAAAGGTGGGGTTTTTTCATATTGATTGGACCTATCCCTCTACATCATGTCATCTTGCTTAAGGCCTTACCCCGTTCTTGTTAACTTAATACACTAGATGCATGCTGGATAGCGGTCGATGTGTGGACTAATAGTAGTAGATGCATGCAGAAGTCGGTCTACTTTTCATGGACGTGATGCCTATAATCATGATCATTGCCTTAAATATCATCATAACTTTACGCTTTTCTATCAATTGCTCAACAGTAGTTTGTTTACCCACCGTATGTGTTCCTTCAAGAGAGAAGCCTCTAGTGAAAAATATGGCCCCAGGGTCTATATTTTATCATATTATTTTCAGATCTACAAAACCAAAAACCCAAAAATACCTTGATGCAATTTATTTACATTTACTTTATTTTGCACTTCTATTTATCTTTTATACCTATCTCTATCAGATCTCATCATTGCAAGTAACCGTGAAGGGATTGACAACCCCTTTATCGCGTTGGGTGCAAGTGTTGGTTTGTTTGTGTAGGTGCAACCATTGTTGACTTGTGTGTTCCTCCTACTGGATTGATACCTTGGTTCTCAAACTGAGGGAAATACTTATCTCTACTTTGCAACATCACCCTTTCCTCTTCAAGGGAAAAACCAACGCAAGCTCAAGAAGTATGCTACTCTAGTGGATGTGATACTTGGGTTTGTTTGAGTGATTTGTGCCTTGTGTTCTTGAGTGTTCTTCCTCTTTTCCCCCTCCAAGTGTGAAAAGATCCCCTCTAGGGTTTAACCCTACAATATTTCGGATCTAAGTATTTTATTAAAACAACAAGCAAAAAAATGACATTCTAAGAATAGCACACATCGTGTGAAGAAGCAAAAACTTAGGCTCAACTGAGACTAACCGATAAATGTTGATGAAGAAAGGTGGGATGCCTACCGGGGCATCCCCAAGCTTAGATGCTTGAGACTTCTTGGAACATTAACATGGGATGCCTTGGTCATCCCCAAGCTTGAGCTCTTGTTTCTTCTTCGTTCCGCTCATATCACGGTTTTCCTAAATCTCAAAAACTTCATCCACACAAAACTCAACAAAAACTCATGAGATAAGTTAGTATGAACCAATGCAAAACGTTATCATTCTCTACTTTGGAAAATCACTAAAATTATTATTTAACCTTGCATACTAAATGCCTCTGCATATTTAATACTCCCATCCTCAAATAGAATCATTAAACAAGCAAACATATGCAAACATAACAGCAATATGTCAAAATAGAATAGTCTGTAAAGAGTGCAATATTCATCATACTTCCCTAACTCCAAAACTTCTGAAAAATTACCACACGGTAGAAAATTTATTATAGATTACTATGCAAAGAAATTCAACCTTTTATCACATTCTGACTTTTCTAGAGAAGTTTTGCAACAGCGATAAACTTTCTGTTTTGAAACAACAACTCGTATACTTGCAAAATAAGCATGGAAAAGGCTATACTTGACATTTTTATTGAAGTAAAAGATGCAAACATTGTTATAGATAGCAGCAAGAAAATCAAAACAAAATTAAAATGGCACTCCAAGCAAAAGTGATATCATGTGAAGAATGAAAATATAGCCCCAAATAAGATTATCGATAATGTTGGAGACGAAAGAGGGGATGTCTTCCGGGGCATCCCCAAGCTTAGTTGCTTGGATCTTCCTTGAATATTACCTTGGGGGTGCCTTGGGCATCCCCAAGCTTAGGGTCTTGTCACTCCTTATTCTCCTCATATCGATATCTCACCGAAAACTTGAAAATTCCAATCACACTAAACTTAACGGAACTTCATGAGATATGTTAGTATGATAAAGACAAATAATTCACTTTGTGTCGGTGTACTAAAGTAGGGGTACCTTAGTACCCCGAACTTGTGCACGGGCAGTCGCAGCGTCCCGCGGCAAGGCTTGCCAGGCGTCCGCCAAGACCCTTCGTCATTCCTATTACTGCCATTCAAGAACAAAGTATTAACTGAGAAGATAAGGCCCCGGCAAGAGGAGCTTGCCGGGAAGGGCAAGACCCCGACAAGAGGAGCTTGCCGGGAAGGACAAAGACCCCGGCAAGAGGAGCTTGCCGGGAAGGCCAACCAAGACACTTCAGAAAACTTGCCTCGACGCCCCGCGCATCCCGGCAAGGCACGGCGAGCGGCAAGCTTGCGGGTGCGACAAGACAACGGCCGCGGCAGGGCGCTTGCCGCGGCAAGGCTGCCACTCTGCACCCAAGCTCCAGCGCATCCGACGACGTGTCACCACAGGATCGCTCCTGGTGCACGTGGCGGGTAGCTGTGCAGCCATGCGGTGCGAGGTGGCAAGCGAAGCTGACAAGGAGGCCATCGTGGCGATCGGTGGCGCCTCTAACGGTCGTTTCTTACACTGTTGGGGCGACCGGACGGGCATTAAATGCCCTTGTCCCCTCCCGTCAGAGTTAGGTAGGGGACACTGTTGATAGTGGTTGTACCAACCCGCGTTTTTACCTTTTTACCCCTCTTTCTACGCTGCCACCTGTCGGTGACCCCTTTAGACTATAAAAAGGAGGCCCATGCGCACGTAGAAGGGGTTCGGTTCATTCGACTCATTCAACACCACAGCATACCCACGCTCTCAAGCAAGAACAAAATAGAAACACAAAGCAGCAGTAGGAGTTTTATCTCCCCGGAGAGCTCCGAAGCTGGGTAAAATCCCCCCCCCCCCCCCCCCCCGCGTGCTCTCGCCTCGATCTGCTCTACGTGCGCCCTCTGCTCCCTTGCCGGACCAGAAGGGGCCCCCTGCCCCATAGGTGCTCGTGCTCCCCATCCACGACATCTTTGGCGCGCCAGGTAGGGGAAGTCGAGGTCGTGCGTATCTGATTCGGCGTCTGCGCGCTACATCAACATCTCCATCGACATGCCACCGAAGAAGAAGACTTCGGAGGTGGCCGCTCCGTCTGCGACTATCCTACCGCCACCGGAGCAAACGGGCGGTGGGGTGGACGCCGGCGGAGGAGCGGGTGCCGGCGGGGGGGCTCACATCGTCACCCGGTCCAAAGACAAGGCCCCGCAAGGTTCAGCGTCTGCACATCCACCGCACCCCTCCCAGGAGGTGCAGGATCGACAACGCCACGGTGCTCCTAGCACCGTACTCGCGTTGGAACAAGGCCAAGCTGGTGGGTCGCGGGACGCTCAAGGCCAACATACACGTCAACACGTTGGCACGAGCGCAGTGCGGTCGCCTGGACGAGATGTTGCTCCTTCTAACACGGTTAGGAGTTTGAGCCTGTCCCGCACCTCGCGTCGCTCACCGCCGCCACCCAAGACTCCAGAGGAAGCGCTGGCCCGAGCCCAGCTACTTCTAGATTACCCTCCAGCGCCGGACAAGATCGACGACTGGAGGGCCGCCATTTATAGCCTCATTGGCTTCGCCAATGGCGACAAGCCCCGGCAACCGAGCACGTGGAAGCCGCGGCAAGACGCCCAGGCGCAAGTCGACGCCGACAAGACCGCTAGGGGTGCCACCACCGTGCACTCCCCGCCCTGAAGGCCAAGATCGCCGACTCACCGGGCCAACCTCGACGCCGACTCCACCGTGTCGTCAGACCCGCGAGCTCGCCGCGATCAACACCAAGTTCTCCAAGATCTACAACATGAAGACACTCGTACTCGAATAGAGCGCAGAAGAGAAGCGCGGCATCAATCTGACCAGCGCGCTGGGCCCACTGTCGGTATGCATGCGCCAGGGGAACCAAGCGACTTACTGTACGCGGCAGGTTGCCCCGCATTCACCCGTGAGCTGCGGCAAGTCCGATGGCCCGATACCAAGAACTTCAAGCCGACGCGTGCGAGAAATGCGATGGCAGGATACATCCGTCGGAGTTCCTCGGTGTCTACACCATCGCGGTGCAGCTGTCGAGGGGCGTGGCGAGAAGATCCTCGCCAACTATTTCCGCGGTGCTCAAGCCCAACGTCGAGATCTTGGCTCATGCACTTGCGGACAACTCCATCTCTTCATGGGCGGACTGTGCCATCGGTTTGTCGGCGCCTTCACGGTGCCACAAACCCCATGGTCGAGAGCGACCTTCATCTGCTATCCCGAAGAAGGAGAACCCTGCGCAAGTACATACAGAGATTCAGCCAGTGCGGCGCAACATCCCAGACGTCCACCCTGCGCGGTTATCGGCGTGTTCCATCGAGCGTCGCGTAACGCAGGATGAGGGAGAGATGGCGATGTGCAAGATCGAGATGTCGGCGAGCTATATGCTCGGCCGACAAGTGTGCATGTCTTTGAAGAGGGAGAAACTCCCGGAGAGAATGTAAGGCGAGAGGATCGGCGATGAGGGCGCCCCTCCGGCAAAGAGGAACCGGAGGCGGAATAACAGAAAGAGAAAGGCTAAGGATGTGCTAGTTGTTGAGCAGTCCGGCAACGGAGGCGGTTCCGACAAGGCCAAAGCTGGCGACTCCGGCGAGGCTGTGGTAGCCGCCGACAAGCAGGACGGCTCCGGCAAGCAGTACTGCAAGATCCACCGCACCAAGGGCCACGACCTCCAAGCGTGCAAGAAGGTTGAGCAGATGGCAGAGCTACAGAAAGCTGAATATGAGCGTCGCGACAAGGAGAAGGCCCGGGAAGGTGGCGGAGGATCCGGCAAGAAGCTTCCCGCCCGGGGAGGGCGCCGCGGCAAGGCCAAGCAGCGGCAAGGAGATAGACCTCCCCGTGGCCATGACAAGGACGAAGACGAAGATGAAGATGATGAGATGGAGGAAGATGAGACTACTGAGCAGGAGTTCTAGAAGGCAACAGAGGTGTTGTGCGTCGACGGCGGTGCTTCTCTGCACACCTCGCACCGCCAACTCAAACAATGGGTGCGAGAAGTGAGCGCAGCAGAACCATCCGTTGAATCGCGCAAGCCCCTGAAGTGGTCCAGCACGCCCATCATTTTTTATGTTGAGAATCACCCTGATCGCATCACTGCGGTCGGGTGCTTGCCGATGTTGGTTTCGCGAACAATCCGCAACCTCAAGGTCACGAAGATGTTGGTTGACAGCGGGGCCGGCTTAAATCTGATCTCTTCCACGGTGCTCAAGAAGCTCCAGATCCCCGACAGCGAGCTCGAAGAGACTGGTACCTTTCAAGGAATAAATCCGGGAAGGAGCAAGCCGAAGGGGAAGATCACACTGCCAGTGACGTTTGGCAGCGAACTGAATTTCAGGACAGAGAGAGTCACATTTGATGTTGCTGATTTCCCATTGCCCTACAATGGGATACTCGGCCATCCAGCACTTGCCAAGTTCATGGCAGCCTCTCACTACGCCTACAATGTGCTCAAGATGCCTGGTCCGATAAGTGTCATTTCTGTCCAAGGCGACAAGAAGGATGCACTTATCTGTACCGACAAGATCTACCGAGAAGCAGCAGCCGCAGCAGAACACGAACCACTTGCCGCTGAAGCTCCCGGAGGGAAGAGGAAGAAGACCAAGTCCGGGAAGAGTAGCTCTGATGCCCACTCTGGCAAGCGCACCTCTTCGGAGTGCTGCGCTACCGTCGAGGACGCACCATCGAGCTCCACCGGCAAGTGTAAGAAGGCAAAGACAGCGACACCTGAGACCAAGAAAGTGGCCGCCAAGGAGGACGGCACTGGTGGTACCTTCACCATCAGTGCCACGCTTGACCCTAAATAGGAAAGAGCGCTCTTTACTTTCCTGCGGGCGAACGATGATGTGTTTGCATGGCAACCATCTGACATCCCCGGTGTTCCCAGGAAAGTAATTGAGCACCACCTTGCCGTCTGCCCTCACGCGCGGCCCGTCAAGCAGAAAGTTAGGAAGCAAGCAGTGGAACGTCAAGAGTTCATTGCAGAAGAGATCAAGAAGTTGGAAGCAGCCGGCCTGGTCCGAGGAGTACTCCACCCAATGTGGTTAGCCAATCCAGTAGTCGTGCGCAAGGAAAACGGGAAGTGGAGGCTTTGTATTGACTTCACTGATGTTAATAAAGCTTGTCCCAAGGATCCATTTCCCTTGCTGCGCATTGACCAGATTGTCGACTCCACAGCAGGATGTGATCCTGCTTTCATTCCTTGATGCATACTCAGGATATCATCAGATCTTCATGGCAGAAGAGGATGAAGAGAAAACCGCATTCATTACTCCATGTGGCACGTACTGCTTTGTACGGATGCCTTTCGGACTAAAGAATGTTGGATCGACATTTGCAAGAGTAGTCAGTCATGCTTTTGAGCCACAGCTGCACAGAAATGTAGAAGCTTACATGGATGATATAGTGGTCAAGAGCAGAGACAGAGCAACTTTGATCCAAGATTTGGACGAGACCTTCACAAATCTGCGCAAGATCAATCTCAAGTTGAATCCCGAGAAGTGCGTGTTTGGATTTCCTTCCGGCAAGCTTCTCGGATTCTTTGTATCTCAGCGGGGGATCGAGGCCAATCCCGACAAGATCAAAGCCATTGAACAGATCGAAGCACCGAAGCGCGTCAAGGATGTGCGCGAAGACTTGTCGGCTGTGTTGCTGCTCTCAGTAGGTTCATCTCTAAGTCTGCTGAGCGTGCCCTGCCATTTTTCAAAGTTTTGAAAAAGGCAAGTCCAATGAAATGGACTCCGGAAGCGGAGGCTGCGCTGCAGGACTTGAAGAGATACCTATCCTCTACTCCAACACTTGTCGCACCTAAGCCACAAGAGAAGTTGCTGCTATATCTAGCGGCAACCAATCAAGTGGTTAGTGCTGCGTTAGTTGCGGAGAGGGAGGCGGATGATGAGCCAGCAACCGCGGCAAGCGAGTCCAGCGACAAGCAGGGGGCTTCCCGACAAGTTTCGCTCCGCAAGGATGGATCTGTCTGATTGCGGAAGAAAGCGAAGAAGATGGTGCAGCGCCCGGTTTACTTTGTGAGTTCCCTTCTGCGGGGGCTAGATCAAGGTACTACGGTGTGCGAAGTTGCTTTTCGGCCTTCTCATGGCCTCGAGGATGCTGCGCCATTACTTTCAAGCATATGAGATCACAGTTGTCACTCGCTTTCCGTTGAAGAGGATACTGCAGAATCCAGAAGCAACAGGCAGGATCGTCGAGTGGGCACTGGAATTGTCAAGCTTTGGCCTCAAGTTTGAGAGTACTTCAACTATTCAGAGCCGAGCATTGGCGGAATTCATAGCAGAATGGACGCCAACGCCTGATGAAGAAACCCCGGAGAAGAGCATCCCTGTCGAGGAAGCAAGCAAAGAGTGGATCATGTACTTTGATGGTGCCTTCTCGCTGCAAGGCGCCGGTGCGGGCGTACTACTTGTCGCACCCACCGGAGAACACCTCAAGTACGTGGTTCAAATGCACTTTCCCAAGGAGCAAGCAAAAAACAATACTGCAGAGTATGAGGGCTTGCTTGCCGGACTCAGAATCGCAGCAGAGCTTGGCATTAAGAAGCTTATTGTCAGGGGTGACTCACAGCTTGTCGTCCGACAAGTTAACAAAGATTATCAGAGTCCGTTGATGGAAGCCTACATTGATGAAGTGAGAAAGATAGAAGAACATTTTGACGGCCTGCAGATGGAACACGTTCCAAGAGCTCAGAATGACATTGCAGATGGCCTGTCAAAGTGTGCCGCGCTCAAGTTACCTGTGGAACCAGGAATTTTTGTGCTCAAGCTGACTCAACCATCTGTCACACCATCGACTGGACAGAGCAAGAAGAGAAAGTTGGCTACTGGCGACTACTTTCCGGCAGAGCTCCCTGAAGCCGCCGCCAAGAAGGTCCCAGTGATCAACACGAGAAAATCTTGAGGAGCTGCTCCGACAAGCCCTAGGGTTTGTTTCGTTGAAGCAGACGCTCCCGACAAGTTGTGTCCCGACACGCTTGCCGGGGAGCATCACACTCCGGCAGGATCTCAGATACTTGTCGTAGAAGCGGATGTTCCCGCAGCAGCATTTGCGCCTTTAGTCCTTGTTGTCGAGCCACAAGCTCCAACATGGGCACAGCAAATAGTCCATTTCCTTCAGACAGGAGAACTTCCCGAGGATCAAGAAGAAGCGGAAAGAGTAGCCCGGCAATCAAGTATGTACCAGTTTGTCGATGACATACTGTACAGAAGAAGATTCAACGGAGTGAAATTGAAGTGCATTTCCCGGGAAGATGGACAAGAGCTGTTGGCGGAGATACATGGAGGCATATGTGGTCACCACATTGGCGCAAGAGCACTTGCCGGCAAAGCCTTCCGGCAAGGTTTCTTCTGGCCAACAGCCCTCCAGGATGCAACTGCACAAGTAACCAAGTGTGAAGCGTGCCAGTTCCACTCCAAACAGATTCATCAACCAGCTCAAGCTCTCCAAACAATCCCTTTATCCTGGCCATTTTTGGTCTGGGAGCTCGACATTTTTGGCCACTTTCCCCTCGTATATGGATCACCTCGAGTGCTCACTTATGATGAGCTAGAGCAAGAGCAGCTGCGGCAAGATGACGCGCTGCTCCTCGAGGAAGATCGTCTTCAGGCTGCGGTATGAGCTGCTCGCTACCAGCAAGCTTTGCGCTGCTACCATAGCCGCAAAGTTAACGCCAGAAGCTTCAAGAGGGAGAGGATGCAGGTGTAGACCGGGCATCATTCAAAGAAGTATGGCCTTGCCGGAACACAGGCGACAGAAAAGCTAAGTTGCCAAAGTTTGAGCATGATCAAGTTTTAAATTTTTAAAGTTATATTCCTTGAATGTCCGTGCCTTGTATGGAAAACCTGTGCGCGGAGGAATCGACTCGTGGCTAAGTTGCGCCCTTGATTTGTTTCGAGTCCGCTCAACAATACAAGTGCGCTGCAACTTGCCCCGACAAGGTTTCTTGCGGAGGCAACACATGAAGAAGCTGCTGATGTTCCGCACTCAGCAAGTGTGCTTGCGCCGGCAAGTTCCCTCAAAGCATAGGGTAAAAACATACAAGGGATGTAACAGAGTAAAGGATATAACATAGCAAGCGTTGCCCAGAATAAAGTTATATATTATAGTAAATAACTTGCCGCGCTCTAAGAGATTGTTCCTATGACACGTCTAGCAGCGGCAAGAACAAGGAAAGGAGAGAAAGGTGCGCCGGCACCTGGGTCCCGGCAAGACAGTGTTGCTGGGGGCTGCGAGTACCAAGATTCATCTCCGGCAAGCCAGAGTTGCCGGGGGATGCGATATCAGATAAGTTTTCCGTCCCTCATCATGCATCCTCTTATGGACTGGGGAACGCGAAGTTATATTCCTTGAATGATCATGCCTTGTATGAAAAACCTGTGCGCGGGGGAATCGACTCGTGGCTAAGTTGCACCCTTGATTTGTTTCGAGTCCGCTCAACAATACAAGTGTGTTGCAACTAGCCCCGACAAGGTTTCTTGCCGGAGGAAACACCGCCAGCAGGCTGCTGATGTTCCGCACTTAGCAAGTGTGCTTGCGCCGGCAAGTTCCCTCAAAGCGTAGGGTAAAAACATACAAGGGATGTAACAAAGTAAAGGATATAACATAGCAAGCTTCCCCTTTTCATTAAAAAAACATCCCACTCAAGTACAGTCCATAGAGGATGAAAAACATGAAAGAGAGGATTACAAGTTTTAGATGCAGCTAAGGCCCGAAGGCTTACAAATTAAAAAGATAAGATGCCCGTAATCCCTTTCCTGTCCCTCTCTTTATGAGGTAGGTCAAGGAGGCGAAAAGGGCAAAAGAGGCGCCTAGGTGAGCTACGGGTGCCAGAAGACACCAAGAGAACATCTCGGGGGCCGTCCGGGGGCTGGACGGTGATGGCGGCACCGGAAGCAGAGCTCAAAGACGGGGCGGCAGGACGTCAGCATGCTGTCGAGGGCACCACGCCCTCGTACTCCGACTTGACGGCCTTGCCGCCAGCCCTCTTCCCCTTCCGCAGCCTCCCTACGCCAGCCGCCCAAGGAGACGACCCCGGGGAGTTCAGGAAGCCGGCGACGCGGATGATGGGGTCGCCGGTGACGCACGAGGCGGCGCCCGACACCTAGTCGGGCCTGCCATCCCGCCGCCCGCTACCCTCGTCGTCGCTGTCGCTCTCCTCCTCGTCACTCTCGCTCGAGGGGGAGTCTTCGCTATCGGAGGAGCTGTCCACGCAGCACTTCGCCCGGGTGCCGGAGTCCCCGAAGACCTTGACGGAGAGAAGGTCGCCCTCCATTAACTTAAAATGGAGGGTAAACCCCGCCGTCAAGCTGTGGATACGGGCGAACGTCTTCCACCCTCGATCAAGATACATCACGTTAGGGGCTGGGAATACAACGCGGACTCGCGTGCCGCTGATCCCACAGCCCCTCATGTGCAGTTTCAGCATCTCGGGCGGATCCGACTCCATCGCGCTCGCGAACGGAGCTGGAAGCCGGAGGCGACGACGAGGCGCCCGGCGCAGCTTGACGAAGAACTCGCAAGGGTCGTCCCCTGTATGGACCGCCGCGGGGAGAAGAACCGCCGGCGGAGGCGGAGACGGTGCACCGCCCCGCCCGCCTCTTCCCTGAGCGCCTCGACCTCGTCCTCGACCTCGTCCACGACCTCGCCCCCTCCCTCTTCCCCTTGTGGCTGGCTCTGCCGCCATGAGTGCGGGATAGGGAGGGGCGCGCTGCCTGGCAGCGACCCTCGCCGCCACCGATGAAGGGCCTGGGTTCCGTTCCTCCATGGCAAATGAGAGGAAGGGGAGCAGAAGCTGAAGAAAGGAGGAGATGAGAGAGTACAGGCTTCTGCGCTCCCCTTCCGCTCTTTTTAAGAAGCGAGGTGGGGGCTCGGCCGCCCCGCTCAGCCAATCAAGGCACGAGAAGAGCAGAGAATCGGGGCCTACCCGCTGCCTCCGCTCACGATGGCCCAGTTTCCCACTCCCACCGTCCGTGAAACCAAGCGCATGGGAGCCGCGTGGCGGGGATGCAGAGCCGAGGCGACGGATGAGGTGACCTCGCCCCGCCCCGTGATCACGGGGGGTGGGTGCCTCGAAAATCGCGCACGCCACCCACCTCTCCCACGATGCCGCGATTGGCGCGTGCCGTTACGGGAGGACGCGGTGGATTCGGAGTGGATTTGGTTCGGACCCAGGCCGCGTGTGCCCGTGCCCTGTTTTGGGCCTGGCCCAACAGCGCTCGGCACCGTGTATGGGCCAGGCCCGGGGGCTCCTGTCGGTGTACTAAAGTAGGGGTACCTTAGTACCCCGAACTTGTGCACGGGCAATCGCAGCGTCAGCGGCAAGGCTTGCAAGGCGTCCGCCAAGACCCTTCGTCATTCCTATTACGCCATTCAAGAACAAAGTATTGGCGAGAAGACAAGACCCGGCAAGAGGAGCTTGCCGGAAGAAGAAGACCCGGCAAGAGGAGCTTGCGGGAAGGACAAAGACCACGGCAAGAGGAGCTTGCCGGAAGGCCAACCAAGACACTTCGAAAACTTGCCTCGGCGCCCGCAAGATCACGGCAAGGCACGGCGAGCGGCAAGCTTGCGGGTGCGACAAGACAACGGCCGCGGCAGGGCTCTTGCCGCGGCAAGGCTGCTAGTCTGCACCCAAGCTCCAGCGCATCCGACCACGTGTTGCCACAGGATCGCTCCTGGTGCACGTGGCGGGTAGCTGTGCAGCCATGCGGTGCGAGGTGGCAAGCGAAGCTGACAAGGAGGCCATCGTGGCGATCGGTGGCGCCTCTAACGGTCGTTTCTTACACTGTTGGGGCGACCGGACGGGCATTAAATGCCCTTGTCCCCTGCCGTCAGAGTTAGGTAGGGGACACTGTTGATAGTGGTTGTACCAACCCGCGTTTTTACCTTTTTACCCCTCCTTCTACGCTGCCACCTGTCGGTGACCCCTTTAGACTATAAAAGGGAGGTCCATGCGCACGTAGAAGGGGTTCGGTTCATTCGACTCATTCAACACCACAGCATACCCACGCTCTCAAGCAAGAACAGAATAGAAACACAAAGCAGCAGTAGGAGTTTTATCTCCCCGGAGAGCTCCGAAGCAGGGTAAAATCCCCCCCCCCCCCGCGTGCTCTCGCCTCGATCTGCTCTGCGTGCGCCCTCCGCTCCCTTGCCGGACCAGAAGGGGCCCCCTGCCCCATAGGTGCTCGTGCTCCCCATCCACGACACATTGGTACAGCCAAAGACAAGATTCATAATTGTTCCCACATGATGCCTACTCTAACCTATAATTTCTACAATTTATATTGATCAATATAAGCCATAGAAACTAGAAAACAAGCAAACTATGCATTGAAAACAGAATTTGTCAAAAAACAGAACAATCTATAATGATCTGGATAACTACCATACTTCTGCCACCGCAAAAATTCTGAAAAATTAGGACAACGTAGGGAATTTTTATATTTATCACCTGTAAAAAATTCAGATCAAAATCACGTTCTAGTAAATTTTGAAATTTCCTGGACTGAGCGCAAAAGTTTCTATTTTTGCACAGAATCAACTCAACTATCATACACACTATCTCAATGGCTTTACTTGGCACTTTATTGAAACAAAAGTAATAAACATGATTACTACAGTAGCTTAATCATGTGAACACACAAAAATAGTAAGTAATAGTGTTGGGTTGTCTCCCAACAAGCGCTTTTCTTTAATGCCTTTTTAGCTAGGCATGATGATTTCAATGATGCTCACATAAAAGATAAGAATTGAAACATAACAAGAGCATCATGAATCACATGGCAAGCACATTTAAGTCTAACCCACTTCCTATGCATAGGTATTTAGTGAGCAAACAAATTATGGGAGCAAGAATCAACTAGCATAGAAGGTAAAACAAGCCTGACATGAAAACTTTCAACATAAAGAGAGGAAACTTGATATTATTTAGATATGCAAAAGCATATGTTCCTCTCTCATAATAATTTTCAGTGGCATCATGAGTGAATTCAACAATGTAGCTATCACATAAAGCATTCTTTTCATGATCTACAAGCATAGAAAATTTATTACTCTCCACATAAGGAAATCTATTCACATTCCTAATAATAGTGGGAGCAAACTCAACAAAATAACAATCATGGGATTGAAAATTAAAATCATGATGACGAGTTTCATGGCTATCATTATTATTTATAGCATACATGTTATCACAATAATCATCATAGATAGCAACTTCGTTGCCAAAATCAATTGAAACCTCTACCAAAGTAGTGGGTTCATCACTAAATAAAGTCATGACCTCTCCAAATCCACTTTCATAATTATTACAATAAGACTTAACACCCTCCAAAATAGTGGGATCATTAGTACCTAGAGTTGGCACTCTTCCAAACCCACTTTCATCAATATAATCATCATAAATAGGAGGCATGCAATCATCATAATAAATTTTCTCATCAAAACTTGGGGGACTAAAATATCATCTTCATAAAATGTAGCATCCCCAAGCTTGTAGCTTTGCATATCACTAGCATCATGGATATTCATAGAATTCACACCAACAACATTGCAATCATGCTCATCATTCAAAGATTTTTTGTCAAACATTTTATTGAATTCTTCTTCTATCAATTGAGCACAATTTTCCTTTCCATCATTTTCAAGAAAGGCATTATAAAGATGAACAATATGGGACCACCTCAATTCCATTTTTTTGTACTTTTCTTTTATAAAACAAACTAGTGATAAAAGAAGAAACTAAAAGATTCAATTGCAAGATCTAAAGATATACCTTCAAGCACTCACCTCCTGGCAATGGCGCCAGAAAAGAGCTTGGTGTCTACTACACAAGTTTTTCTTATAGACTCGTGTTGGGCCTCCAAGCGCAGAGTTTTGTAAGACAATAGCAAATTTCCCACATGTGGATGACCTAAGGTTTATCAATCCATGGGAGGCGTAGGATGAAGATGGTCTCTCGAAACAATCCTGCAACCAAATAATAAAAAGTATCTAGTGTCCCCAACACACCAAATACAATACTAGATTGTATAGGTACACTAGTGCGGCGAAGAGATGGTGATAAAAGTGTAGTAATGATAGTAGATATTGATTTTTGCGATAGGAACAATAAAAAACAGCAAGGTAGCAATTGATAAAACGGAGCACAAACGGTATTGCAATGCTTGAAAATGAGGCCTAGGGTCCGTAGTTTCGCTAGTGCAATCTCTCAACAATGCTAATATAATTGGATCATATAACCATCCCTAAAAGTGCAATGAAGAATCACTCCAAAGTTCCTATCTAGCAGAGAACATAAGAACAAATTGTTTTTAGGGTACGAAACCACCTCAAAGCTATTCTTTCCGATCAATCTATCCTAGAGTTCTTACTAAAATAACACCAAGTTATTCTTTCCGATCGATCTATCCAAGAGTTCGTATTAAAATAACACCAAAGCAAATTGAGATTCATAATACTCAATCCAACACAAAGAACCTCAAAGAGTGCCCCAAGATTTCTACCGGAGAAACAAAGACGAGAACGTGCATCAACCCCTATGCATAGATTGCCCCAATGTCACCTCGGGAATCTGTGAGTTGAGTGCAAAACATATACTAAGTGAATCAATATAATACCCCATTGTAACCACGTGTATACATATGCAAGACATATATCAAGTGCGCTCAAATCCATAAAATTATTCAATCCGATAAAACGAAATCTCAAGGGAAAACTCATTTCATCACAACAAGATAGAGAGGGAGAAACACCATATGATCCAACTATACTAACAAAGCCCGTGATACATCAAGATCATGCCATCTCAAGAACACGAGAGAGAGAGATTAAACACATAGCTACTGGTACAAACCCTCAACCCCGAGGGTGGACTACTCCCTCCTCATCATGGTGGCCATAGGGATGATTAAGATGGCCTCCGATGATGATCTCCCCCTCCGGCAGGGTGCCGGAACAGGGTCCAGATTGATTTTCACGGATACAGAGGCTTGCGGCGATGGAACTTCCGATCTAGGGTTACTGAGGGAGTCCTGGACTAGGGGGTGTCCGGATAGCCGAACTATCATCATTGGCCGGACTCCAAGACTATGAAGATACAAGATTGAAGACTTCGTCCCGTGTCCGGTTGGGACTTTCCTTGGCGTGGAAGGCAAGCTTGGCAATACGGATATGTAGATCTCCTACCATTGTAACCGACTCTGTGTAACCCTAGACCTCTCTAGTGTCTATATAAACCGGAGGGTTTTAGTCTGTAGGAGAACAATCAGAACAACAATCATACCATAGGCTAGATTCTAGGGTTTAGACTCATTGATCTCGTGGTAGATCCACTCTTGTACTACCCATATCATCAATATCAACCAAGCAGGAGTAGGGTTTTACCTCCATCGAGAGGGCCCGAACCTGGGTAAAAACATTGTGTCCCTTGTCTCCTGTTACCATCCGCCTAGATGCACAGTTCGGGACCCCCTACCCGAGATACGCCGGTTTTGACACCGACATTGGTGCTTTCATTGAGAGTTCCTCTGTGTCGTCACTGATAGGCTTGATGGCTCCTTCGATCATCAACAATGATGCAGTCCAGGGTGAGACTTTTCTCCCCGGACAGATATTCGTATTCGGCGGCTTTGCACTGCGCGCCAATTCGCTTGGCCATCTGGAGCAGATCGAAAGCTACGACCCTGGCCATCAGGTCAGATCTGGAAGCCTAAACTTCACGGCTGACATCCGCGGAGACTCAATCTTCGATGGATTTGAGCCACAGCCGAGCGCGCCGCACTGTCTCTATGGGCATGATTTAGCTCTGCTGCCGGACAGTGCCCTGGAGGCCGCACATGAGTCCGCTCTGATCCTTAATTCGGAGCCAACCGCGCAGATCGGGGATGGGTGGCTAGACACCGCCTCGGGGCTGCAACCTCTACGGCGATGGAGCCGAATACTGACTTTGTCCCTTGTGAGGCTCGTGACTCCTCGCCGGACTCTGAACCTCCCGCGCCCCCTCCAATCGAATCGGATTGGGTGCCGATAATGGAGTTCACCGCCGCGGACATCTTTCAACACTCACCTTTTGGCGACATCCTGAATTCGCTAAAGTATCTCTCACTATCAGGAGAGCCCTGGCCGAATTGCGGTCAGGATGGTTGGGATGCGGACGACAAAGAAATTCAAAGCCCACCCACCACCCACTTTGTAGCCACTGTCGACGATCTAACCGACATGCTAGACTACGACTCCGAAGACATCGACGGTATGGATGCCGGAGACGACCAAGAACCAGCGCCTACGGGGCACTGGAAGACCACCTCGTCATATGACATATACATGGTGTACATCCCAAAGGATGGGAATGGCGAAGAAGCAGCAGAGGAAGACTCCTCCAAGAAACAGCCCAAGCGCCGGCGTCAGCGGCACCGCTCTAAATCCCGGCACAGCAAGAATGGAGATTCCGGCATCGGAGATAATAACACCCTAGAGAGTGCCGAAGACAACCCCCTCCAGCAAGATTCAGCACAGGAGGACGGAGAAGCCAGCCCTCACGAGAGAGCGGCAGGCGAAGAGGTAGAGGATGATAATTACATGCCTCCCTCCGAAGACGAGGTAAGCCTCAACGACGACGAATTCATCGTGCCCGAGGATCCCATCGAACAAGAGCATTTCAAACGCAGGCTAATGGCCACGGCGAACAGCCTAAAGAAAAAGCAGCAACAGCTTAGAGCCGATCAAGACCTGCTAGCCGACAGATGGACTGAAGTCCTTGCGGCCGAAGAGTATGAACTCGAACGCCCCTCCAAAAGCTACCCCAAACGC
This sequence comes from Aegilops speltoides, assembly GCA_021437245.1. Lineage (NCBI taxonomy): Eukaryota > Viridiplantae > Streptophyta > Magnoliopsida > Poales > Poaceae > Aegilops > Aegilops speltoides. The sequence continues at coordinate 349,219,033 of CM038147.1, forward strand.
AAGTTGCTCCCCCGATTAGAGGAGGAGGCATATAAACCTGCATCACCAGAGCACAATACCGCTGACCAACCACCTCGTGGCCGTGACAGAGAGGCCTTTAGGCCCTCCATTAGAACCGTACCCCGGCACCGCTCAAAAAGCACAAGGCCACAGGGGAACGCTCCGGACTTGCAAGACATATTGGAGGATAAGGCAAGACAATCAAGATCGATCTACGGATCGCGTGGGCGCCCCATGGCACGCGACGACAACTGTCGTGCCGTACACAGCAAGTCCGGCTGGGCCGAACACAGTAGACAAAGCTTGTTTGAGCTACGTCGTGATATAGGCCAATATAGAGGCGCCACACACCCACTATGCTTCACAGATGAAGTAATGGATCATCAAATCCCTGAAGGGTTTAAACCCGTGAACATTGAATCCTACGATGGCACAACAGACCCCGCAGTTTGGATCGAAGACTATCTCCTTCATATCCACATGGCCCACGGTGACGATCTTCACGCCACCAAATATCTCCCACTCAAGCTTAAAGGACCAGCTCGGCATTGGCTCAACAGCTTGCCAGCAGAATCAATTGGGTGTTGGGAAGACCTGGAAGCCGCATTCCTTGACAACTTCCAGGGCACATATGTGCGACCACCAGACGCCGATGACCTAAGCCACATAATTCAGCAGCCAGACGAGTCGGCCAGATAGTTCTGGACACGGTTCTTAACAAAGAAAAATCAAATCATCGACTGTCCGGATGCAGAGGCTCTCGCAGCCTTCAAACATAACATCCGCGATGAATGGCTGGCCTGGCACCTAGGACAGGAAAAGCCGAAATCCATGGCAGCCCTAACATCACTTATGACCCGCTTCTGCGCGGGAGAGGACAGCTGGCTAGCCCGTAGTAACAACCTCAGCAAAAATTCTGGCAGTCCGGGTACCAAGGACCACAATGGCAGGTCGCGTCGCAGCAAAAATAAACACCGCGTTAACGGCGATAACACTGAGGATACGGCAGTCAACGCCAGATTCAGAGGCTCAAAACCCGGTTAGCAGAAAAAGCCATTCAAAAGAACCACTCCGGGTCCGTCCAATTTGGACCGAATACTCGACCGCTCTTGCCAGATACATGGCACCCCCGAAAAACCAGCTAATCACACCAACAGGGATTGTTGGGTATTCAAGCAAGCAAGCAAGTTAATTGCCGAAAACAATGACAAGGGGTTGCATAGCGATGACGAGGAAGAGACCCGGCCGCCGAACAATAGAGGACAGAAGGGTTTCACCCCACAAGTGCGGACGGTGAACATGATATACGCGACTCACATACCCAAGAGGGAGCGGAAGCGTGCACTCAGGGACGTATACGCGATGGAGCCAGTTGCCCCGAAGTTCAACCCATGGTCCTCCTGCCCGATCACTTTCAATCGAAGGGACCACCCCACTAGTATCCGCCACGGCAGATTCGCCGCATTGGTTTTAGACCCAATCATCGATGGATTTCACCTCACTAGAGTCCTGATGGACGGCGGCAGCGAGCTGAACCTGCTTTATCGGGATACAAGTCGCAAGATGGGCATAGACCCTCAAGGATTAAACCCACAAACACGACCTTCAAAGGCGACATACCAGGTGTAGAGGCCAATTATGCAGCTCGGTTACATCGAAGTGGTCTTCGGATCCCGGATAACTTCGAAGCGAGGAGTTAATCTTCGATATAGTCCCGTTCCGCAGCAGCTACCATGCTCTGCTCGGGCAAACTGCGTTCGCAATGTTCAACGCGGTGCCGCACTACGCATACCTCAAGCTCAAGATGCCAGGCCCTCGAGGAGTCATTACGGTCAACGGAACATCAACGCTCCTCCGAACGGCGGAAGAACACAGCGGCTCTCGCGCGAAATCTGAGCAGCCTCTTAAGGCAATTTTCGAGTCCAACCGTTAAGCGACCGGACACGGCCAAATGCGCCCAGAGTAACCTACAACAAGACCACCTGGCATGTTCCGAGCACGCGTAGCAATGCGACCCCAACCCCAGCCCTCACAAAATTGCAAGACTGGTCCTTCGCGTACATCATTACGCTCTGGAGATACCATGGGCATAGGGGGAGGGGCACGACCACGACAGGCCCAGAGTGCGGCTCAACCACACCAGGGGCTCCCAAGTGTGTCGCTCTTTTTCTTTTTTTTTCTTACCCACAGGACTCCGTCCACCAGAGGCCCTGTCCGGCAGTAGACCTGCCGGACTCACGATGCAACAGCCAGGGGAGAAGAAAGGCTACGACAAGTATACAGGTGGTCTCCATTACGAGCATTAAATCCATTTTATACACCATTCCGCAGCCTACCCCTGGAGGGGGACATGTCTAATAGTCATATCCCTTGCTTACCGCACTATTTGTATCGTTCTGCATTCATGGCAGTATTTCTTGAATAAACAATGCATCGCTTTTTTGCTTATAACTGCATTTCTTTCTTATATATGTTCATTTATGACATGTTGCATCCATACACTTTGGTACGGCTAAATACACCAGGGGCTTAAGTTCCCCATATTATGGTGTGATAAGTCCGAACACTTTCACAAGTGCGGCACCCCAAACTTATAGCATTATATGCATCGGCTCCGAATCATGTCTTGGGTCAATAGTTGGGTTTGCCCGGCTCCCATGTTTTGGTACCTTACGTTCCATTATATCGGCTAAGGTAGCACTGGGAGAACCACTGCGATTGCGCCCCGGTTGAGCTAGGCGAGCGCCTCAGTGGAGAAAGCTAAAACTGACCGTCATGATAAGGCGAGAGCTGGTCGCTGTTCGAGAGGTTTTTTCGAGTCTCTAAAGACTTATGCCGCTTCGCCCGGCCCAGGCGTGGATAGCGCCCCGAACTCGGTCTTCCGAACACTAGGGGCTTCGCCGGAATTTAAAATTATAGAATTCTATGGCTAAGTGAGAGTGTTCAAGCATTATAAGTCCGGTTGCCTTGTTCGTTGTGTTGAGCGCCTCCCTAGACGGACCCAAACATGGGAACAAGAGCGCTCAAGTTTATCCCGAACACCCCAGCACTAGTGGCATGGGGGCTGAAGCCGACGACTTGCCATCTCTCAGATTTGATAAACGGCCGCACAGAAGGTAATATTTTAAATTAACAAGTGTTGCTTAGCGCATATAAACAAAGTTTTCAGCACACAGGATAACAAAATGCGAGTCTACTCAAATATTACATCTTTGGAGCACTCACCTGCAATCATGCGGGCACCCTTCAGGAAACTCTTATAATACATTTAGGGCGTACGATACTCCTTGCCAGCCGGCGGCGCGTCCGTCAGCAGCTTCTCGGTGTCCATCCTGCCCCAGTGCACTTTTGCACGGGCAAGGGCCCGACGGGCACCTTCAATGCAGGAGGAGTGCTTGACGACCTCAACCCGGGGACACGCGTCCACCAGCCGCCGCAGACCAAAGTAAAGTAGCTCCTGTGCATGGCCTCCTTAGGCCACGTACGAACTATGAGGCCCTTCATGGCCTGTTCGGCTACCTTGTGGAGCTCGACCAGCTACTTCACTGGTCGCTAGGGGCACCGGATGTCCGGCCAAAGATACCGAGACCGAAGACCTTCTCCGTCGAGCTCCCCTCCTCGGCCCGGTAGAAAGCGGCGGCATCGGACACGCTGCAGGGCAGATCTGCGAACGCTCCTGGGGAGCTCCGAATTTGGGTAAGTAATAGGTAATTCACATTCACATGCTTGCTTTGAATGAAAAATGCCTTACCCGCCGCTATCTTCTTCAACGCCTCGATTTCCTGGAGGGCCTTGTTGGCTTCGGCCTTAGCCGCTTTGGCACTCTCAAGAGCCGATGCAAGCTCGGACTCTCGAGTCTTTGAGTCGCGCTCCAAGCCCTCATGTTTTTCCATGAGAGCCTGGAGCTCTTGCCGCACCTCCGCCACCCGCGCCTCCTGCTTCTCTCGCTCGGCTCGCTCCGCGGCCGCATTGCGTTCGGCCGCGGACACCGCCTCCTTCAGGGTCGCCACTTCGTTCGTGGCCCCTGGAGTACCCATGTTATCCTTGTTATCTCTCTTGCAACCAAATCCTTTTCTATAAGGTACAAATTTAATATGGTGTTACTCACCTTCATTATCCTCGAGCTGCTTCTTGGCACGGCCGAGCTCGCTCTCGGACCGCTCGAGGTTCTGCTTCAAAGCATTGACCTCCGCAGTCAATGCGGCAGAGGTCAGCAGCGCAGCCTGCAATCCCATATTGACATATTTTTCAGAACTCCTGCGTATATCTTTTTAGATCCTCAGTCCGGCTTTTCTTTCCAAACACCGAACCGAGCATCACGGGCTACTGTCATTAACAACAACATATATATCATTGAACTAATAGTTACTTGAGAATCATTTCAGAGAGTTCAGTGATATGGGTATGGCAAGGACTGAAGAAGTGGACCCCTCAAAATGCTAAGGCAAGCATTGTCAAAAGCTCAAGACTCCATTTTTGGTTTAGTGATCCAAGATCACATTGAGTCCATAGGAAAAGCCAATACTATTAAAAGGGGATGAGGTTATGATGATGATCTAGTTGCTCAAGTGCTTAGTGATACATCTCCTAAACTATCAGCAACTTTCACTGCCATATACACTCATAAGTAGTCTCGGTCCCACCGATATTCCAAACTCAGTCACACCGAGATGAACCACCTCAGCCATAAGCCAAACCCTAGTAAACTCGGATTTTCCGATTCGAACTCGGTCTCACGAAACATGAGTTACCAAGCTTCAGAATCTACGTCATCAAATCGGTGTCACCGAGATGATGAAGTCGGTCCCACCGAAACTGGCGTGCTCTTGTCATTGCAAAATCGGACTCACCGAGATTGTATTTTCGGTCCCACCGAAAATCCCAACGTTCACATTATTTGAACTATCGGTCTCACCGAGTTGTCAACTTCGGTCCCACCGAGATTGCTCAAATGTGTGTAACGGTTGGATTTTGTGTGGAGGCTATTTATACCCCTCCACCCCCTCTTCATTCGTGGAGAGAGCCATCAGAAAGAACTAACACTCCTACCTTGCATTTCTGAGAAGAGAACTACCTACCCTTGTGTTGAGATCAAGTTGCTCCACTCCCACCATATGAAGCTTGATCTCTAGCCTTCCCAAGTTGCTTTCCACTCAATCCTTTCTTCCACCACAGCCAAATCAGTGAGGAGAGTTGAGTGTTGGGGAGATTATCATTTGAAGCACAAGAGCAAGGAGTTCATCATCATCTACAACATCTATTACCTTTTGGAGGTGGTGCCTCCTAGATTGGTTAGGTGTCGCTTGGGAGCCTCCGTCATCGAGATGTGGAGTTGAACCAAGAAGTTTGTAAGGGCAAGGAGATCGCCTACTTCATGAAGATCTACCCGAGTAAGGCTAGCCCTCCGTCTTGGCGTGAGGCCATGATGGAATAGACAAGGTTGCTTCTTCGTGGACCCTTCGTGGGTGGAGCCCTCCGTGGACTCTCGCAGCCGTTACCCTCCGTGGGTTGAAGTCTCCATCAACGTGGAAGTACGATAGCACCACCTATCGGAACCACGAGAAAAATCACCGCGTCTCCAAAATTGCGTTTGCTCTTCTCCACCTCTCTTTACTACATGTGCAATTTACTTTCCGCTGCCTATACTCTAGAATTGCATGTGTAGGGTGATGCTTGACTTGATCATAATTGTGAATCTGCCAAAAACTGTTCTTTGTCAAAAGGCAGAATTTTTATATTGTCAAGTAGTCTAATCACCCCCCCTCTAGACATACTTTCGATCCTACAAGTGGTATCAAAGCTTTGGTCTCCATTGTATTGGTTTCCATTGCATTGGACTCCATAAGCTTGGTTTCACAACCTAGGAGAGTATGGCGTCTAGTGAGGGTAATTTTAAGAGAGGTCCTTACTTTGATGGTACAAATTTTGCTAGTTGGAAGCATAAAATGAAAATGCATATTCTTGGTCATAACCCAGCCGCATGGGGCATTATTTGTGTTGGTATGCAAGGTGAATTCTTGAGGAAGGAAAAGTTCGGATCGCGGCTTACTAACGGAAGAATTGCGGATGTTGCAAAACAATGCTCAAGCTTGTGACATTCTCTTCAATGCCTTGTGTCCCGAGGAGTTCAACAAAATCAGCCGTCTTGAGAATGCAAAAGAGATTTGGGATACTTTGGTTGAAATGCACGAAGGTACCGAGTCCGTGAAGGAATGAAAGCTAGATATTCTTCAAGGTCAACTTGACAAGTTCAAGATGAAGGATGGTGAAGGAGTCGCTGAAATATACTCTAGGCTTGCTCTCATCACAAATGAGATTGCTGGCTTAGGAAGCGAAGAAATGACCGACCGATTCATCATCAAGAAGATTCTCAGAGCTTTGGATGGAAAGTATGACACCGTGTGCACTTTGATCCAAATGATGCCAAACTACAAGAATCTCAAGCCAACCGAAGTCATTGGAAGAATTGTTGCTCATGAGATGACACTTAAGGATAAGGAAGAGCTTCACAACAAGTCAAGTGGTGCTTACAAAGCTACAAGTGATGCTCCCACAACCTCAAGTGACAAGTTAGTTTCCAATGAAGAGATAAGCCTAATGGTCAAGAACTTCAACAAATTCTACAAGAATAGAGGCAAAGAGAGAAGCTCAAAGTCTAGATCATATGATGAAAAGAGATCTTCTACTCGTGATCGAAACTGCTACAATTGTGGAAGACCTGGACACTACTCAAATGAGTGTACGGCTCCCCACAAGAGAAAAGAAGAATCTCCAAGAAGGAGAAGCTCAAGAGATGAGTCACCTCAGAAAAAGAGAAGGAGTAGAGATGATCGTTATGAATGAAGACCCTCTCGGAGAAGCAAGGATTCGGAGAGGAAAGACAAGTCATCAAGGAGCTACACAAGAAGAAAACATCAAGCTCATGTAGGTGAATGGGTCTCGGCTCCGACTCGACAATCAATCCGAAGGAAGCTATCACTCCAACTCCGACTACAGTCAAGATGAAGGTGTTGCGGTCTTGCTCTCGTATCCTCCAACTCCAACTCCTCGACTTATTTGATTCACCAAATGAGGGAATTGGAAGATGCTTCATGGCTAAAGGCCCCAAGGTATCACACCTGAATTCATTGACTTCAATAGTGATGAGGATGACTTGCTTGGTGAAGATGAGCTCTTGCTTGATAAATCCAATGAGCCTAGTAACGATGAACATGCTAGTAGTCTTTATAGTCGAGAAGAGTCGAATGACAATGTTATGAAGGAGATTGAGCGTCTAACTAAAGAACTAAACACTCTTAAGTTAGCTCATGAAACAACTCAAGAAGATCATAGAAAGCTCCTAAGATCTCATGAGAAGCTACGCTTCGAGAAGCTCACTCTAGAGCAAGAACATGAGTTTCTAAAAGCAATCAATGACGATCTTCGAAAGAAGAGTTCTTCATATCTTGCCAAACGACTTCTCTTGTCTAATTTCTTGCCACCCATTAAGACTAAGCATGACAAGCATAAGAAAAATTCTTCCTCTAGTAGTAACAATAACCATGCTAAATCCAATGTTGTTGCTTCTAGTAGTTCTCTTGATTCCACTAACAATGTTTCAAGCCAAGTTACACTTGAGCAAGAAAATAGTCTATTGAAAGGGATCATAGAGAAAGGTGTCTACAAGAGCCTTGCGGAAGCAAGAACTTTGAGGAAATTATTCGCAAGCAAGGAAGGCACGGAAGAATCAAGGAATTGGTTTTGAGCGAAAGTTCAACGCCGAAGGTGTTGAATGGGAAGAAGGTCAATATCCTACTCCACAGTTTGTTCCTCAAAAGGAGAAGTATGATCCTACTTCTTCCAAGGTGGAACAAGCTCAAGATGACCTTCCACCACATGACCACAAGCTAAAAGGCAAGGACAAGCTTCAAGAGGAGATTGATGCATTTGTTGAAGCACCTCAAGCCATGGTCAAGTGGGTTCCCAAGGAAACGTCAAGTTCTACTTCGTCGAGCTCAACTACAACCCCAAGGATTCCCATCAAGATGATGTGGATCCCGAAGAAGAAGAACTAGAAAGTTCTTGAGGGTGACTCCGCCAACATACTTCACTCACATTCATTTTGGTAAAAACTTGTGCAATCAACTTCCACATCGTGCACTAGTTCATGGAGTCACAAACCCTCTTGTTGGTAAGTCAAGGGACAAGGTAATCATTGCATTCATGGACATCATCTATTGTGAACTTCAATCTATGTCCATGGATATCCTTGTTTGTTCCTTGTGGGACTAACCCATGTAGGTATTGAAAGTGCCCGAATCCAAAGGATAGCTCCCAACTCTTGATGATCTTCATCAACATTGAGCATCCACATCTTCAACATCTACATGAAGTCTTCTCGACAACCCAAGGTTAGTTTGACCCTTTAAAGGGGTTCTCACATCTAGGGGAGCTTTGCTCTAAAAATTGAGCTAAAGCATCTTCAAATGATGTGAACACATCAATGCTTTATGTAAAAGTGGTAACCCCACTTGTGCTTAAACGATGAGTATGACCTATGATCAAATGTTCTCATTTGGCTCCTAAGTCAATATACTCATATAAAGATGGCCTAGTCATCGACAAATTGTGTGTTAGTTGCTAGAGTTTTTGTTGTGCATGTTTGACACATATTTCATTTGTTATCTTATTGTGTGAGCATGTTGGATGCATGATTTTATCCATTCGAGGACATCCATTTGTTGTTTTGGTCTTTTTGAGTTTTCTGACCAAATGGATGGACAAGAATGCCTAAGTACCTCCCCTAGCTATCTATGCTTTCTTGTCTCAAATTCTATTCATGCTTACATCACAAATTTTGAACAAGTCATTTTCGGACCCTCGGGTGAGGAGCACTGAGCCACCGATCCGTCAAAGGCTAACTTCCAAAACCTTCTAATTGATTTGGTCGGACCAACTAACTCAAACTCGGTCGAACCGAAAGCATTTAGACTGATCTAGGTTTTCACCTCGGTGAAACCGAGTTGTGATTTTCGGCGTGACCGAAGTGCATAACTGCCTAACAGTTATCCATCTCGGTGCCACCGAGTTTTACAACTCGGTCCCACCGACAGCTAAGGGGTATATATTCCGAGGGCCGCGCGCGTTGATTCCTCCTTCAAACATTTCGCCCCCACACCCTTGCTGCCGCCGCCGCCTTGGTCTCCGGATCGTCGCCGTAAATGCAGGCGCCCTCGCCGTAGGTCTCCGTCGCCGTCAACGGCCATCTCCTCCGAGCCGTTGCCGCCATAGAAAAACTCCACCAAGTTAGGGTGAGTTTTGATCCCACTCGTGATCCCATCTCCGATTCAATGCACGTTTGGATTGCCTAGTATCTTGCCACGATTGAAATCCTCCTGTACACCAGATTAGTTCGTTTGAACTAGATTCGAGTAAAAGTTTTAGGGTTAGGTTTCATGGAACACATCTCGGTGAGACCGATTTTATAGTTTCGGTATGACCAATTTGGCCTATGGCCATTACTCGCACCTTCGGTCCAACGAGTTATGCAAAATCGGTGTGACCGAAATGAAGATTCTATGAAACCCTAGTGTTTTCGGCGGGACGAAACCCACTTCGTCAAACCGAAAGTGGTGTGACAAGCTCTGTTTAACACTTGGATTCACGAACCTTAAAATCGGTCGACCGAAATGTCTTCGTGAAAACTTAATACTAGAATTTGAACTCATTTTTTGCAAAAACTTCTGCAGTTTGTGATGACTCTTCTTCTCCGCCTACACCTTATCTATTCACGGGTTGTCGGCCATGTCGGATGCCGGTGTGATGAACAGGTCGAGACACCCATTGCGAGACATTCGAGGCAGGCACTAGTCCCGATCCTAGTAGCTCATCGATGATGGTGAGAGGAGTACACCAAGTGGCTTGCCTCCTGCAGCCACGAGCTAGAAAGAAAAGGAATTCAGATGATGAGGATTCAGATTTTGTTGTTGAGGAAGAGGTGACCTCAAAGCCCAAAGGAAGGTTGTTGCCAAAGAGCAACAAGGTCAACAAACTAAGAAGGGCACCAGCAAAGTCAAGCGATCAACTGTTGCTAAGAAGCTAAATTTGGGAGAGGCAGCTGCAAGCAAAGTGAAGAAAACCTCCAAGAGAAAGAGGATAGTGCATGATGCAGCAGTAGAGGATGAGGATGAGGAAGCACCCCAGCCTCCTTCTCAGAAGCCAAAGTTCATGGGTGATGCCATTAAGGCCGGAGCCACGTCAAAGCCCAAGAAATCTGCTCTAGCTAAGGCAGCTCCAGCAAAGCCTGCTGCCAAGCCCAAGAAGACCGCCAGAAATATTCCAGCGTCTGAAAAGAACAAGGATGATGTGCCACCAGCTGTGTCAGATGATGAAGGACCAGTTTTGCAGAAACTTCGTCCAAAACTGCCACTACATAATGATGCTCATCCTCAAGCTGAGAATATGAAGGAAAGGAAAGATAGAGGTCTCAGGCTATGGAGACAAACTGACCCATATGCCGTGAGGAGAAGAACTGCTGTAGATCCCAGATTTCACACCAGAGAGCAGCAGGACTTCTATGAGACCGTGTTGATGGACAAGAAGCCCATAGTCGCAGACACGGATATGTATTTGGAAGTACATTGACAGCGAAGAACACAGAGATTTCTTTCCACATGTGCATGAAAGTTTCTTTGCATGTGGAGTTGCAGACTTTGTAGGTCGAAATTGACCAGTTGGAGCGATGAGATGATAATGCAATTCTATGCCACAGCTCACTTCTACCCCGATGGAAAGATTATGTGGATGGTGAAGGTCAAAGATTTTCTTCTTCTGTTGAAGAATGGGCAGAAATTCTGAATGCTCCAGTGCAACGAGAAGATGATATTGATGTATATGGAATTCCAAAGAAGAATCATGAATCCATGAAAAACATGTACAAAGAGATTCCAGCAAAGGATTTGGGAATCTGGAAGCTCGGCTCAGTCTACTATCTCCAGGCAGGCTTACCTACCACAAATACCATTTTGAGGCATACCTTGATGCCCAAATCTGGAGATCATCGCATGATCAGAGGATACTCTATCAACATGCTGCACATACTTGATGAGAGAGCACCTTTCAAGGTGATGGACTTGATGGTAGAAACCATTAAGAGGACTGCAGCTCACCAGAAAAGGTCATGTGGATTTGCCCTGCAGATTCAGATGCTTATCAATGCCAAGTTTGGCACGGGCACATTCTTGTTGGATAGAGAACATTTACCTTTGCAGCCAGAGCATGAAGACAATGTTGTTGTGATGGATAAGGAGGATCCGACATCTGTTGAAGGTCAAGCCAAGATCGAAGCTGCTAAGAAAGCCAAAGTCGACAAGGAAGCAAAGAGCAGCAGCAGCTAAACCAAATAGTTTGGAGAGCAAATTCTTGAAGCTACTCAAAGGATTGAACAACGCTGGCCAGCATTATGCAGTCTCGGGAGAGCTTAGAGAGGATTGTTGAAGACAAGATCCACGCTCTGGGCGTGAAGTCGATGAAGTACAAGTGACCGTCAACAAGCTCGAGGCGGACATTGAGGAAGCAAAGCAGAGAAGGAAGAGCTTATGCGTGAGTTGCGGATGACTTAGTCCAGATTCTCGGCGACAGATCGCTCCGGTTCCCACAGGACCCGATCATTGCTATTCGATGGATCGACACCGGGACTACAGCCAAAGCACCTCCACAGTTCAGCGATTACTCCAACTCCAGCTCCGGTGACCACTCCTCCAAAGCCAGACATCAGTGAAGTCTTCGCCGATCTTGTCATATCCACTCCGACATCAACCAGACGGGAGCCGCCAAACAAAGTCCACAAAGTGACGCTTAGCTCTATGCTTTTTTGAACTTTTGGTAACTTGTTGCCAAAGGGGAGAAATTGTATAGATCATAGGACTTCGAGAGAGAGAGTGCTGTTGTCTTTGCGCTTTTGCTCTTTCGTTATTTTGCGGTTTCTTTGAGATACTTTTGGTTTTCGAGACATTCAGTGTGTTTGATACTCCGTTTGATTCTACCTTAATGAGTGCTTGGTCGTACTATGCTTTAATGTGAGCTTAATGCTTATCATATGCCATTCATATCTTGTATGACCATTTACTCATGTCTTGGTGATTGGGTGCATGCTGTTCATTCTTATCATTTTGTGCGGTCCACCAAGATGTATGTGACATGGAAGAGTGACCCATGATCCTAATCGATTGTGCATTTGCATTCAAGCATAAATCTTAAATAATGCACAAATTTAGGGGGAGCTCTTGCTTATCACATACTTCTCAAAGCAACGATATTATTCATTGATTATATCCTTTGTCGAAGCTTTGATCTATATGTTGTCATCAGTTACCAAAAAGGGGGAGATTGAAAGTGCAACTAATCCCCGGGTGGTTTTGGTAATTAACAACAACATATATATCATTGAACTAATAGTTACTTGAGAATCATTTGAGAGAGTTCATTGATATGGGTATGGCAAGGATGAAGAAGTGGACCCCTCAAAATGCTAAGGCAAGCATTGGCAAAAGCTCAAGACTCCATTTTTGGTTTAGTGATCCAAGATCACATTGAGTCCATAGGAAAAGCCAATACTATTAAAAGGGGATGAGGTTATGATGATGATCTGGTTGCTCAAGTGCTTAGTGATACATATCCTAAACTATCAGCAATTTTCACTGCCATATACACTCATAAGTAGTCTTGGTCCCACCGATATTCCAAACTCAGTCACACCGAGATGAACCACCTCAGCCATAAGCCAAACCCTAGTAAACTCGGATTTTCCGATTCTGAACTCGGTCTCACCGAAACATGAGTTGCCAAGCTTCAGAACCTACGTCATCAAATCGGTGTCACCGAGATGATGAAGTCGGTCCCACCGAAACTGGCATGCTCTTGTCATTGCACGAATCGGACTCACCGAGATTATATTTTCGGTCCCACCGAAAATCCCAATGTTCACATTATTTGAACTATCGGTCTCACCGAGTTGTCAACTTCGGTCCCACCGAGATTGCTCAAATGTGTGTAACGGTTGGATTTTGTGTGGAGGCTATTTATACCCCTCCACCCCTCTTCATTCGTGGAGAGAGCCATCGAAAGAACTACCACTCCTACCTTACATTTTCGAGAAGAGAACTACCTACCCTTGTGTTGAGATCAAGTTGCTCCACTCCCACCATATGAAGCTTGATCTCTAGCCTTCCCAAGTTGCTTTCCACTCAATCCTTTCTTCCACCACAGCCAAATCAGTGAGGAGAGATGAGTGTTGGGGAGATTATCATTCGAAGCACAAGAGCAAGGAGTTCATCATCATCTACAACATTTATTACCTTTTGGAGGGTGGTGCCTCCTAGATTGGTTAGGTGTCGCTTGGGAGCCTCCGTCATCGAGATGTGGAGTTGAACCAAGAAGTTTGTAAGGGCAAGGAGATCGCCTACTTCGTGAAGATCTACCCCGAGTAAGGCTAGCCCTCCGTGGGCGTAGGCCATGATGGAATAGACAAGGTTGCTTCTTCGTGGACCCTTCGTGGGTGGAGCCCTCCGTGGACTCTCGCAGCTGTTACCCTCCATGGGTTGAAGTCTCCATCAACGTGGAAGTACGATAGCACCACCTATCGGAACCACGAGAAAAATCACCGCGTCTCCAAAATTGCGTTTGCTCTTCTCCACCTCTCTTTACTACATGTGCAATTTACTTTCCGCTGCCTATACTCTAGAATTGCATGTGTAGGGTGATGCTTGACTTGATCATAATTGTGAATCTGCCAAAAACTGTTCTTTGTCAAAAGGCAGAATTTTTATATTGTCAAGTAGTCTAATCACCCCCCCTCTAGACATACTTTCGATCCTACAGTCCCTTCCCGGGATCCCACCTTGGCGTCGTCAGCGTCATGGGGGGTCGAGGCAGTCGGGAGAGAATCCATATCCGACGTGTCCAAGGACCCGCTCGACGAAGCGGGAAGATCGTCCTTGGCTGGACTACAGGTTGTATGCGGCATTAAAAAGACACCGTGTGGCAAAAAGAAAAATTATAAATTATCTAGGAGTCCGGATACTTATGATCTCGCCAGGGGCTTGGCCCTTGAGGGCCACTCCTCGTTGCCGTCGCCAACGTTGGCGGAGCAGTCCGAGGGAAGGGTCCTTCCCTTCTTGGACCCTTCGGCCTCCCTCGTTTGGGAGGCTTTCCTCTTCTTCTCTCCCCCCGCTGGGGGAGAGGCCTCTTTCTTCTCCTCCTCGTCTTCGGGGGAGGAGTCCGCCTCGGAGTCATCGGACGATGAGTCCGATATCACCTGATGCCGGGAACTCCTTCGGGTTCCCGTGGCCTTCTTCTTGGCCTTCTTCTCCGGCACCACGTAAAGTGCCGGGACCAGCAGCCCCGTTAAACGGGCGTCCGCTGGGTCTTCTGGAAGGGGAGCCGGACAGTTTACCTGTCCGGACGTCTTCTGCCAGTCTTGTTAAAGGCATTGGGAGTTTAGATCCCACATAGAATCAAACTGCGGAAAAAATGAGTGTCCCATAAAGGATGACATAGCTTACCTCGCCGGCCGGGCGCTGCGTGCTGAATCCGCGATCTTGATCGCGGATGCGGAGCTTCAGCGTTTGAACAGCACCTCCGAGGCAGCCGTGCGTCGTGTCGAAGAGCCCACTCAAAGTCTGGTCTGTGCGGATCAAACTCCCACAAATTGAAGGCCCGCTCTTTGGCGGGGAGAATCCGGCGGATGAGCATGACTGGATCACATTGACAAGCTTAAGCTTCTTGTTCACGAGTGTCTGAAGACAGGACTGGAGTCCGGTCAGCTCCTCTGAACTGCCCCAAAGCAAGCCCTTCTCTTTCCAGGAGGTGAGCTGCATGGGGATGCCAGATCTGAATTCAGGGGCCGCTGCCCAGTTAGGGTCACGCGGCTCGGTGATGTAGAACCACCCCGATTGCTACCCTTTGATGGATTCCACGAAGGCACCCTCAAGCCAAGTGACGTTGGGCATTTTGCCCACCATGGCACCTCCGCACTCCGCTTGGCTACCCTTCACGACCTTCGGCTTGACATTGAAGGTCTTTAGCCACAAGCCGAAGTGGGGCTGGATGCAGAGGAAGGCCTCGCACACGACGATAAACGCCGAGATGTTGAGGATGAAGTTTGGCGCCAGATCGTGGAAGTCCAGGCCGTAGTAGTACATGAGCCCCCGGACAAAGGGGTGAAGTGGGAAGCCCAGTCCGCGGAGGAAGTGGGGAAGAAATACGACCCTCTCATGGGGCCTGGGGTGGGGATGAGCTGCCCCTCGTCGGGCAGCCGGTGCACGATGTCGCTGGATAGGTATCCGGCGCTGCGTAGCTTCTCGATGTGCCCGTCCGTAACGGAAGAGGCCATCCACTTACCTCCCGCTCCGGACATGGCTGGAGGAGGTTGAGGTGAGATGAGCGGACTTGGGCACTAGAGCTCGAGTGCGCGGAGATGGATAAGCAAAGGAGGAAGAAGGCGTGGGTAAAAGAGGTGGATCCTAATCCCCTTATATATGGCGGACGAAAACTATGCGTCCCCACCGGCCCGGTAAAACTCGCTTATCTTCCAAGCGCCACAATCAATGGCGCGGTTGGGTTACCCACGTCCGTATTGATGGGAATCCCGGAATAAGGGGAACACGATCTTTGCTTCGACAAGACGTGCCAAGGAAACCGCTTCGCTAAAACGCGCTGAGGCGGTATAATAAAAACTATTCAAGTAAAGGCTTGGTAGTGGTGTGACGTCACGCCACAAAATACGTCAGCAGATTGAACTTGTGTAAATATTATTCTCTCTACGGTGGTATGTGGAATTTATTTTGCAGAGCCGGACACTATCCTGGTGTTCACGATCTTCTATGAATTATTCGGAGGAGGAACCCGCCTTGCAATGCCAAAGACAATATGCGCGCCGGACTCGTCGTCATTGAAGCCTGGTTCAGGGGCTACTGAGGGAGTCCTGGACTAGGGGGTGTCCGGATAGCCGAACTATCATCATTGGCCGGACTCCAAGACTATGAAGATACAAGATTGAAGACTTCGTCCCGTGTCCGGATGGGACTTTCCTTGGCATGGAAGGCAAGCTTGGCAATACGGATATGTAGATCTCCTACCATTGTAACCGACTCTGTGTAACCCTAGCCCTCTCCGGTGTCTATATAAACCGAAGGGTTTTAGTCCGTAGGAGAACAATCACAACAACAATCATACCATAGGCTAGCTTCTAGGGTTTAGCCTCCTTGATCTCGTGGTAGATCCACTCTTGTACTACCCATATCATCAATATCAATCAAGCAGGAGTAGGGTTTTACCTCCATCGAGAGGGCCCGAACCTGGGTAAAAACATTGTGTCCCTTGTCTCCTGTTACCATCTGCCAAGATGCACAGTTCGGGACCCCCTACCCGAGATCCGCCGGTTTTGACACCGACAGTTACTGATACGTCTCCAACGTATCTACTTTTCCAAACACTTTTGCCCTTGTTTTGGACTCTAATTTCCATGATTTGAATGAAACTAACCCGGACTGATGTTGTTTTCAGCAGAACTGCCATGATGTTGTTTTATGTGTAGAAAAGAAAAGTTCTCGGAATGTCCTGGAAATCCACGGAGGCACTTTTCAGAATTAATAAGAATTTTTGGCGAAAGAATCAAGGCCAGGGGGCCCACGGGCTGTCCACGAGCCCTCCTATCTTGTGGGCCCCCTAGACACCTCCCGACCTCAACTCCAACTCCATATATACCGTATCGGGGAGAAAAATATCAGAGTGAAAGTTTCATCGCGTTTCACGACATGGAGCCGCTGCCAAGCCCTAATCTCTCTCGGGAGGGCTGATCTGGAGTCCGTTCGGGGCTCCGAAGAGGGGGATTCGTCGTCATCATCATCATCAACCATCCCCCATCACCAATTTCATGATGCTCACCGCCGTGCGTGAGTAATTCCATCGTAGGCTTGCTGGACGGTGATGGGTTGGATGAGATTTACCATGTAATTAAGTTAGTTTTGTTAGGGTTTGATCCCTAGTATCCACTATGTTCTGAGATTGATGTTGATATGACTTTGCTATGCTTAATGCTTGTCACTAGGGCCCGAGTGCCATGATTTCAGATCTGAACCTATTATGTTTTCATGAATATATGTGTGTTCTTGATCCTATCTTGCAAGTTTATAGTCTCCTATTATGTGTTATGATCCGACAACCCCGAAGTGACAATAATCGGGATACTTCTCGGTGATGACCGTAGTTTGAGGAGTTCATGTATTCACTATGTGTTAATGCTTTGGTCCGGTTCTCTATTAAAAGGAGGCCTTAATATATCTTAGTTTCCGTAAGGACCCCGCTGCAACGGGAGGGTAGGACAAAAGATGTCATACAAGTTCTTTTCCATAAGCACGTATGATTGTTTACGGAATACATGCCTACATTACATTGATGAACTGGAGCTAGTTCTATATCACCCTATGTTATAACTATTGCATGAGGAATCGCATCCGGCATAATTATCCATCATTGATCCATTGCCTACGAGCTTTTCACATATTGTTCTTTGCTTATTTACTTTTCCGTTGCTACTGTTACAACTACTACAAAAACCCAAAAACATTTATCTTTTACTTTTGCTATTGCTACTATTATTATCATACCACTTTTGCTACTAAACACTTTGCTGCAGATACTAAGTTATCCAGGTGTGGTTGAATTGACAACTCAACTGCTAATACTCGAGAATATTCTTTGGCTCCCCATGTGTCGAATCAATAAATTTGGGTTGAATACTCTACCCTCGAAAGCTGTTGTGATCCCCTATACTTGTGGGTTATCAAGACTATTTTCTGACGCTGTTGCCGGGGACCATAGCTCTATTCTTTGAGTCACTTGGGATTTATATCTGCTGATCACTATGAGGAACTTGAAAGATGAAAGAACTAAGATTTTTCCCTCAACTACGAGAGGAGGTAGCGAACTGCCATCCAGCTCTGCACTTGATTCACCATTTGTTTTGAGTAAACTTGCGACTAGCTCTGAGTCACTTGGGATTCATATCTGTTAATCACTATGAAGAACTTGAAAGACGATCGAACTACTATTTTGCCCTCAACTACAAGGGGAGGTAAGGAACTGCCATCTAGCTCTGCACTAGATTCTCCTTCCGTTATAAGTAAGCTTGCGACACCTAAACCTGCTACTGCTATGAATTCTGATATGTCGCATGTTATTGATGATGCCACTTCTGCTATGAGTGATGAAACTACTTCTGTGCTTGATACTACTGTGCCACTAGGTGAATTTCTAGATGAACAACTTGCTAGATTTAGGGGGAATGAAAATATTGAAGAACCTATTATTGATGATAGTGATGATGAAGGTCCCCCAATGATTATGTTTTACCTGTTGTTCCTAAGTGTTATGTTATGTGTGAAACAGCTGCTATGGAAATTCTTGCTTGCAATGATAGAAATGATCTTAAAAAAATATTTGCTAAATGGAAGCAGCAGTTTCTTAATGCTAGAATGAAACCCGATCCTGCTTTCGCTACTTCACCTATCTGTGTTACTGATAAGGATTATGAATTCTCTGTTGATCCTGATATTATTACTTTAGTTGCATCTAATCCTTTTTATGGCCTTGAATCTGAAACTGTTGTGGCACATCTTACCAAGTTGAATGATATAGCCACCCTATTTACTCATGATGAGAAGTCTCGCTATTTATATATCCTTAAGATATCCCGTTCTCATGAAAGGGTGATGCTAAGACTTGGTATAATTCTCTTGCTCCTGGTTGTGTGTGTAGTCCCCAGGATATGATTTATTACTTCTCTGCTAAATATTTCCCTGCTCATAAGAAACAAGCTGCCTTGCGAGAAATATATAATTTTGTGCAAATGAAAGAAGAGAGTCTCCCACAAGCTTGGGGGAGGCTTCTCCAGTTACTTAATGCTTTGTCTGATCATCCACTCAAGAAAAATGAAATACTTGATATCTTTTATAATGGACCAACTGATGCTTCCAAGGACTACTTGGATAGTTGTGCTGGTTGTGTTTTCAGGGAAAGAACAGTCGACGAAGCTGAAATACTATTGAATAATATGTTGACTAATGAAAATAACTGGACTCTTCCTGAGCCAATTCCTGAAGTAATTCCTGAACCAATTGAGCCAACTCCTGAGCCTATTCCTAAACCCACTCCGAAGAAGAGAGGTGTTTTATTTCTCAGTCCTGAGATATGCAAGAGGAAAAGAAATCAATGAAAGAAAAGTTTTAAAGCTGAGGATGTTAAGAATTTACCTCCTATTGAAGAAATATATGGTCTTAATATACCGCCTGAAGAACCACATTGTCTTGATAAACCGACACAGGTAGTAAAGGTAAATTCTCTCTATAGATATGATAAAGTTGAAGTACCCTCTACTAAATTTCACAGCCCATGCTTAGATGAATTTTATTACTTTATGGCTAGACAAGAAAGTTTTAATGCTTATGTTGGTAGAGAGTTAAAGAATAATGCTTTCGAGATAGGACGCGTAGGTGATAATCTCGCTAGAGTTAAAGATGAACTTCACCACGTTAGCAAATATGCTTCTACGGTTGCTACTCAAGCTGAGCAAGTACTTAAAGCTCAAAATGATTTGCTTGAGGAATTAAATAATAAAAATGACTTTGCTGTTAGAGTGGCTACTAGAACTAGTACAATGACTCAGGAACCTTTGTATCATAAAGGCCACCCTAAGAGAATCGAGCAAGATTCTCAGAGAAATAATTTAGAGGCACCTACTTCTTCTAAAAAGAAGAAAAAGAAAAATGATAGGACTTTGCATGCTTCTAGTGAATCTATTGTAGACACACCTAAGAATCCCAATGATATTTCTATTTCAGATGCTGAAACTCAATCAAGTGATGAACATGAACCTAGTGATAATTTTAATGATAATGTTCATGTTGATGCTCAACCTAGCAAAAATAATGATGTAGAGATTGAACCTGCTGTTCATCTTGATAACCCACAATCAAAGAATCAACGTTATGATAAGAGAGATTTTGTTGCTAGGAAGCACGGTAAAGAAAGAGAACCATGGGTTCAGAAACCCATGCCATTTCCTCCTAAACCATCCAAGTCAAACGATGATGAGGATTTTGAGCGCTTTGATGAAATGATTAGACCCATTTTCTTACGTATGCGCTTAATTGATATGCTTAAGGTAAATCCTTATGATAAATATATGAAGGATATAATCACAAATAAAAGAAAGATACCGGAAGCTGAAATTTCCACCATGCTTGCTAATTACACTTTTAAGGGTGGAATACCAAAGAAACTTGGAGATCCGGGTGTTCCAACTATACCATGCTCTATTAAAAGAGATTATGTTAGAACTGCTTTATGTGATCTTGGAGCCGGTGTTAGTGTTATGCCTCTCTCTTTATATCGTAGACTTGAATTGAATAAGTTGACACCTACTGAAATATCTTTGCAAATGGTCGATAAATCAACTGCTATACCTATCGGTATTTGTGAGGATGTGCCTATTGTGGTTGCAAATGTCACCATCTTAACGGACTTTGTTATTCTTGATATTCCTGAGGACGATAGTATGTCTATTATCCTTGGTAGACCTTTTGTTAATACTGTAGGGGCTGTTATTGATTGCAACAAAGGCAATGTCACTTTCATGTTAATGGTAATGAGCATACGGTACACTTTCTGAGGAAACAATCTCAAGTTCATAGCATCAATTCTATTGAAAAAGTTCCAACTATCATTTTTGGAGGTTTTGAATTTCCTCTCCCTACTATCAAGAAAAGGTATGATATTCTTATTGTTGGGGATTTTCATATCCCCGTTGAGGTAACTTAGTGTTATTCGAAATTTCTCCGGTTCCGTGTTATTCGGAATGAGCTTGTTAACAAGACTTGATCAACCTTGTTAGTGGATTCATTTTGATGATCACGAGATGGATGAAACTAGAAGGCACAACCTTCTGTACCCTCTTTTTACTTTCTGTTATTTAGATTAAATAAAGCAAAAATAGTATTATACGTCTGTTTTCTGAATTATCCGTGCATTAAAATAATAGTCCAAAAATAAAAGTGCTCCAAATGCCCTGCAAATTTAGTATGATTTTTTCTGGAATATTTGAGGATTTTAGGAACTGAAAACACTGCAAAAGGGGCAAGCACCAGGCCACGAGAGAGGAGGGCCCCCCTGTAGGGCGCGCCCCCCTGTCTCGTGGGCCCCTGGTGGGTCCTCTCCACTTATGCCAGCACCCACACACTTCATCTTCTACCCAAAAAAGTCCCCATCCTGCTCAATCCCGAGTTCTAGCTCGTTTTGCTGCAATTTTCGATCTCTTAGCTCAAAGCTCCATTCGCAAAACTGCTTTGGGAGATTGTTGCTTGGTATGTGACTCCTCCATTGGTCCAATTAGTTTTTGTTCTAGTGATTTATTCATTGCAAATTTTTGCTGCATAGGTGACCATGTTCTTGAGCTTGCATGTTAAATTTTTGAGGTCCCAAGCAATTCCAATGCATGATATAGGCTCTAAGCACTTGTAGGAGTAGTTGCTATCAATCCTGTTTAGTTTTATCCACTTTTATTTTGAATTTACTAAAAATTTCAGAAATTTTCAGAAAATGTTAAGGAGGTTCTTTAAAGGCTCTTCTAGCCAAAGCTCTAAGTAAAAACAAGACAAAGAGAAGGAAAAACCCAAGTATAATCTTCCTCGCTTAGCGGAAGTGCGGTCATGTGAATGGCCGTGTGTGGATTTCTTGAAAGAAGCTGGAATTCATGAAGAATTTTATGCTTTAATCGGGACTGCAGGCCTCACTGGTTTCATGAACGACCGAA
This sequence comes from Aegilops speltoides, assembly GCA_021437245.1. Classification (NCBI taxonomy): domain Eukaryota; kingdom Viridiplantae; phylum Streptophyta; class Magnoliopsida; order Poales; family Poaceae; genus Aegilops; species Aegilops speltoides. Next base: position 349,240,880 of record CM038147.1, read on the forward strand.
TCGATCAGTATCTCTTACTTACCAATACTTTCGTGCAAATTTTTTATTATTATCCTAAGAAGTCACCGCCTGCAGTAATATTTCATTTATATGATGAATTCAGATAAATGTCTTTACGTGATTTTTGCACGGTGTGTAGGATACCTTATGAGGGAGAATTAGAGGAACCCCATCGTGAAGATGTGGATGGTTTCGTTAAAACTATTGCTGTAGAAGAGCCAAAGAATGGCTCTGAGGCAAAAGTCTCTAGCATACAATTTCCTGTTTTACGCTACTTTGCCATATTTGCTAGTAGATGCTTGATTGGTCGTGGGAATAGTGGAAACTTGAGCGTTCCAGATATTATTATTCTTCAACATGCTTTGCTGGGAGACAATACTTTTAGTATGGGTGCCGTCGTTGCTAAACGGCTAGCCCTGAATCATACAAAAGGCCCCATATTTGGAGGTATCTATGCTGCACGTCTTGCTGAACATTTTCAGATACCCATTAGGCACCTTGAGGAGGAGGAGACAAAATTACCTCCTCACAGTTTAGATTACAAGAGCATGGTAGCACACAAGTTTATTGTTGACAACGAAGAGAAGATGCTCTTGTATAGACTTAGATTCAATAAGAAACACTTTGAGTTTATTATTTTGCCTGCAGCTCTGTTATTTGATTTGCTTGCAGAAAATCGCCTTGTTACGCCGGAAGCGGTGAACAACTATCTAGCCCAAGATTTTACTCCAGAACTTGAACCTGAGCTGGAATCTGAGCTGGACCCTTATCATGCATCATCTGTCCAGTGGGATCCGGAGATGACCAGCCAGTGGTATCTTGATTACACCTCCCATTACACCGGGGAGAGTAGCGGCGGTCCATGGCATTAAAACAACTTAGGCCAAAAGCCTAAGCTTGGGGGAGTACGTATTTCTCACCGACTTTACATTCATGTTCACACACTAGTCGTCGGTGCTCATACTCTTTCATTGTATTATCCATGTTAGTTTAAATTTCTTTTTCTAGTTTTCTTCTTGTGTGTTTGTTAAACCTCAAGAAAAACTAAGAAATTAGTTAGTTTAATTTCCTTGCTTGTAGTAGAAATTAAAAATGAAAACCCAAAAAGATTTCTCGTTCTTCTTTTACTTGTTGGGATTTTTCCCGTGTAAATAGTTTTCTTTTCTTTTCTTTCTTTTGGGGGTTGAGAAGACTATATTGAAAATGCTTAGTGGCTCTTATATGCATGATTGTTTATTTAACTTAGAGCCCATATTACTTGTCTTCTCTCTTGAGTTGAATGTTTGCAGATTCTAGCTTAGTCCAATGCACGTGCACTCTTATTATTATACACATCGTTCGGTCGTGCAAGTGAAAGGCAATAATGATGATATATGATGGACTTATTGGGATGAGAAAAGCTGGTATGAACTCGACCTCTTTTGTTTTTGTAAATATGATGATTCATCATTCTTGAGTCGGCTATTATAAAGTAAACATATTTGCAATGACATTAGAGATTATAGTTGCTTGTGCCATGCATGATTAGCTATGAGTTATAATGGTTTACCTCGCGTGCCAACATGCTATTAGAATGATTATGATGTGGTATGATGGGATGGTATCCTCCTTTGAATGTATTAAGTGACTCGACTTGGCACATGTTCACGCATGTAGTTGAATCAAATCAACATAGCCTTCATGATATTTATGTTCATGGTAGATTATATCCTAATCATGCTTGTACTCGGTGTAAATTAATTTTAATGAATGTTTACGACTATTGTCGCTCTCTCAGTTGGTCGCTTCCCAGTCTTTTGCTAGCCTTCACCTGTACTAAGCGGGAATACTGCTTGTGCATCCAAACTCCATAAACCCCAAAGTTGTTCCATATGAGTCCACTATATCTTCCTATATGCGGTATTTACCTGCCGTTCCAAGTAAATTTGTATGTGCCAAACTCCAAACCTTCAAATGAAATTCTGTTTTTATGCTCGAGCAGCTCATGTTTCAACTAGGGCTGCCTATATCTTCCATGCTAGGTGGGTTATTCTCAAGAGGAGTGGACTCCGCTCCTCATTCACGAGAAAGGGCCGGTAACCAGGATGCCCAGTCCCATCATCCAAAAAGATCAAAGCAAATCAAAATAATTAAACAAAACTCCCCCAGGGCTGTTGTATGTTGGAGGCACTCATTGTTTCGAGCAAGCCATGGATTGATGCTTGTTGTTGGTTGGGGGAGTATAAACCTTTACCATTCTGTTTGGGAACTACCTATAATGCATGTAGTATGGAAGATATAGCCATCTCATAGTTGTTGTGTTGACAGTGAAAGTATGCCGCTCAAAATGTTATTCAATCTCTATTTTAAAATCGAGCTCTGGCACCTCTACAAATCCCTGCTTCCCTCTGCGAAGGGACTGTCTATTTACTTTTGTTTTGAGTCATCACCCTTCTTATTAAAAAGCACCCGCTGGAAAGCACACTGTCATTTGCATTCATTATTATTGGTTTATATTGGGTATGACTTGACTGGATCTCTTTTACCATGAATTACAATGTTTAGTCAGTCCTTGATCTTTAAAGGTGCTCTGCATTTATGTTTTGCGGTCTTAGAAAGGGCTAGCGAGATACCATTTTGTTATACCATGTTATGATTATTTTGAGAAAGTGTTGTCATCCGAGTCTGATTATTATAGCTCGCTAGCTGATTCTGTTATTGATATGAGTAACTGTGAGACCTATGTGTTATTGTTAGTATGGTTAGTTCATAATATTTGCTGAAACTTGAATGCTGGCTTTTCATGTTACAACAACAAGAGCAAACAGAGTTTGTAAAAGTTTTTCTTTATCACTTTCAGTTTATCAACTGAATTGCTTGAGGACAAGCAAAGGTTTAAGCTTGGGGGAGTTGATACGTCTCCAACGTATCTACTTTTCCAAACACTTTTGCCCTTGTTTTGGACTCTAACTTGCATGTGTACAAAAGAAAAGTTCTCGGAATGTCCTGGAAATCCACGGAGGCACTTTTCAGAATTAATAAGAATTTTTGGTGAAAGAATCAAGGCCAGGGGGCCCACGGACTGTCCACGAAACAGGGGGGCGCTCCCCCTAGGGCGCGCCCTCCTATCTTGTGGGCCCCCTAGACACCTCCCGACCTCAACTACAACTCCATATATACCGTCTCGGGGAGAAAAAAATCAGAGAGAAAGTTTCATCGCGTTTCAAGACACGGAGCCGCCGCCAAGCCCTAATCTCTCTCGGGAGGGCTGATCTGGAGTCCGTTCGGGGCTCCGGAGACGGGGATTTGTCGCCGTCGTCATCATCAACCATCCTCCATCACCAATTTCATGATGCTCACCGCCGTGCGTGAGTAATTCCATCGTAGGCTTGCTGGACGGTGATGGGTTGGATGAGATTTACCATGTAATTAAGTTAGTTTTGTTAGGGTTTGATCCCTAGTATCCACTATGTTCTGAGATTGATGTTGATATGACTTTGATATGCTTAATGCTTGTCACTAGGGCCCGAGTGCCATGATTTCAGATCTGAACCTATTATGTTTTCATGAATATATGTGTGTTCTTGATCCTATCTTGCAAGTCTATAGTCTCCTATTATGTGTTATGATCCGACAACCCCGAAGTGACAATAATCGAGATACTTCTCGGTGATGACCGTAGTTTGAGGAGTTCATGTATTCACTATGTGTTAATGCTTTGGTCCGGTTCTCTATTAAAAGGAGGCCTTAATATCCCTTAGTTTCCGTAAGGACCCCGCTGCAACGGGAGGGTAGGACAAAATATGTCATACAAGTTCTTTTCCATAAGCATGCATGATTGTTTACGGAATACATGCCTACATTACATTGATGAACTGGAGCTAGTTCTATATCACCCTATGTTATAACTATTGCATGAGGAATCGCATCCGGCATAATTATCCATCATTGATCCATTGCCTACGAGCTTTTCACATATTGTTCTTCGCTTATTTACTTTTCTGTTGCTACTGTTACAACTACTACAAAAACCCAAAAACAATTATATTTTACTTTTGCTATTGCTACTATTATTATCATACCACTTTTGCTACTAAACACTTTGCTGCAGATACTAAGTTATCCAGGTGTGGTTGAATTGACAACTCAACTGCTAATACTCAAGAATATTCTTTGGCTCCCCTTGTGTCGAATCAAAAAATTTGGGTTGAATACTCTACCCTCGAAAGTTGTTGCGATCCCCTATACTTGTGGGTTATCAGTTACCCTTAGGGTTTTTGGAATATTTGACAATTTATAGGGCGAAGAGGCGGTGCGGGAGGCCACCGAGATGGGCACAACCCACCAGGGTGCGCCTGGGCCCCCAGGCATGCCCGGGTGGGTTGTGCCCCCCTCAAGGCACCCCTCTAGTACTTCTTCAGCCCATCTTGTGTATTCTGGTCCAGAAAAAATCTCCAAAAAGTTTCATTGCGTTTGGACTCCATTTGGTATTGATTTTCTGTGAAGTAAAAAACAAGCTAAAAAAAACAGCAACTGGCACTGGGCACTATGTCAATCGGTTAGTCCCAAAAAATATATAAAGTTGCTATAAAATTATTGTAAAACATCAAAGAATGATAATATAATAGCATGGAACAATAAAAAATTATAGATACGTTGGAGACGTATCACACGAAGAACACAAGACATGTCCAGACTCAACCATTTTTTAAGTGACATGGTCAAGGCCACTGACTGCTCAATACAAAACATTTGAGGGTTGGCTTGTGCAAATTAATCACACACATGCATGTATGCATTGATCAACATGTTCGGATTTAAATCGAAGTACAACCAAAGGATGCCCAGTTCACTTGAGGCTTCTTCATCAACAGAACATGTCGCACGCAAAACACAAGACCTGTCTAGACTCAACCATTCTTGAAGTGACATGGTCGAGGCCACTGACTGCTCACTACAAAACAAATTTGAGGGTTGGCTTGTGCAAATTAAATGCACACATGCATGTATGCATCGATCAACATGTCCGAATTTAAATCGAAGTACAACGAAAGGATGCCCAATGCACTAGAGGCTTCTTCATGAAAAAGAACATGCCGTACGCAGAACACAGTGTACAGGACTAGACTTAACCATTCTTAAAGTGACATGGTCAAGGCAAGTGACTGCTCACTACAGCAAAAAAGAGGATTGACTAGTGCAAATAAAACTCACACATGCATGTATTCATCCATCATAATGCCTGGATTCAAATTTGAGTACAACCATACAATGCCCAATTAATTTGAGGCTTCTTGACGAAAAGAATACGACATATCAAACCCATAGATGTATACACAAAGAAGATCAGAACATAAAACATATGTGTGTACAAAGTGACTGAATCGTATTTCTGAAAGTGTTCACGTCATTTCTGAAAGTGTTCATGTTATTTCTGAAAGCGGTCACGTTCTTTCTGAAAGCTGTCTTATCTCTGTTACAAAAAATAGTTTGTACGCTGAAATTATTTTGGTTCCCTCTGTTTTTCGGCTCCCTAACTATTTTACCTTCCCACCTACAATTCCAAAAGGGGTCGTGCTAAATTTTCCCCATCGTCAATAAATATCTCATTTTTTGCCATTAGTAAACCTCACTTCATAATTTCCCTCCGCCCCTCCTCCCGCACTTCTCCTCCAGATCTCGAACCGTCTCGACGGCGGCGGTTTCCCTCACCATCACCATCGACCGACATGAGGGCACACAACCTTCGCAGTGGCAAGGTCTACAAGGATCATATCACGCTGAAGCCAAGAACTAATCGTAAACGGACAGGTAAGAATCGTCCTCCTCCCTCATTACCCCATGTGCTGAAGATCCTTCCGGGTGTATGTACCTGTAGACATGTTCAATTATCCGCTAGTATTCAGGAACTCCATGGTTAACCCCACATGAGTTCAACCATATGGTTCGTATCCGGGTGCTTCTTGCATGCGTGTTGTAGATTTGTTCGCATGTTGTTACTCGTGCTGGTTCCTCCAAATTATTACAATTTAGGCATCGTACAAGTGTTTATAATTCAGTGAACTTTGTCTAGTCAATTGAAAACATGATTCAATGTAGTTCTGGGTCTGGAAGAACGTCATTCCACATATGTATTCCCTATTGTAGTGATTGCGTATACAGGTTGTATGTTTGTGGATTCTTTTATAGATCCCGTTGTTTCGTCTTGGTTCTGCAGTTGCTACACCCAACACAACAAATGAGTACGAGAAAAGGAGGCAACAAAACATAAGGGAGGATGGTATCTGTTTGTCGGCAAAACTTAACGAGAATGGAATAGATTCAAAGTCAGTTATAGGGGATATCTCTGAATTTGCATACAAACTTGTTTATGGTGCTTCTAACTTTGCTGGAAAGACTGGGGAAGAAGGGCAAAGTAGGTAGAAAAAATATGATTTTCAGGAGGAGAAAGAGTTAGCAAATGACCCTGTATATGAAGCAGAGGGTTCAGAAGAGGAAAATGGTGATGACGAAGGTGACAATTATCTAGAGGTGGTGATGATGCCCCACAGTTGCTCCAAGCAGTTGAGGTACCAAAATAGGACATTTTAATTTTACAACTTCTTGTAGCTGCATCACATTGGTGTTTTACTACACTCCTGTCTTTCAGTCAACACAGGAGAAGCAAACTGACGCTACTGTTCGTCCAACTCAAGTACGCACAAGATCTAGAGCAGCCCTAAATGATGCCTTGTATGATTCCAGATGCCTGAACATCATGATGACGAGGACATGACACAAGATTTGTAGCTCACGCCAGCAGAAACTCTGACCTCTCGATATAGCAACTCCCCTATAGACAATTTAGATGAAAATCATGAAGCAGTTGATCCTGGGGTAGAAAACCAGGATACGGGCTTGTGCACACAACAACATTTAGTAGAAAGGACAAATTATTCCAAGGAGAAGAAGAGGCAAGGTGAACGTGGACCTACTTGTTGGCATGGTTTAGAAAAATATATTGGAAGGATAGGAAGTAAGATGAAGGATAACTTCATGGAGGGAGCAAACATGCTTGTTAACCCTCTACAAGCAGCAAAACTTAGTTAAAAGGTTGGCTATCAAGTCAGAACTAAGATGCCCATAAAAGCCAAGTGGAAGGAGTACAATGTACTGGGGAACCAACATTTGCTTCCTGAATTTTTTGATGACTTGAAGGTTAGCCAAGAAATGAATCCATTTTGCAATTGTGCCATACCAGATTTTTTTATCTTCACGCTCTAAATGTTCTAACATGCATGTGTGCATGATGTCTAGAGCAAATGTTTGAGTTTTCAAACAATGTTAAATTGGCCAGAGCAGTGACTGAGGGTATCATTAGGAAAAGCGTGCGGTCACACAGGCACCGCCTCAAGGTGAAATTTTACAGTAAGGTTAAAAGTATTACTGTCGAGCAAATGTTGCTGTTGAAGCCAATGACTATTACAGATAAGGACTGGATAGATCTAGTAAAATAGTGGGGAAATGAGCGCTACCAGGTAATTTGTGGTTACTCCGATAGATTCAACTTTTACTATACCATGTGGTCAAAACTAAATTTATGCTTCAATCCATAGCAGATATGTGCCAATAATAAAGCAAACCGAAGTGTTGTGAAGCTCCCCCATAAAACTGGCTCTAGAAGCTACATTGCGGCTTATCACAGTTGGGTAAGCACTCCAACTTCATACATGCAAATTATCATATTTTTTCATAAGTAAATGGCAATAACGTTTATCATATCCTGTTTGATGTACTAGTGTAAAGAGAAAAACTAGAAACCCACACCTGTTGAATATTTTGTAGCAACCCACACTAGAAAAAAAGGTTTGGGTGAGACTATAGCAATAGCAATCATAAGCATTCTGCAATTTCTTGATTTCACGTGTAATGTGCTAGCCAGAATATTATGTTTGTAAGACCTTACCAACAAAGCTTCAACCATATTGCAGAAGCAAATGAAGGACAAGCAACGCGCAACTCCAGTAGTAGGTGAAGAGCCAAAAACATATGTTCAGATTATTGTAGAGGTTCTCAAGGGCATTTCCAAGCATAGCACGTTCTTCGCAAGCATGGGAAAGTCATCTGCCTCCAGGCAGAAGTCAACCTCTCATGAACGTATTAGATATCTTGAAGAGAGGCTTGTAACTCAGGAGGTAGCTACGAGATCAGCATCTGATAGGTATCAAGAAGAGTTGAATGCAAGAATCGCATCGCAACAACAATAAATCAAAGAGATGAAAGCAAAGTAGCTAGATGAAATTGTAGCTGTCAAGAAGGCACATGAGGAGAAAACTTCTTCTATGGAACAGAGGCAATCACAACTGGAAGGAAATTTAGGTTTTCTCTTAAGGATGCAGGGCGGCTCTAACAAAAGCATGTTTTAGCCTATTTTGGGGGGCTTTAACAACAGCATGTCGCAACCCTAATGGTGGACTTCTTTGTCCAAAAACTTATGGTCGCCCCTTATTATGTTTTGTAATGTGTGGTAAACTGTAGGTTTGCTTTTATGTCGTGTGTGATACTTCCTTAGTTTGCTGATCATTATCGGAATTGCCGTAAGCATGTCTGTTTCTAGTTTTCGCGAAAGTCATTTCATTCTCATATTTGATATTTTACAAATTTTAAAATTCAAATGCAAATTTAAATTTGGTTGGCAGTTTGAACAATGAATAAACTGTGACGATAATAGTGATGGAAATGCATGTCCTCTCCAGGTTCTGGACCCACATGTAAGCAGCCACGTCAACATCCCATGGGCCCACATATCTGGATCTTTGACCGGTTAAACCTGAGTATCACTGAGGATACCATCAGTGATAAAACCTTAGCCAGGCCCAGCTGTAAGGTGCCACCTCAGCATATTATGGGCTCATACGCCAGATTCATTGACTGGTCAAACATGTTGGGTCGGTTGTTAGTATATACGGTGATAGTTTAGTGACATTTTTTGGCATCGCAGAAGATAATTTAGTTGACAGTTTTGTGTCCGTCACCTAAGATACGATCTTGCGTGATGGAGGAAGTGGTATCGTTGAGATTTTATTTTCTATGAAGGCGCTTCGATGATGATGGGGGTGATGGTCGGAAAATGTCACCACAGTATTTTCTGCGACGAAAAAGGGTTGTACATGACACAATTGGACCATCGCAAAATAGAGCAAAGTTTGTAGTGGATGTCTATGACAAAGAAACACCCGTTATTGAAGTGGGAAGTTGTGGCCAAACATGGATGAGTTTAGGATGTGTTTCAAGACTTATGCGGTCAAGCATGAGTTTGATGCCAAGACCAAGTGGATGGGTAGAAACAAGCTTTATGCAATGTGCAGAGGCTTTGATGGAAACGGCAAGCCTTACAGGTGGTACATATCTGCTAGACGCCAACCTGATGGAAGTACCATGAGGTTTAATCAAATGCCACATCAACATACTTGTATTACAAGTTCACGGGGAGTATCAACCATCACATCACACATTTGGGTTGCAAAAAGATCACTTCTATTTTAGCCAAGAAACCAAGCACTACTGCAAAGAAACTTTTAGTAGAATTAGAAAATCAGTACCCCATTAAGACAAAATATACCAAAGTGTGGAAGGCAAAACAAAAGGCAATGAAACAATTATATGGTGATTGGGCAGATACATTTGGGATGCTTTATAACTTTAATGCAGAGGTGGAGAAGAGGTCACCTAGAAGTGTTGTTGAGATAGATACTGAGGTAAAAGAGGATGGCAAAGTCGTTTTCTCTAAGTTCTTTTTGGCTTTAAAGCCTTGTGTCAATGGCTTCTAAGCAGGGTGTCGTCCACATTTGAGCATAGGCTCTTCTTCTTTCACTGGCAAGTGAAATGGTCAATTGGCAGTATGCAGTGCTCTAGATGGCCACAATTGGATGTTACCTGTTGTTGTTGGCTTGTTTCAGTCAAACATAGAGGTTTCATGGGCATGGTTCATGATGCAGTTGAAAAGATGCATAGGGCGAGTGTCACCTTTGACATTCCACAAAGATGCATGTAAAGAGCTAGAAATTGCAGTCAAGATTTTTTTCCCAAGCTAAGTAGAGGGAGTGCTTTGGCCATATGTAGATGAGTTGATCAAAAAAATTAGCTGGGGGGATTTGAGCAGATGTGGCCAGCAGCAAGATCTTACACCACTCAAAACACATTTATATCATCTTGGTAAGATAATGGTAGCATGCAGTGAGTTTTTTCCATGGATGAACACCTACCATTATCCATTATGGTACATGTTAGGATTTAACACTGCCATCAAGTGTGATTATATCAACAAGAACTTGGCAGAGAGTTTTAACAATAAGGTGAAGCAATTTATAAACTTGCCTGTGCATGACATGGTTGACTAAATAAGGATCATGATCATGTGTTTGTGGGAATTGAGAACAAGGATTGGTGATTGTCTGCAAGGGGGGTAAGCTTATTGTAGTGGTATAACAGGTAGTCAACAGGAGCAAAAACATTACACGTTTTTCTGTTGAAAAATCTGCAGTGTGGGGTGCTGAAGTTAGAGATGCCAAGGCTGGAAGGAGGCATGTTGTTAACACCAAAATGCATGACTGCACTTGCCTAGAGTGGCAATACACTGAGAACTCATGTGAGCATGCCATGCTTTCTTGGACTCCTACCCGAATATAAACATGCACCGATATTTCCATGAATATTACTCAGTGGCAAGATTCAAGGCTGTGTATGCTGCTCCAATTCTAGCACTTATAGATCAGTCTCAGTGGACTGAAGTGGAAATCAAATTTTCCATGTGTCCTCCCTTAATGGAAAGAAAGACCGGCAAGCTTAAGGAGAGTACATTCAAGGCATCGTTTTAAAAAGGTGTGAGTAGTAAGAAGGGAGAGAAAGATCCAAAGCCTAAAAGGTCCCAACAATGTAACAAAAATAGATGCAAGTTGTGCCAGGAACTTGGGGACCGAAAAGAATCTCCAAAATACCGTTACACTCCTGAAAGGCCAAATTATGTTCATGTGTGTGATGTGATGTTTCTTGATTTGGCTGCCTTTTTCAATTACCAACCAAATGACATTCTTTGTTTGTCAAGAGGAAGCATGCAAGCCAGCCTCTGGTTACTGAAACCTTGCAAACTGAAGCTAATCCAGCTGTTATGCTGGAAACTGAAACTATTACAACTAGTCCAGTGAAGAAAACCAAGAGCATTAGTGAGCTTCTTGCCATGAGATCAAAAGCAAGCTATCATAAGAACAAGAAGTAAAAACTATTGGTCTATGAGTCTCATTTTCTGTGATGTAATGCTACTTGTATTTTGATCTGTGCTATACTTTGAAAACTATGTGCCATGTTCCAAATTTCAGCCAGATTTCAAATTTGAACAGACTTTCAAATTTGAGGCACATTTCAAAATTTGCACTTTAATGTGTATTGATGTTCCAGCGTATTCTCAACTTTTATGCACGTTCGGTGATCAATCCGAGCACTTTTGTGAAATAAAACACATATTCATGAAAAATGAGCTCCAAAGCTAGCGCAAACATCCCTATTTCTAAGAATTTTTTTCCAAACTTCTCCAAATGAGTTTAAAAAATCTTTACATCTACTGCGCAAATATAGCGCCCCCAATATGGGATCGTTTGGACAAACTATGCCATTGGTAACCCTAAACCCTAGCTCATTTCCCTTCAAAACCATGCAACCTTATCCGTGATAGCTAAGTTATGTGAAGGGAAATTCATGAAAATATCTGTATCGTGGTTTCTTATTCTTCCTAGCAACTTAGTAACATAAAACGATGATTGTGGATGATTCATATTTTTTGAATTTTTTAATTAGTTATGCTCAACCTTAACCTCTGAAACCCTCTCAAATCCCCTCAAACCCCTCTCAAAACCCCACAGCATCAGGGCCATTGGATCGCAGTTCGGGGACAGTTTGGATCAGGCACTAGGGTTTGCCATGGTCTATCCATGAGAGGACACCAGATTGCCTGGAGCATACGTGAGTGGCCCACCTGGCAGTGGTAGCACAAGGACAAGCGATAGCGGCCACGGAATGGACACCTTTTCTGAAATGCATTCATTCGTGGCGGCACGCTCGTCGGACCAATGGGCCCCCGTAGAAAGGCCAAAGTCTTAGCCTTCCATCCATGCGCCCAACCACCCCGTTGGCATGCATGTGCGCGCAGCCACCGATGCAGGGCAATTAGTGCAGCCTAGGAACATAACTTTACCGATCGGCACGCCTCGATTTAGTGTGAAAAACGCATAGGGCTCCGGTGGGCTATTATTTCTACTATCAGCGGAGGTGGTGCTCCGATCAACGTGTCACCATGCGGCTCTTTAAACAACCCCCCCGGTCTACATCTTCCTCTCAACTCGATCTCACATCCATCTGCGCCCCCTTCTTCTTCTTCTTCTTCTTCTTCTTCTTCTTCTTCTTCTTCTTCTTCTTCTTCTTCTTCTTCTTCTTGCAAGTAGTCGTTCATGTGATTGATTTTAGTGCTGACCATTGCAAACATTAGGATAGCGGCTGCTCGAGCGTCTCCATTATTGTCTTGAACAAAAAGGGTTCGAGAGCGATTTGTTTTGGTCAAACCAAACCAATCAAGTAATTACTAAATCCCACACCAAAACATGAGCTCGGTCCATTTGAAAAAAATAAAACTTCAATTTTTTTAGAATATTTGGCATTGATTTGAACCATAATATTTAAATGTTGCAACAAATATTGGAAAATGGGTAAAAAAGAAAATAGCAATCTACACACCTGACAGTCGAGTAGATGGCCAAATTTGAAGTTGTGCCAAATCATTCACTCTTTCTAGATTTTACATAAAGTAATTAAAATTTGAACTGCAAGTGTGTTGTATTTTATTGCCAAATCCTTCACTATTTCTAGGGTTTTGTAATATAAATATGATAAAAATTACACAAGTACATTTTTTGCATCTTATTTGTTCCACTCGCTTCACAGAAAAACCAGTTTTCTTAACAGTTGAGAAATGATTTTTATTGTAACAAAAATTGGGAAACTGCCTCTTTTGGACGCAAATTAATAGAGTCAAATGAGGATTTATAGAAATTTCTGTACTGGAGTTGGACCAACAGGGAATTGATTAGGAAGTTCTAATGAAGTCCTATGTACATTAAATGTAAATTTAAATTAAAAATACATAGAAAAGCTTCATCTATAATTACAAAAATTAGCTATTACATAGGCCTGCGGATATGATGAATTTAGGAACTTGAATCAACTAAACTGGATTTGAAATAAATGTTCTATGAATTACTAGGTTTGACTAGAAATGAAAAAAGGCAGTCGACACTATTCATGCAGGTTGAACAGGCTGATCCATGCTCTTAAGCAGATATGCACACGTGCCACACTGGCTCAGCCCATGGGCTGGGTTGCGACGTCGATGGCGCACTCTTGAGGTCCCACTTGCGAGGACGTCATCCAAGTAACGGTCAATAATGGGCTTTGAACCGACGAAATGCTTTGTCTCGGCATTTGAGAGGTTGTGGCCAAGGGAGGAGGGGAAAAGTGAGGAGCGTTAAGGTGGCGAGGCAAAACTGAGGAGAACTAAGGATCCAGGGACACGAAAATAAAAATCCCTTAAGAAAAAATTGAATGCCCAACAATCATATGCAGAAATTGTGCTTGCAGGTACATTCGAAGAACATCAAACACACAACATCGACTGTCCTTTAGTTGTTACCGTCTGTGAGCGATTCATAACATAATAGTTTGGATTGTTTCTCGTCTATACCAGTGTTGGTAGAACAGACGAGTTCTAAGAAGAGAAGCAGAAGGTACTAGAGAACAGACTGGGATAGAGAAGAATACCCTGAAAGGTTTCATCGCAAGACTACCGTTTGAGTGGACACTTGTTACAGAAACTGTTCACCGAAATATCTGTACCTTCAAAACGGACCCACAGAAACTCGTATATTCTTGTGCTTTACTATGCGAATACAGATATAGCCAGTGAATACACGAAGTACATAAATAAGGATGTGAATCTTTCCGCAGATCGATGGCGCACAATCTGCCCGCATCACTGTTACGTGACACAAATCCCCTCCCCGATCTCTTTCATTATCCAAAAGAAATTATGTCAGTGACATTTATTTTCTCTTCCCTCATACCTAGGGATGCAAGCGGGCATTCCACGTAGTCCCACATAAATAGAGGATTAGTTCAAATTGAACTAAACCTTAGAAGGGCCATTATGACTAACTTCAATCTATTTTGTCTATGAACCGGAGCGGATCGGGCGTCGCTCTGCACCCTTACTCGTACCCATCCACACACATTTTTTACTCCCTCCGTCTCATAATGTAAAATGTTTTTTGACGATACATTAGAGTCAAAAAATCTCTTACATTATGGGACGGATGGAGTAACTTATAAGATGTCCTCTTTTATATGCTTGCTATTGTTACATGCTCCTATAGGATTCGGGAAGGTCTCCAACCTATCGAAATATTCCACAGGTCAAGTAGCCAGCGGAGGTTCCATCAGAAAAAAAAAGTAGCAAGCGGAGGAACTAATGAGGTCGAAGGCATCGCGTGGGTCGATCGACCAGGTGCCACCCCAAAAAGAGCAATTCAACCACGAGATGGATGGATCCATTGATGGGTGCATGTCTCCATATGCATGGCCCAAAAGGAGCGGAGGCCCACCCACCAAATAAAGCAGCAAAAAAGTATTAGAGTAGAATTTTACGGCGATACGATCGACGACGGCGACCTCCACAACTCGGTTGCGTCTTCCGTCAGCTCGGAGCCACGAGAAAGCATCTCTACCTCCCACTGCACCACAGCATCGGGCGGGGCACGAACGCCAACGCCATGCCATGGCCTTGCTGCGGCGCACGCCATGTCAGCCAGGGGAGTGCTGGCTTGTCAATGGCGTAGTGGCCGGACCGCGATGCGTTGTCAGGTACCTGGCGCTGGCGACCAGCGGTGCGGGGATTCGATGCCCACCGAGCTTGCTTGTCACCTTGTCAAGGGTCGTGCGTGCTTTGGCATTGCCTTGTTTATATTTTTTTGACGTGTTGGCATTCCTAGTTTCGCACACCCATTTGAACTGTCAAAATGTTTTACAGTTAGGAACAGAGGTAGTTGTAAAATAATAGCTGACACTCCTATAAAAAAAGAGCACGTGCCACTTCTCTTCTTCTTGTTTTACATTTGTTTGTTTCCCTCTTTCGTGCCATGTGTCAATCGGATACGTCCTTTGCAGGGGTTGTGGCTATTATTTAAATATTGGGTCGAGCCCGGTGGAGTTGAAGCGATCGCAACCTTGGGGAAAAAGGTCATGAAAAAAGATTAAGTTGGTCTCCACGGTCAAGACTCAAGCTGCCGCCTTGGTCAATTGGTTTCTAATAATAATCTTCAAAAAATATGTTTTTCAAAGTCAAACGCGATCCATGAGAGGTGTCATATGCATATTTCTTCAATGGTCACCACCTCCAAAAATTGCTAACTAAATTCATTCTTTTTTTACCTTCATGGTTAGGTCGTGCTTTTAGATGGCATGAAATCCGCAATTTGCAAAGTCAGGCCTATCCTAGCCTGGTACATTGTCCATGTTGGAATTGCTTTCCGTTATGTTACAAGGGAGCAAAACAGCTGCATCAAAAGAATTTTTCACGGTATCAAATATGTTCCTGAGAATAGTTCTGGTAAATGTTCTCTAAAAAGCAGAATATTGGTGATAAAAGGGTGTCATGCACGTAGAGTTTGCCCCCAGTCACCACTTTCGAAGGTTTCCAAATTAATTCCTTTTAGCAACACTATCCAAGGAAGAACATTGATCATCAACTTGGGCGAAAGGTATGTGTGTTCATTGATGTGTAGGACTATTTTTCACTATATATTCCTAGATTGATCTCGCATTAGCGGTGCATAGTGTTCATTTGCATGAGAATACTGTGTCCTTATCTTCCATAATTGTTGGACTTATATTCGAGCAAATCTCATATGCATTTGGAAGTGCTTGTGCCGCAAAGTAGTGAAGTGACGAGACAACTCCATGCATGTGATGTTCAAGGAGCATTTTTTTGTTTCAGGGCAGGACCACCTTTGATATTGACATTGGAACCCTATTAGGGTTTGACCTTGACACTCACTCACAAACGAATTTATGTTTTGCTTTTTTCCAAGCAACAATGAACAACCATTTTTTTTGTCCATCTCTAGGGTCAGCATAACCTCATCTACAAAAAATCAACATATCTTGTGTAAGATCTCTTGGTTCCTCGGCTCAGAAAAAGAAAAGAAAAACTTTCATAAGGCCATGTTTACATTATCGTTTTTCTTTTAAATAGCCCTGGAAAAATACACGTCTCCGCCCGTCGGCAGGTTTCCGACCAAAAGTTGTTGATGACTGATAAGATACACTTCTAAGTTAAATAGAGCTTTATATTAAATTACACTGAAGCCAAGTGCCGCCTGAGATTTTAGGACGGCAAGGAGTAGATAGTGTGGGGCTGAGAGCCACGCTTCTATCTCACTTCTATGTTTCTACATTTATTTCCACCTTACGTTGCAAAAAGGGGGAAAGATGATGTGATATTGGGTTGAGATAGACACGGGAAGGAACTACAACGGTTGCTTTGATCCCTCCAGGCAAATCAAGGTGTTCACATGACACGTGTGAAATTTCTGATGACATGGTTGCCACAGGTCAACATGGCACCATCTCTAGAAAAACAAGACGACTAGTTGTTGACGAGAAAGACCAAATACGCACAATTATTACCCGATAAGGGAAAACCGGGTGACTTGTCCGGTGCATGCACAAAAGCAACATCACCTTTTGCAGTGGAAGTCAACTTGGAGGTTGACCAACAATATGCACTGGTGATATATACATGCATGATATGGATTATACAACACTAAACACTTGTTGTGCAAGGTCAACCCATGACATGATGACGGCCATGGTAGGCTTAAGCACCAAAAACATCATTTCCCAAACAAACTATACATATGTTCTAAGAGCATTTACCTGTTTTGTCAAGTACTATCATTTTGCCGCATTCGTACATTGGAGGAATGTCACACTGATTTTTTTCAGCCAACAAAGTTGCATGTGTGTTCACTAAGAAAAGAAGGTGATACGATATCAAAAAAAAAGACATGACCCATACAACGCCATGGAAGCACTTACTCAACAGAAAACATAAACGCCAAAAGTATCATCAACCCCAAAGTCGGCGATCGAGTAGTACAAAGATGAGAGAACCCAACCTAGACTGGAACAAAGCATAAAACACAAGGCATGGGAACAAAAATCCATCCACTGCAAAACGTAAACACAACCGCAAACAACATGATCCAAAATCGACTACCATAATGACGGTGACGACCAAGGTTGTCAGAATCGTGATTCTGTTGTACGACTTTACGACCCAAATTGACTCGTATGATTCTACGATTCTGGTTAGTAAAATCTACGTTTCTACAATTCTAATAGTGAAGATTCTATGATTTGCGACCATACCATTAGGGCTCCGATCCCATTCAGAATCACGATTCTGACAACCTTGGTGATGACTATAGCATAAAAATTGAGCCTTGAGCAAACCATTTGCAGTAGTATAGGTGCAACATAACCAAGCGTTGAGGCCACCTGCTCAACATCACCGGACCAGCCTCCACCAGGCCATAGAAGAGGGGACTCATGGAGTGGACAAACACAAAACCAGGGAAGCATAAGGGTGCACGAGAGCACCAAGGATGAAACCAACCATGTACTAGAAGTCGGAGACGAATCCGTGACCAACGCCCGAGCATCAACACAAATCAGAAAGAAGCCACGCACTGCCGTGCTCTAGCCAGGGGATGGGCGGAACAATGCACCCGCGAAACCAGTGGCACCAACACTAGTAGGAAAACCCTTATAAATGCAGACAACTTGTGGCGCCGGCTTTGAAAAGTATGTCACTTATATTTTGTCAAAATATCAGTGGTATGGAGAAATACAGGTGTGTCCATGCGATATACTCCATCCGTTCTAGAATATAAGGTGTGTTGGTTTTCGTGCAAGTCAACCATTCGAATGTCTAACCAAGATTATAGAATAACATAGCAACATCTGCAATACCTAATAGATAAAATATGAAGCTACTTTTCATGATACATCAAATGATATAAATTTCGTACTATGGATATTTATATATTTTTCCAAGAACTTGGTCAAACATGGACTTAGTTTCAGCTTTGAAAAAATAAATACATCTTATAAAGGAATAGATGGAGTATGTAGTAGCGGCGTCGGTTGTCTCGCCGACGCCCCTGGGTTTAATTTTTGCAAAATAGTGCAGGTGTTCCCTGTTTTCACGACACCACTGAATTTCCGCAATGATCCTCAACCACGATACCATAAATGACCCACAAAATATCAGTGATATTTGTCCTCCTTTTGGACTCATATGTCTTTATGCCCATCAAATTTAACCAAATTTCTCATAATATATGACTATAAATTTGGAAATTGTCACATGCACACATACATAGTGAAGTTAAACTTCATTCTGTAGAATATAGTTCATTACATTGGTTGGCCGTCAAATATAGTAGGTGCGCAATTTTAAGATCAAGTTAGGCTATAGCTCTGGGCACTCTAGAGTACAGTCGGAGACCGCAGCTGGCCCGCCGCGCACGCTGCTCCTTGTCATCTTCCTCCTTGCCCTCGCCGGCCAATCGTGTGGCCATCGTGCGCGTGCCTAGAGCGTTGGTTTGTTTGCATCGAAGATGGAGGCCGCAATGTTGGCATCCGATGTCATGTCATCCGCGAGATCGCGAATGGTAAGGCACCGTCCGTGGCCGCTCGCCGCATCATACTCCGCCATCTTGGAGCGCGCCATCACGATAGCGACTGTCAGTACTAAAATCGGTAGACCTCGGGTAGGGAGTCCCGAACTGTGGATCTCAGATCTATGGGTTACCGGGGACAGAGGAGATAGTATTTACCTAGGTTCGGGCCCTCTCGAAGAGGTAATACCCTACGTCCTGCTTGATTATATTGATGATGATGTATTGAGTACTGACTTGATCTACCTTGAGATCATAAGTGTTCTAACCCTAAGGCTAGGTAGTAGCAATTGTGATTCTCCACCCTACTGACTATACCTCCCAATTTATATAGACACTGGGGGGTGCCTAGGGTTACACATGGTGGATTTCCAATCTAGGGTTACAGGTGTCGCCAATCTGATGCAGGTATTGGAGTAAACGTCAAGTCTTTGGTAGAATCTACCTTGATCATGCCGAAGTATAAGGCCTCTGGAATCCTTCCTTAGAGAAAAGGATGGGCCATAAGCCCAACCCATGTACTTTGGGCCAACTAGGTTGGCACCCCTTATCTAGGACATCGTCAGTAGCCCCCAAACTAGTCTTCAATGATGAGGACAACCTTCGACACGTGACTTCGGCTTAATAGGCGAGTTCCTCCTTTGCTTCGATTATCTGTCCCTTCCTGTTAATAGGCTTTAACCAGATTTATTCCCAAAGGGACCATCCCTCCGATCATGATTAAACCGGTTCTCTTAACATCCGAAGAATCGAGATGACTTAGCCTCGAAGGCCATCCACCTAGGTATAAACAGTGCCCCACGGCCTGACAGGTTTTTCCAAAGTGCCATCGCTTATACCAGTAACTGCTGCTCAAATCACGGCCCAAGACAGATTTTTCATTGGCATGTCTTATCAAAACAGAGATTTTGCTTTTATTTTGGGGGATATCATCAAGATTTGGTTTCATGCCACGCGTATAATGGTGTTTCTGTATTGATACATGGCGATTTTAGCGGCGCGGCAAAGAGACCCTTGGCCTTTCACATGCCTATAAGAGTAAAAGGAAGCAATAACAATTCCACGCTTCCATTCCTCCCTTGCCTACTGCCTCTTGAGCTCCAGTGCCCAGATCCAATCCTCAATACTTGCGTCCCTATCCATGCCCACAACTCCCATTTTCAGCCATGGCCGACGCCACCTTGAAGGGGCACTGGGCCGGCTCCACCATCACGGAGGTCACCGTTCTGGAGTTGTGGAGTGCGGGGTACATCCCTACCAACGCCGCCATCCGGCCACCAGGGAAAGACCAGCAAGCGCCTACCCCCAAACCGCGGGAAAGGGTCCTCTTCATTCCTCGCCTCTTCCAAGGTCTGGGGTCCCCATTGAACACCTTCATGCACGGAGTCCTCTACTATTATGGGTTGTAATTCCACCACCTACCCCCGAATGACATCCTCCACCTCGCGTCGTTCCTAATCATCTGCAAGGCCTTCCTTTGCGTTGAGCCCTGATAACCCACAAATATAGGGGATCAGTTGTGGCCTTTCTTGATAAGTAAGAGTGCCGAACCCATTGAGGAGCTAAAGTTAAAACAAATATTCCCTCAAGTTCTATTGACCACCGATACATCTCTACCCACACTTTACGTTTGCTTTACCTAGAACAAGTATGAAACTAGACATGCTTTGTAGGTGTAAAGGGATAGGTTTGCAAGATAATAAAGAACACGTAAATAAAGGCTAGGGGCTGTTTAGATAAAGAAAAAATTAAATTATTTTTAGTAGAGCTTTTTGTCACAAGAAAGTTATTTGTCCCTAGGTAATCGATAACTAGACCGGTAATCATTATTGCAATTTTATATGAGGGAGAGGCATGAGCTAATATACTTTCTCTACTTGGATCATATGCACTTATTGTTGGAACTCTAGAAAGCATCTGCAACTACCAAAGATCATTATGGTAAACCCCAACCGTAGCATTAAGTATCAAGTCCTCTTTACTCCCACACACAACAACCCACTTACTCAGGATTGTGTTTCAGTCACTCACGCAACCCACTATAAGCGAATCATGAACATATTGCAACATCCTATAGAGGGGATCCCTCACGCTTGCGCGACACAGAGAGCACCATAGGACAACACCAATAATAAAACATACAACTCAAATCAATCATGATCATCAATCAACCCATAGGACAAAACGGATCTACTCAAACATCATAGGATAGCCACATATCATTGGGTAATAATATATGGCGTTGAGCACCATGTTTAAGTAGAGATTACAGCGGGGAGAATAGGTGTTACATGGCTGCATAGAGGGGGGGGAGTTGGTGTTGACGGTAGCGAGGTTGTTGGTGTAGATCGTCGTCATGATCCTTGCCCTCGCAGCATTCTGGCTCCACCGGGAGAGAGGGGGAGAGAGCCCCCCTCCTTCTTCTTCCTTTACCTCCCCCCTAAATGGGAAGAAGGTTTCCCCTCTGGTACTTGGCCACCATGGCGGCGGAGGGGCGGGAGCTCCTCTGAGATTGGATCTATTTCTCTGTTTCTCTTCTGTTTCGCGTCCCTGTTTTCTAGCCCTTCACCATTTCTTAAATTCCCGGAGACCAGTAACTCAAATTGGACTAAAATTTTAACACGATTTTCTTCCCAGTATTATCTTTTTTGCAGCGAAAGAAGGGCACCAACTGCCTTAGAGGGGCCCAAAAGCATGCTGGCCGCGCCAAAGGTAGGGGGGCATCGTCTCGCGTTGATTCTTTTCCCAAAAATCAAAATATTCCAAAACAAATCTCCGTAAATTTTTATCGCATTTAGACTTTGTTTGGTATGGATATTCTGCAAAACAAAAAAACATGCAACAAACATGAACTTGCACTGGGAGTTCATCAATTTCTTTAAAGGGCCAATTCCAGTTTTGCCCCTAACTCGAACCCACTACTCAGTTTGCCCCTAATTTTTAGGTATGCTCAGTTTTGCCCCTCCGCCGTTAGTGTCACTTATAGAAATTCCCTTTTGCGCCGTTACCGTCTGGTCAAAGGACTTTGACCATCTAGAAAAAATAGCAAAAAATCAAAACAATCTGAAATTTTGTGGGATCAAAGATAGTCACGTCCGGAAGGCGCGTGCAAATTTTTGTGTTGGCTAGACACTCCGGGAGCTCGTGGCAAAGAAAAACAAAAATAATTTATGCCTATGAAAAGTAAATTCAAAAAAAATAGCAACAAAATAAAAAAATGAATTTTTTATGCTTCAAAGAGGCTTGAGTGCACAAGGTGCTTGCATGTTTTGGTGATCAAATGACGTACGAGGCGCTCTAGAGAAAAAAACAAAATAGTGCATTTTTTCAAAGTTTTTTGAGCTAAATTTTGTTTTTTCTCCATGAGCTCCTAAAATGTCCAAACACAACAAGAATGTGCACACATCTTGCGCACCTGAGTATCTTAAGTCCCACAAAATTTGTACCTTTTTTATGTTTTTGAATTTACTGTTCACACGCATACAAAATTTATGATTTCCTTTGCCACGAGCTCCCTGGGTGTTCAAACTGCATGAAAATTTGTATACACCTTGCAAACATGAGTACCACAAAGTTTCAATTTTTTTGAATTTTTTGCTATTTTTTCAGGACCATCAAAGCCATTTGACTGAACGGTAACGGTAGAGAAGGGCATTTCTATAAGTGAAACTAACGGTGGAGGGGCAAAACTGAGGGGCAAAACTGAGTAGTGGGTTCGAGTTAAGTGAACAGATGTAAATGTCCCTTCTTTAAAATATAATCATTGTCGCGCTCGGAAAGATATAAGTGAAGCACTAAAGCAACTGCCTAGCTCAAAATATATAAATGAAGCTCAAAGAGTATTCTTATAAATTCATGATTAATGTGTGTCGCTCTCAAAAAGGTGTGTTCAGCAAGGATGATTGTGGCAAACTAAAAATAAAATAAAGCAAAGACTCTTATAATAGATGACGCTCCAAGCAAAACACATATCACGTAGTGAATAAAAATATAGCCTCAAATAATTTATCGATGGATTGTAGACAAAAGAGGGGATGCCATCCAGGGCGTCCCCAAGCTTAGCCTCTTGCCACTCCTTATTACTTAGCACATCGAAACTTCACTCAAAACTTGAAAACCTCACAACACAAAATCCAACAGAAAACTCGTGAGATCCATTAGTACAATAAAGCAAATCACCACTTTAGGTACTGTTGTAAACTCATTCCAATTTTATATTTGCATTATATCTACTGTATTCTAACTTCACCATGGCTCATACCCCGATACAACCCATAGATTCATCAAAACAAGCAAACAACACAGTGGAAACAAAATCTGCCAAAAACATAATAGTTTATAGTAATCTATACATTAGCCAAACTTCTGTAACTCCAAAAATTCTGAAAAATTAGGACAACGTGAGAAATTTGTATATCAATCTTGTGTCAATATTTCAAAATGTTGTCACGCTCCAGTGAATTTTAACAATTCTGCTACTAGACGCAAAAGGTTCTGTTTTTCAACAGAATCAAATCAACAATCTTCCAAATCATCCCAAAGGTCTTACTTGGCACAAACACTAATTTGAACACAAGAACATCATCATAACAGAAGTATAATGGTATATTTATTGCAGAACATAATAAAAACCAAGAAAAACAAAAAAAATCAATGGGTTGCCTCCCAACAAGCGCTATCATTTTACACCCCTAGCTAGGCATATTGCATAGATCTAGATTTTGTCATCTTTGGTATTCAATCCATAGGTGGCCCTCATAATAGATTCATATAGTAACTTAATTTTCTTTCTTGGAAAGTGTTCCATGCCTTTCCTTAAGGGAAGTTGAAATCTAATATTTCTTTCATATCAATAATTGCACCAATCGTTCTAAGGAAAGGTCTACCAAGAATTATCAGGCATGTAGGATTGCAATCAATATCAAGCACAGTGAAATATACGGGCACATAATTCGTATTTATAATAATAAAGCATCATTAATTCTTCCCGAGGTTTTTCAATAGTGGAATCTGCTGAGTGCAAATTTAAGGAAAATCATCAAGCTTATGGAAGCCTAGCAAATCACATAAAGATTTTGGAATAGTGGAAATGCTAGCACCCACATCACATAAAGCATTGCACTCATAATCTTTATTCTTTATTTTAATAGTAGGTTACCACTCATCATATAGATTTCTAGAGATTGAAACTTCTAACTCAAGTTTTTCTTCAAAAGATTTCATCATAACATCAACGATATGTTTAGTAAAAGCCTTATTTTGATCATAAGCATGAGATGAATTGAGCATGGATTGTAACAAGGAAACACACTCAATCAAAGAACAATTATCATAATTAAATTCCTTGTAACCCAAAAGAGTGGGCACATCACTAGTTAAAGTTTTGACCTCACCAAACCCACTTTCATCAATTTTTTTTATTAAGATCATCACCCTCCAAATTATTCGGACACCTTCTAGCTAAAGTTGACCCCCCTAGTCCCTTCTTTATCAGGTTTTATATTAGAAAAAAAATAGGATTCATGCCAATCACTTGAAGATCTTCATCATGATTATCGCAAAAACTAGAAGAACATGCTTTTCTCTAGCCATTCTCTCTTAGCTCGCATTCTAGCGGTTCTCTCCCTACTTTCATTAATAGAAATTTGAATATATTTCAGATACTCATTAATATCAAGCTGGGGTGGCATATATCTAACTTTAAGGGAATCAATCCCATGAGAAATTCTACCAATGTTTCTAGCCACACCATCAAACTTAAGTTATTTTTCTTCTATCATGGCTTTGAAAATCTTTTGGGAGTTAATAAAATATTTGATATTATTCTCAAGATCAGAGGGTATCTTATTATAATTTCCATAGGAATTGTTGTAGGAATTACCATAACTATCAGAGGAATTACTAGGAAACAACCTAGGATTAAAATTACCGCTATAAGTGTTATTACCAAAATTGTTCCTACCAACAAAATTCACATCCATAGATTCATTATTATTCCCAATCAAAGTAGACAAAAGGCATATCACTAGGATCAATAGGAGCACTCTTGATAGCAATCAGTTTCATAAGTTCATCCATCTTTCCTCTCAAAGTATTAATTTCTTCAATAGCATGCACTTTTTTATTGGTAGAGGATCTTTCGTATGCCATTGAGAGTAATTTTCCATAATATTATCTGGAAGTTTAGTAGCTTCTATTGATATGATTTCTATAAAAGTACCACCCGCGGCGCAATCTAAAAGATTTCTAGATGCAATATTCAATCCCTAATAAATTTTTTGGGTGATCATCCATAAACTTAAACCATGAGTAGGGAAATTTCTTATCATTAACTTCATCCTATCCCATGATTGTGCAACATGTTCATGATCAAGTTTCTAAATTCATTATGTTCGTTCCTAAGAGAGATGATCTTAGCGGGAGGAAAATACTTGGAAATAAAAGCATCCTTACACTTATTCCATGAATCGATACTATTTTTAGGCAAGCATGAAAACCAAGTTTTAGCATGATCTTGTAGTGAGAACGGAAATAGCTTCAATTTGACAATATCATTATCCACATGTCTTTTCATTTGCATATCACACAATTCAACGAAAGTATTAAGATGGGATGCAGCATCTTCGTTAGGGTTACCAGAAAATTGTTCTTTCATAATAAGATTCAACAAAGCGACATTAATTTCATAAGATTCCGCACTAGTGGCGGGAGCAATCGGAGTACTAATATAATAATTATTATTAGTGTTGGAAAGATCACACAACTTAGTGTTTTCTTGAGACATCGTGACAAACCAAGCAATCTAGCACACAAGCAAACAAAAAGAAAGCGAAAAGAAAGCAAATAAAAATGCAAATGTTTTTGTATTTTACTGAAAATGTTTTAGAAGTGGGGAGAGGAAAAGGAGAGGCAAATGGAAAATAATGTAAATGCAAGAGATGAGAGTTTATGATAGGTACTTGGTAGACTTCTTGTAGATGCTCCCCGGCAATGGCGCTAGAAATTCTTCCTACTACTTCTTGAGCTTGCGTTGGTTTTTCCCTTGAAGAGGAAAGGGTGATGTAGCAAAGTAGAGATAAAGTATTTCCCTCAGTTGAGAACCAAGGTATCAATCCAGTATGAGGAACACACAAGTCCCCAATAGTTGCACTTGCACAAACAAACAAATACTTGCACCCAACACAATAAAGGGGTTGTCAATCCCTTCACGGTTACTTGCAAGGATGAGATCCAATAGTGATGCATATAAAGATAAGTAAAAGTGCAAAATAAAATAGAAGTAAATAAATTGCAGCAAGGTATTTTTGTGTTTTTGATTTTGTAGATCTGAAAATAATATGATAAAAGATAGACCCCGAGGCCATACTTTTCACTAGAGGCTTCTCTCTTGAAAGAAAGCATACGGTGGGTAAACAAATTAGTGTTGAGCAATTGATAGAAAAGCGCATAGTTATGACGATATCCAAGGCAATGATCATGTATATAGGCATCACGTCAAAGGAAAGTAGACCGACTCCTGCCTGCATGTACTACAATTACTCCACACATCGACTGCTATCCATCATGCATCTTGTGTATTAAGTTAGCAAGAATGGAGTAACGCCTTAAGCAAGATAACATGATGTAGAGGGATAGATCCAATCAATATGAATGAACCCCATCTTTTTATCCTTAATGGCAACAATAAAAATATGTGTCATGTCCCTTTCTGTCACTGGGATTGAGCACCGCAAGATTGAACCCATTACAAAGCACCTCTCCCATTGCAAGAAAAATCAATCTAGTTGACCAAACCAAATCAATAGATCGGAGAGAAATACAAAGCTATATAAAGCATGTATAAAAGAGTTCAGAGAAGACTCAAATAATATCCATATATAATCTGATCATAAACCCACAATTCATCGGATCTGAACAAACACACCACAAAAGAAGATTAAATCGAATAGTTCTCCAAGAACATCGAGGAGAACATTGGATTGCAGATCAAAGAGAGAGAAGAAGCCATGTACCTACTAGCCATGGACCCGCTGGTCTGTGGTAAAGTACTCACACATCATCAGAAGGGCAACAAGGTTGATGTAGAAGCCCTCCATGACCGAATCCCCCTTCGGCAAAGTACCAGAAAAGGTCCCCAGACGGGATCTCACGAAGACAGAAACTTGCGATGGCGGAAAAGTATTTTTGGTGTGCCCACAGGTCTTTAGGGAATATTTGGGTATTTATAGAAGAAGAATTAGGGTTAGAAGTTCCACGGGGGCTCCACAAGCGCCCCCCTTCGGGAACACAACCTGATCTTGTCACTGCCTCGTGGCCCTCCTAGCCTCCTCCCAAAGCTTCCAGGGTGTCTTGTGGTACAAGAAAATTCGTCAAAAAGTTTCATTCCATTTGGACTCCGTTTGGTATTGATTTCCTATAAAGACAAAAACAAGAAAAAATAGCAACTGGCACTGGGCACTAGGTTAATAGGTTAGTCCCAAAAAATGATATAAAATAGCATAATAATGCATATAGAACATCCAAGATTGATAATATAATAGCATGGAACAATCAAAAATTATAGATATATCCTATAGATACCTTGGAGACGTATTAATCCCCAAGGCACAAAAAATGTTGTGTCCGGCGATGCTACCCAAGGAGGCGAGAACTCCCTAGCTCATGGCTCTCTTGGCTGAGAACTGTACGTGGTTCCGGCAAAGGAGCCGACACAGCCGAAGGGGAAAGCCGACCGGCGCCTCTGAGGGACTTCAGAGGCCTGGTCCAAGGGCACCCATGTCTCCTCCACCCACGAGGAGGAGACGGGAGATGAAGAAGAGGATGCGGCCTCTCCCGAAAGGAAGAGAGCGGCGTCCGAGGACCCCGTGGAGGAGGCACACCACCAGCCCCGCAGGAGACTGTGCAAGGCCTCAGGCGCGCCGGTCAGCCAACGACCCATGCTTGCTCAGGTGACCCTCTCCGACACCTGGAGGAAGCCCTTGCCCAGCCACATAGAATGAAGCCGACACCTTGAAGGTATTCTGAAAAGAACACTTTGAAGTCTGTTTATGGACCCTTGCATAGATGACTGATTATTGATTCATCCTTTGTAGCCTGCAACACATCCAAATTGGAGACGCGGCCGAGGGCGACAGGCTACCTCTGCCTTCTATGGCGGAGAATGGGTCCGTGGAGCGTCCCATTCCCCCCTCTACCCCTGATGGGTTGGTGGAAGCAACATCGCGCCCAACCCCCACCGCTGACAACATGGGGTGGGCACCGTCGATTCATTGGCCGAGGTCCGGTCCTCGGACACCGAAGACCACGGGGAAGAAATCCCCGTGGTTACGGAAGACGAGCTAGTCCGAGGTGGATTAATGTAGGGTGGTACCCTATGGTGTCAATCTTTCACGATTTGGAGGGGAAACAGGGAAAAAAATGAAGAACACAAGAGGGAAATCACTCAAATAGAGAAGACACAATCACACATGTGCTAAATCCACAAGGGAAGGATACAAACGGTAGCTAGTTCATCCCAATCTTTGGAGGAAAGAGATCTGGAATCCTAGGAGGATCTTCCCATGAAGGGATCTTGAATCCACTTGGGGGATCTTCTCACATGGAGGCCTTGATCTCCATGGGAGTATGTAAGTGGATGAGCAAATTTGACCCTAGGAAAGGGGATCGGAGGAGGTATACATATAGTGCTAGTACAAGTTGGGGCGAGTTGGAGCGACACATGGGCTGGGAGCCCATTACACTGCGCAGACAGGGTTAAATGTTCGGGCAGGGGCCGGATGTCCGGGGCCTTGGACAGATGTCCGGGCGAAGGAGGCCTAGTTTCTGGTTCTCTCTGTGTAAGAGGGGCCGGATTGCCGGCCAGGGGGCAGATGTCCGGTGCCTGTAGGTGTTCAACATCTGGGCTGCTGCTGTGGTTGAGGCCTCCAAGGGCCAGATCTATGGGCCAGGGGCCGGATGTCCGGGTCCTGTAGCATCTTGACAGTTCTCCATGTTGAGTCTCGGTGCCCTTGCACTTGTGGACTTGTCCATCATCATGAGAATCTCCGAGAGGGTCTTCTTGGTACCTAAGCACACATGGCATTCCAGATTGAGGTAGTAGCCATATCTCACATGGGATGTACCAAATGTTAGTAAGGAGAGATGTCACCTCGTTCTCGAGAGCTCTTGCATGTGCTCATGTCATTAGTCCACTTGGCACTTGGGGAGATGTAGGTAGGTCTTGGGGATGATGTAGGATGCTCCGCATCATCTCTCCCCTTGGGAAAGATCTGACCTTGGATCCAAAACCTCATGACCGTGGAAGGGAGATAGATCCTTCACGTTGAAGGCTGTAGTTGTCATGCGGAATGTCGATATTGTAGGCATTGTTGTTGTAGCATGCGAGCACCTTGAAGGGTCCATCGGCGCGTGGTAGTAGCTTGGACTTGCTCTCGTTGGGGAAGCGACCTTACAAAGATGTAACCACACAAAATCTCCAATGTTGAATACCATGGGTTGCTTGTTGACATTGATCTTGGCCATGAGTCATTGCACTTGGCGCTCTATTGTTAGCCTTGTATCTTCATGCACCTTCTTGAGATAGCTTGCTCATGCACTGCGTCCATGTTGTTGTGCTCTTGTAGAGGTACCAGTAGAATGTCCAATGCGGACAAATGATTGAATCTGTAGATGAACTCAAAGGAGGACTTGTCGGAAGTAGAATGTCTTGCACGATTGTAAGCATACTCGGTGATGAGTAAACATTCCTCCCACTCCTTGATGTTTTTCTTTATCTACACCCGTAGGAGAGTAGATAGCGTCCGATTGGTGACCTTCGTTTGGCCGTCGGTTTGCGAATGGTATGCCGATGAGAAGAGTAGCCTGATTCCGAGCTTGGCTCATAGGGTCTTCTAAAAGTAGCTTAGGAACTTGATGTCACGGTCCGACACAATAGTCTTTGGCACTCCATGCACTACAAAAAAAGACACATCCGTGACATTTTGGGCCGAACGAATTTTTTACTATCATGCTTATGACACTTCTATGACGATAATTGTGACAAAACCCGGTATCATCATAGCTGTGGTGGGCTCCTACTTCTATGACAAAAAAACATGACATAAAATGGGATTTTCGTCCTAGGCGGGCCGGAGATGCAGCTGCATGAGATTCTTTGGGACGTCCATGATAGAAAAATCATGGTAGAAGCGAGGGCGAGGAAAATATCGGGGAGTCCCGGTTACGGTGGGTGGTCGGGGCCGAGTGATGCATGGAGGTTTGCGCGTTTTCTCTCGGATACGTACGCATGTGTGTGTGCAAGGCATTGGGATCTAACTGAACCCAAGCGAGGCGTTCACTTACTGAACCCAAGTGATTGCACTGGCTACATTACTAAACCCTAGCGGTCAATCCTAGTTGTTAACTGAACCCGAGCGATTCCTTCGCTACTGCTGCTAACTGAAGCTGATCAAACCTACTACCTCTTGCTAAACAGTGAGCGTTGTTGGGGGTTGGATGAATAGTTCCCAGTTGGGGTTGGATGAACAAGACCCCGTGGTAGTAGAGGTCGTTGCTGCTGGATGAACAGGACACCGATCGAGCCGGTTGGGCTGGATGAATAGGACCCCGTGGAGGGCTGGATGAAGAGCAGCCGATGGAGGGCTGGTTGAACAGTTGCCCATGTAGAGGGCTGGTTGAACAGTAGCTCGTGGAGAGGTCTGGTTGAACCGGACCCTGTGGAGAGGGCTCATTGAACAGTAGCTGGTGGAGGCTAGATGAGCAGGACCCCGTGGTGAACAGTAGCTGGTGGAGGCTGGAGGAAGTCAACAGTGGATGAACAGTAGCATGTGGAGGCTAGAGGAAGTCGAAGGTGGATAAATAGTAGCCCGTGGAGGCTAGAGCAAGGCAGTAGACGGTGGATGAACAGTAGCCCGTGTAGTCCCATTTTACGGTACACCACACCCCTCTCAATGAACAGGACCCCCGTTTCGACCATAGGCGCTCCTACACAAGTCCGTTTCCTCCATTTTTTGGTACGGCAGACCCTTCCCGATGAACAAGACCCCGTTTCGACGTACGCGGTCGAACACAAGGCCGTTTTCCTCCATTTTGCGGTATGCCAGACCCCGTTCCGGTTGTTCCATGCAAGCCAGTTGGCTCCCATTGAACACGACCAATTCGACCTAGTTTGTTGCCTCCCGGTGAATAGAACGCGTTCTGACCCAGTCACTTGGCTCCCGGTGAACACGACACTGTTTCCTTCATTCCAACCTAGTCGGTTAGTTGATGATGAACAGGACAACGTCGCTATCGTCCGTTGCCTCTCCATGTACATGAGCCCTGGTTGTCCGTATGCGCGAGTGCGCGTTTGAGACCCCGCTCGTATGTATGTGCATGGTCGTATTTTTTGGCGTGTGGCTCTATGTACGTGTACACGTTTAGACGGAACAACCTGAACTGCTACGTAGGGGGCTCTACTATGACATGTGCCGCTACTTACTTGGCCACGGTTCATCGTTGCAGAGCGACCGATCGACCAGTATGTATGTACATGTTCGCGACAAGACACACAACGCTATGTACGCTTCGACCGGGTGGGTCCTAGCTGTTAGGGAGGATAAGGACGCACTTCCTTGCGTGCCAAGATATAGCTGTTGGGTCCCGGCTCTTAGGAGGGGAATCATTTTTTTGCCCGTAATAAGGACGCACTTCCTTGCATGCAAAGATGTAGCTGGTGGGTCCCAGCTGTCAGGGGGAGAAAACATTATTTTTCAGGGTAAAAAGGATGCATTTGCATGCATGCGTCCATGGGTGAGGTGCGTTCCCACTATCCGCTTCTCACGTACAGTCATCTTCCGATGACTCTCGTTTGTTGACCATGTTAACGACACCGTGCCGAGCGCACCAAGGCCGGTGGATGACGGCGAGGCCCCAGACTGCAACGACCCGAAGATGGGGAAGACACGGCAGTGGAGTCGCAGATGAAGAGGAGTGGGAAACCTGATTGGGTCGGGTGCGCGGCAGCACTGCCGCCCACGGGAGATAGGAGCAAGAACAAAGGTTGAAGAAGTAGCACGGCTTTTGGATTAACATCCAACATTCTAGCTGCTAGAATCATGTGTTGATTAAGTTGACAAAGCCATGCGTATGCGTCAGCTTAGTGGGCTCATAAGTCAGCCACCAAATCTGTCGGGTCCCAGCTGTCATCAGGAGGAATATTTTTTTCGCATAATAGGGAGGCACTTCCTTCCGTGCGAAGATACAGCCGGTGGGTCCCAGCTGTCAGGCGGTGGAAACATTTTTTTCAGCTTAATAAGGAGGAACTTTCCTTGCATGCGACCATGGACCTCGTGGGTCCCAGCTATCAGGCTCTCCATGTCATGTCCTCTTCCAATGACTCTCTTTTGTTGACCACGCCACGCCGAGCACAACAAGGCGGTGACAATGGCGAGGCCCCGGAGGGGAACAACCCGGGGATGGGAAGACGCGACTATGGAGTTGCAGATTGAGAGGAGTACAAGGGTTATAACTGGTTCTAGTGCGGCGTGGGGCTGCAGTCGGTGGAGAATAACATGAGGTGTGGAGGGGTGGAGGGATAGCCTGGCCGGCGGTGGGGTAGCGCTTCACAGCGATGCGTGCTTAGCAGAGCGGCTAGCCACTGGAGGCCGGAGCAGGCGGTCCCCGATGACACTTGAGGAAGAAGACGAGAGATTGAAGGTGCATGTCGGCCGTTGAATATAAATCTAATGGCTATGGATGTCAGAATTATTTGTTGACTAAGTTGACAACGCCTTGCGTAGGCTTCGACCTATTGACCCACATGTCAGCCAGCAAAAATGTGGCATATATTTAACCCATGTTTTCTAGAATTTACAGTCCATTTGCTAGGCTGGGTGAACAAATAATTTTGCGTCAATACAGCACATTTAATATTTTCTAAGAAATCCCAGCCCATTTGCACTTTTCTTGAAGTGCACGAATTAGCTAGGCTTGTTCATATATAATGTTAGGTTACAAGGAGAAATTAATATAAAAAAATAAACCAAGGCGACACATTTTTTAATATAAAATTAACAAATTTGCGAGTTATTGCTCAAAATAAAAATGAGCGCATTATTATTGCATTTGTCCTTAAAATCTTTGCAAGCTTTTGTACGCAATCACCAGGATTTTCCTTGCCAACTTCTATTAAACATTTACTTTTATAAGTTAATAAGACGTGGGATGTTTTTATAATGTATATATATAAGTCTCTATTAAATATACAATAGTAGTAATAATATAAATATATATAATGTGGTTAGAAGGGAAAACATAAATTGGACACAACATTATTATTCTTATATATAGATAAATAGAACAGAGATCTATGTTTTATTAAAAAATACATTGGGCTGCCGATCTTTAAGAAAAAGTAAAACCTATGCTGGGAGGCCCATAGGCTGGTACATACATGATGGACCTCAAAAAATAAGTTGAAATCACTTTCTCAGTATGTCGTGGGCTATGCATGTTAAAAAAACAAAATCGAGGCCTAGCTGATAATTGGTCGCCCTGTGGAAAAAAATGATACCAATTAGATCCTCGATACCCCCTTCCCGCAACAACAACAAAAAAAAAAGATCCCCGATACCCCTAGAAAAAAAAAGCTCCCCGTGATAGTCATCGTTGGAAATTTATTTCGTTTATTGACTAGGATGACAAACCCATGGGCCCCAACGTCAGTATACAATTAGGAGGAAGCTTTTTTCCAATGAGGCACTTGCTTGCGTACGGCTTGGACCTGGTGGGTCCCCACTGTCAGTCTTTCGGCATACAGTCTTCTTCGGATTCCTCTCGGTTGTTGAGCATGTTGACAACGGCATACAGCAGTGCCACGGCGAGCCCACATGGATGGGAAAGAACTGGAGCCGGGGAAGACGCCTTCATTCTTTCGAACATACCGCACTAGCCCGATGGCTGCAACCCTCTCACCCAAAAGCTGTACTGCCCGGGTTTGATTCCAACTGGCGCAGTTGAAAAATATCTAACACTTGCCAAAATTTACCCAGTTTTTCGCACACTCAATATTGTCTTGCCACTTTGAAAATAGCATATCTTTTTGACTTTGCATCATATGAAGATGTGATATACATGAATGTTGATCAACATGATGTTAACTTGTTGTTAGTTCCATTTTTTACCATGAATAAAATTTCCAACATTCTGTAATCCATGTTTGAAAAGTGCCTATTGATTTAAATGCTTGATGACTGAAAGTGCGTAAAGTCGACTAGATGGGGGGTGAATAGGCGATTTTTACAAATTCGTCATTGAGGATTTTCAGGGTGAGGAAATTCCTAAGTCACGAACAACTAGCAGCAGAATAAGTACTCAGGTATAAGCATAACAGAGCAATAGCATAGTCATCATGATGAAATGAAAGACAGACACAAAGTACAGGAAGCGTAAACAGAGGATAAGGAGGCTGAAGACAATGTGACAGAAGAAATAGGATTTAGGAAATAGAGAAAGTCTTCAGTCAAAGTCTTCAAAGAGTAATGATCAGGTTCATCACCACATGAATGAGGAAATGAAAGGGTCGAGGAAATAGAACTAGTAGGATTGGTGAAGACAATGATTTGGTAGACCAGTTCCAACTGCTGTGACAGTTGTACGTCTGCTTGGAGTGGCTGAGTATTTAAACTTGAGGACACACAGTCCCGGACACACAGTCCTCACCGTATTCTCCTTGAGCTAAGGTCAAATAGACCTCGCCCAACACCCGTGGTAAGTCTTCACATCTGACTTCCAAACCTTCACAGACTTGGTCACTCGGCAATCCACAATTCCTCTTGGATGCTCAGACCATGACGCCTAACCGTCTAAAGGATACAAAGTCCTCAAAGGTAACAAGCATCGGTTTCGCATAGGAACAATCTCTGCAGTGATGCTCAATCACTTGGGGTTTGTAGGTGTTTGGGTTTGGGATTTGGGTTTTCCTCACTTGATGATTTTTGCTCAAAGTCCTTGGAGGATGGGATGCTCTCAATTGACAAGTGTCAGTTTGTCTCAGAGCAGCCATCCAGCTAGTGGTTGTAGGGGCGGCTATTTATAGCCTAGGGAGCAGTCCGACATGATAAGACATAAATGCCCTTCAATGATATGACCGTTAGGTGGTAGGATATTTTGGACAGCTGGCGCGTAGCACAGCAATGATCAGATTTGAGGTTCGAATTGCTCAGGGCTATCATGTTCCTCACTGTGTAGGCAGTCCGCACTCAGTCAGAACAAATTCCTCAGAGACCAGAAGATCTTCTTCTCTGTCACTAAAGAAATTGACTGAACTGATATGAGATTCCAATGGCTTCACTCGAAAGGATTGGGTAGGTGTAGGATTTTGAGATGATAATCACTTGGAAATTAGTTTCCTTAGTATTACCTCGACCCCCCCCTTAACAGTAGGGTGTTTCCTATGAATCAAGAAAGAGGAACTGAAACTATGAAAACAAAGGTATTCACGCTTCATAATCCTCGCATGAATATCCAAGTCTTCAAGGTCACACCAATTTCATCACTTTCAAAGTCTTCAGGAGAACCAAAGTCTTCAGCTGAGGACATTCATTTTTAGGGGTCGACTTTCACTATAAATATAAAAGTCCTCATCGACTTATAGAGCCTATGTATACTCACTAACATATTAGTCCCTTAACCTGTAAGTCTTCAATACACCAAAATCACTAAGGGGCACTAGATGCACTTACAATCTCCCCCCTTTTGGTGATTGATGACAATATAGCTTAAGTTTTTAACGGGGATAAACATATAAATTGAATGTGCTCAATATTGAGTATTTGATTGAAAGATATAGAAGAACTCCCGTTGAAGATATGCATGGTGAGGAATTTGCTTTTGAAGCAATGCACATTTGAAGAGTAGAATCATGGAGATCTCCCCCTATATCTTGTAATTCATACACGCATTTAACATATCGAATGAAGAATTTGAAATGCATGATGAAATATGTTGACTGATATAATTCAGCATGCGTGCATAACATATATGAGGAAATAGCATGCAAAAAACATAGCAAAAGTATCAGGTCACCACCGGACTTAAGTTTGAAACTCGATCAACAAACACTTCAGAAGAGCGAGAGTTGCAACTTAACAAAAAATGCCAATATAGATAGACCCGCTTGAAGACTAACTCAAATTTCTCCCCCTTTGTCATCAAATGACCAAAGGGACAAAAAATGAGGACTAACGCCCCCGAAGAATAACATCACGAGCTTGATGGAGGAGCGTCAGCATTATTGGGGTCGGTTGTTGAAGTAGGGCCTGCCACAGTGTCGTCCAAATCTTCATTTTTATCGGTCTCACGCGATGAAGAATAAGAGCTGGGTACCAAGGGAGGAACTTCGACTTTCTTGAATTTCTTCGCCGGTCGCTGAGACCAGTCGTAGTCCTGCTTGAAACCCATCTGTTTGAGATCTTCATCACCGTAGAGATGAGTCAGAACAGCCCAGGTGCGATCAAAGACTTCATGGAGGTAGTAGTGGTTATTCTTCACTGAATTATGTGTAGCAGTCATGTTGTGAAGAATTGAACCAAACTGACACTTGACCCATTTGTGATTGCGATCGACCTTTTGATGTAGACTGAGGAGAAGTGTAAATGCATCTAGTGCCCCTTAGTGATTTTGGTGTATTGAAGACTTACAGGCTAAGGGACTAATGTGTTTGTGAGTGTACACAGGCTCTATAAGTCAATGAGGAGTTTGATATTTATAGTGAAAGTCGACCCCTAAAAATGAATGTCTTTGACTGAAGACTTTGGTTCTTCTGAAGAATTTGAAATTGAAGAAATTGGTGTGACCTTGAAGACTTAGATAATCATGCGAGGAATCTGAAGCGTGAAGACTATTGTTTTCGTAGTTTCATTTTCTCTTTCTTGAGTCATAGGAAACACCGTATTGTTAAAGGGGGTCGAGGTAATACTAAGGAAACTGATTTCCAAGTGATGCTCATCTCAAAATCCTACACCTACCCAATCCTTCAAGTGAAGCTATTGGAAATCTCATATCAGTTCAATCAATTTCTTCAGTGACAGAGACGAAGATCTTCTGGTCTCTGTGGAATTTGTTCTGACTGAGGAGTTAGGAATTCGCCGGTGCAAATTGCCAACAAAGTGAGGAACGTGATAGCCCTGAGGAATTCGAACCTCAAATCCGACTGTTGCTGTGCCGCGTGCCAACTGTCCTGAAATATCATACCACCTAACGGTCATATCAGCCAAGGGCATTTATGTCTTATCATGTTGGGCTACTCCCTAGGCTATAAATAGTCGCCCCTACAACCACTAGCTGGTTGGCTGCTCCTAGATAAACTGACACTTGTCATTTGAGAGCATCACATCCTCCGAGGACTTTGAGCGAAAATCATCAAGTGAGGAAAACCCAAATCCCAAACCAAAACCTACAAACCCCTAAGTGATTGAGCATCACTGAAGAGATTGTTCATATGTGGAACCGATGCTTGTTACCTTTGAGGACTGTGTATCCTCCAGACGGTTAAGCGTCATGGTTTGAGCATCCAACAGGAATTGTGGATTGCCGAGTGACCAAGTCTGTGAAGGTTTGGAAGTCACCTGTGAAGACTTACCACTACTGTTGGGCGAGGTCTATGTGATCTTAGCTCAAGGAGAATACGGTGAGGACTGTGTGTCCGGGACTATGTGTCCTTGAGTTTAAATACTCAGCGGCTCCAACCAGACGTATAACTGTCACAATAGTTGGAACTGGTCTACCAAATCATTTTCTTCACCAAGCCTACTGGATCTATTTCCTCAACCCTTTCATTTCCTCAGTTATGTGTTGATGAACCTGATCTTTATTGTTTGAAGACTTTGACTGATGACTTTCTCTAATTCCTCAATCCTATTTCTTCAGTCAGTTTGTCTTCATCCTATTTATCCTGTGTTTACGCTTTCTGTACTCTATGTTTTGTATTTCATTTCATCATGATGACTATGCTCTTGCTCTGTTATGCTTATACCTGAGTACTTATTCCGCTGCAGGTAGTTCTTCACTTAGGAATTTCCTCACCCTAAAATTCCAAAATGAAATATTCATAAAAATCACCTATTCACCCCCCTCTAGTCGAAGTAATGCACTTTCAATTGGTATCGGAGCAAGGTACTCCCTTGTTCTGTGTGATTTTGGTTTAACCGCATGGACTTTTAGTTATGTCGACTACAGGTATGATCAAGGTCTCCGCTGGGTGTCCTACCTTTGATGGGACGGACAACCCCTACTGGAAGAACAAGATGCGTATGCATCTTGAGGCAATTGATAACGATCTCTGGTACATTGTGGAAAATGGCGTTCCCTCAGTCACTCCGTTTGTGAATGCTGCTGATGTGAAGAGATTCAAGCAACTCGATTCTGAAGCGAAGAATATCATATGTGGCCATCTGAGCAAAGGACAATACGGCAGAGTGAGTGCCCTGGAAACTGCCAAGCTGATTTGGGACAGACTGTCAAAGTCAACGAAGGAGTCTCAACTTAACATGACTCCCGAGTTGATGTTCTTCGCAATCTCTTCATCCTCTTCAAAAGACTCGACAACGAAAATGTTCAGCAAAACTTCGATCGCCTCACTGACATCTCAAATGAGCTTCAAGCACTTGGTGCCACTGACATCACCGACCATGAGGTGGTGAAGAAATTGCTGAGATCACTTGATTCTTCATTAGACACCCTTGCACTGATGATTCAAGAGCGAGCTGATTATAAGTCACTTGATCCCGCTGATATCCTCGAGAGGCTAAATACTCATGAGTTCCAGCTTGCTGAGAAGAGAGATCTCTATGGACCGAGCTACGGAAGTTCACGTGCATTGAAGGCCAAGGCAGTATCTGAGTTCGAAGCTGAAGATTCTGGTAGCAGCCTTGGTGAGGGAGTCCTGGACTAGGGGGTGTCCAGATAGCTGAACTATCATCATCGGCCGGGCTCCAAGACTATGAAGATACAAGATTGAAGACTTCGTCCTGTGTCCGGATGGGACTTTCCTTGGCGTGGAAGGCAAGCTTGGCAATACGGATATGTAGATCTCCTACCATTGTAACCGACTCTGTGTAACCCTAGCCCTCTCCGGTGTCTATATAAACTGGAGGGTTTTAGTCCGTAGGAGGACAATCACAACAACAATCATACCATAGGCTAGCTTCTAGGGTTTAGCCTCCTTGATCTCGTGGTAGATCCACTCTTGTACTACCCATATCATCAATATCAATCAAGCAGGAGTAGGGTTTTACCTCCATCGAGAGGGCCCGAACACAGGTAAAAACATCGTGTCCCTGTCTCCTATTACCATCCGCCTAGGCGCACAGATTGGGACCCCCTACCGAGATCCGCGGTTTGACACCGACATTGGTGCTTTCATTGAGAGTTCCTCGTGTCATTACCGATAGGCTTGATGGCTCCTTCGATCATCAACAACGACGCAGATCAGGTGAGACCTTTCTCCTGGACAGATCTTTGTATTCGGAGGCTTTGCTGCTGAGCCAATTATGCAGCCATCCGGAGCAGATCGAAAGCTATGCCCCTGGCCATCAGGTCAGATTTGGAAGCCTAAACTTCACGGGTGACGTCCGCGGAGACTTGATCTTCGATGGATTCGAGCCACTGCCGAGCGCGCCGCACTATCTCGATGGGCATGATTTAGCTCTGCTGCCGGACAGTGCCCTGGAGGCCGCACATGAGTCCGCTCCGATCCTTAATTCGGAGCCGACCGCGCAGATCGGGGATGGGTGGCTAGACACCGCCTCGGGGGCTGCAACCTCTACGGTGATGGAGCCGAATACTGACTTTGTCCCTTGTGAGGCTCGTGACTCCGAGGTGCCGGACTCCTCGCCGGACTCCGAACCTCCCTCGCCCCTCCAATCGAATCCGATTGGGCACCGATCATGGAGTTCACCGCCACGGACATCTTTCAACACTCACCTTTTGGCGACATCCTAAATTCGCTAAAGTATCTCTCACAATCAGGAGAGCCCTGGCCGAATTGCGGTCAGGATGGTTGGGATGCGGACAACGAAGAAATTCAAAGCCCACCCACCACCCACTTTGTAGCCACTGTCGACGATCTAACCGACATGCTAGACTACGACTCCGAAGACATCGACGGTATGGACGACGATACCAGAGACGACCAAGAACCAGCGCCTACGGGGCACTGGAAGACCACCTCGTCATATGACATATTCATGGTGGACATCCCAAAGGATGGGAATTGCGAAGAAGCAGCAGAGGAAGACTCCTCCAAGAAACAGCCCAAGCGCCGGCGTCAGCGGCACCGCTCTAAATCCCGGCACAGCAAGATTAGAGATTCCGGCACCGGAGATAATAACACCCCAGAGAGTGCCGAAGACAACTCCCTCCAGCAAGATTCAGCACAGGAGGACGGAGAAGCCAGCCCTCACGAGAGAGCGGCAGGCGAAGAGGTAGAGGATGATAATTACATGCCTCCCTCCAGAGACGAGGTAAGCCTCAACGACAGCGAATTCATCGTGCCCGAGGATCCCGTCGAACAAGAGCGTTTCAAGCGCAGGCTAATAGCCACGGCGAACAGCCTAAAGAAAAAGCAGCAACGACTTAGAGCCGATCAAGACCACGCTAGCCGACGGATGGATGAAGTCCTTGTGGCAAGAGTATGAACTCGAACGCCCCTCCAAAAGCTACCCCAAACGCAAGTTGCTCCCCCGATTAGAGGAGGAGGCATATAAACCTGCATCACCAGAGCACAATACGGCTGACTGACCACCTCGTGGCCGCGACAGAGAGGCCTTTAGGCCCTCCATTAGAACCGTACCCCGGCACCGCACGAAAAGCACAAGGCCACATGGGAATGCTCCGGACTTGCGAGACATATTGGAGGATAAGGCAAGACAATCAAGATCGATCTACGAACCGCGTGGGCTCCCCATGGCACGCAACGACAACCGTCGCGCTGGACACAGCAAGTCTGGCCGGGCCGAACACAGTAGACAAAGCTCGTTTGACCTACGTCGTGATATAGCCCAATATAGAGGCGCCGCACACCCACTATGCTTCACAGATGAAGTAATGG
This sequence comes from Aegilops speltoides, assembly GCA_021437245.1. Classification (NCBI taxonomy): domain Eukaryota; kingdom Viridiplantae; phylum Streptophyta; class Magnoliopsida; order Poales; family Poaceae; genus Aegilops; species Aegilops speltoides. Next base: position 349,281,767 of record CM038147.1, read on the forward strand.
ATCATCAAATCCCTGAAGGGTTTAAACCCGTGAACATTGAATCCTACGATGGCACAACAGACCCCGCGGTTTGGATCGAAGACTATCTCCTTCATATCCACATGGCCCGCGGTGACGATCCTCACGCCATCAAATATCTCCCACTCAAGCTTAAAGGACCAGCTCGGCATTGGCTCAACAGCTTGCCAGCAGAATCAATTGGGTGTTGGGAAGACCTGGAAGCCGCATTCCTTGACAACTTCCAGGGCACATATGTGCGACCACCGACGCCGATGACCTAAGCCACATAATTGAAGCGGACGAGTCGGCAGACGATTCTCGACACGGTTCTTAACAAACAAAAATCAAATCGTCGATTGTCCGGATCGAGAGGCTCGCAGCCTTCAAACATAACATCCATGACGAATAGCTGGCCCGGCACCTAGGACAGGAAAAGCGAAATCCATGGCAGCCCTCACATCACTTATGACCCACTTCGCGGAGAGGATAGCTGGCTAGCCCGCATAACAACCTCAAAAAAATTCGCGGATCGGATACCAAGGACCGCAATGGCAGGTCGCGTCGCAACAATAATAAACACGCGTTAACGGCGATAACACCGAGGATACGGCGCCAACGCCGGATTCAGAGGCTCTAAACCGGTCGTGGAAAAAGCCATTCAAAAGAACCACTCCGGGTCCGTCCAATTTGGACCGAATACTCGACCGCTCTTGCCAGATACATGGCACCCCCGAAAAACCAACTAATTACACCAGCAGGGATTGTTGGGTATTCAAGCAGGCAGGCAAGTTAATTGCCGAAAACAATGACAAGGGGCTGCATAGCGATGACGAGGAAGAGACCCGGCCGCCGAACAATAGGGGACAGAAGGGTTTCCCCCCACAAGTGCGGACGGTGAACATGATATACGCGACTCACATACCCAAGAGGGAGCGGAAGCGTGCACTCAGGGACGTATACGCGATGGAGCCAGTTGCCCCGAAGTTCAACCCATGGTCCTCCTGCCCGATCACTTTCGATCGAAGGGACCACCCCACTAGTATCCGCCACGGCGGATTCGCTGCATTGGTTTTAGACCCAATCGTCGATGGATCTCACCTCACTAGAGTCCTGATGAACGGCGGCGGCAGCCTGAACCTGCTTTATCAGGATACAATGTGCAAGATGGGCATAGACCCCTCAAGGATTAAACCCACAAATACGACCTTCAAAGGCGTCATACCAGGTGTAGAGGCCAATTGTACAGGCTCAATTACACTGGAAGTGGTCTTCGGATCCCCGAATAACTTCCGAAGCAAGGAGTTAATCTTTGATATAGTCCCGTTCCGCAGCGGCACCATGCTCTGCTCGGGCGAACCGCGTTCGCAAAGTTCAACGCGGTGCCGCACTACGCATACCTCAAGCTCAAGATGCCAGGCCCTCGAGGAGTCATTACGGTCAACGGAAACATTGAACGCTCCCTCCGAACGGAGGAACACACAGCGGCTCTCGCGGCAGAAGTATAGAGCAGCCTCTTAAGGCAATTTTCGAGTCCGGCCGTTAAGCGACCGGACACGGCCAAACGCGCCCGGAGTAACCTACAACAAGACCACTTGGCACGTTCCGAGCATGTGTAGCAATGCGACCCCAACCCCAGCCCTCACAAAATTGCAAGACTGGTCCTTCGCGTACATCATTACGCTCTGGAGATACCATGGGCATAGGGGGAGGGGCACGACCACGACAGGCCCAGAGTGCGGCTCAACCACACCAGGGGCTCCCAAGTGTGTCGCTCTTTTTCTTTTTTTTCTTACCCATAGGACTCCGTCCACCAGAGGCCCTGTCCGGCAGTAGACCTGCCGGACTCACGATGCAACAGCCAGGGGAGGAGAAAGGCTATGACAAGTATACAGGTGGTCTCCATTACGAGCATTAAATCCGTTTTATACACCATTCCGCAGCCTACCCCTGGAGGGGGACATGTCTAATAGTCCTATCCCTTGCTTACCGCACTATTTGTATCGTTCTGCATTCATAGCAGTATTTCTTGAATAAACAATGCATCGCTTTTTGCTTATAACTGCATTTCTTTCTTATATATGTTCATTTATGACATGTTGCATCCGTACACTTTGGTACGGCTAAATACACCTGAGGGCTTAAGTTCCCCACATTATGGTGTGATAAGTCCGAACACTTTCACAAGTGCGGCACCCGAACTTATAGCATTATATGCATCGGCTCGAATCATGTCTTGGGTCAATAGTTGGGTTTGCCGGCTCCCATGTTTTGGTACCTTACGTTCCGTTGTATCGGCTAAGGTAGCTTTGGGAGAACCACTACGATTGCGCCCGGTTGAGCTGGGCGGCGCCTCGGTGGAAAGCTAAACCGGCCGTCATGATAAGGCGAGAGCTGGTAGCTGTTCGAGAGGTTTTTTCAAGTCTCTAAAGACTTATGCCGCTTAGAGCGAGGAACCGGCTTTGCCCGGCCCAGGCGTGGATAGCGCCCCGAACTCGGTCTTCCGAACACTAGGGGCTTCGCCGAAATTTAAAATTATAGAATTCTATGGCTAAGTGAGAGTGTTGAAGCATTATAAGTCCGGTTGCCTTGTTCATTGTGTTGAGCGCCTCCCTAGACGGACCCAAACATGGGAACAAGAGCGCTCAAGTTTATCCCGAACACCCCAGCACTAGTGGCATGGGGGCTGAAGCCGACGACTTGCCATCTCTCAGATTTGATAAGCGACCGCACAGAAGGTAATATTTTAAATTAACAAGTGTTGCTTAGCGCATATAAACAAAGTTTTCAGCGCACAGGATAACAAAATGCGAGTCTACTCAAATATTAGATCTTTGGAGCACTCACCCGCAATCATGTGGGCACCCTTCAGGACACTCTTATAATACATTTCGGGCATACGATACTCCTTGCCAGCCGGCGGCGCGTCCGTCAGCAGCTTCTCGGCGTCCATCCTGCCCCAGTGCACTTTTGCGGGCAAGGGCCAACAGGCACCTCAATACAAAGTGGAGTGCTTGACGACCTCAATCCAGGGACACGCGTCCACCAGCCACCGCACCAGGCCAAAGTAGCTCCCAAGCATGGCCTCCTTAGGCCACAGCCGAACTATGAGGCCCTTCATGGCATGTTTGGCTACCTTGTGGAGCTCGACCAGCTGCTTCAGCTGGTCGCTAAGGGCCGGATGTCCGGCCTCAAAGATCTTGAGACCGAAGACCTTCTCCGTCGAGCTCCCCTCCTTGGCCCGGTAGAAAGCGATGGCATCGGACACGCTGCAGGGCAGATCTGCGAACGCTCTTGGAGAGCTCCGAATTCGGGTAAGTAATAGGTAATTCACATTCACATGCTTGCTTTGCATGAAAAATGCCTTACCCGCCGCTATCTTCTTCAACGCCTCGATTTCCTGGAGGGCCTTGTGGGCTTCGGCCTTAGCAACTTTGGCACTCTCAAGAGCCGATGCAAGCTCGGACTCTCGAGTCTTTGAGTCGCGCTCCAAGCCCTCATGTTTTTCCATGAGAGCCTGGAGCTCTTGCCGCACCTCCGCCACCCGCGCCTCCTGCTTCTCTCGCTCGGCTTGCTCCACGGCTGCATTGCGTTCGGCCGCGGACACCGCCTCCTTCAGGGTCGCCACTTCGTTCGTGGCCCCTGGAGTACCCACGTTATCCTTGTTATCTCTCTTGCAACCAAATCCTTTTCTGTAAGGTCCAAATTTAATATGGTGTTACTCACCTTCATTATCCTCGAGCTGCTTCTTGGCACGGTCGAGCTCGCTCTCGGACCGCTCGAGGTTCTGCTTCAAAGCTTTGACCTCCAAGTCGGTCTGGCAGAGGTCGTGCGCAGCCTACAATCCCATATTGACATATTTTTCAGAACTCCTGCGTATATCTTTTTAGATCCTCAGTCCGTCTTTTCTTTCCGAACACCGAACCAAGCATCAGGGGCTACTGTCTATGCGGTATTATATTACATATCTTAAAATTCTTACCTCAAAGCCTGTTAGAAGGCTGCTGCAGGCTTCGGTCAGCCCGCTCTTGGCAAGCTGAACCTTCTGAATCACCGCACTCATGACAGTGCGGTGTTCTTCTTCAATGGAAGCGCCTTTGAGTGCCTCCAGCAAGTTATCCGGCGCCTCCGGTTGGACAGAGGCCGCCGGCATCACAGTCTTGCCCTTCTTACGAAGGGGCCGCTCGCCGGACTCCGGAACCACTGCAGGTTCCAGTGCGGAGTCCGGCGCAGAGTCCGGGAGGTTGCCTTGCGGCACCTCCGGGGCCTCCTCCTCCTCGCGGGTCCCTTCCCGGGATCCCACCTCGGTGACCTCAGCGTCACGGGGGGTCGAGGCAGTCGGGAGAGAATCCATATCCAACGTGTCCAAGGATCCTCTCGACGAAGTGGGAAGATCGTCCTTGGCCGGACTACAGGTTGCATGCGGCATTAAAAAGACACCGTGTGGCAAAAAGAAAAATTATAAATTATCTAGGAGTCCGGATACTTACGATCTCGCCAGGGGCTTGGCCCTTGAGGGCCACTCCTCGTTGTCGTCGCCAATGTTGGCAGAGCAGTCCGGGGGAAGGGTCCTTCCCTTCTTGGACCCTTCGGCCTCCCTCGTTGGGGAGGCTTTCCTCTTCTTCTCTCCCCCTGCTGGGGGAGAGGCCTCTTTCTTCTCCTCCTCGTCTTCGGGGGAGGAGTCCGCCTCGGAGTCATCGGACGATGAGTCCCATATCACCTGACGCCAGCAACTCCTTCGAGTTCCCGTGGCCTTCTTCTTGGCCTTCTTCTCCGGCACCACGTAAAGTGCCGGGACCAGCAGCCCCGTTAAACAGGCATCCATTGGGTCTTCTGGAAGGGGAGCCGGACAGTTTACCTGTCCGGACGTCTTCTGTCAGTCCTTTTAAAGGCATTGGGAGTTTAGATCCCACATAGAATCAAACTATGGAAAAAATGAGTGTCCCATAAAGGACGACATAGCTTACCTCGCCGGCCGGCGCTGCGTCCTGAATCCGCGATCTTCGGTCGCGGATGCGGGAGCTTCGGCGCCCTTGAACAACACCCTCCAGGCAGCTTCGTACGTCGTGTCGAAGAGCCCGCTCAAAGTCGGTGCTATGCGGATCAAACTCCCACAAATTGAAGGCCGCTGCTGGCGAGGAGAATCCGTGGACGAGCATGACTGGATCACATTGACAAGCTTAAGCTTCTTGTTCACGAGTGCGAAGACAGATCGAGTCGGTCGGCTCCTCGAACTGCCCCAAAGCAAGCCCTTCTCTTTCGAGGAGGTGAGCTGCATGGGGATGCCAGATCCGAATTCGGGGGTCGCTGCCCATTTAGGATCATGTAGCTCGGTGATGTAGAACCACCCTGATTGCCACCCTTTGATGGATTCCACGAAGGCACCCTCAAGCCAAGTGACGTTGGGCATTTTGCCCACCATGGCGCCTCCGACTCCGCTTGGCTGCCCTTCACAACCTTGACTTGACATTGAAGGTCTTTAGCCACAAGCGAAGTGGGGCTGGATGCAGAGGAAGGCCTCGCACACGACGATAAACACCGAGATGTTGAGGATGAAGTTTGGCGCCAGATCGTGGAAGTCCAGGCCGTAGTAGTACATGAGCCCCCGGACAAAGGGGTGAAGTGGGAAGCCCAGTTCACGGAGGAAGCGGGAAGAAATCGACCCTCTCATGGGGCACTGGGGTGGGGATGAGCTGCCCTCATCAGGCAGCCGGTCTTGTGATGTCATTTGGACAGGTATCCGGCGCTGTGTAGCTTCTCGATGTGCCCCTCCGTAACGGAAGAGGCCATCCACTTGCCTCCCGCTCCGGACATGGCTGGAGGAGGTTGAGGTGAGATGAGCGGACTTGGGCACTGGAGCTCAAGTGCGCGGAGATGGATAAGCAAAGGAGGAAGAAGGCGTGGGTAAAAGAGGTGGATCCTAATCCCCTTATATATGGCGGACGAAAACTATGCGTCCCCACCGGCCTGGTAAAACTCGCTTATCTTCTAAGCGCCACAATCAATGGCGCGGTTGGGTTACCCACGTCCGTATTGATGGGAATCCCGGAATAAGGGGAACACGACCTCTGCTTCGACAAGACGTGCCAAGGAAACCGCTTCACTAAAACGTGCTGAGGTGGTATAATAAAAACGATTCAAGTAAAGGCTTGGTAGTGGTGTCACGTCACGCCACAAAATACGTCAGCAGATTGAACTTGTGTAAATATTATTCTCTCTAGGTGGTATGTGGAATTTATTTTGCAGAGCCGGATACTATCCTGGTGTTCACAATCTTCTATGAATTATTCGGAGGAGGAACCCGCCTTGCAATGCCGAAGAAAATATGCGCGCCGGACTCATCGTCATTGAAGCCTGGTTCGTGGACTCTTGAGGAATCTGGACTAGGGGTGTCCGGATAGCGAACTATCATCATCGGCGGACTCCAAGACTATGAAGATACAAGATTGAAGACTTCGTCCCGTGTCTGGATGGGACTTTCCTTGGCGTGGAAGGCAAGCTCGGCAATACGGATATGTAGATCTCCTACCATTGTAACCGACTCTGTGTAACCCTAGCCCTCTCCGGTGTCTATATAAACCGGAGGGTTTTAGTCCGTAGGAGGACAATCACAACAACAATCATACCATAGGCTAGCTTCTAGGGTTTAGCCTCCTTGATATCATGGTAGATCCACTCTTGTACTACCCATATCATCAATATCAATCAAACAGGAGTAGGGTTTTACCTCCATCGAGAGGGCCCGAACCTGGGTAAAAACATCGTGTCCCTTGTCTCCTGTTACCATCCGCCTAGACACATAGTTCGGGACCCCCTACTCGAGATCCGCCGGTTTTGACACTGACACTTGGTGATCCTGAAGAATTGAGCCAGGAGCTAGCAATGCTCGTGAGGAAATTTCAGAAGTTCTATCGCCGCGGTCGTTTTGGAAAGTCTTCATGAAATGATGATTCCTCGTCTCGTGACTACAAAAAGAGAACTTGCCACCAATCAAGAAACCTGGTCACTATATGTCTGATTGTCCTCTCTGGGAAGAGGAATCAAAGAAGAAGAAGTACAAAGATGACGATTCTAATGACTCAAAGAAGAAGAAGAAATCTTCAAAGTCTTCATCATCAAAATCTTTAAAGTCTTCATCTCAAGAGAATAGCAGTTCCAAGAAGGCTCGGGGCATTCATTGGCAAGGAAATGGACTCTGAAGCGGGATCTGAGGATAATGTGGAAGGGGAGGAATCTAAGTAATCAGACTCGGGTGTGCCTAGCCTAGCTCTCGCTACTCTTTACGTCAGCAAGTCCATCTTCAACACTTAAGAAAATGACCTCCCCAACTCTACTGACAAGAGCGTCAATGACTATGCTCCCACCTAATGTTTATGGAAAAAGGTTCCAAGGTACTCAAACATTCCCCCTCCGACTCTAGTGAGGATGAATCTGATGACAATCTCAAGCCTAGCTACTCGAAACTTGCTAAAATTGCTGTTAAACAACAGAAGGCTTTAGAAAAGATTCAAAATCAATTAGACAGAAGCGATGACCTGTTGGGTGAGGAATTGAATCGAACCAAGACTCTGTCAGATAATCTTCAGAGACTTCAAACAAAGTTTTACAACCTTTAAAATCATCATAACATTCTCTTAACTGATCATGAGAAGCTTTCTTATGAATTTCTTCAGAGAAAGCAAGATCTTGAGAAGTTAAAAGCGAGTTATGAAGATCTTCAGAAGGAAAACGATTCATTGCTTGCTCAACAGACTAGTTCCGCTCAGGAAGAATATATTCCACCATGTCTGAAATGCATTGAGCGTGAATCTGCTAATTCATCACCTGAATGTTCAAATGCTTCTATTGCTGCAAATTCTTCAACTGTCTCTGTGGTCACAAATTCCTCATCTGAGGATACGACATGTATCACTGATGATAATGCAGGGCTGAAGGAATTTTATGTGACAGGCATTTACAAAAGCCTCAAAGGGCATCAAACTCTATGTGATTTGCTCAAAAAGCAGATCTTGAACAGGAACCCTAGGAAAGAGGGTATTGCCTTTGAGAGGAAACTCAATGCTGATGGGACCTACTGGAAACCTGAGAAGTATCCCAAAACCTCATGGGTTGCTGCGAAAGGACCTCCTGAAGATCCATGCACTTTATCTGGCTTTACTTGTGATTCTTCATATTCCTCTAATGAGTCATTTGACTCCAACTATAAACTGTTCAAGAATTAGAATGGTGAAGTATTTGCTCAATATGTTGGAACTAACTACAGGAACGGTCCCCCTATGAAGAAAATCTGGGTTCCTAAAATGTGCCTTGAAAATCTTCAGGTGAATGTCATCATGACACCACCCATGAAGAATAGGAACCCTAGGTCAAACTCTTCATATGGATCAAAATCTTCATATGGATCCAAGTCCTCATATGGACCAAATTCTTCATCTGGATCAAATTCCTCACATGGATCAAAATGCTCATATGAACATAATCGTCCTAACACTTGTGTTTCGCAGTGAAAGTCTAAAGGTTATGAATATGTGCATTATTCTTCAAACCATTATGTTCATAAGTCCTCGAAAAATTTCTCTGCTTATTCATACGCTTATCCTAACCACTCTTCTGTGAAACAAAGTGCACTAGCTTCTATGCCATCTTTTTGTTATGGAGATCGCAGAATGATGAACTCTTTGCCATCCCTCCAGATGTGGGTGGTGAAGAAAAAGAACTAATCTCTTATGCAGAGTCAGGTCTCCAGACGAGATCATCTGAAGAATTTGCTGGAGACCTGAATATGCTTGAAAGGACGCAAGCAAATCATGAATAAATGAATCATTCATTTCTCACGTCCTCATACTATTATATATGTTACTGTTGATGAAATTGATATCATATTCTTCACTAATGAAGTATATGGGTTCGTAAGTTGCACTAATTCATCCGCAGGATGAACAACCCAAAGCTACTGAGTGGGTCCTCGACAGTGGATGTACAAATCACATGACTGGTGACAGGAACTTGTTGATGGACACTGATTTGTCACCATCTCATCTGAAGCATATCACCTACGCTGAGAAAGCAAAAGCAAGGTATTGGGTCTAGGTAAGATTGCAATGTCAAAGGATAGACACATGGACAAAGTCATGCTTGTCGAGTCCTTAGGATTCAACCTCATGTCTGTCTCAATGCTTTGTGATCTTGATATGGTTGTTGTCTTTGGCAAATGTCATTGCATTGTGCTAATGGAATCTGACTCCAAAGTCTTTGAAGGGTTTAGGAAAGGAGACTTGTATATTGTTGATTTCTCTGCAGGACCACAGCCTGCCACATGTCTACTTGCAAAAGCTTCATAATGCTGGCTATGGCATCGACGACTTGGTCATGCTGGGATGAGGAACTTGCATACTCTTGCGAAGAAGAAGCATGTCATTGGCATCGAGGGTGTCAAATTCCTCAAAGATAATCTTTGTGGGGCTTGTGAGGTTGGAAAGATCACCAGAGCCAAGCATCCCTCGACGACTATCATGACCACTTCTCTTCCCTTTGAATTACTTCGTATGGATCTCTTTGGCCCTACTCATTATGCCACGTTCTCTAGTTCTGCATCATTATATGGCTTTGTCATAGTTGATGACTATTCTCGTTACACATGGGTGCATATCATCACTTACAAAAATGAAGTGCAGGAAGTCTTCAGACAATTTTCGTGAAGGGCTTCCACTAACTTCAATGTGAAGATCAAGCATATTAGGAGTGATAATGGAACCGAGTTCAAGAACACTAGCCTCAATGAATATCTTGATATGCTTGGTATTACTCATGAATTATCTGCTCCTTATACTCCTCAGCAGAATGGCGTCGTGGAGTGCAAGAATTGACTCTTGTTGAGATGGCTCGCACCATACTTGATGAATACCAGACACCTCAGCGCTTCTGGCCTGAAGCAATTGATACTGCGTGCCATCTCATCAACAGGGTATATCTTCACAAATTCTTCAAAAAGACCTCATATGAACTCCTCACTGACAAGAAACCCAATGTAAGTTATTTCAAAGTCTTCGGTGCTAAATGCTGGATTAGAGATCCTCACCATCACTCTAAATTTGCACCGAAAGCACACGAGCGTTTTATGCTAGCTTACGGAAAGGAATCGCACACCTACAAAGTCTTCAACATCAATCATCACAAGATTGTTGATGTGCGGTTTGATGAAACTAATGGCTCACAAAGAGAGCACATACCTCCTGTGATAGATGAAATGTCACCTGAGGAATCCATCAAGTTCAAAGCTACTGAGGACATCATCCCTACCGAAGAATCTACTGAAGAAGTCATTCCGGATCGTGAAGAAAATCCCGCTGGTGCTGCTGAAGAAACTGGTCCTGAAGAAATTGTTGGGCCTAAGCAAAGTCGTCAACCCGCATATCCTTGTGTTGCAAACGAAGTGTGGATCGAGAAGATCATCGATGACATCAACGCACTAGGTCCTCTCACACGCTCAAAAGCTTCACATTTATCTATTTTTTGTGGGCATGTTGCATTTGTCTCTATCACAGAGCCCACTAAAGTTGATGAAGCATTCATGGAATCTGAGTGGATTCAAGCCATGCAAGATAAATTGCATCAATTCGAGCTCAACAATGTGTGGGAGCTTGTCAAGTGATCAGACCCTCGCAAGCACAACATCATCGGTACCAAATGGATCTACCGCAGCAAACAAGATGAAAATTGCCTTGTGGTGAGGAATAAGGCTCGTCTTGTAGCTCAAGGCTACACATAGGTTGAAGGAATTGATTTCAATGAAACTTTGGCACCTGTTGCTAGACTTGAGGCTATTCGCATATTGCTTTCTTAAGAAACCATCATAATATCATCTTACATCAAATGGATGTGAAAGTGCATTCCTCAATGGTAAGCTTGAGGAAGAAGTATATGTTGCTCAACCACCAGGTTTTGAGGATCCAAAATTTCATGTTCACGTCTACAGACTCAACAAGACCCTCTATGACCTCAAGCAAGCACCTCGGGCATGGTATGACACACTCAGGGAATTCCTCATGAAGAAAGGCTTCAAACCCGGTTCACTTGACCCAACTCTTTTCACCAAAACATATGATAATGAATTATTCGTGTGCCAAATATATGTTGATGATATTATCTTTGGGTGTACTAACCAACGTTATAGTGATGAATTTGCCTATATGATGAGTGAAGAATATCAAATGTCTATGATGGGAGAATTGAAATTCTTCTTAGGTCTTCAAATTCGTCAACAATACAATGGCATTTCATATCTTAGGAGAAATACCTCAAGGATGTGTTGAGGAAATTCAGCATGCAAGATTGCAAAGGCGTCAAAATCCATATGCCCACAAATGGCCATCTATGCACTGATGAAAATGGGAAAGACTTCGATCAAAAGGTATACTGCTCCATGATTGGCTCTTTATTGTACCTATGTGCATCTAGGCCGGATATTATGCTTAGTGTTTGCATGTGTGCCCGATTTCAAGCTTCACCGAAGGAATCACACCATAAGGCTGTGAAGCATATTCTTCGATATCTAGCTCACACACCAAAACTTGGATTATGGTATCCCAAGGGCTCTTCCTTTGATCTCATTGGATATTCAGAATCTGACTATGATTGTGATCGGGTGGATCGCAAGTCAACGTCAGGCACATGTCATTTCCTTGGACGATCCTTGGTATGTTGGTCCTCGAAGAAGCAGAACTGCATATTACTCTCCACTGCAGAAGCTGAGTACATTGCTACTGGATCTTGCTGTGCTCAATTGCTATGGATGAAGCAAACCCTGAAGAACTATGGCATCAATGTGAAGAATGTGCCACTCTATTGTGACAATCCGAGTGCTATCAAGATTGCTCACAACCCAGTTCAGCACTCGAAGACAAAGCACATCCAGATTCATCATCATTTTCTTCGTGACCATGTGTTGAAGGGCGACATCTCCATCGACCACGCAAATACTGAAGACCAGCTGGCCAATGTCTTCACAAAGCCCTTGGATGAGAGGAGATTTAGCAAGTTGCGGTGCGGGCTAAATATCCTAGAATCTTTGAATGTTCTTTGAACAGGACACATCCTAACACTTATGCTGACTTGATGACTTAGATGTGGAACACACGAACTAACGTTTTTCTTCAATCAATGAAGACTAAACCTCTAAGTGTGAAGAAATTAATGAAGAAATTGATTCTCAGAACTCTACGACAATTGTACGCGGTGTCTAAAATCATCATTCTTATACGATGGGTTACACCACCAACCGAAGTTGAAAATCTTCAATTTGAGTTTTTCTTCATTTTTGAAATTCCTCAGGTTTTCAAATTCTTCAACTTTGCATTGTCTTCACTTCTTCCGTTGTTGTTCTTCATTGACTATATATATTCTTGAGTTTTTATGTCCTATACAATATTAACTTATTGCTAATTCTTCAAGTTGACTTTTCTGCTAAGTGAATGTGATCGGACCCTTTCCCCCTCTATGCTAAACTCAACCCAGTCTGTTCACAAATTCTTCATGTGCGTTCTATTTGAAACTCGTTTAAATTCTTCTATGTGTCCTTGTCAGCTGAAGAAATTCTGAAGGAAACTTTGAAATAATCTTATCTGAATTTTCGGCTTTTGCCGCTCAAACCGTTAGACATCCCACGATAAACTTATCTATTCACCCATGATCTCACACAATCGCCACCTCTCAGTACGTGAGTGACACATGTCACGCGAATGAGAAGGGTCAGGGGCACGTTCGTCCAATTTCCTCAGACGAGCGGCTTTTCACCTCAGCTATAAAAACCCCTCCCCTCCTCACTTGTTTTTACTCCGCTCGACCTCACTCCCTTTCTCGAGCTCTCAAAACCTAGCACTGCCGCTACTTCCATCGTCGCCGGTGAGGAAGAGCTTCACTACCTCGACCTCGTTGTCATCGTACTCACGCCGGTCGCGGATATCTTCTCTCCGCCGTTGCCGTAGACGTCTTCCTCCACCAAGTTAGGGCATGGAAGATCTGAGCTAACGAACATCTCAATCTACACTTCCAGTTCGTCGTGTTCTTCGTCAAGGGTAATTAAAAGTTACTTTTACTGCCTTTATTACTACTGATGATTTTCGTCAAATCTTCAAAAGGTGTTTATTCCTCAACTACCACACTCTAAACAGCTAGCACAAATCTTCTGCTCTTGATTTGTTTCTCTAAGTGACATTTTTCTTCATGATTCCTGAATTGTGTGAATCTCACAATCCGCACAACTCTGGAACCTAAGACAAAGAACGCTTAGTGAAATTTTTCAAGACACAACTGGTCAATTTCCTCAAACTTGTTCTGTTTTGCAAAAACTTCTGAGAACGCATATGACCTCTCCAAATTCTTCGCACCTATACTCTGTTCACAGGTACACATGTAAGCTGCTGAATCACTAGGTTCTCATCAACTTAATTCATTTGCAGCGTTCCTCGAAGAAAAGCTGCATACTTCCTCAGAGAACTCTATTGTTCAAATTCCTCAGCTGAAGAAAATTGCAGATGGTAAAAGGCCTCAGAAAGGAGGAAAGAAATTGGAAGTCAACACTGCATTTGAGATCCCTGATGACATTTACTCAGGGTACTGCACGCCTGATGAGGCAACCCATGGCAAAGAAACCAAGAATGAGCACAAAGTGCGCATACAGAGGATTGAAAGAAGATGGGCACAAGAATGGAGGGAGTACAGATATGTCACTCCCAAATATATGAAGAAATTCTCTCTTCCCCCTCCATGCTCAAGACCTCCTTTGGCACCTGGCCAAAGAGCTAACCCAACAAGCCTTAGACGTGGTGATGATTATGCTAACGAATGGGCCAGGCGACAAGCTAAGTTGGCCAAGCAGGCCAAAGTAGCAGTGAAGAAATTCAACAAAGATTTTGCTGCTACCACTACTGAGGCCACCATGAGCAAGAAGGCTATGCCCAAAAAGCCTGCTCGAAAACTGACTTCCTCAGAAATGCCCTCACGTCCAAGTTCCTCAGCAATGCCCTCACGACCAGGCTCTTCTGTGCCATCAAGGGAAATTCCTCAGGCTTCCCCAGTTCCTCAGGCTGCACCAGTTCCTCGGGTTTCAAAACCCTCAGCTCCTTCGACAAAGTCATCAGCACCTGTGCATCTCGCCTTGTGCCAAAGGACCGCAAGCATCTCAATTGCCTCAGGAGCTTCAGCAAGTTCTTCAGTTCCTCATCTGTCTTTAAAGAGCCCAACTCTGCTGAAGACTAAGGCCACTTCAGGACGAGGCATTAGACCAAGGCCTCACAAGAAACAAGTTGCTTTTCAAGTTCCTTCTGATGATGATGAGGCTGATGATGATGAATTGGCTGATATCGTCCAAGATAGACTGCAAAGGGCCGCTAGAGCTAAAGGTAGTTGTAAGTGCATCTAGTGCCACCCCTAGTTGGTTTTGGAGTATTGACGACAAAGTTGGTTGAGGGACTGATGCGTTTGTGAGAATTGCAGGATAACACATGTAGTGTCCCTCATTGATTCGGTTTACCTACCGGAGTTGACCCCTAAAAATGTATGAAGACATTGAAGACAATGGTGGTATGAGAAGATATTCATATTGAAGACTATGACATGAGAAGACATTGTGTGAAGACTATGAAGCGCGAAGACTGTGTGGTTTCGTTGTTTCCTTTTCTTCTTTATTGAGTCATAGGAACCATCGTACTATTAAGTGGGGTCCAAGTGAACTAAGTCAGAGTGGCTGAAGTGATGCTCAACTCAAATCCTATGTCTTCGAGCGAAGACAATGAGAGCAAATCTTATCCAGAGCTGGATGAGTCAGCTTTGCTTGTAGCCCAAGTAAAGTTGCCGCGTGTGTTTGAAATCTGACCATTGGAACACGTGTCAGTTCCTTAGTGACCCAGGGTCATTTTGGACAAATCAGGTCGGGTTGCCTAGTGGCTATAAATAGCCCACCCCCTACACCATAAATTGGTGGCTGCTCAGAGTTTGTGCACGGCTTTTGTCGTTTGAGAGCAACCCACCTCGAAGCATTTGAGAGAGAGAAATCCTTGCGAGGACAAAGCCCAAACACCAGAGCCAAAGACTGTTAGGCATCATGAAGTCTTTACATGCATGTGACACAAGACTTATTACACTTGAGGATGTGAATCCTCCGGCCGGTTAGGCTTCGCGTTCTGAGCATCCAAGAGTCATTGTGGATTGCGGTGAGCGAAGTCTGTGAAGGTTTGAAAGTCTCCTTGAAGACTTACAGAGTGATTGGGCGAGGACTGGGTGTCCTTAGCTCAAGGGAATAAGGTGAAGACACGGTCTTCGAGTTAAATCTCAGCCTCCCTAACCGGACGTCATAGTTGTCACAAAGAATCGAACTGGTCCAACAAATCTGTGTCTTCAACAAGCAATCGGTTCTATCCTTCCAACCTTACTTAAGTTTGTCTTCATGAAGTCATTGCTTGTCTGTGTATCTGTTTGAATTCATTGTTTGACTACTATTGTTGATTGGCTTCACACTATCTTCCATCTTGATCCTTACTACCAAACTGCTATTAGTCATGTACTTTCACATCATTACATACTTGACTATGGCTTGTTTAGGGTAGTTTATCTTCCGCTACATATCAATTAGGTTGTTTCTATTGTTTGTCTTCGAAACTCCCAGGTTTTGAAGACTTTCTTAAAAATCGCCTATTCACCCCCCTCTAGTCGATACTAGCACTTTCAATTGGTATCAGAGCAAGGTACTCCCTTGTTCTGTGTGATTCGGTTTAACCACCTGGAGTTTCAGCTATGTCGACTGCAGGGATAATCAAGGTCTCCGCTGCTTGCCTCGTGTTCGATGGAACTGAATATCCCTACTGGAAGAATAAGATGTGCATGCATCTTGAAGCCATTGATGTCGACCTCTGGTATGTCGTCAAGAATGGCGTTCCCAAAACTGGTGAAGGTGTCACCCCCACTGATGTCAAGAAGTTCATTCAACTGGACTCTACTGCAAAGAACATCATCTGTGGTCATCTGACCAGAGGACAGCATGGCCATGTGAGTGCTCTGGAAACGTCGAAACTAGTCTGGGACTGGCTATCCAAGGTCAACGAAGGCGTCTCAACCCAGAGAGATCAAAGAATCAGTGTTCTTCGCAACCTCTTCAACCGCTTCAAGAGAAACGACAATGAGAATGTCCAGCTTACGTTTGATCGCCTCACTGGTATCACAAACGAACTTCAAGCTCTTGGCGCAACTGAGATTACCAAGCAAGAAATCATCAAGACCCTGCTGAGATCACTTGACAGCTCCTTTGACACCCTTGCCCTCATGATACAAGAACGTCCTGACTTCAAGACACTCGATCCGTCTGATATACTTGAGAGGCTCAACACACATGAGTTCCAGCTATCTAAGAAAAGAGATATCTATGGTCCAAGCTATGGCCGAACTCGTGCTTTGAAGGCAAAAGTTGTTTCCTCATCTAAAGAAGAATCTGACTGTAGTTCTGAAGATCCTGAAGACATTGGAAGGGAACTTGCTATGCTTGTGAAGAAGTTCCAGAAATTCACAAAGAAGAAAGGCTTCAGAAAGTCTTCACGATCTTGCTCATGGAATGATGAAGCTTCCACACATGATCACAAGAAGAGAACCTGCCACAAGTGCAAGAAACCTGGTCACTACATATCTGAGTGTCCACAGTGGGATAATGAGAAGAAGAAGAAGAAAAGAAAGGAATATGATTCTGATGACAAGAAGAAGAAGAAATCATCAAAGTCTTCTAAGTCTTCTTCCAAGTCTTCATCATACAAGAAGAGCTCATCTGGCAAGGCTCATGCTTTTGTTGGCAAGGAAATGGATTCAAAGGAGGAGTCTGCTTCGGAGGAGGCGGAGGTGGAGTCTGGAGAGGAGTCTGACCCTGGCGTTGCAAGTTTGGCTCTAGCCACTGCCTATGTTGCCAAGTCCATCTTCAACACTGAAGACAATGACTTCCACACCAACGCTGAAGCTAATGATGAAGATGATCCTACTCCCACCTATTGCTTCATGGCACGTGGTGCCAAGGTAAAATCATGCGATGCTTACTTCCAAACTTAAAGTGAAGATGACTCTGACTGTGAATCCAAACCCAGCGACAAAACACTTGCTAAAATTGCAACTAAACAACAAAAGGCTATGGAACATACTCAAAAACTGTTAGACAAAAGTGATGACCTGTTGGACGCTGAAATGACACGTTCACAGTCCTTAGTTGATGACATTAAAAAATCTTCATGCTAAGTACCAAGAACTTGAAGGTCGTCACGAATCGCTCTCAACAACTTATGAAAGGCTCTCCTATGATTTTCTTCAAAGGAAACAAGAGCTTGAGAAATTGAGAGCGGCTCATGAAGATCTTCAAAAGATGAATGAGTCACTTCACGCTCAACAGATCAGTTCCGCTCAGGAAGGATTTGAACCACCATGTCTAAAATGCATTGGCGTGATAATGCTACATCATTCTGTTGAATGTTCCACGCTGCTCTGTTTCATTGTCTTCACCTCTTGATGTGGTCACTTACCCTCTGCGGAGGATACCATTGCTATTGCTAATGAAAATGCTATGTTGAAGACATTGCTTGAAACAGGATGTACAAAAGTTTGAAGGGACATCGACTCTGCGATGTTCTCAAAGGCGATTCTCGAACCGAAACCCTAGGAAAGAGGGTGTTGGGTTGAAGGAAAATGAATGTTGATGGCTCGTCTTTGGAAGCCTGAAAGCGGTACCCCAAAACCACATGGGTTGCTGCAAAGGAACCTTCGAGAGATCCATCTACCTTATCTAGCTTTACTGTGTTAATCCTATTATCATTGATGAATCCTTTGATGCAAACTATAAGCTGTTCAAAAATCGAATGGTGAAGTGTTTGCGGTACATTGGTACTAAGCTGCAGGAATGGACCACCTATGAAGAAGATCTGGGTACCCAAGCAAGACATTGAGAATCTTCTGTGAATGTCATCATGACACCACCAAGGAAGAAGACAAACCCTGCACCAATAGCTTCATGTGGCCCAAAGGCTTCATCTGATACAGACTCACATGAGTCACCCTAACGCCAATGTTTCGCAGGAAATCATGCTCGGACTTATGAATATGAGCGTGTATCTTCGAACCACTATGTTCATAGGACTAAGAACTTTTCTGCTTATTCATATGAGTACCATTCATCTCCTGCAAGGCTATTTGCTAGGGCTTCAAAGCCAAAATTCTCAGATGCTGCACTTAGACTCATTGCTTCTAAGCCCCCACTGAAGATGTGGGTGGCAAAGAAGAACTAACTCTCTTTTGCAGAAAACGGACTCCTGCCAGCAATCAATGGCGTCCGATACTATTGCTGGGGACCTAAAAATCGTTGAGGACGCACCATGAAATGTCATTCTATATGCTTCACATCTGAATTTCATATCAGTCATACTATGTCCTAACCTTGATATAAGATGTGACTGTATCTATATGTGTCAAATGCTTATGCTTCACAACAATCGTGTGAAGCCTATCCTCCTAACTGCACTGTAGGGTACATCACCAAAAGCTTCAGAATGGATTATGGACAGTGGATGCACAAATCATATATTTGGTGATCAAGTCTTCTCATGGACTCAACCTTACGTCCATCCGACAAAAGTCACATTACATTTCTTGACCTTTGGTAAAAGCAAGGTATTTGGTCTAGGTAGAGTTGCAATCTCAAAGGATCAACACATGGATAAAGTGATGCTTGTTGAATCCTTGGTTTCAACTTAATGTACATCTCAATGCTTTGTGACTTGAACATGATTGTGATATTTGGCAAATATCGTTGCCTTGTACTAATGGAATCTGACAAATCTCTGGTCTTTGAAGGGTATCGAAAAGATGATCTATACATGGTAGATTTCTCAGCAGGTCCACAGCTTGCCGTATGTCTTCTCACAAAAGCTTCAAAATGCTAGCTCTGGCATCGAAGGCTGGGACATGCTGGCATGAGGAACTTACACTCACACGTCAAGAAGAAGCATGTCATTGGCATCGAGGATGTCAAGTTCAAGAAGGATCATCTGTGTGGTGCCTGTGAAGCTGGAAAGATGACAAGGGCAAAGCACCCCTCGAAGACAATCATGACAACATCTCAACCCTTCGAGCTGTTACACATGGACTTATTTGGACCTACTCACTACTCCACCCTCACAACAACTGCCTGTCTCTATGGCTTCGTCATTGTTGATGACTACTCAAGATACACATGGGTTCATATAATTCTGTACAAGACTGAAGTGCAAGATGTCTTCAGACGCTTTGCAAATCGAGCAATGAACAATTATGGTGTGAAGATCAAGCACATCAGAAGTGACAATGGCACTGAATTCAAGAACACTGGACTTGATCTGTATCTGGATACAATGGGAATCACTCATGAGTTCTCTGCTCCGTACACACCTCAGCAAAACGGCATTGTTGAGCGCAAAAACAGAACCCTCATTGAGATGGCTCGAACAATGCTAGATGAGTACAAGACACCAAGAAAGTTTCGGCTGAAGCTATTGATACAGACATGTCATATCATCAACCGTGTGTACATTCATAAGCTTCAACAAGACATCATATGAGCTACTTATCGCAAGAAGCCAAACGTCCATTTCTTGAGTATTTGGAGCAAAATGCTGGATCAAGGATCCCCATCACAAGTCGAAATTTGCACCTAAGGCTCACGAAGGCTTCATGCTTGGCTATGGAAAGGATTCACACTCCTACAGAGTCTTCAACCTTTATATATACAAAATCGTTGAAACTGTGGATGTAAAATTTGATGAAACCAATGGTTCACAGAGAGAGATTCTGCCAAGTACACTTGATGAAGCTCCTTCAAACAAGGCAATCAAGCTGATGGGAACTAGTGAAATCATGCCCTCTGAAGCACAGCCTAAAGAGGAATTATCATCTCTGCACCAAATCAACCTGAAGACAATGCTCAGTCCGAAGACAACCCTCCCAAAGATGACAATGAACAGCCAGAGCAAAACCTTCGTCTTGTTCATCCTCGTGTTGCAAATGAAGTTCAAATAGAGAAGATAATTGACAACATCAATGCACCTGGTCCGCTCACTCGATCAAGAGCAACACAGCTAGCAAACTTCTGTGCGCACTTTTCATTTGTGTCAATATTAGAACCCAAGAAAGTTGCTGAAGCTTTTATGGAACCTGAATGGATTCAAGCCATGCAAGAAGAACTTCAACAGTTCAAACTGAATAATGTCAGGAACTTATCGTTTAATTTGATCCTCGCAAGCATAACATTATTGGAACAAAATGGATATATCAAAACAAGCAAGATGAGCATGGTCAAGTCGTCAGAAACAAAGCACGTCTTGTGGCTCAAGGATATACTCAAGTTGAAGGAATAGACTTGATGAAACATTTGCTCTGTTGTTAGGCTTGAAGCTATTCATGATATCGCTAGCCTACGCTAATCATCACAATATCTTGCTATATCAAATGGATGTAAAGAGTGCATTTCTCAATGGCAAGATTGAAGAAGAAGTGTATGTCGCACAACCACCGGCTTTGAAGATCCAAAACATCCCGATATGGTGTATACAAGCTAAACAAGGCAATCAGATGGCCTCAAACAAGTCCTCGTGCTCGGTACGATACAATCAAAGACTTCAAGAGCAAAGGCTTCAAACCCGGATCCTCGATCCCCTCTCTTCACGAAGACATATGATGGTGAACTGTTTGTGTGCCAAATATATGTGGATGACATAATCTTCGACTGCACCAACCAGAAGTATAGTGATGAGTTTGGGTACATGATGCAAGAGCAATATCAAATGTCCATGATGGGTGAGCTGAAGTTCTTCCTTGGTCTTCAAATTCGTCAGCAGAGGAATGGCATCTTCATATCTCAAGAGAAATACCTCAAAGACTGTCTGAAGAAGTTTGGAATGGAAGACTGCAAAGGCTACACGACGCCAATGCCAGCCAAACACCATCTTGGTCCCGACGGCAATGGTAAAGAGTTTGATCAAAAGGTATACCGCTCCATGATTGGTTCTTTGCTTTATTTATGTGCATCTAGGCCAGATATTATGCTTAGTGTTTTCATGTGTGCTCGGTACCAAGCGGCACCAAAGGAATCGCATCACTTAGCTGTGAAGCGAATTCTTCGATATTTGGCTTACACCCCAACACTCGGATTATGGTATCCCAAGGGCTCAAGATTCGATTTGGTTGGATTCTCGGATGCTGATTATGCTGGTGACAAGGTGGATCGCAAGTCAACATCGGCACATGTCATTTTCTTGGTCGATCACTTGTCCGTTGGTCTTCAAAGAAGCGTAACTGTATCACTCTCAAGCGCTGAATCTGAATACATTCTTCTTTGGATCTGTTGTGCTCAGCTTCTATGGATGAAGCAAACTCTCAAGGATTATGGCATCAACTGAATCAAGTACCTCTCTTCTACGACAACGAGAGTGCCATCAAAATAGCCAACAATCCAGTCCAACACTCGAAGACAAAGCACATTGAAATTCGTCATCACTTTCTCAGAGATCACGTTATGAAGAAAGATATCGATATCATTCATGTCAACACTTGAAGAGCAATCGCGAGATATCTTCACAAAGCCCTTGGATGAGAAAAGGTTTTGCAAGTTACGGTGTGAGCTAAATATCTTGGAATCCTCTAATGTCCTGTGATCAGGCACACATCCTAACACTTATGCATGTTGATGACTTAGATGTGCAACACACAAAGTAAGGTATATCTTCAATCAATGAAGATTTACACTCTGAGTGTGAATACATTAACATGGAATTTGACTTCGGAGCGCCACGATAATTGTGCGCCGTGTCTGGGTCTAATACTTCCTATACGGTGGGTAACGCCACCACCAACCTTCTTTGTTTGAAGTGTTTCACTCGAGGCGTTATATTGCAATGACTTTGCATTTTGTTTGTCTTCAATTTCAATTAGTCTTCATGACTTTCTGCACTATGATGATTTGATTGCTTTCTGATATATACTAGTGTTCTGTCCTCTACAGCATTCACTTATAGCTATGTCTTCAAGATTGGATCTTTTGAACTAAGTGAATGTTATCGGACCCTAACCTCTCTATGCTTCCTATCTCAAAATCTATCTATCCAAATCATATGCATTCTGTTGAAACTGTCGAATGTCTTCTCTGCGTCCTAGTTAGCAGAAGGCAAAGAGACAAATATTTAATCTGTTTTAATGGCTTAGCTTTACTGTTGAAATCCGGAGAAGCTGGAACAACTCTCCGACATGCCTGGCGGGCGTGGGAACGTGGGACAACCCTGGGTGTGTTGCATGCTTGCCACGTACCCCTCAGATATGAACCGCCAGGGGCACCAGCGTAATTGCGATGTGTCTCTCACCTACTTATAAATACATGTCCCCTGCGGTAAAGAAATCCTTCTCCCACCTCTCCACCTCCGTCAAAACCCTAGCGCCACCGCTAGCTCGCGACGACGCCGGCGACGAAGCGCTTAGCTAATGCGATCTCGACGCCGCCCTCACGCCGCCGCGGACATCGCCCTCTCCTCCGCCGCTGCCGAGGTGTCCTCCGTCGCCAAGTTAGGGCATGGTGGGCTGAACTGCTCGATCTCCTATTCCTCCATCTAGCAGTTCTTCGTATGTAATTATAACTCTATTTTTACCACCTTTTGATCTTCAAGATTCATCCTGCTTACCAAAGTAGTTTCGCTCTATTCAAGCTAGATCTATTCCGTCAAGATCTCATACCGCTTAGTCGATTCACTTAGATTCCTTGTCTAGTTTGATTCCTCACTTGTACTTATTCACGGATTGGTACAAATCTGGAACCAACTCACCTATATAAGTGAATGTCTTCGCATCATGAGGTCAATATCTTCAAACTGATTTATCTTCAAAATCTTCTGAGAATGCATATGACCTCTTCCCCTTCCCTCGCATCTCTAATGCTGTCACATGTACATGTCCGTGGGAGAATCCCTTGGTTCTCATAGTCTGCATTCGTTTGCAGAATACTTACAAAGATCATATAAATTCTCCTGAAGCCTCGTTGACCTTGAAAGAAGCGCAAATCTCTGAAGCCTTTGAACGTATTGAAGCCATTCAGCTTGAAGTTCATGGCTGTAGAAAAATCAGCAAGGAAGGGTGGCAGACAGCGCAGAGAAGGAACATCTAAAGATCTGCCTAATGATTTAGCAGAACTATACAAGACAGATCCAGAAGAAAATTATCATCAGAGAAAGACGCGAATCCAATGGATTCGACGCTATTGGGCTGAGGAGTGGTTCAAGTACAAGTTTGTCACAAAGGAATATGCAGAGAAGCATGACATCAAGAGACCTTGGCGTGATATCCTCTATCGAGGCCTTCAACCCAAGAGTCGAGCTGAAGCCATTGAACAATGCTTCTATCCTTGTATGGTCCATGGGCCACAGCCAGCGAACGCAGATCCCACCTCACTACTATGGTGTCGTGATGACTCTCTCTTCAAGCGCAACTACCGATTTCTTTGTCGTGGCTTCGCCAAGAAGAACAAGAAGTCCTTGGGTTTGGACTTCAACCCAGGTCCCTCTGCTCCCCGTGCTGATGGCTCACGTGAAGCTAATCCCAATGTCATTGGCCCCTACGCCAACCTTGACGGCCTCATCACTTACATCATGGTCCAAGGCGCCAAAGTAGATCATTCCGACAATGGTGCCGACTCGATGAAGCCCCCGCTCCTCCTCCAAAGCCACGTATAAAAGAAGTCAAAGGCTTCTACCTCACCGCACCTCCAAGACTTTGCGTGCGGTTACCGCCATCGCACCTCCCCGGCCGGCAGTAATCTGAAGATCTGTCCCGTGTCTCCAAGAGAACGGACAAGAAGAAGCAACTTGTTAGAACATCTGATCAAAGAGCTTTGACTCCTGCTGCAATTCTGCATGAAGAACCCATTGATCTATCAAGTGATGAAGATCTTGCTGATGACGCTCTTGAACAGCTGATAAAGAGCAAAGAAGAAGCTGAAATCTTCAGCAACTTGCCTCTTTTTGATGTGGCCATCATTCACAATTTCATTGATGAGTGGTTCGACACCCCCAACGTCAGCTTTGAAGATTTACAGCTCCCCATTGGCCTCAGTGTCGCCTTCAATGGCGCCATTGCTTCTGAGCTAGCTCTTGCTCAGCGCATCATTGAGCTCAAGAACAAGATTGACTTTGAGAAGGCTCAGTTCAAGAAGCATGTGGCCAAGCTAAGTGTTCAAGACCTCCGCAACTTCAAAGTCATGCTCCATGAGCTTAAAGAAGCTTTTCTGAAGAAACTTCAAGAAGCTCAGGGCTCACGAGAGCGCATGAAGATTTCGGCTGACAAGTGTGTGCTTGCCTATAATGAGGCTGAGAAGCGCAAGTCACTTGGTCGTCCTGGCATTGACCCCAGGATGGCCGCAAAAAGGAAGAAAAAGCGCCCTGCTGATCAACCTGAACCTTCAAGCCAAGAAGCCCCTCACATTATCTTCCCGAGTAGCATGACTGGCTCGAAGCCAAAGGTCATCGCAACCGCTTCAGAACAGAAGAAGACGAGGGCTGCCGAGGCTGACGCCAAAAAGAGAAAGCATACTGAAGCCTCTGATGCCGCTCCATCCAAGAAGAAGCGCAAGACCAAGAAGACTAGGGCTGCTTCCACAGAGCCCTTAGTCGTTGAAACCATTTCTGTGGTTCGCCCTGTGTCAGTTCATCAAGAACGAAGAATGGTTGTCCATGAGCCTGCTACCATAGAGGCTCATGAGGCTGAAGATATTCCAGCACCTGAACCCAACGCTGCTGAAGACATTGGTCAAGATGACAATGTAGCTGATGATGAAGTTCTTCCTCAGATCGAAAATGACTTGGTATCATCGCCTGTTCGTACAAACAGCGAACTCATCAGCATTGGCCATCCATTGACGCCAATTGCTCAGGATGCTTCGTGGGCTGATCACCCACAACAACAACAAGACTCTCCCAGTACTCCCCAACAACAACGAACTACACCCCCAGTGCCAGAAGAGGATGAAGACTTTTAGGATCAGCCAACTCCATCTCCTAACTTGAAGCCAGCACTTCACAGGCTTCGCAGAGGACAAAGGCCTGAAGTCCCTCTATTGAGCGTTCCAGAAGGAGAAGTGCAACGTTCCCCAGTTGCACGGCAAGTATTTTCTGAACCTGCTCCAACTGTGAATGTCTCCGAGTCTCAAGCGCATGCTGCTAAAGACATTCCGGCTGCATCAGCCGAAGAAAATGAAGAAGCAGTACGTGTTCCTACTCCCCCAGCAATTGAAGAAGAAGCAGTTCATGATCTGAACGTGCCTGTGCCCGACCCTCCTACTCGTCAAGAGGAGGTTGACAATGTTGAGACTGCCACCACCAACGCCAATGAAGCCAGTGACGTAGTCATGGCTGACGCTAATGTGGATCCTGCACCAACAAGTGTGCCTGAAACCAATGAGGCGACTATGCCTGAAGCAAATGTGGCCCCTGAACCTGAAACCACCAATGCTGCACCTGAAACCAATGAGGATGTTGCACCTGAAGTCAATGAGGTTGCTGCACCTGAAGCAAATATGACAACTGCTCCCGAAGCACCCGTCGTGCAGCCTGACGCCTCAGCTATTGCCCCTGCTCCTGTTCTGCCACCAAGGCCTCACACCATTGAGCAAGCATACAATCACGGTCAGCTTACCACTGTCCGATGGCCTATTCTGGTGCCTCCGCCTGCTGCCTTAGGACCGCAATTCGACTATCATGTTGAGCATAGGCCTCAGGTCCAGAAGCCAAAGCCCAGGCTACCAAGGTTTCCAGGTACTGCCAACTCACCAGGGTCATTCAATGCAAATGGCTTCAAGAGCCACAATACCTTCTTTGACAGCGCCAAGAACCCCTACTGCAAGCCAAGGATTTCATCAGATCGGTTCTGGAGCTATCAGCAGAGAAACTATTACTCATGTGTACTTTATGATCAAGGGTGCATTTTCCCTCATATGCGCCTCGACACTGAAGCTATTGTTGGATTGCCGTGCTTAGAAGAAGCACTTGATTGCTTTCGCGATGCTGGTCTGCTCCATTTTGTGATGCATAAAGAACATTGGAATGAAGAGCTATTGCTTCAATTCTATGCCACTGCACATTCGGCTACTACTGAGACATCAAGACTTGGGTTCTCGAGTGGATGACCGGAAATGTTCATCATGAAGCCAAAGCTATGGATATCATCGAGCTTCTGTGGCTAGCCACTCCTCGAGAACTGTATGAGCTCGATCGTCGCCTACACCGGACTGTTAGAGAGCATCTTTCACAAGCCGTAACCCAATATGAGCCAGATGTCGAGCATGATGAAGCCTTTGCCATCCGACGCCGAGTATCCCACACATTTCTTTTGTGAAGACCTTGAGTATCCGCTCACACCATATATCATATCATCAAAGCTAACTCTATGGCCACCAAGGACATTCATCGCCAAGCTTGAAGGAGCAATGAAGACTTTGGTCTTCTATATTCTTAATGGCATCAGCTTCAACACGCAAGACTTCTTCATAAGGCAACTTGTCGCTCCGGATCGACCTATTTGGTGCAAGTTTTATGCTCCATGGGTCATGTGCCTCATCAATCGCCACTCATCTGTCAATTATCAGCCCTCTGCTCGCAATCATATAATCTTTCTGCCAGAGGTTGATATGTTAGTTGATGCTATATACTCTTACCCTGCCAAGACGCCACTTTGTCTTCAGAACACTGAGCACCAAAGCTTCACTCAGCCTATTGAAGGTGTTCAAGCAGCAACACGAATCTATCCACGGGCTGGTAACACTCGTCTGCCTCACAGAGCGCCCACTGAAGCCACTGAAAGCACCATTGCCCAAAGGCCTCGGAAGCGTTCTCGTGTTCTCAATGACCGAGAACTTCTTGTGGCTCTTCATCAGAAACAGGATAAGCATCATTTTTGGCTCAAGAGACAGATGCAAAGCCTCTTGGTGGATGTCAATCGCATTCGCAACCTTGCCACCAAGAATGCCTTTATTGCTCATGAAACTTGCTGACAATCATGGAAGAGTTTGACCCTGCTCAGTGCTGAAGCTGATCTCCAAGACGATGGCTTCAATGAAAGATTCCAGTTTGACTCCACTCCTCCACAGACTGCTACCCTGCGTCGAACTCCATCTCTTGAAGACTCTGAATATTCCTCTTCCGCGGCAATAGTTAATGCCAGAGTGATCGATGATGAAGATGACGCTACTTCACCACCTCCAACTACTACTGCGCGCATCAACACTGCACCAAGTTCGTCTGCACCGCCAACCAACAACGACAACCCTGCTGCTTCACCTACTCATGATGACGAGTAGATGCTCTATGTCTTCAAACCTTTTTGGTCATTACTGACAAAAGGGGGAGAAGCATATGAGTTGATAGTCTTCAAGCGGGTTCATATGGGCGGTTGCATTATATTTTGTTGCGTGCTTACAACTCTTGCGTTTTGAAACATTTGGCTCTTTGAGTTGTAACACCTAAACTTGATGGTCGTCTGCTACTTCTGCTACTTATTTGATTTACTATGATGCGATGATAAATTCCGCATGTGTGATGATAACTTCCGCACTTAGATCATTCTGCAGACGTCCATTTTTCATTATGCATGTCATTCTTATTGCAATATCATTTCATGCATGATGAATTATCTTCATAAGTTGAAGTGGATCTCCACAAGTACAACCTGCCATGTGCATTTGCATTCCAAAAGCAAATTACTCATATGCACATCTTCAGGGGGAGCCCTTGCAACTTATGAAGATAATTCCCTATCCTTACAATTTCACATACTTTATCCCCGTTGAAAACTTCAACCAGTTTGTCATCAATCACCAAAAAGGGGGAGATTGTAAGTGCATCTAGTACCACCCCTAGTTGGTTTTGGAGTATTGACGACAAAGTTGGTTGAGGGACTGATGCGTTTGTGAGAATTGCAGGATAACGCAGGTAGTGTCCCTCATTGATTCGGTTTACCTACCGGAATTGACCCCTAAAAATGTATGAAGACATTGAAGACAATGGTGGTATGAGAAGATATTCATATTGAAGACTATGACATGAGAAGACATTGTGTGAAGACTATGAAGCGCGAAGACTGTGTGGTTTCGTTGTTTCCTTTTCTTGTTTGTTGAGTCATAGGAACCACCGTACTATTAAGTGGGGTCCAAGTGAACTAAGTCAGAGTGACTGAAGTGATGCTCAACTCAAATCCTATGTCTTCGAGCGAAGACAATGAGAGCAAATCTTATCCAGAGCTGGATGAGTCAGCTTTGCTTGTAGCCCAAGTAAAGTTGTCGCGTGTGTTTGAAATCTAACCATTGGAACACGTGTTAGTTCCTTAGTGACCCAGGGTCATTTTGGACAAATCAGGTCGGGTTGCCTAGTGGCTATAAATAGCCCACCCCCTACACCATAAATTGGTGGCTGCTCAGTGTTTGTGCACGGCTTTTGTCGTTTGAGAGCAACCCACCTCGAGAGCAACCCACCTCGAAGCATTTGAGAGAGAGAAATCCTTGTGAGGACAAAGTCCAAACACCCAGAGCCAAAGAGTGTTAGGCATCACTGAAATCTTTCTATCTGTGTGACCTAAAGACTTATTACACTTGAGGACTGTGAATCCTCCAGTCGGTTAGGCGTCGCGTTCTGAGCATCCAAGAGTCATTGTGGATTGCCGGTGAACGAAGTCTGTGAAGGTTTGGAAGTCTCCCTTGAAGACTTAACAGAGTGATTGGGCGAGGACTGGGTGTCCTTAGCTCAAGGGGAATAAGGTGAAGACACAGTCTTCTGAGTTAAATCTCAGCCTCCCTAACCAGACGCATGATTGACACAAAGAATCGAACTGGTCCAACAAATCCTGTGTCTTCAACAAGCAACTGGTTCTATCCCTTCCAACCTTACTTAAGTTTGTCTTCATGAAGTCATTGCTTGTCTGTGTATCTGTTTGAATTCATTGTTTGACTACTATTGTTGATTGGCTTCACACTATCTTCCATCTTGATCCTTACTACCAAACTGCTATTAGTCCTGTACTTTCACATCATTACATACTTGACTATGGCTTGTTTAGGGTAGTTTATCTTCCGCTGCATATCAATTAGGTTGTTTCTGTTGTTTGTCTTTGAAACTTCCAGGTTTTGAAGACTTTCTTAAAAATCACATATTCACCCCCCCTCTAGTCGATACTAGCACTTTCAGTAGTACTGTGCCTCTTCTATTGGATCCAAAGAAGATCCTGGATTTCATTGACCTCTGGCACAAAGATCCAAATACTCCTCTGCCAGAGCTAAACCTCACACCTGGACAAAGTCACATGTTGACGGCGTTCATTACTGAAGAAAAGTGGAAATTTGATCAAGCCAGAGCTGCCAAGAATGCCCGGTACAAGAAGCAGCGCAATCTGAAGGATAACGTTCTGAGGTTATCGCCTGAGCAACTCATTGCTATGCAATCTGACATCAAAAAGCTCAGTGATGAATTTGATGCCTATAAGGCTGAATGGCTGGGAGCCAAGGTCAGATTCGTCAAAATGGCGAAGAAATTCACTTCAAATGTTGCTGATCCTGCACACATTGAAGTCACTCCAGCTGAAGCATCTGCCCAGCCGACTGAAGGACATGCCAGCACCGTTGATGAAAATCAGGCTGCTGATGAAACTGCTAGCACCAGGTCTGAAGAAATACCAGTCGCTGAAGAAAGTTCCAGGGGCAACCACTAGTGTTGCGCCTGAAGAACAAGTCAGGATAGCTGAAGAATCTAAAGTTGTGCCTGAAGAAACTACACAAGACATGCCAACTGCATCAGTTGTGCCTAAAGAAATTGATCCAATTCCCTCTGCTCCGCCTGCACCAACACCAAGCCCAATTCTTCCTTCTGCTCTAGAAGTGAAGAAAACAAAAGCTGCAGAGAGAGCCGCGCTGAAGAAAAGGAAAGCATCTATTTGCTCAGAATCTTCTGCACCCAAGAAGGCGAAGTTTTTGACGAGCTCTATTGAGAACCCTATCGATGTTGTTCCTCTCTCAAGCATGCCATCAAAGGAATTGTTCCTTATGGTGAAGATTATGAGATTCCTGATGAATCTGCTGAAGAAGATCCCTCTGCTGCTTCCATAGAGCAGATGGATGAAGAAATTGAAGTAGATGCTATCACTTCAACTCCCCAAGAATCATCGCCAATGCCTCACTTCACAGCTGAAGAGGCCGACGTTGAAGAAATGGAAGAGGATGAGGATGTGGAAGAGGATGAGGATGTGGACATTAGGAGCACTACACCTGTGATGAACGATGATTTTTGGGACAGTCAGCACCCCAACTCTCCTCTGTTTACACCACTCCAACAAATTCCTCAGTCCCTAGCACCAATTAAAGTTCTGATGGGCTCTGAAGAAATTCATACTACCCCTCTCATTCATGAAGAGATTCCAGCCACTAGTGCTGATGACCAAGCTGATGAAGAAATGGAGGCCCAGACTGCTATTGAAGCAGAAGCTGATATTCCTCAGCCTGCGGCTCCGAGGATTGAGATTCGTGAGGTTATTCTTCAACTGACTGATACTCCTCAGCCAAAGCCGAAGAATCCCTTCTCCAAGACTCCGAAATTCAAGGTTGATGCTTTGTTCAATGAGCATGTGTTCTTCACCGACTATAATCCATATGACTCTGCTCGTCGGAGATGGAAGCGCTTCTAGACTGCCAGCCAAGCCAACTTCTATTCCTCGGTACTCTTCAACAAAGACAAAGTCTTCGACCATGAGCATATTCCTCATGTTGATATGGAATCACTGCCATGCTTCACACCAGTCCTCGTTGTTATTCATGATGCCGGACTGCTTAACTTCTGCACGGACATCTGTGATTGGAATGAAGAACTCATTCTTCAGTTCTATGTGATGCTGCACATCACTGGCAATGCAGAAGATGTGAACTCATGGGAGTTGGACTGGACGACAGAAAATACTCACTATAAGGCACTGGCAACTGAACTGCTTCGTGACATGCCTATCAGTCCTCCCCCAGAAGGTGCATGTATCATCTATTCTGAAATTGAACTGTCTGATCATTTTATGCAAGTTCTAATGAAGCCATTGAAGCCTGGTCAAGACTCAAGGACAAAGTTCCTTGTGAAGGAATTGTAATATGTGCCAAGGACAATATACCGCATTTTGACCAAGACTCTGAGTCCTATCAAAGGCCACGACTGGAATGATGAAGAAATTGTTGGCATCATGAAGAATCTCCATTTCAATATCATGCACGGTATTCCAGTGAACTACCATGACTTCTTCATGAGGACTTTGGCAAATGTTGTGATGTCTCCTTTTGAGTTGAAGCCTTATGCTCCTTGGATTATGAGATTCCTTAGATCAAGGTCTTCACTCAACTACAAAGATGATACACTCAACCATGGCAATTACTTGCCCCCAATCGAAGTCCTAAAGCGGACATTTTCCTCGGCTGATGAAAAGGGCAAGGCCACTGCAATTATTGATGAGGGCAGTCGACCATTGGATGGACAATTCCACAAAGCTGCCTCATATTCCACCAATGATGACTCTGCTGCCAATGCCTCAAAGCAAAGTCCTCAGGCCACAGCTCCAAGGGTGATGACTGATCATGAGCTTCTCCTCAGTCTTCATCAGAAGGTGGATCAAAATCATAAATGGGTCAATCGTCAGTTTGGTTCAATTCTTAACAACATGACTGCCACATATAATTCAATGAAGAAGAACCACTACTACCTCAATGAAGTTTTTGATCGCACCTGGGCTGTCCTCACTCATCTCTACAGTGATGAAGATCTCAAGCAGATGTGCTTCAAGCAGGACTTCAGCTGGTCTAAGCCTCCTCCGAAGAAATTCAAGAAGGTTGAAGTTCCTCCTTTGGTGCCCAGCTCATATTCCTCATCCTGTGAGACTAATGAAAACGAATACTTGGATGACAATGGGGCACCCCCTACTCCAACAACCGACCCCAACAACGCTGGCGCCCCTCCATCAACCTCGTGATGATATTCTTCAGGGGTGTTAGTCCTCATTTTTCGTCCCTTTTGGTCATTCGATGACAAAGGGGGAGAAATTTGAGTTAGTCTTCAAGCGGGTTTATCTATATGGGCGTTTTTTTGTTAAGTTGCAACTCTCGCTCTTCCGAAGTGTTTGTTGACTGAGTTGTAAACTTAAGTCCGGTGGTGACCTGATACTTTTGCCTTGTTTTCTACATGCTATTTCCTCATATATGCTATGCATGCACGTTGAATTACATCAGTCACCACATTTCATCATTCATTTCAAATTCTTCATTTGATGTGTTAAATACGTGTATGAATTACAAGATATAGGGGGAGATCTCCATGATTCTACTCTTCAAATGTGCATTCCTTCAAAAGCAAATTCCTCACTATGCACATCTTCAGGGGGAGTTCTTCTATATCTTGCAATCAAATTCCTCAATATTGAGCACTTTCAATTCACATGTTTATCCCCGTTGAAAACTTAACCTATATTGTCATTAATCACCAAAAAGGGGGAGATTGTAAGTGCATCTTGTGCCCCTTAGTGATTTTGGTGTATTGAAGACTTATAGGTTAAGGGACTAATGTGTTTGTGAGTGTACACAAGCTCTATAAGTCAATTAGGAGTTTGATATTTACAGTGAAAGTTGACCCCTATAAATGAATGTCTTCGACTGAAGACTTTGGTTCTCCTGAAGACTATGAAAGTGAAGAAATTGGTGTGACCTTGAAGACTTGGATATTCATGCGAGAAATCTGAAGCGTGAAGACTTTATTTTTGTAGTTTCATTTTCTCTTTCTTGAGTCAAAGGAAACACCGTACTGTTAAAGGGGGTCGAGGTAATACTAAGGAAACTGATTTCCAAGTGATGCTCATCTCAAAAATCCTACACCTACCCAATCCTTCAAGTGAAGTTATTGGAAATCTCATACCAGTTCGGTAAATTTGTTCAGTGATAGAGACGAAGATCTTCTGGTCTCTAAGGAATTTGTTCTAACTGAGGAGTTAGGAATTCGCCAGTGCAAATTGCCTACAAAGTGAGGAACATGATAGCCCTGAGGAATTCGAACCTCAAATCTAACCATTGTTGTGCCACACGCCAGCTGTCCCAAAATATCCTACCACCTAATAGTCATATCAGCCAAGGGCATTTATGTCTTATCATGTCGAGCTGCTCCCTAGTCTATAAATAGCCACCCACTACAACCACTAGCTAGTTGGCTGCTCCGAGAGAAACTGTTCACTTGTCATTTGAGAGCATCCCATCCTCCGAGGACTTTGAGCGAAAATCATCGAGTGAGGAAAACCCAAATTCCAAACCCAAACGTACAAACCCCAAAGTGATTGAGCATCACGTAAGAGATTGTTCCTGTGTGGAACCGACGCTTGTTACCTTTGAGGACTGTGTATCCTCCAGACGGTTAGGCGTCATGGTCTGAGCATCCAAGAGGAATTGTTGATTGCCGAGTGACCAAGTCTGTGAAGGTTTGGAAGTCACCTGTGAAGACTTACCACTACTATTGGGCGAGGTCTGCATGATCTTAGCTCAAGGAGAATACAGTCAGGACTGTGTGTCCGGGACTGTGTGTCCTCGAGTTTAAATACTCAGTCGTTCCAACCATATGTACAACTCTCACAGCAGTTGGAACTGGTCTACCAAATCATTGTCTTCACCATGCCTGCTGTATCTATTTCCTCAACCCTTTCATTTCCTCAGTTATGTGTTGATGAACCTGATCATTACTGTTTGAAGACTTTGACTGAAGACTTTCTCTAATTCCTCAATCCTATTTCTTTAGTCAGTTTGTCTTCGTCCTGGTTATCATGTGTTTACGCTTTCTATACTCTGTGTTTTGTATTTCATTTCATCATGATGACTATGATGTTGCTCTGTTATGCTTATACCTAAGTACTTATTCCACTGCAAGTATTTCTTCGCTTAGGAATTTCCTCACCCTGAAATTCCTCAGTGAAGAATTCATAAAAATTGCTTATTCACCCCCCTCTAGTCGACGTAACGCACTTTCAAGAAGCTCACGATCAGTCATCACCCTTGGAGCTGTGGCTTGAGGACTTTGCTTTGAGGCATTGGCGGCAGAATCATGAGTGGCAGAGTCATCATTGGTGGAATACGAGGCAGCTTTGCGGAACTGTCCATCCAATGGACGAATGCCTTCATCAATGATAGCAGTGGCCTTGCCCTTTTCATCTGCTGAGGAAAATGTCCGCTTGAGGACTTCAATGGGGGGCAAGTAACTGCCATGGTTGAGTTTGTCAGCTTTGTAATTGATTGAAGACCTTGATATGAGGAATCTCATAATCCAGGGAGCGTAAGGCTTCAATTCGAAGGGAGACAATGCAACATTTGCCATAGTCCTCAAGAAGAAGTCATGGTAGTTTATTGGAACACCATGCATTATATTGAATAGCAGATTCTTCATGATGCCAACAACTTCTTCATCATTTGAGTCGTGGCCTTTGATAGGACTCAGTGTCTTGGTCAAAATGTGATAGATAGTCCGTGGCACATATAGCTATTCCTTCATGGGGAATTTGGTTCTTGGGGCTTGACCGGGCTTCAGCGGCTTCATCAACACTTGCATGAAGTGATCAGATAGCTCAAGTTCATGATAGATAATACAAGCACCTTAGGGGAGGACTAACAGGCAGGGCATGAAGCAATTCAGAGGCCGGTGCTTTGAAGTGAGTATTTTCTGTCATCCAGTCCAACACCCAAGAGTTCACATTGTCACCATTTCCTATGATGTGCAATGTTGCATAGAACTGAAGCATTAGCTCTTCATTCCAATCACATATATCGGTGCAGAAGTTGAGCAGTCCAGCGTCATGAAGAACACTGAGGACTGGTGTGAAGCACGGTAGCGATTCCATATCCACATGAGGAATATGCTCATGGTCAAAGACTATGTCCTTATTGAAAAGCAGTGAAGAATAGAAGTTTGCTTGGCTGGCAGTCCAAAAACGCTTCCTTCTCAGACGAGTAGTGTCATATGGGTTGTAGTCGGTGAAGAACACATGCTCATGGAAGAAGTCATCAGCCTTGAATTTTGGCGTCTTCGAGAATGGATTCTTCAGCTTCGGCTGAGGAGTATCAGTCAATTGCACCACAACCTCAGGAATCACAGTCTCTAGAGCTGCAGGCTGAGGAATTTCAGTTTCTGCTTCAGCAGAAGCCTGGGTCTCCATTTCTTCAGCAGCTTTGTCATCAGCACTAGTGGCTAGAATTTCTTCAGGAATGGAAGGCCTAGTGCAAATTTCATCAGAGCCCATTTGAACTTCAGTAGGTACTGGGGACTGAGGAATTTGTTGCAGTTGTGTGAACAAGGGAGAGTTGGGGTGCTGACTTTCCCAAAATTCATCATTCATCACAGGTGCGGTGCTCCCAATGTCCACGTCTTCATCTTCTTCCATTTCTTCAACGCCTGCCTCTTCAGCTGTGAACTGAGGCATTGGCGATGATACCAGTGGGGTTGAAGTGACATTGCCAACTTCAATTTCTTCATCCATCTGCTCTGTCGAAGCAGCAGAAGGATTTTCTTCATTAGATTCACTTGGAATCACATAATCTTCAGCAAAAGGAATGATTTCCTTTGATGGCATGCTTGAGAGAGGAACAACATCAATCGGATTTTCAAGTGAGCTGGTCAAAGTCTTTGCCTTCTTGGGAGCAGAAGACTCTGACAAAGCAGATGCTTTCCTTTTCTTCGAAGCAGCTCGCTCTACAGTGTTGGTTTTCTTCACTTCTAATGCAGAAGGAAGAATTGGACTTGGTGTTGGCGTTGGTGTAGGAGGTGCAGAGGAAATTGGTGCAATTTTTCTTCAGGCACAACTGACGCAGTTGTCTTGAGTTGTTTAGCTTCTTCAGGTGCAACTTCAGATGCTTCAGCTGGACTATCTTGTTCTTCAGGTGCAACACTAGTGGTCACCCTGGCAATTTCTTCAGTGGCTGGAATTGCTTCATCAGCCCTGGCACTTGCAGTTTCATCAGCAACCTGATTTTCATCAGCTGTGCTGGCATGTTCTTCAGTTGGCTATGCAGATGCTTCAGCCTGAGGAATTTCAATTTGTGTCGGATCAGCAGCATTGTAAGTGAATCCCTTCGCCATTTTGATGAATCTGAGTTTGGCTCCCAGCCATTCTGCCTTGTAGGCGTCAAATTCATCACTGAGCTTTTTGATCTCAGATTGCAGCGCGATGAGTTGTTCAGGCAATAGAATAAGAACGTTGTCCTTCAGATAACGATGTTTCTTGTACTGGGATTTTGTCACAGTCCTGGCTTGCTCATATTTCCATTTCTCTTCAGAGATAAAAGCTGTCAACATGTGACTTTGACCAGGTGTGAGGTGTAACTCTAGCAAAGGAGTGTTTGGGTCATTGTGTCAGAGGTCAATGAAGTCCAGGATCTTCTTTGTATCCAACAGGAGGGGCACAACACTGCCCTTGGCTCTAGTGGCCCTTTGTTGTCTGTCCTTGATAATTTTGGCCAATTCTTCATCATCAGCTCATCATCATTTGACGGTACTTGGAAGGCAACTTGCTTCTTGTGAGGACTTGGTCTAGTGCCTTGTCCAGCAGTGGCCTTGGTCTTCAGCAAAGTGGGGCCTTTGGAAGACTGAGGAGGAGCTCAAGAACTTGCATAAGCTCCTGAGGCAATTGAGATGCCTGTGATCCTTTGGCAAGTGGCGAGATGCACAGGTGCCGAGGACTTTGCCGGATTAGCTGAGGGTTTTGCAACCTGAGGAACTGGAGCAGCTTGAGGAATATGCCGTGAGGGCATTGCTGAACTTGGACGTGAGGGCATTGCTGAGGAAGTTCGTTTGCGTGCAGGCTTCTTAGGCATAGCCTTCTTGCTTTGGAGGCCTCAGCAGCGGCAGCAGCTGAGTCTTCATTGAATTTCCTCACTTCTTCTTTGGCCTGTTTGTCCAACATGGCTTGCCACTTGGCCCATTCATCAGCATAGTCCTCACCGCACTTGATGCTAGTGGGATCAGCAATTTTGCCAGGTGCCAATGGAGGTCTTGGGCAAGGAGGGTTTAAAGCGAATTTCTTCATGTACTTTGGAGTAACATATCTGTACTCCCTCCATTCCCATGCCCATCTTCGTTCAATTTTCTGTATGCGCACCTTGCGCTCATTCTTCGTTTCCTTACCATGAGTTGCCTCATCAGGTGTGCAATACCCTGCATAGATGTCAACAGGGATCTCAAAAGCAGTGTTGACTTCCAGTTTCTTCCCTCCCTTCTGAGGTTTCTTGCCATCTGCCATTTTCTTCAGCTGAGGATTTTTAACTGTTGAGTTCTCTCAAGAAGTATGCAGCTTTTCTTCGAGGAACGCTGCAAATGAGTTAAGTTGATGAGAACCTAGTGATTCAGCAGCAGACATGTGTACTGGTGAACAAAGTATAGGTGTGAAGAATTTGAAGAGGTCATATGCGTTCTCAGAAGTTTTTGCCAAATGGAACAAGTTTGAGGAAATTGACCAGATGTGTCTTGAAGAATTTCACTAAGCATTCTTTGACTTAGGTTCCAGAGTTATATGGATTGTCAAATTCACACAATTGAGGAATTTTGAGGAAAAACATCACTTAGAGAAACAGATCAAGAAGAGATGATTGTGTGAGGTGTTTAGATTATCGAAGTTGAAGAATAAACACCTTTCGAAGATTTTATGGAAATCATCAGGTTCAACAAAGGCAATAAAAGTAACTTTTAATTACCCTTGACGAAGAACACGACAAACTGAGAGTGTAGATTTGGAAGTTCGTCTGTCCAGATCTTCCACGCCCTAACTTGGCAGAGGAAGACAACTACGGCGGTGGCGGAGTGAAGATGTCCGCGGCCGGCGCGAGTGGCAACGAGGTTAAGGTAGTGAAGCTCTTCCTCACCGGCGTCGATGAAGGTAGCGGTGGCGCTAGGGCTTGAGAGCTCGAGCGAGGGGAGTGAGATCGAGCTGGGTAAGTGCAGTCTGATGAGGGTGAGGGGTATTTATAGCCAAGGTGAAAAACTGCTCGCCCGAGGAAAATGGACGAATGTGCCCCTGACCCTTCGCATCCCAGCGACATGTGTCACCCATGTACAGTGTGGTGGAGATCATGTGAGATCATGGATGAATAGATAAATCTTATTGTGGGATGTGGAACGGTTTGAGCGGCAAAAGCCGAAAATTCAGATAAGAATATTTAATGTTTCGTTTGCAAATTCTTCAGCTGACAAGGACACAGTGAAGATTTTGAACGGGTTTCAAGTAGAACACACAT
Source organism: Aegilops speltoides (assembly GCA_021437245.1). Lineage (NCBI taxonomy): Eukaryota > Viridiplantae > Streptophyta > Magnoliopsida > Poales > Poaceae > Aegilops > Aegilops speltoides. Next base: position 349,320,111 of record CM038147.1, read on the forward strand.
GAAGAATTAGTGAACAGACCGGGTTGAGTTTAGCATAGAGGGGAAAGGGTCCGATCACATTCACTTAGCAAAAAAGGCAACTTTAAGAATTAGCAATAAGTGAATGCTGTAGAGGACATAAAAACTCATATGTATATATATATATAGTCAATGAAGAATAATGATGGAAAGAGTGAAGACAATGCAAAGTTTAAGAAATTGAACAACTGAGGAATTTCAAAAATGAAGAAAAACTCAAATTGAAGATTTTCATCTTTGGTTGGTGGCATAACCCACCATATAAGAATGATGATTTCAAACACCACGTAAAATTGTCGTATGGTTCTGAGAATCAAATTCTTCATTAATTTCTTCACACTTAGAGGGTTAATCTTCATTGCTTGAAGAAAAACGTCATGTGTTGCACATCTAAGTCATCAAGTTTGCATAAGTGTTAGGATGTGTGTCCTTTTCAAAGAACATTCGAAGATCTAGGATATTTAGCTCACACCACAACTTGCTAAATCTCTTCTCATCCAAGGGCTTTGTGAAGATATCGGCCAACTGGTCTTCAGTATTTGCATGGTCGATGGAGATGTCGCCCTTCAACACATGGTCACAAAGAAAATGATGACGAATCTCAATGTGCTTTGTCTTCGAGTGTTGAACTGGGTTGTGAGCAATCTTGATAGCACTCTGATTGTCGCAGTAGAGTGGAACATTCTTCACATTGATGCCATAGTCCTTGAGGGTTTGCTTCATCCATAGCAATTGAGCACAGCAAGATCCAGCAGCAATGTACTCAACTTCAGTAGTAGAGAGTGATACGCAGTTCTGCTTCTTTGAGGACCAACATACCAAGGATCTTTAGAGGAAATGACATGTGCCTGACGTTGACTTGCGGTCCACCCGATCGCCAGCATAGTCAGGGTCTGACTATCCAATGATATCAAAGGAAGAGCCCTTGGGATACCATAATCCAAGTGTTGGAGTGTGAGCTAGATATCAAAGAATATGCTTCACAGCCTTATGGTGTGATTCCTTCGGTGTAGCTTGAAATTGGGCACACATGCAAACACTAAGCATAATATCCGGCCTAGATGCACATAGGTACAATAAAGAGCCAATCATGGAGCGGTATACCTTTTGATCGAAGTCTTTACCATTTTCATCAGTGCATAGATGGCCATTTGTGGGCATAGGGATTTTGACACCTTTGCATTCTTGCATGCCGAATTTCCTCAACACATCCTTGAGGTATTTCTCCTGAGATATGAATATGCCATTATATTGTTGACGAATTTGAAGACCTAAGTAGAATTTCAACTCTCGTATCATAGACATTTGATATTCCTCACTCATCATATAGGCAAATTCGTTACTGTAACATTGGTTAGTACAGCCAAAGATAATATCATCAACATATATTTGGCACACGAATAATTCATCATCATATGCTTTGGTGAAAAGAGTTGGGTCAAGTTAACTGGGTTTGAAGTCTTTCTTCATGAGGAATTCCTTCAGTGTGTCATACCACGCCCGAGGTGCTTTCTTGAGGCCATAGAGGGTCTTGTTGAGTCTGTAGACGTGATCTGGAAATTTTGGATCCTCAAAACCTAGTGGTTGGGCAACATATACATCTTCCTCAAGCTTACCATTGAGGAATGAACTTTTCACATCCATTTGATGTAAGCTGATATTATGATGGTTAGCGTAAGCAAGCAATATGCAAATAGCCTCAAGTCTAGCAACAGGTGCAAAAGTTTCATCGAAATCAATTCCTTCAACCTGTGTGTAGCCTTGAGCTACAAGACGAGCCTTATTCCTCACTATAAGGCCATTTTCATCTTGTTTGTTTTGGTAGATCCATTTGGTACCGATGAAGTTGTGCTTGCGTGGGTCTGGTCGCTTAACAAGCTCCCACACATTGTTGAGCTGGGATTGATGCAATTCATCTTGCATGGCTTGAATCCACTCAGATTCCATGAATGCTTCATCAACTTTAGTGGGCTCTGTGATAGAGACAAACGCAAAATGCCCACAAAAGTTAAATAAATGTGAAGCTTTTGAGCGCATGAGAGGACCTGGTGGCGTTGATGTCGTCGATGATTTTCTCGATCTGCACTTCGTTTGCAACGCGAGGATGTGTAGGTTGACGACTTTTCTTAGGCCCGGCAATTTCTTCAGGACCATTTTCTTGAGCAGCACCAGTGTGATTTTCTTCATGATCCGGAATGACTACTTCAGCAGATTCTTCGGTAGGGATGATATCCTCAGTAGCTTTGAACTTGATGGATTCCTCAGGTGACATTTCATCTAGCACATGAGGTAGGTGCTCTTTGCGAGCAATTAGTTTCATCGAACCTTACATCTACAGTTTCAACAATCTTGTGATGATCGGTGTTGAAGACTCTGTAGGTGTGCGAGTCCTTTCTGTAACCAAGCATAAAACCCTCAGGTGCTTTAGGTGCAAATTTAGAGTGATGGTGATGCGGAGCATCCTTCGGTCATCCCCATGGACCTACCATCGCCTCACCAAGCCTCAAGAGGACCCATGACTAGAGCACATGCTAGAGCTCTCGAGACCGAGGTGACTTCTCTCCTAAATGATATTTCATATGACCCTCTCGAGACATGGCTACTACCTAAGTCCGATACACTATGCATGATTAGGTGTCAAGAAGAACCTCCCGAGGATGCACGTGAAGATGGACAAGCTGCCCACTCCACGGATGAAGAGAACCAGCTGAAACGAACACATTGACCCTCCAGGCCCCGGACATCCAGCCCAGACCCCGGACATCCGGCCCCTGGAGACGCCAACACTACAGCCGCAGCTCAGCCACGAAGACTACAGGGCCTGGACATCCGGCCTCCCACGAAGCCCCGGAAATCCGGCCCTTTGCCCAGAAATTCGGCGCCCCGCACCAGAAACTCCAGAAGGTTGCACAGCCAGCCCGGACATCCGGCCTCACATGAATGCCCGGACATCCGGCCCGATGCCCGGACATCCGGCCTCACCTGCGCGTGAACAGTGAAGGGCCGAAGCCCATGTACCCTTTCGCCCCCTTCCTCTTTCTGGGGTTAGCATTGGATTAGCTCATATTTGTGTGAGAGCCTTTGCTCATCCACTTGGATACTTCTCCTCGGAGTTCACGACCTCTTCGGAGAAGATCCCCCAAGCGGATTCAAGACCCCTTTTAGGGAAGAACATCAAGGCCTCCTCTCGGAGAAGAACGGTTCCTTTGTATCCTTACCTTTGTTGACTTTGTATCTCGTGTATCTCTTATGTGTGTGGTGATCTAGCACTTGTGTGATTGATTCCTTGTCGGTTTAGTGATTCTCTCTCGTTTTCCCCGTGTTTCCCTTTGTGCTTCCACGTGTTCTTCGGGATTCCCCATAGGATCCACTCCAAACATGAAAGATCGATGCTATAGGGTTCCGCCCTACATCAGATGGTGAGGATCTCTAATCCAGCATTTAGCACCGAAGACTTTGAAATAACTTACATTGGGTTTCTTGTCAGTGAGGGGTTCATATGAGGTATTTTTGAAGAATTTGTGAAGATATACCCTGTTGATGATGTGGCACGTAGTATCAATAGCTTCAGGCCAAAAGCACTGAGGTGTCTTGTATTCATCAAGCATGGTGTGAGCCATCTCAACAAGGGTTCTGTTCTTGCGCTCCACGACGCCATTCTGTTGAGGAGTATAGGGAGCAGATAAATCATGAGTAATACCAAGTATATCAAGATATTCATCGAGACGAGTGTTCTTGAATTCAGTCCCATTATCACTCCTTATATGCTTGATCTTCACACCGAAGTTAGTAGAAGCTCTTGAGGAAAATCGTCTAAAGACTTCCTGCACTTCATTTTTGTAAGTGATGATATGCACCCATGTGTAACGAGAATAAGCATCAACTATGACAAAGCCATATAATGATGCAGAACTAGAGAACGTGGCATAATGAGTCGGGCCAAAGAGATTCATACGAAGTAATTCAAAGGGACGAGAAGTGTTCATGATAGTCTTTTAGGGATGCTTGGATCTGGTAATCTTTCCAGCTCACAAGCTCCACAAAGATGATATTTGAGGAATTTGACACCCTCGATGCCAATGACATGCTTCTTCTTCGCGAGTGTATGCAAGTTCCTCATCCCAGCATGACCAAGTCGTCGATGCCATAGCCAGCATTCTGAAGCTTTTGCAAGTAGACATGTGGCAGGCTGCGGTCCTGCAGAGAAATCAACAATATACAAGTCTCCTTTCCCAAAGCATTCGAAGACTTTGGAATTGTCAGATTCATCAGCATAATGCAACGATATTTTCCAAAGACGACAACCATATCAAGATCAAAAAGCATTGAGACAGACATGAGGTTGAATCCTAAGGACTCGACAAGCATGACTTTGTCCATGTGTCTATCCTTTGAGATCGCAACCTTACCTAGACCCAATACCTTGATTTTGCCTTTGTCGGCGTAGGTGATATGCTTCAGATGAGATGGCGACAAATCAGTGTCCATCAACAAGTTCCTATCACCAGTCATGTGATTTGTACATCCACTGTCGAGGACCCACTCAGTAGCTTTAGGTTGTTCATCCTGCAGATGAATTAGTGTAACTTACGAACCCATATACGTCATCAGTGAAGAATATGATATCAATTTCATCAACAGTAACAGGTATATCAATATGAGGACGAGAGAAATGAGTGATTCATTTCTTCATGATTAGCTTGCGTCCATTCAAGCATATTCAGGTCTCCAGCAATTTCTTCACACGATTAAGTTCGTCTGGAGACCTGACCCAGCATGAGAGATTAATTCTTTTTCTTCACCACCCACATCTGGAGGGGTGGCAAAGAGTTCATCATTCCGCGAGATCCATAAGAAAAAGATGGCATTGAAGCCAGTGCACTTTGTTTCACAGAAGAATGGTTAGGATAAGCATATGAATAAGCAGAGAAATTCTTCGAGGACTTATGAACATAATGGTTTGAAGAATAATGCACATATTCATAGCCTTTAGCATTTCCCTGTGAAACAGAAGTGTTAGCACGATGATGTCGATATGATAACTTTGATCCATCTGAAGAATTTGGTCCATATGAAAATTTTGATCTGCGGTTCCTTTTCTTCATGGGTGGTGTCATGATGACATTCACCTGAAGATTTTCAAGCCACCTTTTGGGAACCCAGATTTTCTTCATAGGGGGGCCGTTCCTGCAGTTAGTTCCAACATATCGAGCAAATACTTCACCATTCTGATTCTTAAACAGTTTATTGTTGGAGTCAAATGACTCATAAGAGGAATATGAAGAATCACAAGTAAAGCCAAATAGAGTGCATGGATCTACAGGAGGTCCTTTTGCAGCAACCCGTGTGGTTTTGGGATACTGCTCAGGTTTCCAGTAGGTCCCATCAGCATTGAGTTTCCTCTCAAAGGCAATACCCTCTTTACTAGGGTTCCTGTTCAAGATCAGCTTTTTGAGCACATCACAAAGAGTGTGAAGCCCTTTGAGGCTTTTGTAAATGCCTGTCACGTACAATTCCTTCAGCCCTGCATTATCATCAGTGATACTTGTGGTATCCTCAGATGAGGAATTTGTGGCAACAAAGACAGTTGAAGAATTTGCAGCAATAGAAGCATTTGAACATTCAGGAGAGGAATTAGCAGATTCACGCTCAATGCATTTCGGACATGGTGGAATAAATTATTCCTGAGTGGAACTGATCTGTTGAGCAAGCAATGAATCATTTTGCTTCTGAAGATCTTCATAACTCACTTTTAACTTCTCAAGATCTTGCTTTCTCTAAAGAAATTCATAACAAAACTTCTGATGATCAGTTAAGAGAGTGTTATGATGATTTTGAAGGTTGTCAAACCTAGTCTGAAGTCTCTGATGATTATCAGTCAGAGTCTTAGTTCGATTCAAATCCTCACCCAACAGGTCATCGCTTTTGTCTAGTAGATTTTGAATCTTTTCCAAAGCCTTCGGTTGTTTAAAAACAATTTTAGCAAGTTTGGAATAGCTAGGCTTGAGATTGTCATCAGATTTATCGTCACTAGAGTCAGAGGGGGAATGTTTGAGTACCTTGGCACCTTTTGCCATGAAGCAGTAGGTGGGAGCATAGTCATTGATGCTCTTGTCAACAAAGTTGGGGAGCTCATTTTCTTTAATGTTGAAGATGGACTTGCTGATGTAAGCAGTAGCGAGGGCTAAGCTTGCCACACCAGAGTCTGACTCCTCAGATTCCTCCTCTTCCACATTATCCTCAGATTCAGCTTCAGAGTCCATTTCCTTGCCAATGAATGCCCGGGTCTTCTTGGAACTGCTCTTCTTGTGAGATGAAGACTTTGAAGATTTTGATGATGAAGACTCTGAAGATTTCTTCTTCTTCTTTGAATCATCAGAATCATCATCTTTGTACTTCTTCTTCTTTGATTCCTTTTCAAACAGAGGACAATCAGACATGTAGTGACCAGGTTTCTTGCATTTGTGGCAAGTTCTCTTTTTGTAGTCACAAGTCGAGGAATCATCATTTCTTGAAGACTTTCCAAAGCGACCGTGGCGAGAGAACATATGGAATTTCCTCACAAGCATTGCTAGCTCCTGGCTCAGTTCTTCAGGATCACCAAGGCTGCTACCAGAATCTTCACCTTCAGACTCAGAGACTGCCTTGGCCTACAGTGCACGTGATCTTCCATAGCTCGGTCCATAGAGGTCTCTCTTCTCAGTAAGCTGGAACTCATGAGTGTTTAGTCGAGGATATCAGCGGGATCAAGTGACTTGTAATCAGCTCGCTCTTGAATCATCAGTGCAAGAGTATCGAAATAGGAATCAAGTGATCTCAGCAATTTTTTCACCACCTCATGGTTGGTGATGTCAGTGGCACCAAGTGCTTGAAGGTCATTTGAGATGTCAGTGAGGCGATCGAGGGTTTGGTGAACATTTTCGTTGTCGAGTCTTTTGAAGCAGTTGAAGATATTGCGAAGAACATCAACTCAGGAGTCATGTTGAGTGGAGACTCCTTCGTTGACCTTGGACAGCCTATCCCAAATCAGCTTAGCAGTTTCCAAGGCACTCACTCTGCCGTACTGTCCTTTGCTCAGATGGCCACATATGATATTCTTCGCTTGAGAATCCAATTGCTTGAATCTCTTCAGATCAGCAGCATTCACAGAGGGAGTGACTGAGGGAACGCCATTTTCCACAACATACCAGAGATCTTTATCAATTGCCTCAAGATGCATGCGCATCTTGTTCTTCCAATAGGGGTAGTCCGTCCCATGAAAGGTAGGACAGCCAGCCGAGACCTTGATCATACCTGCTGTCGACATAACTAAAATTCCAGGCGGTTAAACCAAAATCACACAGAGAAAAGGGAGTACCTTGCTCTGATACCAATTGAAAGTGCGTTAAGTTGACTAGAGGGGGGGTGAATATGCGATTTTTAGAAATTCGTCACTGAGGAATAGCAGGGTGAGGAAATTCCTAAGTCACGAATAACTAGCAGTGGAATAAGTACTCAGGTATAAGCTTAGCAGAGCAATAGCATAGTCATCATGATGAAATGAAAGACAGACATAGAGTATAGGAAGCATAAACATAGGATAAGCAAGCTGAAGACAATGTGACTGAAGAAATAGGATTGAGGAAATAAAGAAAGTCTTCAGTCAAAATCTTCAAACAGTAATGATCAGGTTCATCAGCAAATGAATGAGGAAATGAAAGGGTTGAGGAAATAGAACCAGTAGGCTTGGTGAAGATAATGATTTGGTAGATCAGTTCCAACTACTATGACAGTTGTACGTCTGGTTGGAGCGGCTGAGTATTTAAACTCGAGGACACACAGTCCCGAACACACAGTCCTCACCGTATTCTCCTTGAGCTAAGGTCACACAGACCTCGCCCAACACTCGTGGTAAGTCTTCACAGGTGACTTCCAAACCTTCATAGACTTGGCCACTCGGCAATCCACAATTCCTCTTGGATGCTCAGACCATGACGCCTAACCGTCTGGAGGATACACAGTCCTCAAAGGTAACAAGCGTCGGTTCCACATAGGAACAATCTCTTCAGTGATGCTCAATCACTTTGGGTTTGTAGGTGTTTGGGTTTGGGATTTTGGTTTTCCTCACTTGATGATATTCGCTCAAAGTCCTCAGAGGATGGTATGCTTTCAATTGACAAGTGTCAGTTTCTCTCGAAGCAGCCAACCAGCTAGTTGTTGTAGGGGGCGGCTATTTATAGCCTAGGGAGCAGCCTGACATGATAAGACATAAATGCCCTTTAATGATATGACCGTTAGGTGGTAGGATATTTTGGACAACTGGCACGTAGCACAACAATGGTCGGATTTGAGGTTCGAATTCCTCAGCGCTATCATGTTCCTCACTGTGTAGGCAATCCGCACTGGCGAATTCCTAACTCCTCAGACAGAAAAATTCCTTAAAGACCAGAAGATCTTCGTCTCTGTCACTGAAGAAAATGACTAAACTGATATGAGATTTCCAATGGCTTCACTCGAAAGGATTGGGTAGGTGTAGGATTTTGAGACGAGCATCACTTGGAAATAAGTTTCCTTAGTATTACCTAGACCCCTTTAATAGTACGGTGTTTCCTATGACTCAAGAAAGAGGAAATGAAACTACGAAAACAAAGGTCTTCATGCTTCATAATCCTCGCATGAATATCCAAGTCTTCAAGGTCACACCAATTTCATCACTTTCAAAGTCTTCAGGAGAACCAAAGTCTTCAGCTGAAGACATTCATTTTTAGGGCTCGACTTTCACTTTAAATATAAAACTCCTCATCGACTTATAGAGCCTGTGTATACTCGCAAACATATTAGTCCCTTAACCTATAAGTCTTCAATACACCAAAGTCACTAAGGGGCACAAGATGCACTTACAGTGACACACAAGTATATGGGGTCAATTGTAGCCTTTTCGATAAGTAAGAGTGTCGAACCCAATGAGGAGCAGAAGGAAATGACAAGTGGTTTTTAGCAAGGTAATGTCTGCAAGTGCTAAAATTGTAAGTAGCGGAGTAGTTTAATCGCAACATAATTTGTAACGAGCAAGTAATGATAGTAGTAACAAAAGTGCAGCAAGGTAGGCCAATACTTTTGAGGCAAAGGACAGGCCAAAACGGTTTCTTATGATAAGCAAAGTGTTCTTGTGGGTACACGGGAATTTCATCTAGTCACTTTCATCATGTTGGCTTAATTCGTGTTCGGTACTTTGATAATTTGATATGTGGGTGGATCGGTGATTAGGTGTTGTTCTTACTTGAACAAGCCTCCGCAACTAGGAGAGAAGTATTAAGAATAAATTCTAACCATAGCATTAAACTTTTGGATCCAATCGGTCCCTTATGAAATAGCACATAAACTGGGGTTTAAGCTTCTGTCACTCTCGCAACCCACCATCTAATAACTACTCCACAATACATTCCCTTAGGCCCAAATATGGTGCATGTCATGTAGTCGACGTTCACATGACACCACTAAGAGAATGACAACATACATATCATCAAAATATCGAACACATATCAAGTTCACATGATTACTTGCAACATGATTTCTCCCGTGACCTCAAGAACAAAAGTAAATACTCACAAATGATAAAGATGCTATAGATCAGACGGGTATTAAATAGCATAATGGATCTGAACATATAATCTTCCACCAAATAAACCATATAGTAATGAACTACAAGATGTAATCAACACTACTAGTCACCCACAAACACCAATCTATAGTTTTGATACAAAGATTGAACACAAGAGATGAACTAGGTTTTGAGAGGAGTTGGTGTTTTTGAAGATGTTGATGAAGATAGCCCTCCCCAAGATGGGATAGTTGTTGGTGATGATGATGATGATGATTTCCCCCTCCGGGAGGGCAGTTCCCCCGGCGGAATCGCTCTGCCGGAGGGCAAAAGTGCTCCTGCCCAAGTTCCGCCTCGAGGCGGCGGCGCTTCGTCATGAATGCCCTATCCTAATTTTTCTAGGTCAAAATGACTTATATAGTAGAAGATGGGCACCGGAGGTCGGCCGAGGAGGGCAGCACCCACCAGGGCACGCCTGGGCCTCCTGGCGCGCCCTGGTGGGTTGTGCCCACCTGGTGCCCCCCTCTGGTACTTATTTGCTCCAATAATTCTTAAATATTCCATAAAAAAATCCTTGGGAAGTTTCAGCTCATTTGGAGGTGTGCAAAATAGGTAGCTTGACGTAGCTTTTTCAGGTTCAGATTTCCAGCTGCCAGAATTCTCCCCCTTTGTGCGTACCTTGCATATTATGAGAGAAAAGGCATTAGTATTACTCCAAAAAGCATTATTATGTAATAAAACAACATAAATAACAGTAGGAAAACATGATGGAAAATGGACGTATCTACTCCCCCAAGCTTAGACCTCGCTTGTCCTCAAGCAAAAACCGAAATCGAAAAACATGTCCACATGCTTAGAGAGAGAGAGAGAGAGGTGTCGATAAAAACAAAAATACGGACATAGTAGCATCATGTGACTTATTATAACAGCAACAAACTTTAACATAAAACTTTTATCATACACTTCTCATGAACAATGTCGGCATTCTGGGAACGGGGGTCCCCAGACTTGCCTGGCTGCGGCCTGCGGCGTGGCTCAAGCAGTGGCCAGTACGGTCCGTCTTCATCAACCCAAGCTCAAGAACCTCGCGAGGGGCCAAACCTAGCGGGGCGGACGACACAAGGCTTCCTCAGGGGCGGCCTCACCAGGCAGGCTCACGAGGAGGCAGAGAGATCAAGGCAGGGGTACCTCATGAGGTGCTCGTGACGCAAGCCATGACGATCAAGACCAGGCGGGCACCAGGCGGGCGCTAGCCAGTGCAGTGTCCTCGTTTCCTCTTTGGTGCAAAGGGGGCAAGCGCATGCGCGGAGTACCGAGTCATCAAGCACAGGTTACCATATCGATGCAACGAGACCAAGACCAGCAGAGCGGAAGGACGGAGGTCACCGTGGAGCCCGAGACGGCGTCATCACCAGCACCTTTGGCAGTCGAAGACCAACTTTAGTCAGGATAACTTGTACTAGATGTTCACCTTCAAAATGGCCGTTGTTGGCTCACTTCCCGCTCAATATTTGGGGAGAGAACCATGGCCTCTATATATAGAGATAGCCACCACAGTAGAAGAGAGGATTCTCACTCGGCCAACAGAGACCGAATCCACCCAAGTAGAACACCACACCAGCTCAAGAACACCTCTTGCGAGGCTGTTCTTCCTTTGTACTATTCATCATCAGCCCTTGAGGCAATCCACCACACCACAAACTAGAGTAGGGTATTACACCACAATGGTGGCCCGAACTAGTATAAACCATGTGTCCCTCGTGTTGTTCATCGTGTAGCTTAGATTCACAGTGAGGCGTTGGGACGTGATTCGGTAGGGGGAAGGTCTTCGCGCACACCCCAGAGTTCAAACCTTAAGGTTTTTGCCGGAACCTGAGATCCAACATTTGGCACGCTAGGTAGGGGTGCACGGAAATCCTCTTTCCGCCGACCTGCTTTCCACTGCTTCGTCGCGTCCATGTTCGGCGACCCGACGGCCAACGCCGACCGCTGGGCGGCATGGCCTGCCCACGCCGTGCCGTCCGCTGATACATCTCCAACGTATCTACTTTTCCAAACACTTTTGCCCTTGTTTTGGACACTAACTTGCATGATTTGAATGAAACTAACCCGGACTGATGCTGTTTTCAGCAGAACTGCCATGCTGTTGTTTTATGTGTAGAAAAGAAAAGTTCTCGGAATGTCCTGGAAATCCACGGAGGCACTTTTTGGAATTAATAAGAATTTTTGGCGAAAGAATTAGTGCCAGGGGGCCCACGGCTTGTCCACGAGACAGGGGGCTCCCCCCTAGGGCGCGGCCCCCAATCTCGTGGGCCCCCTAGACCTCCTCCGACCTCAACTCCAACTCCATATATGCCGTCTTGGGGAGAAAAAAATCAAGCAGAAAGTTTCATCGCGTTTCACGACACGGAGCCGCCGCCAAGCCCTAATCTCTCTCGGGAGGGCTTCTGGAGTCCGTTCGGGGCTCCGGAGAGGGGAATTCGTCGATGTTGTCATCATCAACCATCCTCCATCACCAATTTCATGATGCTCACCACCGTGCGTGAGTAATTCCATCGTAGGCTTGCTGGGCGATGATGGGTTGGATGAGATTTACCATGTAATCAAGTTAGTTTTGTTAGGGTTTGATCCCTAGTATCCACTATGTTCTGAGATTGATGTTGCTATGACTTTGCTATGCTTAATGCTTGTCACTAGGGCCCGAGTGCCATGATTTCAGATCTGAACCTATTATGTTTTCATTTATATATGTGTGTTCTTGATCCTATCTTGCAAGTCTATAGTCACCTATTATGTGTTATGATTCGACAACCCCGAAGTGACAATAATCGGGATACTTCTTGGTGATGACCATAGTTTGAGGAGTTCATGTATTCACTATGTGCTAATGCTTTGTTCCGGTTCTCTATTAAAAGGAGGCCTTAATATCCCTTAGTTTCCATAAGGACCCTGCTGCAACGGGAGGGTAGGACAAAAGACGTCATTTAAGTTCTTTTCCATAAGCACGTATGACTATTTACGGAATACATGCCTACATTACATTGATGAATTGGAGCTAATTCTATATCACCCTATGTTATAACTATTGCATGAGGAATCGCATCCGGCATAATTATCCATCACTGATCCATTGCCTACGAGCTTTTCACATATTGTTCTTTGCTTATTTACTTTTCTGTTGCTACTGTTACAACTACTACAAAAACCCAAAAACATTTATCTTTACTTTTGCTACCGTTACCTTTATTATCATACCACGTTTGCTACTAAATACTTTGCTGCAGATACTAAGTTATCCAGGTGTGGTTGAATTGACAACTCAACTGCTAATACTCAAGAATATTCTTTGGCTCCCCTTGTGTCGAATCAATAAATTTGGGTTGAATACTCTACCCTCGAAAGCTGTTACGATCCCCTACACTTGTGGGTTATCAAGACTAATTTCTGGCGCCGTTGCCGGGGAGCATAGCTCTATTCTCTGAGTCACTTGGGATTTATATATGTTGATCACTATGAAGAACTTGAAAGACGATCGAACTACTATTTTGCCCTCAACTACAAGGGGAGGTAAGGAACTGCCATCTAGCTCGCACTATATTCTCCTTCATTATTAGTAGGCTTGCGACACCTAAACCTGCTACTGCTATGAATTACGATATGTTGCATGTTATTGATGATGCCATACGCTATGCATGATGAAACTACTTCTGTGCTTGATACTACTTTGCCATTAGGTGAATTTCTTGATGAACAACTTGCTAGAGTTAGGGGGAATGAAATTACTGAAGATCCTATTACTGATGATAGTGATGATGAAGGTCCCCCCAATGATTATGTATTACCTGTTGTTCCTAAGGGTTATGTTATGAATTAAAAAGCTGCTTTGGAAATTCTTGCTTGCAATGATAGAAATGATCTTAAGAAATTGTTAGCTAAATGGAAGCAACAGTCTCTTAATGCTAGAATGAAACCCGATCCTGCTTTTGCTACTTCACCTATTTGTGTTACTGATAAGGATTATGAATTCTCTGTTGATCCTGATATTATTACTTTAGTTGAATCTAATCCTTTTTATGGCCTTGAATCTGAAACTGTTGTGGCACATCTTACCAAGTTGAATGATATAGCTACCCTGCTTACTCATGATGAAAAGTCTCACTATTTATATATCCTTAAGATATTTCCGTTCTCATTAAAGGGTGATGCTAAGACTTGGTATAATTCTCTTGCTCCTGGTTGTGTGCGTAGTCCCCAGGATTTATTACTTCTCTGCTAAATATTTCCCTGCTCATAAGAAACAAGCTGCCTTGCGGGAAATATATAATTTTGTGCAAATCAAAGAAGAGAGTCTCCCACAAGCTTGGGGAGGCTTCTCCGTTTCTAATGCTTTGCTGATCATCCTCTTAAGAAAAATGAAATACTTGATATCTTTTATAATGGACTAACCGATGCTTCCAAGGACTACTTGGATAGTTGTGATGGTTGTGTTTTCGAGGAAGAACGATTGAAGCTGAAATATTATTGAATAATATGTTGACTAATGAAAATAATTGGACTCTTCCTAAGCCAATTCCTGAAGTAATTCCTGAACCAATTGAGCCAACTCATGAGCCTATTCCTAAACCCACTCCGAAGAAGAGAGGTGTTTTATTTCTCAGTCCTGAAGATATGCAAGAGGTAAAGAAATCAATGAAAGAAAAAGGTATTAAAGCTGAAGATGTTAAGAATTTACCTCCTATTGAAGAAATACATGGTCTTAATTTACCTCCTGAAGAACCACATTGTCTTGATAACCCGACACAGGTAGTAAAGGTAAATTCTCTCTATAGATATGATAAAGTGGAAATACCCTCTACTAAATTTCATAGCCCATGCTTAGATGAATTTGATGACTTTATGGCTAGGCAAGAAATTTTAATGCTTATGTTGGTAGAGAGTTAAAGAATAATGCTTTCGAGATAGGACGCGTAGGTGATAATTGTGCTAGAGTTAAAGATGAACTTCACCGCGTTAGCAAATATGCTTCTATGGTTGCTACTCAAGCCGAGCAAGTACTCAAAGCTCAAAATGATTTGCTTGATGAATTGAATAATAAAAATGACTTTGCTCTTAGAGTGGCAACTAGAACTGGTAGAATGACTCAGGAACCTTTGTATCCTGAAGGCCATCCTAAGAGAATCGAGCAAGATTCTCAGAGAAATAATTTAGAGGCACCTAGTTCTTCTAAAAAGAAGAAGAATAAAAACGATAGAACTTTGCATGCTTCTAGTGAACCTACTGTAGACACACTTGAGAATCCCAATGATATTTCTATCTCCGACGCTGAAACACAATCAGGTGATGAACATGAACCTAGTGATAATGTTAATGATAATGTTCATGTTGATGCTCAACCTAGCAAAGACAATGATGTAGAAATTGAACCTGCTGTTGATCTTGATAACCCACAATCAAAGAATCAACGTTATGATAAGAGAGATTTTGTTGCTAGGAAGCACGGTAAAGAAAGAGAACCATGGGTTCAGAAACCCATGCCCTTTCCTCCTAAACCATCCAAGTCAAAGGATGATGAGGATTTTGAGCGCTTTGCTGAAATGATTAGACCTATTTTCTTACGTATGCGCTTAACTGATATGCTGAAAGTAAATCCTTATGCTAAGTATATGAAGGATATCATCAAAAATAAAAGAAAGATACCGGAAGCTGAAATTTCCACCATGCTTGCTAATTACACTTATAAGGGTGGAATACCCAAGAAACTTGGAGATCCGGGTGTACCAACTATACCATTCTCTATTAAAAGAAATTGTGTTAGAACTGCTTTATGTGATCTTGGAGCCGGTGTTAGTGTTATGCCTCTCTCTTTATATCATAGACTTGAATTGAATAAATTGACACCTACTGAAATATCTTTGCAAATGGCTGATAAATCAACTGCTATACCTGTCGGTATTTGTGAGGATGTGCCTGTTGTGGTTGCAAATGTCACTATCTTAACGGACTTTGCTATTCTTGATATTCCTGAGGACGATAGTATGTCTATTATCCATGGTACACCTTTTCTTATAATACTGCAAGGGCTGTTATTGATTGCAACAAAGGCAATGTCACTTTTCATGTTAATGGTAATGAGCATACGGTACACTTTCCGAGGAAACAATCTCAAGTTCATAGCATCAATTCTATTGAAAAAGTTCCAACTATCATTTTTGGAGGTTTTGAATTTCCTCTCCCTACTATCAAGAAAAAGTGTGATATTCTTATTGTTGGGGATTTTCGTATCCCCGTTGAGGTAACTTAGTGTTATTCGAGATTTCTCCGGTTCCGTGTTATTCAGAATGAGTTTGTTAACAAGACTTGATCAACCTTGTTAGTGGGTTCATTTTGATGATCAAGAGATGGATGAAACTAGAAGGCACAACCTTCTGTACCCTCTTTTACTTTTTGTTATTTAGAATAAATAAAGCAAAAATAGTATTATCCGCCTGTTTTCTGAATTATCCGTGCATTAAAAAATAGTCCAAAAATAAAAGTGCTGCAAATGCCCTGCAAATTTAGTATGCTTTTTTCTGGAATATTTGAGAATTTTAGGCACTGAAAACACTGCAGGAGGGGCAAGCACCAGGCCACGAGAGAGGAGGGCGCGCCCCCCTGTAGGCGCGCCCCCCTGTCTCATGGGCCCCTGGTGGCTCCCCTCCACTTATACCAGCACCCACACACTTCATCTTCTACACACAAAAATCCCCATCCAGCTCAAGCCCAAGCTCTAGCTCGTTTTGCTGCGATTTTCGATCTCTTAGCTCAAAGCTTCATTCACAAAACTGCTGGGAGATTGTTGCTTGGTATGTGACTCCTCCATTGGTCCAATTAGTTTTTGTTCTAGTGCTTTAGTCATTGCAAATTTTTGCTGCATAGGTGACCATGTTCTTGAGCTTGCATGTTAAATTTTTGAGGTCCCAAGCAATTCTAATGCATGATATAGGCTCTAGGCACTTATAGGAGTAGTTGCTATCAATCTTGTTTAGTTTTATTCACTTTTATTTTGAAGTTACTAAAATTTCAGAAATTTACAGAAAAAGAAATATGCTTAGAAGAATGTACCAAGGAGGTTCCTTGGCAAAGAAAGGGCCAAGGATTGCTATACGTGAACAAGATGTTAATCTGCCAAGGGACGCAAATGTACGGGCTTGTGAGTGGCCATCCGATGATTTTATGGTCGAAGCAGGCTTCAAGGAGGAATTTGACACATATGTGCGTAATGCCGAGCTGGAGGACTTCTTACAAGATAAGTGTCCTCAATATTATCAATTAACTGATTCCTTTGTGCGGAGGTTCGAATATATTTCTGCGCGTAATTCTCATAGCATCATGTTTGATATTTATGATACACCTTATACCATGGATTTAGAGGATTTCACAACTGCTTGCAAACTCCCGCAGTTTGGTAATATTAATGATCCTCGCAAATCTGAACTTAGAGATTTTCTTGCTAGCATTACTGTGTGAGAATCTAGGACGTAGCACAAGCTACCATAGGGAGCATTCATTTTCCTGCTATACATTATTTTGTTCTCTTTATTGGTAGAAGCATTAACGGTAAGGACGAAGTATGTCACATGTGTGCTCCTGATCTTTGTGTCCTCAAGAGTGCTGTGTCAGGTTATAAAGGTTATAACTTGGGGGCAATAGTTGCACGTAGGTTGCAGAATAATAGTAGAAGGGGTGATTTCTTTGGAGGAATTTATTCAACCTGTGTGGCTAATTTTCTTAATATAGCTCCAAGAGAGGGGGATATGCTTGTACCTCCTGTTTATTTGGATAAATAAGCTATGTTTGATCATAATTTTCTTGAGAGGAATGAACAATTCCTCCATTATCGACTAACCTATGACAGACGCAACGTCGTCCCTGTTACTCTTCCTGCTCCCCACCTTTTTGATATCAGGCAAAAGGAAGATATGTTGTCACCAGGGAAGAAGCAACCGAATACGAGAGGGGAATGGAGGCAGCTCGCCAGCACGCTGCTGCTCAGGAGGTAGTCGCCTCTGCATCTCAGTACTACCCCAGTTTCTCTTATGGATATCAGTCAGGCGGTCATTGGTATTAGACCAACTTAGGCCAAAAGCCTAAGCTTGGGGGCGTACGTATTTCTCACCGACTTTACATTCATGTTCACACACTAGTCGTCAGTGCTCATACTCTTTCATTGTATTATCCATGCTAGTTTAAATTTCTTTTTTCCAGTTTTCTTCTTGTGTGTTTGATAAACTTTAAGAAAAACCAAAAAAATTAGTTAGTTTAATTTCCATGCTTGTAGTAGAAATTAAAATGAAAACCCAAAAAGATTTATCGTTCTTCTTTTACTTGTTGGGAGCTTTCCGTGTAAATAGTTTTATTTTCTTTTCTTTCTTTTGGGGGTCAAGAAGACCATATTGAAAATGCTTAGTGGCTCTTATATGCATGATTGTTTATTTAACTTAGAGCCCATATTACTTGTCTTCTCTCTTGAGTTGAATGCTTGCAGATTCCAGCTTAGTCCAATGCACGTGCACTCTTATTATTATACACATCGTTCGGTCATGCAAGTGAAAGGTAATAATGATGATATACGATGGACTTATTGGGATGAGAAAAGCTGGTATGAACTCAACCTCTCTTGTTTTTGTAAATATGATGAGTTCATCGTTCCTGAGTCAGCTATTATGAAGTAAACCTATTTGCAATGACATTTAGAGATTATAGTTGCTTGTGCCATGCTTGATTAGCTATGAGTTATAATGGTTTACCTTGCGTGCCAACATGCTATTAGAATGATTATGATGTGGTATGATGGGATGGTATCCTCCTTTGAATGTATTAAGTGACTCGACTTGGCACATGTTCACGCATGTAGTTGAATCAAATCAACATAGCCTTCATGATATTTATGTTCATGGTAGATTATATCCTACTCATGCTTGTAATCGGTGTAAATTAATTTTAATGCAGGTTTACGACTGTTGTCGCTCTGTCAGTTGGTCGCATCCAAACTCCTTAAACCCCAAAGTTGTTCCATATGAGTCCACTATACCTTCCTATATGCGGTATTTACCTGCCGTTCCAAGTAAATTTGTATGTGCCAAACTCAAAACCTTCAAATGAAATTCTGTTTTGTATGCTCGAGCAGCTCATGTTTCAACTAGGGCTGCCTATATCTTCCATGCTAGGTGGGTTATTCTCAAGAGGAGTGGACTCCGCTCCTCATTCACGAGAAAGAATCAGTGCAGGGATGCCCAGTCCCATGGTCCAAAAAGATCAAAGCAAATCAAAATAATTGAACAAAACTCCCCCAGGGTTGTTGTATGTTGGAGGCACTCGTTGTTTCGAGCAAGCCATGGATTGATGCTTGTTGGTGGTTGGGGGAGTATAAACCTTTACCATTCTGTTTGGGAACTGCCTATAATGCATGTAGTATGGAAGATACAGCCATCTCATAGTTGTTGCATTGACATCAAAAGTATGCCGCTCAAAATATTATTCAATCTCTATTTTAAAACCGAGCTCTGGCACCTCTACAAATCCCTGCTTCCCTCTACGAAGGGCCTATCTATTTACTTTTATGTTGAGTCATCACCCTTCCTATTAAAAAGCACCCGCTGGAGAGGACACTGTCATTTGCATTCATTATCATTGGTTTATATTGGGTATGACATGACTGGATCTCTTTTACCATGAATTACAATGTTTAGTCAGTCCTTGATCTTTAAAGGTGCTCTGCAATTATGTTTTGCGGTCTCAGAAAGGGCTAGCGAGATACCATTTTGTTATATCATGTTATGACTATTTTGAGAAAGTGTTGTCATCCGAGTTTTATTATTATGGCTCGCTAGCTGATTATGTTATTGATATGAGTAATTGTGAGACCTATGTGTTATTGTTAGTATGGTTAGTTCATAATATTTGCTGATACTTGAATGCTGGCTTTTCATGCTACAACAACAAGAGCAAACAGAGTTTGTAAAAGTTTTTCTTTATCACTTTCAGTTTATCAACAGAATTGCTTGAGGACAAGCAAAGGTTTAAGCTTGGGGGAGTTGATACGTCTCCAACGTATCTACTTTTCCAAACACTTTTGCCCTTGTTTTGGACTCTAACTTGCATGATTTGAATGAAACTAACCCAGACTGACGCTATTTTCAGCAGAACTGCCATGATGTTGTTTTATGTGTAGAAAAGAAAAGTTCGAAATGTCCTGGAAATCCACGAAGGCACTTTTTGGAATTAATAAGAATTTTTGGCGAAAGAATTAGTGCCAGGGGGCCCACGACCTGTCCACGAGACAGGGGGCCCCCCTAGGGCGCGGCCCCCTATCTTGTGGGCCCCCTGGACCTCCTCCAAACTCAACTCCAACTCCATATATTCTGTCTCGGGGAGAAAAAAATCAAGGAGAAAGTTTCATCGCGTTTCACGACACAGAGCCGCCGCCAAGCCCTAATATCTCTCGGGAGGGCTGATCTGGAGTCCGTTCGGGGCTCCGGAGAGGGTGATTCGTCGCCGTCGTCATCATCAACCATCCTCCATCGCTAATTTCATGATGATCACCGCCGTGCGTGAGTAATTCCATCGTAGGCTTGCTGGACGGTGATGGGTTGGATGAGATTTACCATGTAATCAAGTTAGTTTTGTTAGGGTTTGATCCCTAGTATCCACTATGTTCTGAGATTGATGTTGCTATGACTTTGCTATGCTTAATGCTTGTCACTAGGACCCGAGTGCCATGATTTCAGATCTGAACCTATTATGTTTTCATGAATATATGTGTGTTCTTGATCCTATCTTGCATGTCTATAGTCACCTATTATGTGTTATGATCCGACAACCCCGAAGTGACAATAATCGGGATACTTCTCGGTGATGACCATAGTTTGAGGTCTTCATGTATTCACTATGTGCTAATGCTTTGTTCCAGTTCTCTATTAAAAGGAGGCCTTAATATCCCTTAGTTTCCATAAGGACCCCGCTGCAACGGGAGGGTAGGACAAAAGACATCATATAAGTTCTTTTCCATAAGCACGTATGACTATTTACGGAATACATGCCTACATTACATTGATGAATTGGAGCTAATTCTATATCACCCTATGTTATAACTATTGCATGAGGAATCGCATCCGGCATAATTATCCATCACTGATCCATTGCCTACGAGCTTTTCACATATTGTTCTTCGCTTATTTACTTTTCCGTTGCTACTGTTACAACTACTACAAAAACCCAAAAACATTTATCTTTACTTTTGCTACCGTTACCTTTATTATCATACCACTTTTGCTACTAAACACTTTGCTGCAGATACTAAGTTATCCAGGTGTGGTTGAATTGACAACTCAACTGCTAATACTCAAGAATATTCTTTGGCTCCCCTTGTGTCGAATCAATAAATTTGGGTTGAATACTCTACCCTCGAAAGCTGTTGTGATCCCCTATACTTGTGGGTTATCATCCGCCCAAGCTGACCTCAACCCCGCGCCTCAGGCAGTCCGTGCTCCGTAGAACGCTGCGGGGCGCGGGCGACACAGTCAAGCACCGTCTGCCCTCACCCCGCCGCAGGTACAATCACCGGCAAGGGCCTCAAACCAGGCTGCGGCCACAGCGCCGCACAGCCGATGGGAGCAGGCGAACATGAAGGCCGCGCTCATGGTGTCTCGAGAACTGCTATGGTGCAGGCTGCAAGAAAGCAGCCATGACGTGCTGCTGGAGCGCGTCGCTGAGCTCTTGGATGCTGCTTCTTCAGGGGTGCCTCCATTCTGCGTCCAGCTTCCACCCCAGGCCCCGGGTGGATCACACGGTGGGCCCATCAGCGCCCATGCGTCCTCAGGCGTACCCCAAGCTTCGTCAACACCAGCTCAACCATCAGCACTGCACGTCCAGCTGCACCAGCATCGCCCCTAGTAAGCGAGGGCATGCGCATCGCTGCCTACGGCTCGGGCGGGCCACCGCCCTATCACCCCCAAGATGGTGCTTCGATCCAAGACGCGTGGAGCATGGGGCACTACAGTGAAGCCTTCGAGGCGGCGACCCCGGAGGCTTACGTGCCCCAAATGGTGGATCGGGAATATGCACTGGAAGAAGATCACGGCTCGTTCCTCAGGCCTGGCTGGGAGGAAGAAACACCAGAAGCCAAGCCCTTTCAGGAGCCTCAAGGAAGCCTCACCAACCATGCCAGCGGCAGCAGCTATCGGGTACCGCTAATTCCTCAGGAGCAAGCTTATGCTAACCATGGGTCGCAGGAAGTCCAGGTCACTGCAGCGGAGGGCTGCCCCAGTGCGGCAGCCACCCTCCCCTCAGGAGGAGGGCACTGGGGGCTGCAGGAGAGGGGCCGGGAGCAAGGTCCCTCCGCACGGCACGCAGAGCAAGGTGTTTCTCGGAGGTAGGCCATCTGCTGGGGAGGTGCCGCAAGGCCTGCCCCCGGCAGAGGACCCGTGGTCGTCGGGGGAACCGCTGGCATACCCTTTACCCCATTGGCGTCGTCCTTGGTTTCCGGTCGCCGTCAATGGTGGTCGAGGGTGGCTCAAGGTGGGACCCTCATCTGGTGATATGAAGCAATGCCGGTACCTGTGAAGAAGGCACAGTGCCTGTGAAGCTTGCCGCCCGTGACAGTCTCACGTAATAATGAGTTGGGGCTGTACATGCCCCGGAGTCTCCAGAGAGCCGCCCTCGGGCCTCGGGGGCTCCCTCCCACGCCCAGTGGCAGCACTTAGCTCCGCGCTGGTCAGAAGACGTCGAAGACTAGACTAGGTGCTGGACGCGGCCTTTTATTTTTGCTTCCTTTTGTGTGGTCGAACTTTATCGCCTCGGATTTAAGTTGAAGTTGAATTTGTGTTTGCGTATGTGGGGAGGGGTGACTTGTCTTGTTCGCGTGCTTTCTCGTGTTCTGGTTTCTGCTCAAGTTGGAATTCGCACTAGCTACCTCCCCCTCGCGAGCCCCTCGCGGGCGGGGCTGGGCTCAGCACACGCGCACATGCCGTCCCGCGACCGGCACTCGCTCCCGCAAGGCTCTCACTACATGATCAACAGGTCTCCCGAGGGACCCTCGGAGAGTCACCACAAGCCTACTCGATGCTCGCCCAGGATAAAGGTAAAATCACAGCAACCAACTCATCGCAGGGCCCGTAACATCATGCGGGCGCCCATTCAGCGTCGTCCTTAACAACGCATGGACAACATTCCTTTTTACACATGAGGGGCTCCCCCTCCCAAAATGCTCTTACAACCTTTAGGGCCACGCCCGAGCTTTTTCCGCATAGGATAAACGGCAGGGGACGCAGGATTAATCAGACATGTCGCTCACCGCATCCTCTTGGTTGTCTCCGGAAGCATCGCTGGCGCCAATTTCGCTGCCGCTGGCTTCACCATCGCCATTGTTGGCCCCATCTCCGCCGCCGTTCACCGTGTCACCTTCATCCGCAGCAACTACCACCCCGTCATCGTCAAAGGTGAAGGCCTGGACAAGTGCATCCACATTGTCCTCCACCCACCGCGCCAGGTCGCCTCGGATAGCCTCGGGCACTGGGGCGATGGCGGTGTCGAAGTCAAAGTGGGGGTAGATGTTCTAATGATGGCTGAAGACGCTGGAGAATGCACGCGCAAGCAGGCCGCGGCTCCTCTCCTCGACAAGCTGACAAGCCCTCTCAGAGCGATTCTCCAGATGCATCACCACGTCAGTGAAGAACTGGAGATTACCGGCGTAGTTGGTCACATGAGGTTGCTCAGCAGCCGCGTCGCAGATATTGCCGAGGGCCGAGTTAGCCCTTTCCCAGAGCGTTCGGAGCATGGGGCCATGCATGTGCTCCAGCGTCTGCCGCTGGCGAATCTCATCTTCGTTCCGCCGCGCAACGGACTTGGCGTCATCGACCCTCCGTTGGAGGAGAAGCAGCTCGGCGCGGGAGGAGGCCAACTCAGCATGCACCACGACTACGGCGGCTGCGGTGGCCTCAGCACGCTGTGTTGCTTCAGTCAGCTTGGTCCTAAGAGCGGCAGTCCTACCCACAGCCTCAGCCTTGATCAGCTCCAACCTCTCCTCATAATCGTGCTCAAGACCAGCGCGAACTTCCGCCACGCGGCGGTCGTTCTCTTCTTGGATTCAGACCTCCCGCGCACCAAAGTTGTCCTCCGCCTGGGTAACCTGGCGCTCCCTCGTCTTCAACCGTTCAAGATCGAGGTTGCGCTCGACAGCCTCTAGCGTCAGCGCTTCCTCGGACCTCCAGAGCTCCTCCTCTTCGACGGGCGTCCCCTTCAGTGACGCAAGGGTAGCTTGGCGTAGCTACACTTGCTGCTCTAGGGAATTGCATCAGGCTTGGAGCTCCCACGCTCGCTCCTCCGCGATCTCGCATCATCGGTCTACCTCTTGAGCCTCCTCAATGGCTTGGGAGCAGGCCTTTCACGAGGCCACAAGAGATGCTTCGGCCTTTGCGTTGTCAAGATCACGCTGGTGGCGTGCAAGGCTGACGGCCACCTTCAGCTTGCGCTACTCCTCAACAAGCCGCAGACCTTCGGCTTCAAGACACGCGTCCGCGTCCATGAGCTCTCCATCGACTTGGCCCATCGCGTCCATCGCCTTACAGAGAAACTCTCGGCGGATGGCGTTGCGCTCCCGCGCACGCTTGAGCACGTCGTCAACATCGTCCTCCGCCGTCGGCATCGGCGGAGGGCCCTGAAGTGGTTCGCCCCCTCTCGGCAGGGGGCTGGGGGCTGGCGCCCCCACAATCGTTGGACGGGCCCTGTGAGGGACCCAGCCGAGCGTTGATCCATCCCAGAAGAGGAGCCAAAGATCGACTTCAACCACTCGCCGTCCATGATCAGGGGAGGAGCCCAGGGCAGGCTGGTTGTGCCCCGGGCGAGCTCACGAAGGAAGACAGCGAGCGCATAGGCTCAAGGCACACCACGGGTCGGCCCACCTCTCCAGCCGAACTCGTGTCAGGGGTAGCACGCAGGCTCGGGACGCTCAAGGTCAGCGATGAAGTGAAGCCTGAGGAGGTGGCTTCTTGGCCGGCTCCGCAGGCTTGGCAGGAGGGATCCTGAAGGGCCAAAGTCAGCAAAGGGAACAACAAATAAGGAGTTACAAGGAGGAACTTACTCGTCCATGGTGAAGTACTTCCTGTGCCTCAACGGGCGGCAGGGGCGATCACTGCCACTCGAAGCCTCCTTCCTCTTGCGGAGGGCGTCGAAGTCTATGCGGAACTGACCCAAGCTCTCAACGTGAAGGCCGGTGTGTGGCATGGATGAAGAAGCACCAAGGCGACTCGCATCAGGCGCGCCAGGCTGGGAGGAGCGATCAGGTACCACCACTTGGTGGCCTGCCGAGGCCTCAGGGGTTTCGGCCTCGGGAGCCGCAGGTTGCGTTCCCTCATCAACTACCGCCTTGGGACGGGTTTCGTAAGCTCCGGAGGATGACGCCTCGGGAGCCCCATGTGACATCGGCGTCTCGACACCAGATCCCCCAGCCTCCGGCGATGCTTTCTTCCCTGCACCACCTCCTGAGGCAAGATCGAAGTGGGCGACGGGGGAAGGAGCCACGGCAACAGGATTTTCGCGTGGCCCCACGAGGTCAGCTGGGCGCAACCCCCATTCGTTGAAGCGGGGCATCTGCCTCGCGAACTCGGCCCTACCTGAGCAAAGATACACGAGGCCGCCCCCATGCCGGATGTCGCCCGGAGAGGGGTCGCCAGTCAGGACCTTCAGCACCTTCCTCAGCGTTTCAGGCGCAAGATCCCCCTCCTGAAGCCTCATGCGGTCTTGATACCCAGTCAGGGTCCACATCGGTCGAGAGTGGCGCTGAAGAGGGGCGATGTGACACTGGAGGAACTCCTTCACCACCTTGGGCGCAGTCACGCCAAGCTTCCTCAACCTCTCGAATCGGTGCCCGATAAAGGCAAGCTGGGGGCTCGCGAGCTTCTCGTGACCCCAGCCTAGATTGGGGATAGCAGGCAATGTCAGATGCGCGAGCAGGGGGTTGGGCACCCCGAAATCCATGTATAGCCACCGCTCCCGGAACCCTCTCATGGAAGGTGGAAGACCATAATCAATCCCCGATGCGGTTATCTCTAGCACGGCCTAGAAGCTCACGCACCCCAAGCACTGTGACAGGTCGGTCAGGCGCAAGGAGAAGAAGTGGCGCAGGAGGGCAATGGAAGGGGCAATTCCCACCATGGCTTCGCAGACGAAGGCGAAGGCAGCAAGAAGACTAATGGATTGGGGATCGAGATGCATCATGTGGATCTGGTAGTGGAAAAGCACCGCATTGAAGAAGGCAAAGAAGGGAGGAATCAGGCCTGCCCACAGGGCGTCGGCAAAGAATCGAACCTCCGTGAGGATCCTGTCGAAGGAGGCATGGGACGCAGCCCAAGCAGTCATCCTTCCGCACTCTTTGAAGCTGGAGGCGAGGGCGGAGCGGACCTTGTCCAAGGCTTCTGGATTAAGTATCAGCGACCGGCCGATGGCGGGTGCGATTGCCGGAGGCGAGCTGGCCGAAGGTGCGAGCTTCTTCCCTTTCTCCCTTTTTGTTGGCGCCAGGGCAACGGAAAGAGGCAGAGCTCAAGTCAGATTGGAGGTGGAAGCAGAGGTTCAAGGAAGAAAGCGGGAGCAGAAGCACGCGGCAAAGAAGGAGGAATAGCGTATGCGGTTTGGCCGCCTATCCAGGCATATATTTGGGCAGCGTGGGGAAGCGGAAACGCCCACGTCCAATCAACCGCCATGGGGCGACCAAGGCCGCAGGCTATTGGGGCCCACGGTGCTCCGCACTTGCCCTTTCGCTTCGTTGCGAAGCCAAGTCCAAGCGCGCCTTGGGCCCAGGGGCTACTATCGGCGTTCTGGGAACGGGGGTCCCTAGACTTGCCTGCATGCAGCCTGCGGCGTGGCTCAAGCAGTGGCCTAGTACGGCCCGTCTTCATCAACCCAAGCTCAAGACCCTCGTGAGGGGCCAAGCCTCGCGGGGCGGACGACGCAAGGCTTCCTCAGGGGCAGCCTCACCAGGCAGGCTCGCGAGGAGGAGGAGAGATCAAGGCAGGGGTACCTCGCGAGGTGCTCATGACGCAAGCCATGACGATCAAGACGAGGCGGGCGCCTGCCAGTGCAGTGTCCTCGTTTCCTCTTTGGGGAAAAAGGGGGCAAGCGCAAGCGCGGAGTACCGAGGCATCAAGAACAGGTTGCCATATTGGTGCAAAGAGACCAAGACCAGCAGAGCGGCAGGACGGAGGTCACCGTGGATCCCAAGACGGCGTCATCGCCAGCGCCTTTGGCAGTCGAAGACCAACTTTAGTCAGGATGACTTGTACTAGATGTTCCCCTTCAAAATGGCCGTTCTTGTCTCCCTTCCCGCTCAATATTTGGTGAGAGGACCAAGGCCTCTATATATAGAGATAGCCACCACAGTAGAAGAGAGGATTCTCACTCGGCCAACAGAGACCGAACCCACCCAAGTAGAACACCACACCAGCTCAAGAACACCTCTCGCGAGGCTGTTCTTTCTTTGTACTATTCATCATCAGCCCCTGAGGCAATCCACCAACCACAAACTAGAGTAGGATATTACACCACAACGGTGGCCCGAACTAGTATAAACCCTGTGTCCCTTGTGTTGTTCATCGTGTGGCTTAGATTCACAGCGAGGCGTTGGGACGTGGTTCGGTACGGGGAAGATCTTCCCGCGCACCCCAGAGTTCGAACCTTAAGGGTTTTGCCAGAACCCGATATCTGACAAAGAAGTGACAATTTATCACAACATCGAAGTATAAAGCAAAAAATCTATTGGAAACCAACAAACTATGTTCTTAGTCAACTTTGCAACTACAACTCATCATGTTTTTAGGAAGAGTCATGTATCGGAGACTTTAGTCAAGTCCACATACTCAACCATCATTTACTCTTCTATGATTGCTAACAATCACCGCGTACACATGAGCAAAAAGTTTCTACCGGACACAAAGAAAGATAGGGGCTTATGTTTCGCCTCCCAGCACACTCACCTCAAGGGTCATGTCAACAATAATAACCCATGCAACCCGTATTCAACTGGATATATGTGCCTAGATCTTTCCTCACCACATTATGCTTGCCAAAGGAGAAAAATAAAAGGAATAGAGAGAAAAACTTTCACTCTTGCATAAAAGTAAATACATGAAAGTAAAAGATAGGCCCTTAGCAGAGGGAAGCAAAGGTTGCCATACGCTTTTTGTTTGTATGCTCAACCCCTTAGTGCAAGGGAATGTCACGCTATATTGCCCCTTGTGATGGCAACCTTTATTATGCAGTCTGTCGCTTTTATTCTTCACCATCACAAGTTCGTACAACACTCAATTTTCCCTTACACTAAATGATCTCACACTTTTAGAAGCAATTTTTATTTCCCTGTTTGCACCGATGACAACTTACTTGAAGGATCTTACTCAATCCATAGGTAGGTATGGTGGACTCTCAAACAAGATAGGGTTTAAGGGTTCTGGATGCACAAGTAGTATCTCTACTTAGTGCGGAGTTTTTGGCTAGCAAAGATAGGGGCAAGCACCACATGTTGAAGGATCTATGACAATATAACTTCTATGTGAATATGAACAAACATAAATCATTGAGTTTTCTTCCTTGTCCAACGTCAACAATTTTGGCATATAATATTTTGATGGGTTATCACAATCATAAAAGGTTTCCATGATAGTATATTTATATGTGAATCTTCTCTTCCCTTATTAATTCTTTCATGATTTGCATCATTAACCAATGCTATGTTTGTCAATCTACAACACAATTTTCTACTTATAATGTCATCACTTACCATAAGATTAGCATATGATCTTTTTTTTATTTCCTTTCTTTTTACCGCAACAAGAAAGTAAAGAAGGCAAAACTCAAACTAAACTTTATTATAAGTCTCGCACACGATTACAAGGATTGATCACTAAGCAAACTCACAAAAAGAAAGGATAGAATTAAACTTTTATTCATCTAATAGGAAAAGATAACCATGGATCAAACTAGGAAAGTAAAGGCAAAAGATATTGGAGATGATACGATACCTGGGCACCTCCCTCAAGCTTGGCGAAAGCCAAGGGGAGTGCCCGTACCCAATACTCAGTTTTCTTTTGGTGGTGATGAAGAAGATGGTGGTGATGAAGTAGAAGCAATCCGGTCTTTAAGGACCAACAGGCTCTCCAATCTTCGGATGACTCTCTGCAGGGAAGCGATGTGCTCCATATGCAGAATATTTTAATGATTGAGATAATTATTTTGTATACGAACTGTTTCAATGATCCTGAAGGTTGCAATCTCAGTGGGGGTAAGATGAGCATAGTAGGGTTCAAGGATATCTTCCTCTTCCTCATTAGCGGGCAAGGCTTGCTCGTCCATCCGCACTTGATCTTAGGTGGCCTCCTTGCTCTTGTCCTCCTTAGCTGCTCCAATGGGGTCTTCTCTCTTCAGCTCAATCTTCATCAACCAAGAATCCTCTTCCATACGATCAGAGGGAGAAGAAGACATGATGCCTGGCTCAACAGATCTGACAGCAAACAGCAAGAAAAGAAAACAGGAGATTTCTCCATGTTACGGAGGTTAGCAGGTTGTGGAGGTATATATATATATAGATTTTTTATCTTGGGGAACAAGCAGAACAAAAGAAAAACGGAGTCTGGAAAGTACCCGAGGTAGGTGAGGGAGTACTGGATTAGGGGGTATCCGGACAGCCGGACTATATACTTCGTCCGGACTATTGGAGCGTGAAGATACAAGACTCAAGACTCCATCCTGTGTCCGGGTGGGACTCTCCTTTGCATGGAAGACAAGCTTGGCAATCCGGATATTATATTTCCTTCCTTGTAACCGACTCCGTGTAAACCCTAGCCCTCTCTGGTGTCTATATAAACCTGAGAGGTTGGTCCTTAGAAGACCGATCACGATCACGATCATAATCATCATAGGCTAGCTCCTAGGGTTTAGCCTCTACGATCTCGTGGTAGATATACTCTTGTACTACTCATATCATCAATATTAATCAAGCAGGAAGTAGGGTTTTACCTCCATCGAGAGGGCCCGAACCTGGGTAAACATTATGTCCCTTGCTTCCTGTTACCATCAGCCTAAGACGCACAGATCGGGACCCCCTACCCGAGATCCGCCGGTTTTGACACAGACATTGGTGCTTTCATTGAGAGTTCCTCTGTGTCATCGCCGCAAGCCTCGATGGCCCATCTCGTTGTCAAGGACAACATCACCACTGGGGGAGCACTGGTTGTAGGCCAAACTCTCCGACTAGGCGGCTTCATCATGGCTGCCCCGTCGGCTGTCGCGCCGACGATGACCTCTTGGCTCATCACACATAACCTCCACGTCAATTCAGAACTCGCCGAACAGATGGATCCGATGGAGCTCTCCTCTCTTAATGAGCTCTTGGATCGCATCACCGCTCTAGGAGTCGCCACAGACTATGACTGGGTTGGGCTTAAACCCGACCAAAGGGACATTAAATCCCCGCCGACCACCCATGAGATAACGGTAGTGGAGGAGCCACATACGGATTACCCCTCTATCTTGAGGATGAGTTATGTCCGGATCACCGAGCTCCCCGAGCCGGATACCCGCTCAAGGGAAGACATGACCCAGACCCCGGACTTAGAATCGGGCATTGGGCCGGAGAAATCGGGCGGCATGCCGAATCCCGAGCTGTCAAGCCCGGAAGCTTCCCTTCCCCAGGGCGTTAGATCGGATCAAAATCAAGATTCAGCTACACCCACCCACCCATACTTAAACCCTCTCTCCCATATCATACAAGAGCCCCAAGAGACAGTACATCGCTACTGGGCCAGATTCCTCCTTGCGCTAAAAAAGGTCAAGGACTGTCGAGAGGAGGACGCAGTCTCACTTTTCTACAAAAGCTGCACGAACAAAGGAATCCTTAATGCCATAAGTCACCATGACATAGCACACTTTGCTGACTTGGCAACCATAGTACAGAAGTACTGTGCGGTGGAAAGCGCCTGGAAAACCCAAACAGAATTTTGGGATAGTCCGGCTCTCACTAAAACCTTTGTCCGAACTAAATGGGCAAACTCTCGTAAGTCAGCCGATCCAATCACCAAGAAACCAAAGCCCACCCCAGGGCGTGGAACTGTATTAGAAGAATGGCTCAATGGGCCATGTAAGCTCCATAGCACGCCGGACACTACACCAACACCTAGCCTTAGAGCATGTTGGATACTCCGGCAGGTAGCAAAAAGTGGCGAGGATCTTCTTGTAAGCCATAAAGCAGAACAACATCTCGCCAAAGAAAACAATATGGTACTAACAGTCTTCAAGACCTTCGCCTCAAACAATAGGCGCAAGCGAGCTCATCGAAGCTCCGCTGAAATCTGCCATGTGGCAAAAATAAATCCATGGAACGACACTGCAATAAATTTCAATGCCAGTGACGAACCTTAATTCCAGGCCATCCGAGCACCAGCCGCTCTGGTCCTTAGCCCAATCGTAGACGGCTTTCGGCTCACTAAAGTACTTATGGACGGCGGAAGCGGATTAAACTTGATCTACGAAGAAACACTCAGCAAGATGGAAATTGATAAGAGCCGCATTGAGCATAGCGGCACAACCTTTAGGGGAATCAGCCCCAGTCGGGAAGCACGGTGTGCGGGAAAAATCACACTCGATGTGGTATTCGGCACTCCGGAGAACTACAGGTCCGAAGAAATTACATTCCAAGTGGCTCCTTTCAGTAGCGGTTACCACACCCTTCTAGGGCGGGACACGTTTACAAGCTTTCAAGCTATACCCCATTACGGGTACATGAAGCTTAAAATGCCCGGACCCAATGGAATCATCACTCTAGCCAGCGATCCGAACGTCGCACTTCGCGCCGAAAACAAAACCGCAGCACTAGCCCTGGAAGCATTATCCGAAGCCCTAGCAGCCGAAGAACTAACAATGCTGCGCGCCACGGTGGACAAGGACGACGTGATACTTGACAAGCGGCCCAAGTCCACCTAATTCAAACCCGTAGACGAAATAGTCAAATTCCAGGTCCATCCAACGGACCCCACGAAGACAGCTTCCATCGGGACACAGTTGAGCCCCACAATGGACGCCGCACTGCAAGACTTCCTGCATGAAAATTGGGACATTTTCGCCTGGCACACTTCGGACATGCCGGGCATTCCACGCAGACTGGCCGAACACAGCCTCAATATACTAAAAGGATACAAGCCTGTCAAGCAGACTCTAAGGCGCTTTTCAGAGCCCAAACGACAGGCCATGGGGGAAAAGCTAGCCAAACTACTCGAGGCCGGATTCATCAGAGATATCAAGCATCCGGATTGGCTGGCAAATCTGGTAATGGTACCAAAGAAGGACAAATCCTGGCGCCTATGCGTCGACTTCAAAGACCTCAATAAGGCTTGCCCCAAGGATCCCTTCCCCCTCCCTCGCATCAACCAAATCATCGACGCCACAGCAGGACACGACTCACTGTGTTTCCTCGACGCATACTATGGATACCATCAAATAAAGATGGCAGAATCCGACCAAGCTGCAACAGCTTTCATAACGCCATATGGTCCTTTCTGCTTCAACACTATGCCTTTCGGGCTTAAAAATGCTGGCACAATCTATCAGCGCATGATTCAGACATGCCTGGAAGAGCAAATCGGCAAGACAGTGGAGGCATACATGGATGACGTGGTCATAAAAACAAGACACGTTGAAACCCTAATAGACGACTTGAGGCTTACGTTCGATAACCTCCGAACATACGACATCAAGTTGAACCCAGAAAAATGTGTTTTCGGCGTCCCCTCTGGGAAACTGCTCGGCTTCATCGTGTCTAGTAGAGGAATTGAAGCTAACCCGGCAAAAATCCGAGCTCTGTCACAGTTGGCTATACCAACAGACCTCAAGCACATCCAGAAACTAGCTGGATGCGTGGCTGCCTTAAGCCGCTTTATCTCCAGGTTAGGATAAAAGGCATTACCTCTTTACCGCCTTCTTCGGCGCACCGAACACTTCGTGTGGACGGATGCAGCTGCGGCCGGACTGGACGAAATAAAGACCTTATTGGCCAGTAATCCAGTCCTAGCAACGCCAAATATTGGCGAACCTATGCTGCTATACATAGCTGCAACACATCAAGTTGTAAGCGTAGTACTCGTCGTCGAACGAGAGGTTGACGGATACAAATTCCCGCACTAGAATCCGGTATATCACGTATCCACGGTCCTCCCCCATGCAAATCCCGATACCCACACTATCAAAAAATAGCATATGCGGTCTTCATGGCATCCCGGAAGCTACGACACTACTTTCAAGAGTGTTCGATTACGATGGCCTCCGAAGTACCACTCAACGACATAATAAATAACCGCGATGCTACGGGCCGGATTGCTAAATGGGCCATCGAGCTCCTTCCGTTCGGCATAACATACAAGCCATGGCGGGCCATCAAGTCGCAAGTACTGGCTGACTTCGTCGCCGAATGGACGGAAGCCGAACTCCCTAAAGAGTACGGCGCATACTCTAACTGGATCATGCACTTCGACGGCTCTAAAATCCTAGCCGGATTGGGAGCAGGTGTAGTCCTGACATCTCCCACCAGAGATACGGTCTAGTACGTACTCCAAATATTATACACAGACTCCAACAATGCAGCCGAATACGAGGCTCTGTTGCACGGTCTTCGGATGGCAGTCTCTATGTGCATTCAACGCCTAGAAGTGCGCGGGGATTCAAACCTTGCAATATCACTAATAAACAGAGACTTCGATGCCAAGGATCCGAATATGGCGGCCTACCGTAATGCCGTTCTCAAAATGTCAGCTCGGTTCGAGGGGCTCGAATTCCACCATGTGGCTCGAGAAAACAATCAAGCGGCGGATATTCTCGCCCGCATCGGCGCTAAATGCAACCCTGTCCCACCTAACATATTCCTGGAATGGCTGTTCAAGCCATCCGTGGTATGGGAAGGGGAGTCCGGCAACACTAGCATGGATCCGAACACACCCCCAGATTCCGAACCATCAGACATAATGGGAGGCTCCACCACCGAAATAACACTTTCGGCCCACGAAATCATGGTTGTAATCGCCTCGTGGACCGAGCCTTTCTTGGCCTACCTAAATAGGCAGGAGCTCCCCGAACACCAAAATGAAGCACGTTGCATCGTGCGGCGTTCTAAAGCTTATAAAGTCCATGAAGGGGAACTGTATAAGAAAAGTGCGATCGGAGTGCTCCAAAGGTGCATCTCCAAAGAGGAAGGGAGGCAGCTCTTGGCTGAAATCCACACCGGACTGGGCGGGCACCACGCCGCGGCTCGGGCACTAGTCAGCAAGGCCTTCCCTACAGGCTTCAATTGGCTGACAGCCCGAGCGGACGCACAGGACCTTCTCCAGCACTACGTCGGTTGCCAGCTCTTTGCCAATCGGAGTCATATGCCCCCTACCGCTCTCCAAACAATCCCCATAAGTTGGCCTTTCGCGGTCTGGGGGCTGGATATGGTCGGACCTCTTAAAGGGGGAAGCCATAAGAAAAAATACTTACTAGTCATGGTGGACAAGTTCACCAAATGGATAGAAGCTAAACCAGTCAAAACAGCTGAATCCGGACCAGTGATAGACTTCATATCCGGGGTTGTACACTGATACGGCGTCCCCCACAGCATCATCGCTGATAATGGCTCAAATTTCATAGCTGATGTAGTGAAAACTTCGTGCGGCAAAATGGGCATTAAGCTCGATTATGCTTCTGTCTACCATCCCCAAACAAACGGCCAGGTCGAACGTGCAAACAGTCTTATCATGAGCGGCATCAAACCCAAACTAGTGTGATCCTTGACAGAGTCGGACAAGCACTGGGTCAAGGAGCTCGACTCCGTACTCTGGGGGCTGCGGACCACGCCGAATCGCACCACCGGATATACACCATTTTTTATGGTATATGGCGCGGAAGGAGTACTACCCTGCGACATAATACATGATTCGCCTCGCGTACACATGTACGAAGAGAAGGAAGCCGAATTAGATCGGCAGGATAACTTGGATGCCCTGGAGGAGCGCGACATCGCAAAAGCCCGCTCCGCATTCCATCAGCAGCAGGCTCGACGGTACCAAAGCAGAGAAGTGCGGGCCAACTTATAACATTGGCGAACTCGTTCTACGCCTACCGGAGAAGAAGGACAAGCTCAAACCCAAGTGGGAAGGTCCCTTCGTCATTGATAAAGTTCTCACCGGAGGAGCATACCGCTTACGTAATGCATCAGATAACAGACTCAAGCCGAACCCATGGAATGCGGCCAGACTCCGGAGATTCTACGCCTAGCGCCGAACTCAGTGTTCGTCTCCTTACCCTCTCCTTTTCTATTATGCTCCTCCCTTTTCCTTTCTCGGCCTTTTTTACTCTTCACACAAAGTATTTAATATAGTACGGACGCTCGGATCACTCCGGCCGCACTATGTGTGTAAGCAATACCTGGGGGCTTCCTATACGGAAGCTAAATATAATTACTTTAATGGCCTTTTGCCCATCACATATGCGTCCTTTTCCCATATGTGCCTTTTCTTCACCATTATATGCATCGATATGACTTAAGATGTGGCCATGTTGGGTTGCCTGGCTCTTGTGTTTATGCCCTACGTTCCCGTTAATTCGGCTAGGGCATAAGGAGAGCACCTCTGCAATTGTTACTGCCGGTTCAGCCAGATGTGTACCTCAGACTAGGTGAAGCCGAAAGCTAGCAGGAATATTCGATCGGTGAACAAAAGATATTTTTCGTTTATTACAACGCAAATCCCCAGAAGCTTTGTATCCCGCGTCCCTGTTCGCAGTCCGGACATGTGCATCGTCGCCTGTGTACCCAGGGAAAGGAACCCCTAACGGATCTATTCTCCCTGGAAGATGTTTCTTACTATCCATGTAATATAACATAACTAGTTGGGTACTTATCTGTTCAAGCACTTATGACCCCTACGCCTGGTTTCCATGCATACCCCGGTTCTGTATAACTGAGCGGGTATTCGGATACACCCCGGACTATCGGATCCAGGGGCTGAAGCGAAAATGTCCGCCATGACAAATGATTTTAATCCGACTAGGGACTACTTATGTCCATTGCATTACACAGTCACTTGGACTGATTATATTCCTCCTTTGTACCATCCAACAGGCTATCTAACTTACAATCCTATTGAGAATACTTTGCGGCTAACGCTACCTGGTCATACACCAGACTCATGGGAATTTCTTGCCCATCTGGCCCCGCCGGTCCGACTTCGGCCATATGGTTCGGGTCAAGCTTGGTGTAGCACGTCTTCACCATAGCCCAGGCTTCTCTTGCACCTTGTGGGCATGCTGATATCTTCCACTATCGGAAGCGCCGCCGTGCTCCTCGGAGTATATCCACAAGCTCCCCCATACCCTTCGGCAGGGAGCTTGATGGCCACAAGGCTTGTGCAATGCCGAGCATCACCTGCTGAGCTCGCTCGTGTAGTTGCAAGAGGTCTTGTAGCAAATCGCATGCAGACGCGGGCATCTCCTCTTCAGGGCGGACCGTCAACATACCTACAAATAAAAATTCTATCAATATGCTACCTCGCCGAGCTGTACTGCAGTTTGTCTAGGCACTTACTATAAATGCTACGACGAAGCCTTTTGTTCTCCTTCACGGAGTCCGCCAGCTGAGCGCGGATATCTTTTAATTCCACATCCAGCCGGACATTGGCATCTTGAAGATTGTTCTTCTCCTGCCTAACTTGCGTAAGAACGCACTCGCCAGCCTTTAGCTGCCTTTTGATATGCGACTCGTCATCTCTTACGACCTCCGGATTCACCCCGGGATTGTCTGCAGAATTTTCTGTTAGACTTGTCATACCAGCCACTTACTAACTGGTGCATCTTCATACAATTGAGACAAATGTTACCAAATGAGGCCTTCTGGGATTCCTCTAACTTGGCAACTGTGGCCCTCAGCTGGGCCTTGCACTCCTCCAGCTCCCGAGACAATTGCTCATTCTTATCTACAAGGACCTGTGCATAAATTGATCCTTAAAACAGTTGTTCCAACAGTTTCAAGTCTCAAGGGCTACTGCTATACATGCTTATCAAAATTTTCTTACCCGTATACCTTTGGTATACTGGTCCGTCGCTCGGGCAAGCCTGCCTTGAGCAGCTCGGATGTATGCATCTCCCGAATTGAAAGCATTAAATGCCTCTTCGGAAAAGATGTTGTTGCGAAGTACGGTCCGTCGGCGCCGGTGATTCATGGCGCTCTCTACTTAGGAATTCGTGGCAGAGAGCATATCCGCGTCCTCTATCGAAGGACTATGCGGCATCGGCCCCACGCCCGCCTTCCCTCTCGAAGATGGTTCTGGAATCCGGCTGGTGGAGGCATGATTGGCAGGATCCCCAGATATAGTCTGGCTACTCCTCTTCCTGCTAGGACACAAAGGGCGCTGTTACACTTCAAATACAATAATCGCAGATCAAGTTTTTACCTTACCTCTGTAGCGGCGTTTCGACCCTAACCGCCTTCCTCTTAAGCCTGCCCGATCCGGATGTCCGTTGCCGATGGATCCCTAGGGGCTCGGCCCCGTGCTCTGACCGTCATCTCTGCAAAAGCACGAGACTTCAGGGGTAAGGCATGACATCAGAAAGGAGTCCTCTTCGGAGGATAGAGTTTTCGGCTTGGCTTACACGCGATGTAGGTAGTAGTCCGGGATAGTCGGCAATAATAGCCACTGAGGCGCCATCGCAGCTCGCCTGATAAAATACCCCAATGACAAGCTCCACAGTAATATCCGGATCTTCTTCGAGTCCTGGATCGAGGGCCCTTCCGGGGTCCTCTGGCTGCGGGGAAGGGCTGGAGATCCCTTCTACGGCCCTCCTCAGTTCCTGCTCAAAAATATCGAGGCAGATAATCTTAGCAAAGAACGCCACAATAAGTGAAGCGGGAAAAAGAAGAACGACTTACCCAGCTTGGGGGTTGTACATAGAAAACCCATCCCGCAGTTTAATGTGAAGGAATTCTTCTTCTTCTCCTCCTTTATACAGGTCGGATAATATCCTCGCCAGAGCAGCGGCGGAGTCCAGACCCTTACGGCCACAGCGGGTGGCATCATCTTCCCCGTTGTAGTGCCACATGGGCTTCCCCCGATATTGAAGCGGTTGCACTCCCCGCATTATGCATATTGCCATAACCTCGACTATCATCAATCCAGATTTGGCCAGTAACTTTATCCTGCTCATCAGGAAGTGTATTTCCCTAGTATCCTCCTCTTGGGGGCCCCGAGGGCGCTAGCTTCGACATGCCCTCGGCTGGGCGTTACTGAACTTGGGGAGACCTGTCTGGACTGGATCCGGAAGGGGAACGTCATCAATGTAAAACCATTCCGAAGGCCAGTTCTCTGGTGCCTTCTTGGGAGTGCCGGATAGGTATCCGGTCTCGGCAATGCGCCATACTTCGGCTCCGCCCACTTGACATAGGGATTCTCCCTGATTGCGAGGGATGAGGCAGAACAGCTTCTTCCATAACCCGAGGTGAGCCTCGCAGCCTAGAAACAGCTCGGAAAGGGCAACATATCCTGCTATGTGTAGCACGGAGGCAGGGTGAAGTTGTGCAACCGGAGGCTATAGAACTCCAGGAGCCCGCGAAGAAACGGGTGGATAGGAAACCCGACGCCCCTTAGCAGATGCGGGATGAGGCATATTCGCTCCTCTGGAGATGGATTAGGAGATCCCTCTGCCTGCTCCCCGCCATTATAGGTGGCTATTCCGGCTCGGACGGGGACCATGAACGCCAGTGGAAGAAACCCTTGGGTATGTAACTCTATCAAACAGCTATGAGGAACCGAACACTCTTCCCAGTCCCCCGGCTTGGAGCGAGGAGAGCGAGAAGAAGAGCTGCGACGATCGGCCATGTTGAAACGGTTTTTTCGGAAGCGCTCTGTTGGATGCTTGCTCGAGGGAAGAGGGTGTGGTTTGGATCTGAGAATCCCCGTCTCTTCAAATAGACGGTTGCCCTATAGGACCGGGGGTGGCAAATGCAAAAATGCCTTGGCTCCTCGCATTCGCTCGACACGTGGAGGTGGTCATTATTGAGGCACATAAGTCTAGGAGTATAACATTGATGGGAAGTCGGACACTATTCATCGTAACATGTACTTTGGGGTATTCGGAGATGGAATCGCCTTGCAATGCCGAAGACAAGACTGCGTGCCGGACTCATCGTCATTGAAGCCTGGTTCAGGGGCTACTGAGGGAGTCCTAGATTAGGGGGTATCCGGACAACCGGACTATATACTTCGTCTGGACTATTGGAGCGTGAAGATACAAGACTCAAGACTCCATCCCGTGTCCGGGTGGGACTCTCCTTTGCGTGGAAGACAAGCTTGGTGATCCGGATATTATATTTCCTTCCTTGTAACCAACTCCGTGTAAACCCTAACCCTCTCCGGTGTCTATACAAACCAGAGAGGTTGGTCCTTAGAAGACCGATCACGATCACAATCATAATCATCATAGGCTAGCTCCTAGGGTTTAGCCTCTACGATCTCATGGTAGATCTACTCTTATACTACTCATATCATCAATATTAATCAAGTAGGAAGTAGGGTTTTACCTCCATCGAGAGGGCCCGAACCTGGCTAAACATTGTATCCCCTGCTTCCTATTACCATCAGCCTAAGACGCACAGATCGGGACCCCCTACCCGAGATCCACCGGGTTTGACACCGACAGTGGGCACAACCCACTTGGGCGTGCCAGGCATGGCATGCCTGGCGCGCCCTGGTGTATCGTGCCCACGAGGGTCACTTTCCTGGAAGTTTCTTATTTTCCTAATTTTCTAAATATTCCAAAACTGACAAAAAATATTTTTGCGGATTTTTCGGAGTCCGTTTACTTACCCGTATCACGTACCTCCCTTTTTTCATGATTCTGGAGGGTCCCGGAAGGTTTCCTTTATGTATTCTTCCGGTGTCAAAGTTTGGAAAACATTGCTTTCAACATTGGGGCGTACCTGAGATATGGTTTTTTATTCGTTACCCATTGACGGTTAGTCCCTTCGGCATTATTTATTTTGATAGCTCCGGATCGATAGACCTCCTCGATGACATAGGGTCCTTCCCATTTGGAGAGGAGTTTTCATGCAAAGAATCTGAAATGAGAGTTGTACAAAAGAACATATTCTCCAAACTTGAACTCACACTTTTCGATTCTTTTGTCATGCCATCTTTTAACTTTTTTTGTGAACAACTTAGCATTTTCATAAGCCTGGGTTCTCCATTCATCTAAGGAGCTAATATCAAATAACCTCTTTTCACCTGCAAGTTTGAAATCATAATTGAGTTTTTTAATTGCCCAAAATGCTTTGTGTTCTACCTCAAGAGGTAAATGACAATCTTTTCCATAAACCATTTTATATGGAGACATACCCATAGGATCTTTGTAAGCTGTTCTATAAGCCCAAAGTGCATCATCTAATTTCTTAGACCAATTCTTCTGGGACCTATTGACAGTCTTTTGTAAGATTAGTTTTATTTCTCTATTGTAAAGTTCAACTTGACCACTAGACTGATGATAATAAGGTGATGCAATTCTATGGTTAACATAGTACTTAGCAAGCATTTTACGGAAAGCACCATGAATAAAGTGTGAACCACCATCAGTCATTAAATATCTAGGAACTCCAAACCTTGGGAAAATAACCACCTTAAGCATTTTAATAGAGGTGTTGTGATTAGCACTACTGGTTGGAATAGCTTCTACCCACTTAGTAACATAATCAATAGCAACCAAAATATGTGTATACTCATTAGAGGAAGGAAAAGGTCCCATGAAATCAAATCCCCAAACATTAAATGGTTCAACAGCAAGTGAATAATTCATAGGCATTTCTTGATGCTTACCGATATTACTTATTCGTTGGCATTCATCACAAGATGAGACAAACTTACGAGCATATTTGAAGAGAGTAGGCCAATAAAAACCAGATTGCAATACCTTATGAGAGGTTCTGTCTCCCACATGATGTCCTCCATAAGCTTCAGAGTGACATTTCCGTAGGATTTATTCCTGTTCATGCTCAGGTACACAACGTCTAATAATACAATCTACTCCTTCTTATAAAGATGTGGGTCATCCCAAAAGTAATGTCTTAAATCATAGAAGAATTTTTTTGTTGGTATGTGAAGCTAGGTGGTATGTATTTAGCAACAATATAATTAGCATAGTCAGCATACCAAGGTGTATTATGAGAAACATTTATTACAGCTAGTTGTTCATCAGGAAAGCTATCATTAATAGGTTGTGGGTCATCAAGAATATTTTCAAGCCTAGACAAGTTATCAGCTATGGGGTTCTCTGCTCCTTTCCTATCAGTGATATGCAAATCAAATTCTTGCAGCAGGAGAACCCACCTAATAAGTCTAGGTTTAGCATCTTTCTTTTCCATAAGATATTTTATAGTAGAATGATCGGTGTGAACGGTTACCTTATAATCAACAATGTAAGATCTGAATTTATCACAAGCAAACACGACTGCTAAGAATTCTTTTTCAGTAGTAGCATAGTTTCGTTGAGCACCATCTAGAGTTTTACTAGCATAATGGATAATATTCAGTCTTTTATCAACTCTTTGTCCTAGAACAACACCAACAACATAATCACTAGCATCATACATAATCTCAAAAGGCAAGTTCCAATCAGGTGGTTGAACAACAGGTGCAGTAATTAAGGCTTTGTTTAGTGTTTCAAAGGCTTCCATACAATCATCATCAAACACATAGGGAATATCCTTTTGCAAAAGATTCGTAAGAGGCCTAGAAATTTTAGAAAAGTCTTTGATAAACCTCCTGTAGAAACCAGCATGACCAAGGAAACTATGAATACCTTTGATATCTTTAGGACATGGCATTTCTCAATTGCATCAACCTTGGATTTGTCCACCTCAATGCCTCTCTCAGAAATTTATGGCCCAAAACAATACCTTCCTTAACCATGAAGTGGCACTTCTCCTAGTTCAAGACAAGATTTGTTTCTTCACATCTCTGCAAAACCGGATCAAGATTGCTTAAACAATCATCAAAAGACTTCCCGTAAATAGAAAAGTCATTCATGAAAACCTCAACAATATTTTCAAAAAAATCAGAAAATATAGCAGTCATACATCTTTGAAAGGTAGCAGGTGCATTACATAAACCGAAAGGCATACGTCTATAAGCAAATGTTCCAAAAGGACAAGTAAAAGTGGTCTTTTCTTGATCAGATTGTAAAAAAGGTATTTGTGAAAAGCCAGAGTATCCATCAAGAAAGCAAAAAATGTGTGTGCTTGGATAATCTTTCTAACATTTGATCAATAAAAGGCAGAGGATAATGATCTTTTCTAGTAGCTTTGTTTAATTTTCTATAATCAATTACCATCCTATAGCATGTGATAATTCTTTGTGGGATAAGCTCATTCTTATCATTAGGAACAACAGTAATACCTCCCTTCTTAGGAACACAATGAACAGGACTTACCCATCTACTATCAGCTATAGGATAGATTATACCTGCTTCTAGAAGTTTCAATATTTTCGTTCTTACCACTACTTCCATCTTCGAATTTAATCGACGTTGGTGATCAACAACGGGTTTAGCATCAGGTTCCATATTAATCTTGTGCTGACATAGAGTGGGACTAATGCCCTTAAGATCATCAAGAGTATATCCAATAGCACCTCTGTGCTTCCTTAGAACTTTCAATAATCTTTCTTCTTCATGTTCTGAAAGGTTAGCACTAATAATTACAGGATATATCTTTTTCTCATCAAGATAAGCATATTTCAAAGTGTCTGGCAATTATTTTAATTCAAACATAGGATCACCTTTAGGTGTAGGAGGACCTCCTAGAGTTTCAATAGCCAAATTGTGTTTAAGTAGAGGTTGTTGTTCAGAAAAGATTCTATCCATTTCATTTCTTTCACGCATATGCAAATCATTTTCGTGGTCTAGCAAATATTGTTCCAAAGGATCAGTAGGAGGTACAACAATAGAAGCAAGACCAATAATTTCATCTTACTAGGATAATCTTTCTTATGAGGTTGTCTACTAAACTTGGAAAAATTAAATTCATGAGATTCATAACCAAAGCTAACACCGATAGTTTGTTTCTCATAATCTATTTTAGTATTGACGGTGTTCAAGAAATGTCTACCGACAATAATGGGACAAAATTCATCCTGTGGGGAGCTAAGAACAAGAAAATCAGTAGGGTATTTTATTTTCCCACACAAGACTTCAACATCTCTAAGAATCCCAATTGGTGATATAGTATCTCTATTAGCAAGTTTAATACTGACATCTATGCCTTCTATTTCAGCAGGTGCTATTTCCTCTTTAATTTCTTGATATAAGGAGAAAGGAATAGCACTCACACTAGCACCTAAATCACATAACCCATGATAACAGTGATCTCCTATCTTAATTGAGACAACAAGCATGCCAACAACTGGTCTATGTTTATGTTTTCCTTCAGGTTTGGCAATTCTAGAAGCTTCACCATAGAAGTAAATAACATGCCCATCAATATTATCAACTAAGAGATCTTTAAACATAGAAACACTAGGTTCAACTCTGATTTGTTCAGATGGTTTGAGTGTTCTAACATAAATTTTGTTAACCACAGTTGAAGCTTTAGCATGTTCCTTCATCCTAACAGGAAAAGGTGATTTTTTCA
Source organism: Aegilops speltoides (assembly GCA_021437245.1). Classification (NCBI taxonomy): domain Eukaryota; kingdom Viridiplantae; phylum Streptophyta; class Magnoliopsida; order Poales; family Poaceae; genus Aegilops; species Aegilops speltoides. The sequence continues at coordinate 349,363,421 of CM038147.1, forward strand.
ATATAAGCAGTGGGAACAACTGGATCAACATTGTAAATGATAGTTTCTTCTTTAGCTTTTACCGGTTCTTTAACTTCTTATTTAATTGGTGGGTGATATTTAAACCACTTCTCCTTGGGGAGATCAACATGAGTAGCAAAGGATTCACAAAAGGAAGCTACTCTCAGAGTCAAGCCCATAATTAGTGCTAAAATTTTGAAAAGCATTGATATTCATAAAATATTTAACACAATCAAACTTAGGTTCAATACCTGACTCTTTACCTTCGTCGAGTTCCCAATCTTCAGAGTTGCGTTTAATTCTTTCTAAGAGATCCCACCGGAATTCAATAGTCTTCTTCATAAAAGAACCAGTACAAGAAGTATCGAGCATGGTTTGATCATTATGAGAAAGCTGAGCATAAAAGTTCTGAATAATAATTTCTCTTGAGAGCCCATGATTGGGTCATGAATATAACATTGACTTAAGCCTCTCACAAGCTAGAGCGATTCTTTCTCCTTGACGAGGCTAAAAATTATATATGTAATTCCAATCACGATGAACTAGATGCGTAGGATAATTTTTTTTGATGAAATTCCAATTTCAACCGATTCCAGTTCCAAGATCCAATATCGTCGCATAGCCTATACCATGTCAATGATTTTCCCTTCGAAGATAAAGGGAAACCTTCTTCTTAGCTTCATCTCCGGGCAAACCTACAAGCTTAAACAATCCACGAATTTCATCCACATATATCAAGTGCATATCAGGATGTTCAGTTCCATCTCCTCCATAAGGATTAGCTAGCAGTTGTTCTGACATACTAGAAGGAATTTCATATTCAATATTTTCAGTAGGTGAAATAGGTTGAGGGGCAACTAATTGTGGTTCCGATCGAGGTGAAGATACCCCGAACAAACCCCTCAAAGGATTGTTTTCCATAGTAGCAAGTGACAGTAAATTTCAGCATGCAGTAATAATGTTTCCTTACCAAGAGCGCTTCACTCCCCGGCAACAGTGCAAGAAAATGGCCTTGATGATCCACAAGTATATGGGGTCAATTGTAGCCTTTTCGATAAGTAAGAGTGTCGAACCCAGCGAGAAGCATAAGGAAATGGAAAGTGGTTTTCAGCAAGGTAATGTGTGCAAGTGCTAAAGTTGTAAGTAGCGGAGTAGTTTGATAGCAAGATAATTTGTAACGAGCAAGTAACGATAGTAGTAACAAAAGTGAAGCAAGGTAGCCCAATCCTTTTGAGTCAAAGGACAGGCCAAAACGGTGTCTATGATAAGCAAAGTGTTCTTGAGGGTACACGGGAATTTCAATTAGTCACTTTCATCATGTTTGCTTAATTCGTGTTCGGTACTTTGATAATTTGACATGTGGGTGGACCAGTGCTTAGGTGATGTTCTTACTTGAACAAGCCTCCTACTTATGATTAACCATCCCGCAATTATCTGCAACTACGAGAAAAGTATTAAGAATAAATTCTAACCATAGCATTAAACTTTTGGATCCAATCGGTCCCTTAAGGAATAGCACATAAACTGGGGTTTAAGCTTCTGTCACTCTCGCAACCCACCATCTAATAAATACTCCACAATGCATTCCCTTAGGCCCAAATATGTTGAAGTGTCATGTAATCGACGATCACATGACACCACTAAGAGAATGACAACATACATATCATCAAAATATCAAACACATATCAAGTTCACATGATTACTTGCAACATCATTTCTCCCGTGACCTCAAGAACTAAAGTAACTACTCAGAAATGATAAACATGCTCGAGATCAGAGGGGTATTAAATAGCATAATGGATCTGAACATATAATCTTCCACCAAATAAACCACAAGCACCAATCTATAGTTTTGATACAAAGATTGAACACAAGAGATGAACTAGGGTTTGAGAGGAGTTGGTGATGTTGAAGATGTTGATGAAGATAGCCCTCGCCAAGATGGGGGAGTTGTTGGTGATGATGATGACGATGACTTCCCCCTCCGGGAGGGAAGTTCCCCCGATGGAATCGCTCCGCCGGAGGGCAAAAGTGCTCCTGCCCAAGATCCACCTCGAGGCAGCGGCGCTTCGTCCCGAATGTCCTCTCTTGTTTTTTTTTCTAGGTCAAAATGACTTATATACCAGAAGATGGGCACTGGAGGTGGGCCGAGGAGGGCAGCACCCACCAGGGCATGCCTAGGCCTCCTGGCGTGCCCAGGTGGGTTGTGCCCACCTGGTGGACCTCCTCGGTACTTATTTGCTCCAATAATTCTTAAATATTCCATAAAAAATACTCGGGAAGTTTCAGCTCATTTGGAGTTGTGCATAATAGGTAGCTTGACGTAGCTTTTTCGGGTCCAGATTTCTAGCTGCCAGAATTCTCCCCCCTTGTGTGTACCTTGCATATTATGAGAAAAAAGGCCTTATAATTAATCCAAAAAACATTATTATATAATAAAACAAACATAAATAATGGTAGGAAAACATGATGCAAAATGGAACGTATCAATGCTCTGCCTCTGAAACATGCAGTTTCTTATCTGAAAATCACTTGGACAAGCAGCCATCACCAGTGTTGGATTCGATGCCGTGCTCCCCGGTAGCACGAGGGGGAAATAAACTTCTGTCCCATGCTTCCGGTTGGGGAATGGAGCGAACTAGATTAAAGAGGGGGCCGGCGGCGCAATTGAAGAAGCACATCAGACGTAATTTTTTTCAGTGGATGACTCTCGATGGCATTTTTTTACTTGCCTCTGCACCATACAACTTGTATGGTGGACCAGCAGCCCATTTGCTGGGTGGGACAACCTGCAGAAAGTAGCACTTGTCATCAAGCCCCAAAAACAACACAATACTATGTTTGTTTTGAGGCCGAAAACATTACGGCAGGGGTTGAGAGGGGAGGGGGGAAGACAGAGTAAAAAGATAAAAAAAAGAGCTGATGCATCGTTGCTATCCTAACTAGCAGGTGCAATTCTTCTCGAGAAGAAGGTGTGTCGTTGACACCCACACATCACAAATCCCACATTAGACATACTAACAATTTCACACACAAGTACAACAGAAAAGGTAAACATTCATATCAAACTCAGGTTCATAGGACACGTTCATATTCGTAGCCAACATTCACAATCAATAACTCAAAAGATTCATATATACACAAGTTCAGCATGTCTATGCATCCAAATGATTGATAGATCACAAGACAATATCCATAGATAATTCAGAAAAACATTCAGATATACACATGTTCAGTATGTTTATGCATCCAAATGATTGAGATCACAACCAATATCATCCATGGACAAACTTTAATTACCTAGGGTGCAGCCTGGTAAATGGTGTTCAGTCGGAGCTACTTCTTGCTAAAATTAATGCTTGTATGAGTAAACTTTCAAGTACATAAGAGGAAACACAGACAAACTGAACTTTGCTTGTAGGTTTATCCTCGAGATAGTGGCCTCAATGCTGAGGGAGGTTTGAGAAACTTGGCCACTACTTTCATCCAACTAGTTTACTGGCTCATCTTGGTCTTGTAGCTCGCCAAAATTCTACATTGCAAACAAGAAAGCAGGCAGTCGATAAAATGAACCACCCAAACTTTTTGTGCAGTTCAACTGAAATGGAGCATCCCTGGCATTCAGACTGATTAAGTGCCAGATGAATATACACGTCAACCAACTTGTCTAGAATCTATAGACTCCATGCCATACAGTTCGCTACCATATGTGCCGATAACCAAAAGGCACAAGTGACCAAAGACTGGACTGCATTTTTCTGGGCTACGCGGCAAGCATATTTTTGGCGTTCACTCGCCTAATACTTGGAGTTTGACAACTGGTTGACGCCGGTTGATACTCGAATGAATATAGGCACTTCTTGTCAACATCGATGCTTGTATAAGTGAACTTTTGAGTACATAGTAGCAACATAAGTATCTGCCCATCTGATCTTTTTGTGCAATTCTATTGAAATCGCCCAATGTAATGATTTGCCAGCGAGTTCAGGCTCAAAGTTACTCCTTTATGAAATCAGCAAACAGTAGCACAATACCAAATTAACAATACATATGACAAGCACAATAATCAGGATAAAGACCGGTACCAACCTGTGTGAGGTAGCATATCAATTACTATTTCCTTTGACTGGAAGCTGAGATAAGCGACTGACAGGAAAGGAAGGAAGCAAGCCGAGATAAAGCGACTGACAGGAAATGAAGGAAGCAGCTGAGGCAATGAAGCACCCAAATTTTTTGGGCAGTTCCACCAAAATCTAGCATCCCTATTGGCACATATATTGAGAGAGTGAGATTACTATGATAGTGGGACTAGTTGATGAAACATACACAAACAAATAGAAGCACCCTCATTATCTTGATGGGTAAAGTTAGCAACATAGTGGTCTTCCTTAAAGAGATGTATTAGTTTATTTAATCAGTGCCAATTAGCTCAACACTCAAAGCATTGCCATGTATCATAGGTTGCAAAACTTTAACGTGCAAAGATAAAGGAGCTTTCTCATGATAGTAGCTACACAGTAGCATGATACAAATAGAGATGACAACAAACTAATATGGATGAATGCCTTAGGCTAGTACCAATCTGAGCAATATAGCTTATTCAAGTAGTCCTAGAAGAGATGATAAAGCACTCATTGGAATCACTCAATAGTATATATTTTTGTGCACTTCAAATATATGGTTGAAATCACACTTGCTTACCAGTGGTGAGATTGTATCGAAAGATTATCAAGAACTTCCAGCAAAGTTAAAGCACTAGATAGGATACAGTTCATTGTATTCTCTTGTGCAGTTCCACTAAAATGTACGATTGGCACACCATGATCCCTATTTTCACAAGTAGGAACAAGGTGAAACCTTTATTAGCTTAGTGAGAAAGGATAAAAAGATATTAGCATATTACTTTAATAGTAGCATCAAATTCATGGTGGACAATACGCAAAAAATTGCCTCATTGAACCAATGGCAATAAATTGACATGCAAAACAATAGCATTATTATGTCATGACACTACCAAGATTCCCTCCCTGCTCCACCACATGATTCACCTCTACAGACACACATACACACATACATGATTCAGCATAGGGTGCTACTAAAGATTTGTTTAACTCCGGCAAGAAAATTAGGCAGCAATAAATTAGTACTACTTAAGTACTCCTAATTAATTAAGTTACCTTGCAGGAGAGACAACAGAAGTGGAAGGTCTCCCTGAAGGATCATCTCGCATGTAAGGGAGACGATGTCGGAGCCCTTGAATGGCCTCGTTTCAGACCTCGATTTTAGCAAGATCACCTTGGCACTGTTGATCATGTAGAGCTGGGTCACACATGCATCCGGAATCCAGTTGATTAGTATGATGTGTCGTCAAGCCAAGTACTACTCTACAACATTTCTCTATCTATCTCTGTCTACTCTTATAAAAAACACAGTTGTTGATGATGGTGTGCCTGCCATCCTGCAATATAGGCCATCCGATTTATATCTGACGAATGGGAAGGAAACTATGGCAATTTTGCAAAAAGATACCCACACCCATCTCCAAATTTGCAAATAAGGCCTTCCCTCGTTCATCCTTTTCTCTCACAAGATAAACTACTCATACAAATTCATCTTGATGTTACGTGCAACGCACGGGCATCTTGCTAGTCATCCAAGTAAATTAAGACTAGTAGCAATACAGCAATACAATACCACTAGCAAAATGTCAGGATAACATAGGATAGTACCGTCATGTGGTCTTGTTCATTTCGTCCTCCTTCTTCTTCTTCTTCCTCCTCCTCTTCACACTCTGTTTCTCTTTCTCCTCACCAGTTGGTGAAACCAAGTACATGATTGGCCTTCTATTTCCGAATTGGTTTTGTCAGTGAGGGGGTACAAGTGTACGAGTAAACAATAACATTATTTTCTCTTGGCAGTCGCAAAATAGAGATGAACACATGCATTAAATACCATTGTTACCTAAAGGAAGGTTATGGTGCCAATATGGATGATGAAGACTGGAACACAGATCTCCCTTTGTGTAGTTCCACCGAAAGAACCAACGGTTCGATTATGACATTCCAATTAAATAGCACAAAAGTCACTTCTTTTAAGAAGTGTTTTGTGCAGTGCACCAAAAGGTTGTAGTAGCAGCAAGGTGAAATGGATATCCCTGTTTGCACAAAAAGCTATAGAGGAAACACTCAGAATCTCAAACAATTACTGGCAAAAACAATTGGCTGAGTGAGGGTGGCCAATCCCTTCTCAGTCATCAGTGTTGATGCTATCAACTAACCAAGCTGCTCCTGTTTGGTTTTCAAGAAATATTCAGATGCCTCCTCTTGAGTTGGCATCTTGGCAGCCTTCTCCTTCTTTGCCTTCTCCTTCTTCTCCTGAGCTTGAACAGATGTTGGATCATTTTCATTCATGACAACCTCATTGTCCTCAAAGTCTGGATAAAGTGGAAAGTGTTCCTTATCCAACTGATATTTCCTTGTGCCCATCTTTGAGTTGATCAATTCCTGAATCTGAGGGGCATATCCACAGCTCCTCTTCTGATCTGCTGCAGCCCTCTTAATGGTTTCAATCATTAGGCTCATGACTTTAAACTTCTGTGGCACATCAAACACATGCAACATGTTGATGGCATGCCCTCTGATCATGTTATGGTCACCAGACTTGGGCAACAAAGTGTGCCTCAGAATCCAATTGATTGTTGGCAACCCTGACAGCAGAAAGTGAACTGATCCAAACTTGTGAGTCTCTACTGCCTTGTCTGGGATTCCCTTGTACATGTGAGCCATGGAATTGTGATCCATCTTCTTCTTTGCATAGAAATCCAGGTCATCCTCATTTTCCTTGGGGGCATTTATCAGACTTTCCCATTCTTCAATAGTGGATTGGTACCTTGTACCTTCAGACATCCAAACAATTCTACCATCTGGGTAAAAATGTGTTGTGGAGTAGAACTGCATGATAAGCTCATCATTCCAGTGGGTGAACTTCTGTCCAACAAAATCAGCAACTCCACAAGCAAAAAAGCTTTCTTGCACTCCAGGATAGTGCTCTTCATTGTCCTTGATGTAGGTCCAGTCGACCCACCTCATGTCACAAACTATAGGCTTCTTATCCAACAGAATTGTCTCATAAAAGTCCTGCTGTTCCTTTGTGTGGAACCTGTAGTCAACAGCAGTTCTTCTTCTTGAAGCATATGGATCTTCCATCCTCCACAGCCTCAGCCCTGAATCCTTCCCGATTCTCATGTCCTCAGCCACAGGATGGGCATCATTGTGGTCTGGTATCTTGGGCTTGAGCTTTCTTAAGACTTGACCTTCTTCATCCTCTTCTTGACAACATTTGCACTTTGGGGCCTTGTTCTTCTCGAGAGTGGAATACTCCTAGTATTCCTCTTTGGAACTTGCTTGGCCTTGGAGGCAGCTTTTGGTGCTTCCTTGGGCTTAGATGTTGCAGCCCCTGATCTGATTGCATCACCCATAAGCTTGGGTGCCTTAGGTGCTGGTGCAGCAACCTCTTCCTCTTCTTCAGAATCTCTTCTCATAGAGGGCTTTCCAAGGACCTTGGCAGTTGTGGTTCTTGCTCTCTTCTTTTTCTTGTCCTGACCACCTTCATCCTCTGATTCAATTGTGAACTTCATAGTCTCACCAGTGGGGACTTTCTGAGGTTTGGAAGAAGTGACTTTCTTCTCATGTGCCTCTTTGGGTTGAGTCTGAGCTGGCACTTGAGTGGACTTTCTGGCTTTAGGCATAGGTGTCCTCTTGGCAGGAATTTTCTTCTTCAGACCTGGCTTAGTTCTATGTGCAGAGCCATATTCCTTCTTGAGCACCACTTTCTTGGAAGTAGCCTCATCTTCCTTAGCTTTATAATCTTCATCCTCTGAGTTTGATGTTCTTTTCCTCCTTTGCCTAGTAGTAGCCTTAGGCAAATTGCTAGGAGTACTTCTGCTCCCTTCATCTGTAGTTGAGGGACAAGTGCCCTCACTCAAGTCCATCTGCTCTTGACTGTTTCGCTGTCACTCAGTGCGACATGCTGCAAAAAGCTGACTGCTGACCCTGTGAAGAGTTATAGATGAGATAGAGTGGATGAGCATCACAAAATGCAGAGATTTTTCAAAAGAATGATTCAAAAATTCAGTTTTAATTTCCCACAGAAAGCATTTTGGATCAACCGATTTTTAAACTCGGTGATACCGAAGTAGTTTTGGAACCTAAACTGATGATCCCGGTTGGACCGAGTCACAGTTCGGTGGTACCGAGACTGCTAGGGTTTCACAGAATTCTCAAATCGGTCGCACCGATTAATAATTCTCGGTTGGACCGAGAGTCACTAGTGCAATGGCATAAGCCAAATCGGTGAGACCGAGTTTTTCAACTCGGTGGGTCCGAGATGGTTTCGCTGGAAACCTAACCCTAAAAATTTGAATCTCATCTAATCTACAGACTACTTTGGCTGGATTGAAGTGTTTCAATCATGGCAAGATTCGATAAGAATACAATGTGCTTGGAATCAGACGTGGATAGCACAAAGATTGAGTCCATACCCTAACTTGGCGGTGGACTCGCTACGGCGGCAACGACAGGGGCGAACTCCGTTGACGGCGGCGGAAACCAGCGACAGGAGGCTGCTAGCGACGAGGAGACGATCCGGAGACCTCCGATGGCAGAGCGAGCTATTGCGCGGGCGAAGGGTTTCGGAGAAATTTCCAAAATTTTGCCCGTGACTATATATAGCCCAACCCTGTCGGTGTGACCGAGTGGAACAACTCGGTGGCACCGAGATGCATAACTGTGTACAGTTACTGCAAATCGGTGAGACCGAAAAGTTCAAATCGGTTGCACCGAGATTGAAAACTCAGATCAACTTAGTGATCTCGATAGGACTGAAATGGAGGAATCGGTCAGACCGAGAGTCACAAAGAGGTTTTGGAAGTTTAAGTCTATGATGAATCGGGGACTCCGAGTGCTCCTCACACAGAGTGGTTCGAATCTGACTTGATCAAATTTTGTGATGTAGCATGAATAGAGTTTGAGACAAGAAAAGCATAGATAGCTAAAGAAGGTTCTTAGGCATTCTTGTCCATCCACTTGTCAAAAAGAAAAGAACCCAAACAATCAAAACAACAAGTGGATGTCCTTGAATGAATAAAATATGCACCAACATGCTCACACAATAAGATGGCAAATGAAATATGTGGCAAAGCATGCACAACCAATTCTAGCATCTAACAAACAATTGGCGATGACTAGGTCATCTATATATGAGTATATTGACTTAGGAGTCAAATGAAAACATTTGATCATAGGTCATACTCATCGTTTAAGCTCAAGTGGGGTTACCACTTTTACATAATGCATTGATGTGTTCACACCATTAGAGTTGCTTTGACTCAATTCTTAGAGTTAAGCTCCCCCTAGATGTGAGATCCCCCCTTACAGGGATGAACTAACCTTGGGTTTTGTCGATGATGACTTCATGTAGGTGTTGAAGATGTGGATGCTCAATGTTGATGTAGATCTTTTGGAGCAATCCTTTGGAGTGAGTTGCACTTTCAACTTACCTACATGGGTTAGTCCCACAAGGAACAAACAAGAATATCCATAGAAATAGAGTGATGCACACATAAGATGATGTCCATGAACTCATTAGGTTACCTTGTCCCTTGCCTTACCAACATGAGGGTTTGGGACTCCTTGAACTAGTGCAAGATGTGGAAGTTGATTGCACTTGTTCTTGCCATAATGATATGAGTGAAGAATCTTGGCGGAGTCACCCTCAAGAACTTTCTAGTTCTTCTTCGGGATCCACATCATCTTGATGGGAATCCTTGGAGTTGTAGTTGTACTTGATGAAGTAGAACTTGACATAGTCTTGGGAACCCACTTGAACAAGGCTTTAGCTGCTTCTTCAAATGCATCAATCTCTTCTTGAAGCTTGTCCTTGCCTTTGTTCTTGTGGTCTTGTGGTGGAAGATCATCTTGAGCTTGTGTTCCCTTGAAGGAAGTAGGATCATACTTCTCTTGTTGAGGAACAAACTTCGTCTTGGGGTATTGATCTTCTTCCCACTCAACTCCATTGGCATTGAACTTTCTTTCAAAACCAACACCTTGATTCTTCCGGTGCCTTCCTTGCTTGCGTACAATTTCCTCGAATTGCTTACTCCCGGCAAGGCCCTTGTAAACACCTTTCTCTATAATTCCCTTCAATAAGCTATTTTATTGCTCAAGTGTAACTTGGCTAAGAGAATCATTAGTGGAATCAAGAGAACTACTAGAAGCAACAATATGAGATTTGACATTATTATTGTTACTACTAGAGGAAGTATCTTTCTTGTACTTGTTACTAGACTTGCCTTGAGGCATGTAAGTAGATAAGAGTAAACGCTTGGCAATATAAGAACTTTTCTTGCGGAGATCATCATTGATTGCTTTAAAGAATTCATGCTCTTGCTCAAGATTGAGCTTTTCAAAGCGTAACTTCTCATGAGCCCTTAAAAGTTCTCGATGATCTTCGTAGATAGTTTCATGAGCTAACTTAAGAGTGTTTAGTTCTTTAGTTAGAAGCTCAATCTTCTCCTTATCATTGTCATTCGTTTTCTCTTGATTAGCATGATTAATTGACGTTTCATCATAGTATTCATCACTAGAGTTGTCAACAAGTAAATCATCATCCACAAGCAAGTCATCTTCATCACTATTGAAATCAACATACTCAGGATGTGTTACCTTTGGACCTTTGGCCATGAAGCATCTTCCAACACCTTCATTTGGTGAATCAAATATGTCGTAGGAGTTGGTTGACACAAGTGCTAGACCGGCAACACCTTCATCTTGAGTATATTGGGAGTCGGAGTGATAGCTTCTCTCGGAGTGATTGTCGGAGTCGGAGCCGGATACCCGTTCACCAACATGAGCTTGATGTCTTCATTTTGTGTAGCTCCTTGATGACTTGTCCTTCCTTTCCGAATCCTTGCTTCTCCGTGAGGGTCTTCGTTCATAATGATCATCTCTACTCCTCCTCTCTCTTGGTGGTGATTCTTCTCTTTTGCTCCTTCTTCTTGGAGAATCTTCTCTTCTTTTGTAGGGTGCCGTACACTCATTGGAATAGTGTCCGAGTCTCCCACAATTGTAGCAATTGCGCTCTCGACTAGAAGATCTCTTGTCATTGTAAGACCTTGACTTGGAGCTTCTTTCTTTGCTTCTACTCTTGTAGAATTTTTTGAAGTTCTTCACCATTAAGCTCAATTCTTCATTGAAGGTTTGTTTCTCACTTGATGATGTGGGGGCTTCACTTGAGGCTTTGTAAGCACCACTTGACTTGTTGTGAAGTTCCTCCTTATTCTTGAGTGACATCTCATGAGCAACAATTCTTCCAATGACTTCCGTTGGCTTGAGATCTTTGTAGTTTGGCATCATTTGAATCAATGTGCACACGGTATCATACTTTCCATCCAATGCTCTTAGGATATTCTTGATGATGAATTTGTCGGTCATCTCTTCACTCACTAAGCCGGCAATCTCATTTGTGATAAGAGCAAGCCTAGAGTACATTTTAGCGACACCTTCACCATCCTTCATTTTGAACTTGTCAAGCTGACTTTGGAGCACATCCAACTTGGATTCCTTGATGGACTCGGTACCTTCATGCATATCAATCAAAGTATCCCAAATTTCCTTTGCATTCTCAAGACGGCTGATTTTGTTGAATTCTTCGGGGCACAATCCGTTGAAGATGATATCGCAAGCTTGAGTGTTGTATTGCAGCATCTTCAATTCTTCCGCATTAGCTTCAGGGTTCAGTTCTCTCCCATCAAAGAATTCACCTTGCAAGCCAATACAAATAATTGCCAAAACGGCGGGGTTATGTCCAAGAATATGCATTTTCATCTTATGCTTCCAACTAGCAAAATTAGTACCATCAAAGTAAGGACCTCTACGGTGATAATTTCCCTCGCTAGACGCCATACTCTCCTAGGTTGTGAAACCAAGGCTATGACCACCAAAAGCTATGGGAATCAAAGCAAATGGAGACCAAAGCTCTAATACCACTTGTAGGACCTTGAAGTATGTCTAGAGGAGGGGTGATTAGACTACTTGACCAATAAAAACTTAGCTTTTTCCCAATTTTAGAGTTTGGTAGATTTTAGCTACTTTAGGACAAGTCAAGCAATCATCACACTATTCAAGCAAGCATGCAAAGAGTATATAGGCAGCGGAAAGTAAACCATGCAACTTGCAAGAAAGTAAAGGGAAGGCTTTGGAGGATTCACAATTGGAGACACGGATGTTTTGGCATGGTTCCGATAGGTGGTGCTATTGTACATCCACGTTGATGGAGACTTCAACCCACGAAGGGTAATGGTTGCGCGAGTCCACGGAGCGCTCCACCCACGAAGGGTCCACGAAGAAGCAACCTTGTCTATCCCATCATGGCCATCGCCCACAAAGGACTTGCCTCACTAGCGGTAGATCTTCACGAAGTAGGCGATCTCCTTGCCCTTACAAACTCCTTGGTTCAACTCCACAATCTTGTCGGAGGCTCCCAAGTGACACCTAGCCAATCTAGGAGACACCACTCTCTAAGAAGTAACAAATGGTGCGTTGATGATGAACTCCTTGCTCTTGTGCTTCAAATGATAGTCTCCCCAACACTCAACTCTCGCTCATAGGTTTTGGATCTGGTGGAAAGAAGATTTGAGTGGAAAGCAACCTGGGGAAGGCTAGAGATCAAGATTCATATGGTAGGAATGGAATATCTTGGCCTCAACACATGAGTAGGTGGATCTCTCTCAGAAATGGTAAGTTGGAAGTGTAGGTTCGTTCTGATGGCTCTCTCCACGAATGAAGAGGAGTTGGAGGGGTATATATAGCCTCCACACAAAATCTAACCGTTACACACAATTTACCAAACTCGGTGGGACCAAATCCTTAAACTCGGTCGGACCGATTTAGTAAACCTAGTGACCGTTAGTGATTTTCGGTGGGACCAACATGCATCTCGGTGAGACCGATTCGGTTAGGGTTAGGGCATAACGTAATCTCGGTAAGACCGATTACACAAACTCGGTGAGACCGATTTGGTAATAAGCTTTCTAGAGAGTTGGTCAGTAAACTCGATGGGACCGATTTGCTCTTTTCGGTGAGACCGAAATGTTACAAAAAGGAAACAGAGAGTTTACATTGCAATCTCGGTGGGACCGATCGCTCACTTCGGTTAGACCAAAACGTTACGAAGGGAAACAGAGATATTACAATCCCATCTCGGTGAGACCGAGATCCCTATCGGTAAGACCGATTTGCTTAGGGTTTGTGGTAGTGGCTATGACTTTTGGAATCGGTGGTGCTGGATAGGAAGAATCAGTGTGACCGATTTTGGCTTTGGGTTTAGGTCATTTGTGGATGTAGGAAAGTAGTTGAGGGTTTTGGAGCATATCACTAAGCACATGAAGCAAGAGGCTCATTAAGCAACACCTCATCACTCCTTGATAGTATTGGCTTTTCCTATAGACTCAATGTGGTCTTGGATCACTAAAATATAAAATGAAGAGTCTTGAGCTTTTCAGCTTGAGCCAATCCTTTGTCCTTAGTATTTTGAGGGATCCACTTTCATCATCCACGCCATGCCATTCATTGAGCTTTCCTGAAATAATAGTCTTGGAATAGCATTAGCTCAATGAGCTATATGTTGTTATGAATTACCAAAACCACCTAGGGATAGTTGCACTTTCAGAAAGTGATTGGACAAGAAGACCATGGATTGAACTTTGGGGCGACTGGCTCCATCGCATAGACGTTCCTTAGTGCACGCTTCCGTTCTCGCTCTGGAATATGGGTTGCATATATCATGTTTACCGTTTTCACTTGGGGAGGAAATTTCTTCTGTCCTCCTGTGTAACGCCCCGGATTCGATGCGCCAGGTGTCTGCCAGTTATTCGCCGTCGTTGCCATGTCATTTGCTTGCGTGTTGCATTTTATCATGTCATCATATGCATTTTATCTTGTCTTCATGTGCATCTTATTTTGCATACGTGTTCGTCTCATGCATCCGAGCATTTTCCCCGTTGTCCGTTTTGCAATCCGGCACTCCTATGTCCTCCGGCGTTCCCCTTTTGTCTCTCGTTGTGAGTGGGTGTTAAACTTTCTCGGAATGGCCCGAGGTTTGCCAAGCGGCCTTGCTATAGCACCGGTAGACCGCCTGTCAAGATTCGTGCCATTTGGAGGTCGTTTGATACTCCAACGGTTAACCGGGTAACCGTAAAGACCATGGATTGAACTTTGGGGCAACTGGCCCAAAACCCATCTAACTCCCCTCCATGCTCTCCGCCGTTCGATCACGATCGCGTGGCCGAAAACCGCACCTCATTTGGACACTCCTAGCACCCTCTACCTATAAATATGCCTCCTCCCCCGAAATCCCGGATCAAATCCCCCCTAACCCTAGCAGATTCGTCCCCGCCGCCACCGGACACGTCCGGCCACAGCCGGACACATCCGGGTCGCCCCGCCGCCGCCACCAGCACGCCACACTCGCCGCGCCCTCCGTCGCCCGCAGCGGCCCGCCCCGCCCGGCCCCATGGTCCCTCCTCCGCAGCCGCCGCGCCGCCGTCCCAGCGCCGGGGTTACCACGCACCAGCGCCGCCGCCGCCGCCGGTGGCGGATCTGCCGCCGCCGAAGTCCTCCTCCTCCGTGAACCGCCGCCGCGCGGCGCCTCCGCTCCGACCTCCCGGATCCCGCCGCCGCCGGCGCCCCCAGCAGCCACCCCGACCGCCTCCGTCTCCGGCCGCCGTCGCCTCCGACTCCGGCGACCTCGACCTCGGCATCCGCGCGATCCGGCCAGATCCGATCGATCCGGTTGACCTCTCTCCCCCTCGTTTTTTTCCCCAAGTCATTTTTCCTGTGATAAAATCATTGCATGTTCTTCGCATCACATCTTCGCACCCGTAGCTCCGTTTCGTGTGTGCAATATGTCAAATTGTTCGCCTCGAAGAGTACTTCATTTCACTCCATTGCATCATTTTCATTTGAGCTCATCTTGATGCCCGAAATGCTGTTGGAAGAGTGTATGTTGATGTTAATCTGCTGAAACTGTTATAACTTGCTCATTTATCATTTTTGCCATGATAGATGTGTGTATCCTATGAGATTGATGTCTACATGAGTGTTGATCTATGCCATGCCATCTTTCCAGGGGTGTATACCATGTATTTTTGTGAGTTGTGTGCTGAGTGCATTGAGCTTGTTAAGGAGGGTACTTGCTGTTACTGTTTTGCTAGACAGATTCTGTTATATTTTGTTGCTATGTAAACATGCTTCTACTAGTTGTTCTATGCATAATCTGGAGATGCTCTATAAACATGTTTTGATCTACATGTCATGCTCTATCCATTCATGCCCTTGGTTGCAATTATAGCCTGCTGGAACATGTTGTTATCTTGCTCTAAAGTTGCTTGAAAATGTTGCTGTCAGCCTGTTAACATTAAGTTCACTTGTTCCCATGTGTTTTCCTAGTGATCCATGCACCCTATGAACTTGCTCTTGCCATGCTTAGCTTCATAAACATGCCTTCTTGCTGTTGGTTGCCTTGCCATGCCATGTATTGCTCCATAGTGAGTGGTTCAAGCTCACCAACATGCCTACTTATTGTTGTTCCTGCCATGTATGAATCTGTAATATAACTTGCCATGATTACATGGGTGCCATCATATCTTCTGATCCTTTTTGGCTCATGGTCAGTAAGGGACTTTTGATCTATGCAATTAGTAGATTCATGCCATGCCTTTGTTTGCCATGATATGTTCCTGTAACATGTTGTTTGATAGCTCTAAACATTGCAACCTGATGTTATTTCTGCCAAGTCTGAAACTGTTATTATTTGCAATCTTACCATGTCTTTTTGAGCATGTTCTAGTTGTTTCTGGAGATAGCTCAGTGTTCATGTTTTGTTATGCTTTACCAGTACTTCATGCCCATGCCTTTTGTTATTATGTTGGGGTCCTGTAGCATGTTGTTTTGATGCTTGTAAGATGCCTAGTTGCTGTTATGGACAGATTGTTGTTATGCTTTGTATAGAGTGTATGTGTTGCACCGTTGCTCCGTTTTGAGTGTGCTCTATATGAAACTTGCGTGATTTTGCATGTAGCTTCATATTATCATGTTGCATCCTTGTTTTGGTGTGTTTGCTTGATGTTTGTATGCATTTTGCATCAATGCCATGCGTAACTTGTTTTGCTCATATCTTCTAGACCGTAGCTCCGAATCTAATGAACTTTATATGTAACTTGACTAGAATTTCGTGTAGATTCTCTTGGTGCTATTTAACTTGCTGTTTAAAAACTTCAACTTAATGTTTATTCAGTTCTGGACCAATTTCGAAATATGCATATGAGGACTTATCGGAATTGTTGTATGTTGTTTCCGGCCTCATTTAAACTTGCCTTGATGTGTTGTTCTTGTTTGCATCATCTCTTGCCATGAGTAGCTTCATGTAGCTTTGTCATGCATCATGCTTGTTGTGCATCATGCCTTGTTCATGTGTGGTGTGTTTACGATGTTGTGTGCTTCTTCTCGATAGTTCCCGTTTCGTTGCGATCGTGAGGATGCGTTCGTCTATGTGTGGTTCATCTTCGTGGCTTCATCTTCTACATGGACTCGTTCTTCTTCCTAGCGGGATTTCAGGCAAGATGACCTCTACCCTGGATCTCACTACTATCATTGCTATGCTAGTTGCTTCGTTCTATCGCTATGCTGCGCTACCTATTACCTGTTTATCAAGCCATCCCATATTGCCATGAACCTCTAACCTTTGACACCTTTCTTATGCAAACCGTTGTTTGGCTATGTTCCCGCTTTGCTCAGCCCCTCTT
This sequence comes from Aegilops speltoides, assembly GCA_021437245.1. Lineage (NCBI taxonomy): Eukaryota > Viridiplantae > Streptophyta > Magnoliopsida > Poales > Poaceae > Aegilops > Aegilops speltoides. The sequence continues at coordinate 349,380,279 of CM038147.1, forward strand.
ATAGCGTTGCTAGTTGCAGGTGAAGTTGAAGATTTCTCCATGGTGGACAGGGTTTATGTTGGGATATCACAATATCGCTTATATTATTAATGCATCTATATATTTGGTAAAGGGTGGAAGGCTCGGCCTTATGCCTGGTGTTTTGTTCCACTCTTGCTGCCCTAGTTTCCGTCATACCGGTGTTATGTTCCTGGATTTTGCGTTCCTAACGCGGTCGGGTGATTTATGGGACCCCCGACGGTTCGCTTTGAATAAAACTTGTCCAAAGAAGGCCCAACCTTGGTTTTACCATTTGTCTCACCACCACCTACATTTCCCGTGGGAGTAATTAACCCAAGGGTCATCTTTATTATAGCCCCGGGCGGTGCTTGTCTAAGTGTTGGTCCGAATCGAGCAACTTCTTGGGGCCACCTCGGGGAAACTCGAAGTCTGGTTTTACTCGTAGCTTGACTTATCCGGTGTTGCCCTGAGAACGAGATATGTGCAACTCCTATCGGTATTGTCGGTGCATCGGGAGGCTTTGCTGGTCTTGTTTTACCATTGTCAAAATGTCTTGTAAACCGGGATTCCGAGACTGATCGGGTCTTCACGGAGAAGGTCTATTCCTTCATTGATCGCGAGAGCTTGTCATGGGCTAAGTTGGGACACCCTGCAGGTATAAACTTTCGAGCCGTGCCCGCGGTTATGTGGCAGATGGGAATTTGTTAATGTCCGGTTGTAGATAACTTGACACTAGATCCGAATTAAAACGCATCAACCGTGTGTGTAGCCGTGATGGTCTCTTCTCGGCGGAGTCCGGGAAGTGAACACGGTTTCTGGGTTATGATTGACGTAAGTAGGTGTTCAGGATCACCTCTTGATCATTACTAGTTGACGACCGTTCCGCTTGTTCTCTTCTCGCTCTCTTTTGCGTATGTTAGCCACCATATCATGCTTAGTCGCTGCTGCAACCTCACCACTTTACCCCTTCCTTTCCCATTAAGCTTTGCTAGTCTTGATACCCATGGTAATGGGATTGCTGAGTCCTCGTGGCTCACAGATTACTACAACAACAGTTGCAGGTACAGGTTATGCGATGATCATGACGCGAGAGTGATGTTTGCTTGCTTGAGTTCATCTTCTGCTTCTTCTTCGATCAGGGGATAGGTTCCAGGTCGGCAGCCTGGGCTAGTAGGGTGGATGTCGTTTGAGCTTCTATTTGTGTTTCATCCGTAGTCGGATGTTGATCTTATGGATGATGTATTGTTGTATTCGTGTGGCATTGTGTGCCTTTTGTATGTATCCCCATCTATTATGTAATGTTGATGTAATGATATCCACCTTGCAAAAGCGTTCCAATATGCGGGTCTATCCTTGGTGGGACCTTTGAGTTCCTTTTGGATAGGGTCACATCTTGGGCGTGACATCCTGTGTTCCCGGGGCTCCTCATTATCATTGCTATGCAGCCCCTTTTCCTTGTTTTTGGCATTCAATTTGCTGGCCTGTTTGAACACGCAGCATTCTCTGTTGGTGGGGTTGGCTGGTTTATCAGGCGTGCCGTGAATTTGATACGAGCGATCGAGTATGCGGTCCAGACTGGACGGGCCTGAATTGTTTCTTTTGAATGGCTTTTTCCGCTGACCGGACTTAGAGCCACTAAATACGGCATTGACTGTCGTGTCTTTGGCGTTATCGCCATTGTTGTGACGCTTATGTCTGTTGCGTCGGGGCTTGCGGTTGTTATCTCTGGCATCTGGAGTGCCAGGATTTGTTGATGTGTTGTTGCTGCAAGCCAGCCAGCTGTCCTCGCCCACACAAAAGCGGGTCATAAGTGTCGTGAGGGCTGTCATGGACTTCGGCTTCTCTTGGCTGAGGTGTCGGGCGAGCCACTCGTCGCAGATGTTATGCTAAAAGGCCGCTAGGGCTTCGGCATCCGGGCAGTCAACAATTTGGTTCTTTTTAGTTAGGAACCGAGTCCAGAATTTCCTGGCTGACTCTCCGGGCTATTGGGTTATGTGACTTAAGTCATTAGCATCCGGGGGTCACACATAAGTGCCTTGGAAGTTGTCAAGGAATGCGTCTTCCAGGTTCTCTCAACTGCCAATGGAGTTTGCCGGCAGGCTATTCAGCCAATGCCGAGCCGGTCCTTTGAGTTTTAGTGGGAGGTACTTGATGGCATGTAGATCATCGCCACGGGCCATGTGAATGTGGAGAAGGAAATCTTCAATCCATACCGCGGGGTCTGTTGTACCATCATATGATTCAATGTTCATGGGTTTAAACCCTTCTGGGAATTCATGATCCATTACTTCATCCGTGAAGCATAAGGGGTGTGTGGTGCCTCTATGCCGGGCTACATCTCGGCGCAGTTCAAATGAGTCTGGTCTGTTGTATTCGGCCCGGCCCGATTTGTTTTTAGTATATCCGGCGTGACGGTCATCATCACGCGTTGGGACGCGCCCCCGTGATACGTAGATCGATCTTGACTGTCCTGCTTTATTTTCCAATTTGTCTTGGGTTACGGGGTGCGGGCTCGTGTTCGGGTTGATACGCCGCTTTGTCTCGGCCACGAGGTGGCCGGTCTGCCGCATCCTGCGCTGGTAGTGTAGGCTCTAGGGCCTCCTCCTCGAATCAAGGTAACAACCTGCGCTTTGGGTAACTTTTGGTTGGGCGCTCGAGTCCGTATTCCTCAGCTGCCAGGACCTTGGTCCATCTATCAGTTAGCAGATCTTGATCAGCTTGAAGCTGCTGCTGCTTTTCTTGAGCTTTTGCAGTGGCTATAAGCCGGCGCTTGAAGCGCTCTGCGCCGATCGGGTCCTCGAGCACGAAATTCTTCGTTGCCGAGGCTCACCTCATCTTCGAAGAGGGGCATGTAATTATCATCCTCCGAGTCTCCATCCATTGCCTGTTTATTAGGGCTAACTTTCCCATCCTCCTATCCGGCTTGCTCGAACCTTGGCTGGGCGGGATTGTTTTCGTATTCGGCATCGTCCGGAATGCTATTGTCTCTTGTGCCGGTATCGCTATTTTTGCTATGGCGGGGTTTAGAGCGGCGCCTCTGACGCCGGTGCTTAGATTGCTTCTCGAGGGGATTGTGCTCTGTTGCCTCGTCACCATTGCTCTCTTTGGGCGTGTCCACCATATATATATATATATCATATGATGAGGTGGCTATCCAGCGCCCCGTGGGCGGTGGTTCCTGTTCTTCTCCTGCATCATCGTCCATACCGTTGATGTCTTCAGAGTCGAAATCAAGCATGTCGGTTAGGTCGTCGACAGTGGCTATTAAGTGGGTGGTGGGTGGGGAACGAATTTCTTCGTCGTCCGCTTCCCACTCAAGCCGGACATAGTTCGGCCAAGAGTCTCCTAACATGGAGAGAGACTTTAATGATTTTAGCACGTCGCTGAAGGGCCATGCTGAAAGATATCCGCGGAGGTAAACTCCATGATCGGCGCCCAATCAGATTCGATAGGCACGGATGCATGCGGTTCGGAGCCTATGGCGGAAGACGAGTCCGAGGGTCCGATGACACAGAACCCATTGGAGGCGAAGTCTGTGTTCGGCTCTAACGTCGCTGAGTGTGCGACCTCCGTGGCGGGGTCCATTCACCCGTCCTCGGATGGCACAATTCATTCTGGATTAAGAGCCGGGCAGCTACACCGTCCGATGGCAGATCTAAGCATGCTCATCGTGACTATTCGGCACACCTGTCATGGGCTTGAATCCGTCCAAGATCAAGTCTCCGCAGATGTTGGCGGTATAGTTCAGGCTTCCAAGCCTGACCTGATGACCAGGGGTGTAGCTATCGATCTGCTCCAGATGGCAAGGCGAACTGGCCCGCAGTGCGAAGCCGCCGAATACGAAGATCTGTCCGGGGAGGAAAACCTCACCCTGGATCACATCGTTGTAGATGATTGAAGGAGCCATCAAGCCTTATCGCGACGACACAGTGGAACTCTCAATGAAAGCACCAATGTCAGTGTCAAAAACGGCGGATCTCGGGTAGGGGGTCCCGAATTGTGCGTCTAAGGCTAATGGTAACAGGAGGCGGGGGACACAATGTTTACCCAGGTTCGGGCCCTCTCGATGGAGGTAATACCCTACTTCCTACATGATTGATCTTGATGATATGAGTATTACAAGAGTTGATCTACCACGAGATCGTAGAGGCTAAACCCTAGAAGCTAGCCTATGATTATGATCGCTGTTGTCCTACGGATTAAACCCTCTAGTTTATATAGACAACGGAGGGGGCTAGGGTTACACAGAGTCGGTTACAGAGAAGGAGATCTACATATCCGAATTGCCAAGCTTGCCTTCCACGCAAAGGAGAGTCCCACCCGGACACGGGACGAAGTCTTCAATCTTGTATCTTCATAATCCAACAGTCCGGCCAAAGTATATAGTTCGGCTGTCCGAGGACCCCCTAATCCAGGACTCCCTCAACCACCACGCCCCAGTCCTCCTCACCTTATCTCTCATCTTTCTCGAGATATCATTTTTTCGATGAAATACTCGAGATACCATTTTTCCGATAAAATTCTCGAGATATCATTAGTTTTTACACATGGGATTACTCATGCATGGGTCAATCACAACATGTGTTTTGTAAAAAAATGCATCTTGATGTTCCATGCAATGCATGGGCATCTTCCTAGTAGTTTATACAACTTGGCATTATAAAGTTGCGTAGATGACTATCCCAATCAATAAAAAAAGAAGGAAAGAACTACTCCTGCTCCTAGAGTATAAAGAGACATGTACTGAAATGTTATAAGATGGCATGGCAATAAGATATACGATAGTTCCTGGCTCTACTACTCTTGGATCGGAGAGAACGGATTACCTGGGTAGATCATCAGGGTCCGATCGTGATAGATCGTGGCACCTTGTTGCCCTTCAATGGTACCATGGGTAACGACTGCTAAGATAGTACAGCAAATCCCAAGTAGGTGTCATCAGCTACAAGGTTCCAAGTTAGACCAAATGCCCCATGCACATCCATGATTGGCGGTCTGATTTTGCTCGGGGGATGACTTTGCCCTGCATAATCACGCAAACAAGGCGGAATTCATAGAAACTGGACGAAAATCATTACATTTCAAAAACTTTCATATAAACAGGATGAGATACATTATAGTTTTCATACAAACTGGAGTAAAACCTACTCTAAAGAAGTTGCAACTGTAATGTGGGTGGTGCACGGATGACGGCCGACCGTGGTGTCGTTTGAGGCTACTCCTAGTGGGTAGTATCATATACAATATAGTACTAGTGCATGATGCTAGTGTATGATATACTACTTTTATAGTGCATAGTATCATAGAGTAGTAGCATAGATGAGCATATTTATTGCCATGCATGACCCCCTGTCTGTTCTTTAGTTCTCTGCCACATCACCATGTCTGTTATTCCCGAGTGTATGTGCCAACTAAGTTACCACCACCACTATGGCCAGCCTCATCGCAGAGCAGTCGCGTGCACCGGGAAGCGGCGCTCTCTCAGCCGTCGCGCTGCTCCAAAGCCGGCGCTAGTGAGAGGTCACCTCTGCTCTGGCCGGGCATTAATGCGGCACTGACGCTCCGGTGCGATGCTGACCGTTTCATGCAGGAAGCGCGTGCCAGCAAGGGAGGGGATTTGGGTCGGCCAGGGCGGTCCGACGTGGGCGTGGTTGTGGTATTGATTTTGAACCGTTTCAGGTGTAGTACTGGTAGTTTGCAAAACTACTCAATTATTGCACTCAATTTCCTAAGAAATTGTGGTAAAAACGTTACTTGCAATGCATGCATGTGTGACCAATATAAATGACTAATAAAAAACTAGTACATGCACGCAACAATTTAATGGACATTGTAATCTTAACATGTGATGGGGAGCTCTAAATTTAAATTTGAAACTTATAAAACAAAAAAATTCAAAACAAATAAACTGGAAGAAAGGGAGTATACCATAGGATGTGTCCCATACGAAACAAGTCCACTGGTTTGTCACCGTGAAGATGCGGTTAGAAAGGAGCACAACATCTTTGTGCTCATACGGCAACAAATCGGTCGCAGACAGCATGGTCCACCTTTGCCCGCCATGTGCAGGGTTCGTGAAAGCAATCGCGATGTTGAACGCCGCGATGAGAGTGTAATTTTGGTTGGCGGACGACCTTATCGGGGCTTCCGGGATTTTTATCTTCTTCAATCTCACCGTGGTTCCATCGTACCAATTTAGGCGATGGCGCATTGCATGGCTGATCCCAATGTTGGACAAAGGTTCTACGGGAACGGTGTCACCATTGTAAATGTTGTGCAAGTTGATGTTGGTACCCTCCCATACATATGCAAGCCAATCTCCACTGGCACCAAGCCTAACCTATGAAACAGTGGGCAGTAGGGGAATTAGGAAATGGACACGGAAGTAGTCTTCGGAATGTATTTACTACATGATCAAACTCATCACTTACCTACTCATCAGACAAAATCCGAGTGCCCCTCAACGTCGGCATCTCAAGGGGTGTCAACTTGCAACTACGGCCACGCCATGCTAGAGGACCCCCAAGGAAACATCCTCGTCCTCGAGGACGCATGGAAAACCAACTAGCATGGCCTTCTCCCTTGCATATTTACGCACCCGCTTAAAATATTTGGTGCAAGTACTGCTAAGTCTAGCGGATGTGAGGAAGTCGGAGCGACTTACGATTTGTCCCAAAGGATCGTCGTGAAAGGTCTCCCAACCTCGATGAGGATGAGAAGCACCACTGCCTTGCGAATCCATGGCAATGGCGACCAACTGCCTTGTCCCTTGTGGAGCTGGTTTACACGAGAGGAGATGGTAACTGTAGGGCTTCGTCCCTTCGGAAAGGATGTTCTGCAGGTGCACACTAGTGCAGTTTATATTTGAGACTAGCAAGAGGCCCATGCGTTGCATGTAACATCAAGATGCATTTATACGAGCTGTTTATCTCGTGGGAGACGAAGATGAACGAGGGAAGGCCTTATCTGCCAATGTGGAGAGGGGTGCAGGTATCTTTTTGGAAAAAATGCCATAGTTTCCTTCCTATACGTCAGATATAAATTGGACGGTCTATATTGCAGGAGGGCAGGCATACCATCATCACCAAATCTATTTTTTATAAGAGTAGATTATTATTTATTACTAGCAAGATGCCCGTGCGTTGCACGTAACATCAAAATGCATTTGTATGAGTAGTTTATCTTGTGAGAGAAAAGGATGAATGAGGGAAGGCCTTATTTGAATGTGGAGAGGGGTGTGGGTATCTTTTTTGCAAAATTGTCATAGTTTCCTTCCTATCCATCAGACAAAAATCGGACGGCCTATATTGCAGGATGATAGGCACACCATCATCACCAACTCTGTTTTTTATAAGAGTAATAGAAGAGAGATAGAGATAGATAGATTATTGTTGTTATTATTATTATTATTATTATTATTATTATTATTATAAGAGTAGAGATAGAGATTAGGGAGCTGGCGGGCGGTTCGTTGTACGGCACGTCCGCGTCCATCCACTAGCCCGGAATTAAAGCACGCACGACATTTACAACGACTGGGATTTGTTGTTTTCCGGCCGCATAGACCAACTGGACTAGCGGACCTGGTTGCCCTTTTTCGAGCACGACTTCGACAAGTACATGCGTGACATGTGTGCATGCAAATCTTGCATTACCAAACCATGCGAAACGGAGTGGTAGGTTGTCGAACTGCAGCCTGCATGTTGCAGCCATGTCATCCACACGCAACCTAAAGGCCAATTCATACTCCGCTGGACTATACTGTACAACTATGCATTGTTTGGCACAAACATTCCTTGGAGCTCGTGTTGCAACTGGCGTACTCCACAGCCCGCTTCCCTTCTCCTTCCTCTTCCACCGCCTGCGCACATCCGCGGGAAGCGACCGGTCAACCCTTATATAGGAGTGCTAGCACAAAAAGATGCATGCATGACCACTAAAATTTCCTTTCTCTTATCTCTATGAAATAAATGTGGCATGAAACTCAAAGCCCTTTAAGTCTGAGTATAAAGGAAATCATCGTCCTCCTCCGGCTCTGCTTCGCCCGCATCATCGTCCTCCTGTTCCGGCTCTGCGTCGTCGTTCTCCTCCTCCGGCTCCGCGTGCTGCTCTGTCTCCAACTCCTCCTCATCCGGCTCCGGCTAGTCTGGACTCCGGAGGCTGGGTGGCTGTGATCCGGGCTTCACGCCGCCTCCATATTAAAGCGCCGCTCCGGCGGGAGTATGGCGTATGTCATTACCTTCGGCCGAGCCATGGCTATCGGGCGATGGCGACCAGAGAAGAGGCGGCGGGAGGGGAATGAATGCAACTACTGTTTGGGTTTGCCGTCCGGCTTAAATAAATGTGCACCATCACGTGTACCCGCTGGTGCACAAATTGTAACATATGGGTCTGATTAGGGGGCGTCACGTAACTGGTATGTGTGTGACATTCTGAGAGATAGAGTGCATGTTGCTGACTCTACTCTTCAGACATGTAATCAACCTTTTGCATCGGGATATAAGTATAATGGTATTACACTTTAGCTAGTGATTTACGTGGCCATGTTAACATGGTTGTGTAAAAAAATGTCACTTCCTGCTCATGATTTGCATTATATAATTATGAGAAGTTCGCTAACTACTAAAGTAAAGTGGAATTTGTCCATGTTATACAAGTAAATTAAGGTGATTGTTTATCATATGGGTAAGGTTGGACAAAGGGTGGTAGGAACAAATGCTCCGCCTAGAGCATGTGTGGTGAGATGGAGTCTGTGTGTGTGTGTGTGTGTGTGTGTGTGTGTGCGTGCGTGTGTGTGCGCGCGCGCGTGCTTGTGTGTGTGTGTGTGTGTGTGTGTGAAGTGGAGTCTTCGGAGGCGAAAGTAATTTAAGTGTGTGTGGCTTCATTGTAGAGAGGTGATGTGTATGGAAGAGGCCACAGACGAGGGGTGCGAGAGAGAAGAGGCCCGTAGAGAGGGAATAGAAGGCTTGTGCACATGGGAGGAGTCGACATCGAGAGAACGTGTTTGTTCGAGAGACATCGAGGAAGACTATTATATATCGATGGTGCATGTAGGCAGGAATTAAACGAAGGGATGGTCTTATTGGTTTCGGGAATATAGGGGAAGAGTGAGAGAGGGGGTAGCTAGAAGGAGATTGTTAAGTGTGAGTGTGTGTTTTACCCATCCAGGCAAACGTTTTGTGCACACAAGAAGAGAACGATTCGATGTGGGGTTAGGGTTGAGGGTAATTAACTTCGTATGAAAACATAGGAGACCTTGAACGTGCATGTGCGAGAGGTATACATGTATACATGGGACATGTGTGTGTGCGCGCGCGCATGATCGAGACAAAAGCAAGAAGACATAAGTCATAAGATCAACGACATGGGAGAGGCGGATCGGTATGACAATATGCATGCATGTGAGAGTGGAAGGAAGAAGGCCCGATAATTGAGTAGGTGTTTTTGTCTTTAAGAGATAGTGGCGTGGGCTGGAGCATGCATCTATGCGAGCAGAGGGAGCGAGACACAATGAGAGATCAACCTATAGATGCATGTATGGAGAGATAGATATAGTGTGCGTGATAGGAAGCAAGAGTGCCTGGGAGAAAGAAATCTTGACGGAGAAACTACAAATAGATAGAGAGATAGAGATGCTAGCTAGAGGGACGTCGGCTAGTTTGTGTGTTAGAGATGACCGCCAAGTGGTTCAGAGGGTGAAGTTATGTGTGTGTGAGAGAAAGATAAAAAGAGGGCGCATGACTGCATGTAGAGAGAAACATATATAATGTGCGTGATAGGAAGAAAGAGTGAGGGCGAGAAAGAAGGTTGATGGAGAAACAGATAAATAGAAAGATAAAGATCCTAGCTAGTGTGTGTGTTAGAGATAAGAGTCGAGTGGATCAGAAGGCTGAGTTATGTGTGTGGGTGTGAGAGAGGTAGAGAGAGGGTGCATGTGAGTTACATACAAACAAATATCAGAGAGAAATGAGATCCCGAGAAACAGAGTTTTGTGTTTGCGAGAGAGAAAGATATTTCACAACGAGTGTGATAGCTAGAGAGACATATCAGGGAACGCGAGATATCTCTAGGGAGAGAGAGTGTGTGAGCTACATAGAAGATAATGGTGGAGAGATATGAGACCCTGGGAGACAGAGTTTGTGTTTGTGTGTGAGAAAGAGATATTTAAGAGGAAGGGTCATAGCTTCTCATACCTAAGGAGTGCAAGACATCTCTGTCTGAGAGGGGGTGTGCGAGTGGCACACAGGGGAATAGTAGAGAGAAATGAGACCCCGGGAGATGAATTTTGTGTTTGTGTAAGAGAAAGAGATTTCACACGGAGAATCATAGTTAGAGACACATAGCAGGAAGCAAGATATACTTAGAGAGAGATAGAGTGAAGGTCAAGGGAGAGAGTACCGTCAGTGTGTTAGAAAGATAAAAGATCATTGTCGACATACAAGTAGCATGAGAGATACCCGAGAGACGATGAAGGCATATAGGTCTAGATAGATATATAAGCATGAGTGATAGCTATATGAGACGAATATCTGGATTAAAGGGGATTCAACTATTTAAACTAGAGATCACGACATCGATAATATCATAACAAAAATTGGTCTATCAAACATGCATATTCATTTGAATTTGGGGACACGTGTAATGTTATATAGTTTATCAATGTTAGTGATCCATAGATTCTTTAATTAGGGACAATGCATGGTTTATATGCAACTAATGTCTAAACGGGATTACACTATATGTTGCGTGTGTGAAACACATTATACTTGTTTGAGAAGTAAAAAAAACGCATGAAACACACATTAATTGGAGACAGTTAGCGAGGAATCCATACATTGTATTTCAACATAAAGTGGTTTCAAATATTTGAAAATCCAAATTAAGATGGATCCAGCCTAATGAATTTGAGATCATGCCTTTTGTAAACCATATTTATGTATAAAGGGTGTTGTGCTTTTGAAAGTATATATAAAAAATGATGTACATAGATTTGTATTTGAATACAAAATGGATCCTGCCGGAAAAAATATAAACTAGATTCGAATTGAGTTGGCACGGTAAACGTGCACTCTTTCTTTGCAAAAAATTGAACGGAGTGGGGAAAGTCGTAGTAACTGCCCGAAACCAAAATCTGCGAGATGGAAATTACTGCTTATCCCGGACACGCAAAGCCTATCGGCTCGATTTCTATAGGTTTCGATAGGTGTAGGATTTTAATTTCTCTTAAATGTGACATAACCACCTCCGCCTCTCACTTCCCCGGATTCATACACGATGGGCGCCAAAACACAGTTTCTCCTTGGTCGAAATCGCCTATGACCTCCCTCCGTCGGCAAATATTCGGTGTATGAGAGATTACCATCCTATCCACAACTGACTAATATTGTTGTGATGTAGGAACTTTTAAACAGGGGCTAAGTTTGTAAATTTCCTCGCATTTGAGACAAGCGCGCCCTGAAGACATGGTTCCCCCTTCCTCTCTCCCTCCATTTCCCCATTCGTACTCCGTGGGTGCCAAAACACCCACTCCACCGCAGACTCCTTCGTCCAACACCCCATCCACCGCCGTCCTCCTCCACCATGTCAGAGCTGATACCCCGGCGCCATCGTCCATTACAAGAGATCGACCTCTCTCATCCATGGCTTTGCACCAGGATCCTTGATTTGCGTCCTCTCGCTTCATCTATGTCATCATACTCCTTGTCGGGGCCGCTCGTACGACTGTCTCGTCCACCGTGCCAAGATATTTCCCTCGCCGCCACTATCTGCCCACCTAGATCTGCTACCACACCACCGACAGCCATCGCTACCGCAACACCCTCAACGCCTCAGCAGATGCTTACATGGCGCCACACTAGAGGCGATACTCTTTCGTATCTCCTCAAGTTATTTATCTCAGCAAGAAAATAGATCGCCACTGCTTTACTGTGATTTCTTGTCCATCACTTAGAATCTTACTTGTTAGAACCAAACATTGGTTGCGAAGTTGCCTTTGTCCGGTTTGCAACTTCAGATCCACCATGGCACGCGCACCAATATACTCGCAATGCTTATGGTTTTACCCTTTTATATTCCACATTAGCTTAAATAACAGTCGACTGAATTTCAAATTGGGGCCAGTCCATTTTTGGGAGTTCGCCGGAGGGAAGGAAGGGGCTCGTCGGAGGGCTGCCCCATTATCTATCTTAGGGTTTCGGTTGGGGGTGGGGTTAGCTAGAGGGATGGCCGAGGGTAGCGGAAGATCGGAGGTGGTGGGCGGTTCAGGGGAGGGCAAGGGCCGGTGGTTTGGCCGGTGACCCGTGCGGTGGTCTTTAGGAGAAGAATAAGAGGCGAGGAAGAAGAAGGGTTATGAGATGTAGGATCTTCATCCAACCGCCTAAAATGGTCGACTGACCCAAATGATGAAAGTCAGGCGACTTTCATGTGGACATTCCTATATATTCCGTACGATTATCATAGGTGCTTTGAGACGTACGTGCAAGCAGTGCTCCTCAACCCATCAAGCTAAACAACATGCCACTCATAATTCCAAACTTAGTTGCTCAAATACGAATCTGATATGATGTTGACATGTACTAAAACAGAGAATGTTTAATTGGTCAGTTAATGTTCCCACTTTACTTTCGAAAAGCACATGCGCCACATATCGAGGGACAGCAGGGAGTTATGTTCTTTATGCGCTCTGGTTCATCATGTGTGGCCAACCAACATTTTATTATCCAAAATCTACTTGCTCTTCTTTAGCATGCTCCTCTTCTGTTCTTCCTTTGTAAGTACTCTCTCCGTACCTAAATATAAGTCTTTGTAGAGATTCTTCCATGGACTACATACAGAGCAAAATGAGTGAATCTACACTCTAAAATGTATCTATATACATCCGTATGTGATCCATAGTGGAATCTCTACAAAGATTTGTATTTAGGAACATAAGGAGTATAATAGTTGTACGGTATGTTCTTTGTAGTGAATGGGGAGCAAGGACATTTGCACTGTACAGGTCTATTCGGTCGCTTGTCATGGACGCTTTCAACTCTTCATGTTGGTCTTCATGTCGATTGTCATGGACACTTTCAACTCTTCGTATTCGATATATGTGTCGCCTTTGAGAGTTAGCCTGATAGTAACAATATTGTGCCTTCAGTTGTAGAGAGCTGGTACTTGAAGCCTTTCTAGCCGTACCGGCAATACTAGCACATATATTCCAGCAAGTTCCACTTTCCTGCTTTTACTCCTAATTCTTAGGGTTTTCCCATTATATCTACACTACGATCTGTGTAGGTGCTTTGTGTCCTACTAGCAGTTGTCCACCCTTTAAAGCTAAATAACACACCAATCATACGTCCTAAGGTTCTTCAAATACGAATGTGATATGATACTGACATTAGCTAACAGACACACATTTAATTGGTTAGCTAATGCTCCCACTTGAGTTTCCAAATGCATGTGGCCACATATAGAGAGACATCATGGAATTGCATTTCTTTGGGCGCTCTAATTCATCATGGGTGGGCAACCAACATTGTATAGAAAGAAGGGGAATCTCAATAATATGCTTCCCCTTCTATTCTTTAGCATGTTCCTCTTCTGTTCTTTAGTAAGTACAGTATGTTCCTTGTCAGGAAGGGGAGCAGGGACATCTGCAGTCAACAACTCTATTAGGCTGTTTCTGCTACATGATTTCGAGTTGGTCTGCCATAATACCCTGAAAATGGTGGGAGCCGCGCGGTCTTTGACAGACTAGACTAATAGTAACAGTTGTGCGCCTTCAAATGAATAGAGTTGGCCTATAGGTGATCGATAGGATGCATATTAGTAGCGGCAAAACCCTGTATTTTCCTGCTAGTTCTGCTTTCCCGATTTATTTATGGTGGTTATGGTGTACCCCTATTATCTACACTATGATCTGCCTACTGGCTCTCCGCTCTCGTTGTCATGGTTTGTGTCGGATTTAGGGTTCCTGCAACCCTTGAGAGGTTCGAACACTGAGGTGCGTGCAGAGATCTCAACCTGCCCAGCCTGCCTACTCGCGATCCTCCTAAGTCTAGCGCGTCAACCTCAAAGAGACACAAAGACACAAAGATTATACTGGTTCGGGCCACCGTTGTGGTGTAATACCCAAATCCAGTGTGGTGTGGTGGATTGCCTCGGTGGGCTGAGGATGAACTAGTAAAGTGGATGAACAAGCCTCAGGAGGTGAGGTGTTCTTGAGCTGGTGTGGTGTATGCTAGCTCTAGTTGTTCTTATCTCATCTCCTCTTTCGTCCTATGGTGGTAGCTAGTCCTATTTATAGTGGCATTGGTCCTCTTCCCAAATATGAGCGGGAAGGGATCCCACAACGGTCGAATTTGAAAGGGGACAAGTACTACAGTCTATCCTGACAAAAGTAGTCTTCGCCTGCGAAAAGCCTCTGGTCGTGATGCTGCGGTGGGATCGTTGATGACCTCCATCCTGCCATCCTGGTGGTCTTGGTATTTGTTGCACCGGAATGGAAACCTTTGGCTGATTCCTCGGGACTTCGTGCATGTGGCTTGCCTCCTTTGCACCGAAGAGGAAACCTGCGCTCTGCGCCCGCCTGGCCTTGGTCGTCATGGCTCACATCAGCTGAACCTCGTGAGGTAGCTTGCATAGAACTCTCCGCCCCTCAGGAGCCCTCCTGAGGAGGCCGATTCCTTCGGGAGTATTGGCGTTGCCCATCTCGCGAGGCTTGGCCCCTCGCGAGGGTCTTGCGGTGTTGGTGTTGAAGCTGGACCGTACCAGGCCATCGATGGAGCCACGTGGTGGGCCGCAGGCAGGCAGGGCTGGATACCCCCGAATCCAGGACGCCGACATTTTGGCAATAAACTTTCTATACGATATATTATGAACCTATCATCTGCCAACTGTCCTTACATCTGGAGGTCTCAACAGGGAGCCTATTTTTGTGTAGTTGTGCCAGATTATATTAATCCACTCACCATATTACAGCACACATGGGCTCTCTCATCAGAATCCAGTGAGCCCCTATTATATTACAATATCCTATGCATTACAAAGATAATCTCACTACTTTTTACATTTTCATGCTTTTCAGATATTGTACATAATCACGATGAATATAAGAATGCGCACATCAGAAGAATATTGCGGAACAGTTCAATGGGTAACAAACTTGCCATCAAGGGATTGAGGTCCATTGTGGATGCAATGAAACCCACATGCTCCTGACATATAGATTCGTATTCAGAATATGATCCTAATGACTATTCTGAGCTCAAGGAGTCAAAGGTAGACGGCCTATCATGTTCACCCAATAAGGTGTCTGTTTTAATTTGGCAAGGTTTTATTGGTTGCACATATCTTGCATAAGGTGTCTTGCATTTCTTTTGCTTCGTTGCACCACCATCTGCTTAGTTTACTCATGATATATGTGAAGATGCCATGCCCATCCATTATCAATACCTATTCCATTTGTCGTCATACCATGTTTTTCCATTCAAATGTTGTTCTTGTGTTTCAGACATCCAAAAGGAAGAGGGTGATTGCAGAACCAGAAGGAGTACAAGCAAAGTCCTTGAAAAGGTGGTGCTACTGGAGAAATCACATAGCACCCGACGTATATTGGCGATAGAACCAGCGCCGCAAAACCTAGGATATCGCAACTATGATGGTCGCTGCTTTGCTCTTGTGAGTACCTATTGTCCTATCGTTGTCCTTATATTCATACCTGGTGGATTATGTGACATCATTGTGCATTATAGCTTGTTTATCCACTATTCGCTCCAAATTATCAGATCTACATTAATGCTTAAATTAATGTAGAATAAACCCAATGCTTACGAAGAAATTTAGTTATGTGTTGTTCTTGTAAGTATCTGTTGTCCTTCATCACTGTACTTATATTTGTCAGCTAGTTCTTCATGTACACTTTGCAGCTTACTTTCCCTTGCCCTCCATTTTCTACACATCAGATCTACATTTACTCTTGCCAAAATATTGAATAAAACCAATGTTACTGAAGAAGTTTAGCTCCACATTTCTCTTGTCAGTGCCTTTTGCCTGTATGTTGTATTTACATTTGTACTCTACATCTTAAGTTAAATAATCGCCATTTGTTCCTATTTTCACATCTATATTTACTCTTAACAAAATGAAGAATAAAGGCAATGCTCTTGAAGAAGATTCTATGGTAAACTTCTTGAATTGCCCCCCCCCCCCATCAATATGGACAAGGGCTTTATAGAGCCTGTCTTCACTACTAATGTAAGTTTGTCCTCCTCGAGCCTTCAAACTTTGTTGTGTATATTTGGATAGCTATGAGTTCAAATGTTGTTTATTTTTATCGTCTGCATCAAATTGCTTGTTCAAATTTTATAAAGAAGTACATGAACATAAGTTTGCCCTTCTCAATTTCAGTCTTTAGTTGTACAACCTAGTTCCTTATTTGTACCATGTAAATTAAACTAAACATAGCAAGTTATCTTCTTTAGCACTATGTGTATGCTTGTGTTCTTGATCTGTAATCCAGTGGTGTGATGAAACTACCAACAACAGCACAATGTCAGATCCTACTATGTCTCAACTATGAACAATTTCATATTATATTAATGTTATTTAAATCGTGTCTCTTTATGTACCAATCTGAAATGGTATAAATTGACAGTAAACTCACCATTCATGCTTGTATGTTGTTTAGAACTACATGTATGCTTGTGTTTTTGATCTATAATCCAGTGGTCTAGTGAAGCTGGCCGCTCCTGCACAATACCATTTCCTGTCGTCTTAACTATGAACAATGCCTATTATGTTAATGCTATTTTAAACCGTGTCTCTTTATTTCTGACAAAGAAATGAGATGAATTGACAGTGCTGATGCTTATACGTGCAAAACCTGTTATCTACCTGCTTGTTTCTCTTTCATGGTGACATCACTGCTGCTAGGAAGAACTGCCACAATGATAGTGAGATGAACCCATTGTTTGTCCCTTTAACATATATTCCAGAGAAGAAGGCAATACAACTTTAGGGTAGGGACACAACTACAAAGTCATATCTTGATGCAGTGTCGAACTTACTCAGTGACACAAGCTCAACAAAGTCGTTGCCTGAATCTGTTTGACTTCTTCAGTCTGAAATTCAAGCAGAAAGACCTGCTTCCGCTCAAATCCAACTGGAACTTCAATCTCTATGCAAGCTTAACCATGTACAGGACATCTGTTGATGCTATGCAACTTAAGTTGGTGGATATAAGTGTCAAAGAAGCATAGTCTCATCAGGTTGCTAAGCTGCTTGTGCTGCAGCTCCTGGGCCGGGCTAACCTTTCTTGAACTGTGTTGAAGTGTCGTCGGTTCTGTCTATTATTTTGTCGGCCTGTTTACTTCCACTTGTGGCGACCTGCCCAGTTCATGAAATATGTTGTATGGTTGCCCTTTATTATCACTGCCGGCAAACTTTGATGCCCAGGGGATGTAATATGCTGTAATTTCTTTGTTGTATAGTCTAGGTTTATTCTTCATCATGATGCTGTAATTTATTTGCTGTTTATGCTATCGCCTCTCTGAGAAAAGGTCGTAATCTTCGATCGGTGCACAATGAGCCAATAGGTTAGGTTTATAAAATAATAGTTTCTGTACTAAAACTGGCCTTTCGCCAATCGCTAGTACGGGCCGAATCATGGGCCTACAATCATCTTGGGCCATTAGTTAGGTCTAGTCTTAATCTAGCCCACTATTAGTTTCGAGCCTTTAAAAGGCCGAGTAAACCGCTTGCCTTAATTGGGCCGGAAAATTAAATAGGCTTTTAACAGGTTGAAAACTAGACTCCGCCTTAATTGGGGCGGACAAATCATGAGTCGACAGTGTGCTGTAATATAAATCGGCCCATTAGTGGCACATTCGGGTGACGGGCCACTAACAGGCTGAAATGTTTTTGGGCCTTGGCTGACCCAATTACATGTCGGGCGGCAAGCAAGCCGGATGTATAACGAACCAAAATTAGGCCCAACACTCTCAAGGGCCTTTAATGGGCCGATAGGCAGTTTGGGCTAGAATGTATCCACAAAGACTACAGGTCGTTAAGAGGCCGAAAGTAGCTATAGACCATAATTAGGCCTAGGTGCAACTCGGGCCTTTAAATGGCTGAAAGTGAAACCGGACCGAAAGTGGCCCATATGTAGACAGGGTCGCTGACAGGCCGAAACTAATATCAGGCCGAACTGTTAAACGGTCCATTAAGAGGCTGAAGAGCAAATCAGGCCCCCAATGGGCCCAACGGCACAGTAGCTGTTAAAGGGCCGTATCTGTTATGGGCCGTAATTTGGCCCAAGAAATGAAGTTCAGTTAACGGGTCGGATCAGGTATGGGCCGTAATTTGGCCCAAACAATTACACGCTGTTAACGGGTCGGATCTGATATGGGCCGTAAACTGGCCCAGAATATGGCAGTCATTTAACGGCCCTTATCTGATGTGGGTTATAATTTGGTCCAGAAAGGGCCGGCCCATTAGATCAGACGAAATCTTGTGGGCCTGTTCCTGGGCCGGCTTTTAAACCTATATGGGCCTCTATTGGGCCGTCCCACTTGCCAACATTTCATTGCCGATTCTTGTCAAATGGACGGTTGACATCTGTCCCAACGCTGAGCCGACACGTGGATCATCGGCGAATGAGAATTTTACACGTGGAAAATCGCCATTGGTCTGGGTTGTTAACGGGTTATCAGATCCAAAACGGAACCCGATAGCTTAACGGCGACCCGTTACGGTGGATGCCACGTGTCGGTTACCCTTCACGAAAGCACTTCTATGATGCACGATTTATCGTCATGGAAGTGGACACTTCTGTGATGATAATTTTGGTAATGTCATGGAACACTTCTATAGCAGCACATGTATGACTATCTTGATTCTGTCATAAAATCTTCATGGATGTACATGCATGACAGAAAACATGACCTACTGTGCCAAACACGTATCACCATGGAAGTGGTTTTTTTGTAGTGATGTAGACACAAGATTTCCCTACAAAATAGATTTGCAACATGTGAAG
Source organism: Aegilops speltoides (assembly GCA_021437245.1). Lineage (NCBI taxonomy): Eukaryota > Viridiplantae > Streptophyta > Magnoliopsida > Poales > Poaceae > Aegilops > Aegilops speltoides. The sequence goes on from CM038147.1 coordinate 349,399,300, forward strand.
CATCGTCTATCTTGTTACATGGAATAAAGTGTGCCATCTTAGAGAAATGGTCCGCAACAAAAGATATTGAATCTCTTCCGTTTTGATTTCTAGGCAAACCAAGCACAAAGTCTATACTAATATCTTCCCATGGGTGATACAGAATAGCAAGTGTCATATAGAGACCATGGGATTGAGCTTTAGACTTAGCTTTGCGACATGTAGAGAAACTATTGGTGTAGCGTGAGATTTCACGAAACATCTTGGGCCAAAAGTAGTTCTTGGAGAGCGTAGTGAATGTCTTATCATGTCCAAAGTGTCCCATAAGTCCTCCGTGGTGAGCCTCTTGCAAAAGCAACAAACAAAGATAAGACTCGGGGATACAAAGCTTGTTAGCTTGCATTAGATAATTGTCCTTGATATAATATCGCTCCCAAGTGTTATATATTAGACATTTTGCATAAGGAATGTCAAATGAAACATCATGCACATACAAGTCTTTTATGTGCTCAAATCCAATGGCATTCAATTCAAGTTGAGTTACAAGCATGCATTCGCGGGAAAGAGTGTCCGCCACAACACTTTCCTTACCTTCGATGCACTTGATCACATAAGGAAATTACTCAATGAACTCACTCCATTTGGCATGGCACTTGTTCAATTTTGTTTGACCTTTTATGTATTTAAGCGTCTCATGATCCGTATGGATGACAAATTCATGAGCACGAAGATAATTCCACCACATGCAAGACTCTCACTAAAGAATATAACTCTTTGTCATAAATGGGATAATTAAATTGCGCTTCGGAAAGTTCCTCACTAAAGTATGTGATTGGGCACTCTTGCATTAACACCTCCTATGCCATGAACACTAGCGTCGCAATGCACTTCAAATGTTTTTATCAAAGTTGGGTAATGAAAGCAATGGAGCATGTGTAAGCAAATTCTTAAGCTCACGAAATGCGGTATCTTGGGAAGGTCCCAAACAAAGGATGCATTCTTCTTACTCAATGCATGCAATGGTGATGCAACAGTGCTAAAGTCCTTAACGAATCTATGATAGAAACCAGCTAGGCCAAGGAAGCTACGCACTTGTTGCAAATTGGTTGGTTGTGGCCAAGTTTTAGTAGCGTCAATTTTAGACTCATCAACTTGAACACCCATAGAGGAAATAGCAAATCCCAAAAAACAAGCTTGTCAACACAAAAAGTGCATTTTTTTCATATTCGCATAAAGACACTCGTTTCTAAGTACTTGCAATATGTCCCTAAGATGTATGACATGATTTTCAAGAGATTGACTAAACACAAGTATATCATCAAAGTATACCATAACACATATTCCATGTATATTCGAAGAACATAATGCATCACACGCATAAAAGTGCTAGGTGCTTCGAATAAGCCCATTAGCATGACTAACCATTCATATAAGCCAAATTTCGGATGTCTATAATGACCGGTGATAGCATTTACGGGACGATAATCGTAACACATGCGATAACTACCATCTTTCTTAGCACAAGAATAACTGGAATGGCACATGGACTTCCATTGTCCATGAGAGTTTGGACTTGTCGTTGAATCTCTTTTGTCTTGTCGAGGTTGATGCGGTATGGTGCCTTGTTCGGTAAAGGTGCGCTGGGAATGAGGTCGATGTGGTGTTCGATTTCGCGAAGTGGAGGAAGTCCGGGAGGTAGCTCATCTGGAAATGTTGAGCTATACAGGTCCGGTATAGTCGGGTTTAATATCCCCAGTCGTTCCCTATCGCATGTTTGTGCCTCCGTGCTGTTTACCAGGATGTCTCTGATGCAAGCATCGAGATGGTGGCAATGCTGGAGCTAGCGACAACACCACTACCCCTACCACAACCATACTTACTACACTTGGGTCAAGATAAAGTCACAATCATGCAGTAGAACAAGGTACCTTTTTTGTCTTAAAAAAATCTTTTGCGAGGTTTTAATGGTTTCATGTCACTTGTTGCTATGCAAGAAATGGTACAAAGAGCATGATGTTGCATATGATTGCCCCGCCCCCCCACACACACACACACATATATATATACCATAAAGAAGGGTATGAAGTACAACCTCGTGCCCATGGGTGTGGAGCCTTTTATTGCTTGGAGGAAAAAATATCTCGAGAAGATAAAAGAGCAGAAAGAAGCAAAAAATAAGATGATCAAAATTGCTGAAATTTCTGCGGTCGTTGTTCAATCAGGAGTGGAAAATATTGCTAAAGAGATTGACTTGAAATCGATGATGATTCCATTTCAAGAGGAGGATGGTGATAAGGCCACTATTGACGCTAGTGTTGTTCTTGAAACTTTTGTCCTTGTTCAATCAATAGAAGATGTTACTCAAGATACCGACTTGAAACCGATGACGGTTTCACATGAGGAGGGGGGAAGGGGTAATACGACCATGGCTACCCCTAGTACTAGCATAGTTTGTGTCAATTTATTAATTCCACTAAGGTTTAAAATTGGAGAAGTCTACGTGCCAAAATTCATATGTTTCAGATTGACTGGGGCACTAATTGAACTGAAGCTAGTCGGACAAGGCCATGCAAACCCAAGTACATGCATGAATGTGTCATTCCTTTTCATACCATGGGACCAAACTGGGGGGTTGGACTCAGTTCAGAGAGATACAAGAAAGGAAGCACACATGTTAGTTCCTACTTCGGTAGAGATAAGCAAGAAACACACGCCTCAATATGGAGGATTTGCTGGCTGCTTATACAACGTTAATTTTTTACAAGCACGATGTGTTTTCTAGGGTAGACACTCATATTGAGTTTTGGGGGAAGCTATCTAAATGTCCCTCATTTTTATAGGAATCTTTAAAAAATCTTAGTGTAGCGATTTCTGCGTTGAAATCGTCTTGCGCTTGAGTTGCGCTCGTCTAGATTGGTTCTCTTATGCTGAGCTGCAAGGTTCAAACCCTCTACTTCGTGTACAACATGTGTGCAGGTGAGAGGTTACTATAGCTGAAGGTGAAGTCACGTGAAAGATGCCAACAAACAACTCGCCGTCTAGTTGAGTCTCATCACGTTTTGTTGTTTGATGAACTTCCATCCTGTAGGTGTTTATACACTTGGGCATCTGACATTGGCCCTGAACTTATGGCCGCCATGCTCTGGAAATTTCTTGATGTATGGCAATGAGTGGACGCGACCGATCTTCAGCCTGCTATGCAACATAATCCAGTGGGCCTAGGAGAAGGATGGCATGTTCTCGGCACGATCTGTCTACGCAGCCAAGTTGTCTGGTCTTTAGGTCGCACCTACGGAGGATTTCACTTGGAAGTCGAGGGTGCCCCTGTAGCGACACTTCTTCACTTGGCTAGCTATCAAGAACAGATGTTGGACCTCCGACCGACTAGCACGAAGGGGGCTTCCCCACCAGAGCTCATGTCCGCTGTGCAGCCAGCACGACGAAACCATGACCCACATCATGATTGGGTGTGTGTTCACAGGAGAGGTTCGGGCAAAGGTATGCCTCGCCATGGGGCAATCGGGCAGAACCCCAACAACAAATGAGACACAACCCGATCAATGCATTTGGCAAGAGTAAATGGGGCAGCATCGAAAGATGGTGAGGGCAATTCCATCCTTGTGTTGACACCAGATTTTGGCACGGTCAATAACTTATTTAAGATGGCCTCAAATGGAGAAGTGATCTTCATGAAAGAGTTTCGTATTGTCAATATGAACATCTTTGAAGTTTGGGTCATCGCAGTCCGATTTCATCTCGAAGGCCGAAACTATGCTCAAAGTACTAAGATCTTATATTCAGAGTACAGTTTGGCTGATTAAGCCCCCAAGACGACCTCAAATGGAAAAATTATCTACATGGTTTGTCTTTGTCTCGTCGAAACGATCGATTTTGATATAAAAAACCATTCCAATCCGAGTTCATATGAAAAAGTTAGAGCCATCGGAATACAGCCTTGTCAGGAGGCAAAAACTGGCGCGCCCCACCAGACACCCTGTCTGATGGGTAGCGCGAGGGATAGCCTGTTTTGTGCGACCAATTTTACCCTCAAGATTACCTCTGATCAAAAAACGTACAACATAAAAGTTGTTCATATCGTCGAAACGGTCAAGATTGCTTTTGGGCTCGTTTCCATCCGAGATCGTTTACCACCACAAAAAAGACCCGCAAGGTGCAGCCAATTTAAACCAAACAGTTTTGGAAAGTTCGGACAAAACCAATCCGAATTTGACTAGGTTTTGGACGTGAATCCAAGCCTTTTTCTTGCACGGGAAGTCCAGCCGTACCTAAGGGGTGACGGCCGATTGAACAACACACAATCGATCAATCAATCTACCACTTTTTATCTTTTATCTTTTCTCCTTAACCCTAGTTCTTTTTCTTCCTCGTTCTTTGTTCATTCTTCTTCATTGCAGGGCGACAAACCTCGAGGCCCTAGGGGCGATCAGGTCGACCTAGGGCAGCCCATAGCCGCCGCGCGCCCAGACGGGGTCCCTCCCGGGCGTGTGGGGTTTCGGGTCCCAAAAGCGCCAGCTTGCTGTCTTATGATCGCTACTGAAGTCGGCCTCCCGCGGTGTGAGTTGCGGAGCATCTCTCTCGGCGCCGCGGGTACACATCGACGTGTTTGTGTGACGCGTTCCAGCGTCAACACACTTTTTGGTGACTCCGCTGGGGACGAAGCTTTGAACGGTTCTTACTACGAAGAGATCGTCATCAAGTTGCTGCAATCTACAAAGGTAATATGAATACCCAATTCCCCTTTGTAGATGCAATAATCCATATGTTGTTGCTGGATCACCTATTGAGCATAATGTATCGGCTAGCCCTAGTTTTGTCAATCATGCATCTAATTATGTGCAAGGGCCGATGCAAAACAATCTTCATGTTTCAAATTCTTAAAATTTAGCAACATGCAACATATGTATCCCAACTCCCATGCATCGGCAACCCCACAAATTCATATGCCGATGAGAAACATGATGAGTTCGATTAATCAATTTGAAACACCCCAAGTTAGAATTTCCAATGCCATACAAGAAAGTGTTTCACCCTTTTATTCATCGGCAGCTAATGTGCAATATAGTAATCCAACCATGCCAATGAATGAGAGAATTGGCCATGCTACTAATGGCTATTTGGCCAGTTACTCTCAACCGTCATATGCTACACCTCATGTTAGTAATTCTTCGGCACCATACACAACTGTAGATGCTCATAATTCGGCTTCACACCTTCCTGGTTATAGCCGAATGAATGTAAATTTTACAGGAGCGGTTGTGCCCAACATTGTAGAAGATGAGGTAGTGGTGGCTGCATTGAAGAGTTTAGCCCAAAATAAGAGAATTAGTGCTCTTTGCCTTGAACAACATGAAAAGGGGCTATTTCCTGATTATGCCGCAATAAAATCTAGAGTTTTGCAAGAAGATGAATCTTTGCCAATTGATAAAATTGGCGAGCAGAAGTATGGTCTTACAACACTGCATATGCCTTCACCTAGGACTACATCATATTATACACCCCCTACACAATTGCAAAATTTCGGCAACACCCGTGTGTCATTGCCGAAAGAATCTAAAAGCATTGGGAGGCAATCATATCCGGAGTGGGCTGAAATTGAGAAAAAGCTTAAAGCTAATTTTGCCGCTCGCCGTCAGAAACAAATAGAAAAAGAATTGGCTCAGATAAAAGAAGCATTTCCAATTGGTACTATCAATGAAAATAAGGATGATTCGGAACATGAAAGTGCTTCGGTTGAAAAAGCCGAATCAAGTAGTATATATTCTGAATCCATCAAATCCAACGAGGCAAGCATTATTGAGAAAGGGCATGGCAAGCATAGGAAAACAACGGTGCTTGATTTTTCTGAAGTTAATGGAACCTACTTCCTGCCCTATGAGTTCCGTGCCGTAAAAATTGACAAGCTTCAAGGACAAGAACAAGTAGCCGAACAAAGTTCGCCGACAAAAATTTTCAAAGCAATGATGCACGGATTCAAGAAAAGATGATGACAAGGTGTTGGGGAGCCATCCAAAGGCGGAGCAAGATGTTCTTCAAATGGCACCACTATCATGCTCTCCCAACATATTTGAAGAGGTATGCATAGCGAGTAATTTACCTATTTTCAGATTTGGTCGCAACTTCATTATTGATGCATCTATAAGAAATATTCTCATAAGTAATTTTGGAAGACCAATGAGGAAGGGTAATTTAGTTGTTAACAGTAAAATTGTTATGGAACATATCGGTCAACCCATTGCACCATTTATAAAGACCGATAATGACTTATTGTTACAGCCAAAGCTTTTCCCGTTGCTTTCTCTAAAGTTCATATCTAGTTGGGTAGCTTTGCTTATTTCTTACTTGGCTTACACTTGGTCTCAACTGAGACATGTATGTTGTAAATATCTTCGTTTTAGAAATTTAAAGCCAAGGTTAAATTCTATTGAGAAAACCGATGCTAATATAATATCATATCCAAAGACATCGGAGATAGAGTGGAAAACACAATGCATAGCCGAATGGGGAGATTCCAAATCTGAACCATTTGTTTGCTTATCTCCAAAGCCATTCAAACAGCAAGATCGCCTAGGAAACAAGAAGTATACTTTCAATTCAAGCATGTGTGATAAAATATTTGATTTGTTGCTGAAAAATAATTACATTACAATTCTTGATCACCATGTTAAGCCATCAATCCAAGGACAAATGTATTGTAAGTTGCATGATTCGTCCAGGCATAATTTTGAGGATTGCAACATGTTTCGTCAAATAGTTAAATCGGCCATTGAAAAATGACGATTGAAGTTTGTTGAAACACCAAGAGATGACCAGTCTATTCCGATTGGTCCCGATGGCAAAAAGTTTTTACATCGGCTGCTTCAAGCCGATCCATTTAAAAAGAATGTAAAAGCTGCAGGTGATGGGATCAAGCTTTCAAGTAAAGAAGTTGTTGAAGAGCATAATGAGCATAATCTTGAGGGCGGGAGTTCCATCGAAGCTACAATGGAGACGCCAAGGACTTGGGGCAGCAAACAAATCTAATGATCGATGAAAGCAAACCAAAAGAAAACAAAGGCCGGAATAAACGCAAGTGTAAGAGATCAAAAATCAGCTTTGCTGAACTATTGGATAAATATCAAAAGAAGAGTGAAGAGAAGAATGCTTATCAGCCAAATCATGCAAAGAAACCAAGATCACCCCCAAGGCGCAAATATGAGGATCGGTATTGGCAAAGTGATAATTTTAATGCAACATATTCATATCCTTATTTTGGGCCGCCGATGCCAATGCCGTGGATACCTCCCTATGCTCATATAGATACATATTCATCATGGGACAGGTATGATACAAGGGTACATTCTCCATCTTATTCTAGACCATCTCACCAATACTATGTAGCTCCAAGGAGATCAACATTTGAACAATCACGCGTCAAAACCGTTTCAATCATAAGGAATCGGTCCAGAGCTCAAGAAAGAAGAAAGAGGTGGTAAAGCAAGTTTACCGCGTGAAAAGAGATGGTCGTAAGTGTGCTGCTTCAGATTTGATCTCAAATAACAAAGAGCCAATTAAAGTGTTGACATTGGCTACAAAAGGCAAAGAAATGAAGCAATCAACTGATAAAAATCAGAGTGCCAAATCTAACATATAAAGCCTCCTATGGTACCCGCTAAACCAGCGCCATCGCGGTTTGGAAATCATCCTGCACGCACGATCTGCCTTGTTGTCCACTGACATTGTACTTTCTATCTCGTTGGTATATATCTGGCGCTCATTTTTGACGCTTGTGTGTTCGGGTTCTGATGGATGACGCTTGGGCCACCCTTACGCATGGGCCCTCTGTTACGATCCACGGTGGTGTGTGTGTGTGCTGCTCAGCTCGAAAAGAGGATGGGCTGCAACTATCGTGAGCTGCAGGGCGGCGGTCAAAACCTAGCCCCCAATCCCCTTCCGTCCCGAGCCCCGCACCCCACGCCCCGCTCCATCTCCTCCCACGCAATCCGCCGCCGCCATGGCCCTCCTCCTCCCCTCGGTTTTTCTCCTCTTGGCAGAAGGACGGCGGGCATTCAACTCGGCACGGCGAGCCATGGGTGACACCTTTCTTCCTCTCCAAAGCAAGGGAAGGGAGGGAAGGGAGTGGAGGCCCCAGATCGAGGAGCAGAGCGACGCCAGATCCACAATGCACCAAAGGCCGCGCGCCCGCCCACGTGGTCCTCAAGGAAGGCCATGGATGGATGGGGCGGAACCCTAGCCCCACACACACCCATGGATGACGACAGCGGTGGCCTTCTCTCGGTCGGGTGGGGAGCGAAACTTGCGGTGGCCCTCGACACCGCGACGGCTGCAACACCTAGACTTCAAAGGTAGGCACGCACGCCCTCCATCCTCCTCCCCTCCCCTTCCCTCTTTTTCTTCTTATTCTTCTTCTTCTGGATGACCCCTACGGTTGGATTGGTTTTTGCAGGCAGGCCATCACAATGGAAATGGAAGGATGATCACCATGGCGGGCGTGCAGGTGCAAGCCATCGCCATGGCCCCGTTTGTCGTCCTACACTATACTTTCCTGAAGCATGCATATGAAACAAATCTCTCGAATACTACTACACATATTTCTCTTTTGTGCAGCAGCTAGATTTTCGGGCACTAAAATTATTGTTTGTTGCAGGCACGGTTTACACAAACATGGCCTGTTTCAATGGCTCAAACTGTTGGTCCTCCCATGGCAATGTTCCCTGTTGGTGTTCATGGAGTTAGTCAGCAACTTTTTTATGGTCAGCAAACTTCAACTTTATTAACCCACTATAGGAGAGCAGAGTTAACTTTTCCCTGATGCATCCAGACCTTGTCAGCTAGCTAAAGTTGATTTTAATTTCTTGATTTTTCTTTACACAATGTGCGTAGATCTGAGAAAGAAGAGAAGATGAAGAAGAAGAATCCTGAGGAAGATTTTGGTGAAGAACAAGGTGGATTATCTCTCTCTCTCTAACAAAGTCACGTTTGTTCCTCATTTTGATGTTATGATTTATTTTATTTTGCTTATATTCCAGTGACCTATTTTCTATATAGAATGCATATTTCCTAAGAAAGAGAGAGAGAATTGGGGATAGTGGCATTAGGAGTTAAATTCTTTGCCTCCAGCAAAAGAAATGATTCCTGTATGCCTCCCTTTTTGTGTTATCTCACTTTTTTTAAGTTGGGTAGATATCACATAATCGTGGCCGCAACTAATGTCCAAAATTCTTAGTGGCAATACACTAAGATTTACCTTATTTTGGTATCAAGAACTATCTATGCTCAACATGGTGTCGAGGTGTATATAGCTGATGTGGTGTCTGCGGGTATTCTCACGCCCGCCTCTTTCCCCTCTCTATATGAACCCTTTCATCAGCTTCAAAATGTTTCAAGAAAATTCACACATATCGATGGTTCCTTATTATGACTTTGCAAGTTCACAGAATAATCAATCATTGATGAGCGTATTTTTTTTAACATTTGGAAGCATGAGGAAACTTGTAACAGAAAAATAGAGAAGATGAAGCTGCTTTTTAGCCTCTCGTTCTTGTCGTTTTGGTGCAGATGGCAAATCAAATGATGTCTCTTCACAAAACATTGAAGATACATAGTGCGCTCTGACATGTACATGTAAGATTCATTTTGAATTTTCTGAAGCTTCAAACACACTTAAAAAGGGAGCACGTGTGTTTGATATTAAAAGAAAATGTCCAGGTTGTAGAGGTTTTACTGTGTAAATGTAGGTGGAATAGGGAATGACTGTAATGCATGCACTACAAAAGATGGGTTCTTAGGACTGTCCAACAGGGACATTTGTACCAGCACATAAGTTGTATGACTCAGTTTTCTCTTCAGTAAAATCAACCTATTATGCAGCAGTGACACCCTGTTATGCAGAAGGTGGTTACAATTAGCTATACTCCCTTCGTGCACTGTTATAAGACGTTTTAGACAGCTGACATGAACTGTTTTGGGTGATGTCTGAATTGGCTACAATGTCTTATAAGTGAACTGAGCGAGTACCTTTTCCCTATCTTGGTAAAGGTGCCAGGAAAGTTGTTCTGTATGAAATATAACTTTTTCACTGGTTAATTTCTATTCTAGGTGGTATGCATAATCATGATTTTCTGTGCAGACTTGTTTCACCGCAACCCCCACAAAAGGAGCAGCCTGGTGAGGAGGGAAAGCATCACCGAAAGGTACATATTTCACGTGATCTTCACTATGCGTGAAATGACCTTCTATTCTTGAATTATGCGATTGTTCTATCGTATACCGGACATGCTGTATGCGTGTGATGTATCTACTCATTTTTCCCTTCTTCAGTTTAAGAATTTTTATGTGCTAGCTGCAGATTAGGAGGTACAAATGACAGGTACATAAGCTCCTTCAACTATTTGATTAAAGGTATAATTTGACTACTCTCTTCTTTCTTTTTCTCTTCAAGTTCTCACGGTTTTATCTCTTTTGAAACCTCAAACAGAGAACATATGCTTTGGTGCTGCCAATATATGTGTTGGCTACAGAGCCATAGAAATAATAATTGATGGTCAAATCCATCTCTGCATTTAAAGGAATCAGATTACCCAGATCATCATTTCGTGGCATTTTCTTGTGTTCATGGAAGACTTGGTACTCTTTTGTCATTTCTTTGCAATACTTAGCTACTATCTCAGTTTTATATCAACCAAAGGATTGAGTTAAACTCTCCTTTGTCATAGTCTGAGTGTTTCACAGTTTAGTGGTAACTGACTTTTGATGTTAATTGCTAATTAGATAGTAATATACTGATGTAAATAGGACTCTTTCAGAAAGTCACTCCATATAGTTGAATTCGAGGTTTCTCTAATGATTGTTGTTACACAAAGATCATCTTGCTTCGATGGCAAAATTGGTGGAGAGTTTTATTGACCCATCTTGTGTTTTTGGGCATGGTTATGTCGGGTGATATATACTATTTGCATAAACAACACCTTGTTGAAAGTGTTGTTCGGTCACTTTCAGGCTTTCCGCTTTTTTGATTTTATCATATACAACACTTTCAGAGCAGGAGATACACGAATCTCCCTGATATTTCATTTATCTCTTTGTTGGTATATACCATTTTTGCCTATCTCTTGCCTATTTCGCATGATAAGCGTGACAAGCAAGCCCTGCACTTCTATTTACTATTAAGTGCCAACTGAATTTCTAATAATGGCGTTTCGGGGATGATACAATCCAACTGTTATCTTTGGTGTGTTTTTGGATGGACTAATCTGAAGATGCTGGCTAGCTTGCACTGCCGTCATATAGTCTAGAAGCAAGGGCAAGGATTATAGGGATAATAAAGGTACAATGCTCCCAATATATTTTATTTTTTAGCCAAGTTTTGGTGCTTGCATTAGAAAGTAACACCATCATTATACCTGCTGCTCTTTTTTCCAGGAAATTCACCATCCGGAGGAAATGCCAACTAATATTTTTGGTACTATTTCTGTTACCGAGGTAAAATTACTACTACTTTTTGAAAGCTTTTTTGTTGCATGTTCTCATTTCTTAATCTTCTATATGTTCAAATTTACATACCCGAGCTTGTAATCCTTATTACCCAATGAATCTCACCATTTTATAAAAAGGGCAGCCCAGCAGCATGTAGCTCCGCCATGCAGGTCCGGGAAGGGTCCGACCACTTATCATTTTCCTAAAAATTTATACTCACATAGTTCCGTTTTTCATATGGGTGATCTTCGTCATTTCGATTTGGTGCGCATATAGCATGGGACATTATAGGCTTATTTTATTTTCTCTTCGTTCATGCACTAATGCGTAAATCTTTTGGTTATGCCCTTATTATTTAGTCTAGAGCTATGCAATGACAACCATGACTTTAGTGTTCAGGTGAGTGCCATTTATAGACTAAAGAACCCTTGACATCTTATCTAAATTCTTTCAAGGCTAGATATTAGGTATGCCCAATTAAGTACCTTATACCAGTACCTTAATTAACCCCTTCTGACTATTGACTATGAACTGTTGTAGTAGGACTCCGACTTTCAAAGTTATTAGGCATGTTGACATGTTTTTATTTTAGTTTGTACAGTTTTGGGTTATTGCTTCAGGTTGCTGCTGTAAAAAACTAAAGTAAACTCTGATGATGCATAAAAAAATTCAAATCTAGCATAGTTTTTGTATTTGGATTTTGTAACTAATTGTGTGATGCCTTATGTTAAAATTCTTATTTGTTCTCCAAGTAGGCCAACGACGCCATATAGCAATGACACATATTCATATCAACAATTCGAGGGAAGTACATTTTTCAGGATGCATATGTGTGTGTGTGTGTAACCATTTGCGATTTAATTGGAAAATACACTTCAGCATCTGAAGCACTCAGCTAAATATTTTATACTACAATATACCCATCTCGATGATTGGAGCAGCCCCAGCCGCTAATTAGTGCTAATTAGTACTCAAATGTTGAATCACTCAGCTAAGTATCAACACTGCCCTCGAGACTTGGCTATTAGCATAGTAGCAACGAGCTAACAAAAATTTCTACAGATTCATCATACACCGAAGGAGGTTAGTTTTTACCTGTGCACCAATGGCAGCCACCATGGTCTTGTTGGAGCCTCCCTTGTCGTGGAAAGTCACAAGCTTCAGGGAGTGCCGGCACAGCCTGAACAGATACCACCTACACTGGAAGAAAAAAAAATATTTGAATTATATAGAGGTTGGTTAGATGCTTTTGGTTGTACTGATGATAATGGATATCATGCAAACTGCATTCTCAACTGATTTTTGTTCCTTTTTAGTGAACCATGCTATAATGGAAAAGAACCATGCGATGAAAAAAGAATGGCACAAAGAGTTGTTGGATGATGATTTCAATGATTATGACAACGACCATTATTAAGAAAGGTATTTCTTATATATGTACACGATTACATGGTATTTCTTATAATGATCATTGGGAGAAGCATGACTACACTCGCAAAATCTTTGTTGGGTGTCTCCCGCTTTCGGTACACGATGGTATAGCTTCATAATCCTGAACCAGTTATGTTCAACACAGTGAACATGAATGTACTTCTAACACTTTCTTTGGCGTTCGTTTCTGGCAGCCTACCTTAGCAGATTCTTCAGTACTGAATTCGGACCTGTGGAGGAACCAATAGTAATTACCTTTTCTCGGAGTAATGAATTCGGACCTATGGATGAGATTCCCAGAGTCAATGTCAGATCATCAGTCTCCAAGCTCACCACTTACCGCCAATATCACCGAGAATGCTCCTTATTACACTTACAGTCCACATGGTGATGCATGCAGTGAGAGCAATGTCCAGAGCCAGCATGATGATGAGTGTAGCAGAAGCAATGGCAAAAGCCTGCCGGATGGTGAATCCACCTCAAATGGTAGCTTACTTTATGTGATTCCGTGAGCATCTTCAAGTATGATTTGATCGAGTCATCTGCGCAGAAAGCCTGATTTGATTGTGTCCGACCTCTGAAAAAATCGAACAAGGACCATTACAGAAGCCTGATTTGGTCAAGTCCGCACCTACAAAGAAACTTGATTTGATTGAGTCCAGTACCTCTAGGAAGGCTGATTTGGTTCAGCCTGGGCCTGCAGGGGAGCTTCATTTGGTTGAGTCCAGACCTTCTAGGAATTCTCAACTGATTGAGCCTGGACCTGCAAGGAAGCTTGATTTTAATCAACCCTGACCAACTACATGCTTTGTTGATCATCCTGTTGAAAGAACAGCAGTCACTCCAAGCAGCTACGAGAATTAAATTGGATTCTCCTTCAACTCACAGTGGGTCGCGGATACAAGCAAGGGCGGCGCCATCTGCCGATTCCACAGCTCCGAGCTGCAGCGGGAGCTGCTGGGCCACCGAGATGCAGATGGAGGCGAGCTCCTCCGAGCTGCTGGTCGTTGAGATGCAGATGGAGCCGAGCACCTCCGAGCTGCAGCAGAGCCGCTCCGCTGCTAAGCTGTCTTGTGAGCCACCGTGAAAATGGAGCCCAAGGTGTTCTCACTTCAAGCAGTGGGGAGAGGAACATGACGATACCTTGAACTGGTCGATGGAACCAAGACCAGCAGTCATGCTAGACACGTGGTCACACAAGGCGTCGTGGTGGCGATTGGTGAAGTCATGCTAGACACGAGACCAGCAGTCCGATTGTAATATTCTTTATCTTTGAGATCTTTGAGCCTTTTGGCTTCGGCTTTAAATAAGCTGTCTCGTTGCCTATTGATACTAAATGCGTGCTTAAAACACTATTATTGTATCGACATTATATACATGTAACAAGACTTCTTCCAAACATTGTATTGTTTCCATCTGAAAACCGATCTAAATTAATACAATTCATATTACATTGTCATCTACATTTACTTACTCCCTACTAACATCGTTTCTAACTGGGTTCTTGAACCATCTACATCTACTTACTCCCTACTAACCTCGTTTCTAATTGGGTTCTTGCGCCATTGGCGCAACCGGGTCATCTAGTCTGAAGAAAAGAAGTTGAGGGTGCACAAGGCCCAAAAAGAGTTGCCATTTGTTGAAACAAAATCACAGCCGAGATGCCCACTCGGTTTATCGTATTGGCGAAAGAAGGAATTCCAAAAACTTAGTGCACAAGAGCTGAAAAAGAAGAACATGGCATGGGTTCCGAAGAGGAGCAGTCAAAATGAAAGTGATGTGCAACCTTCTATTGCAACAAGTGTTACAAAAGTGAAGAAAGAGAATGATGGAAGCCAAAAACAGTTAAGCCGAAGGTTTGCATCACCCCATCAAAATCTCTGGTTAGCACATCATCCATATTCTTCAACCATACCATTGATGCCTTTGCCATGGAATTCATCATCAGGTATGATAAATTACCCTCCCTGGATTTATTTTAATCCATGGAAGCGACATAATTTTCTGCATCATGAGAGGGTATTACCAAATCTTTATATATTTTATTAGCTACATTTTTTCTTGCTAATCCAAAGGGACGAAATATTTGATTGCTATTTCATTTGTTTATTTCGGCTATACATGATTTGGTGAATGAATTCTACATGGGCATTATGTTGATGGCCGGTATTTATCTATAGCCCTAAGAATATGTCAAAGCATGGCTGATGTAGTATCCTAACATCGTCCTTAGTTCAATTAGAGACCAAAACGAGGTACATGTTCATTGATATTGCCCTTGTCTTTCTAGTACTATGGAGATTATTTTCGACAGTAAATTTGTGGCAATGGTCAAGGTGTTGGTGTTGCTTATTTATCTCCATATGGAGCTATTTTGTGAAGCCTCAGGCCGCTTATAATATTTTTGCACAATCATCAAAGCCGAATATGCATTGTCATTTGGATTGGAGCTTTGCCTTGATATAGGTGCTATACATATTGAGGCTTCTGGTGATTCGTTATTAGTAGTGCAACAAATATCCAAGGGTTATCAATGTTTTGACAGATCACTTATAGTTTATCTTTTGGTATGTCTAGATGCAAGATTTACCTTGGGTTGCTTTGAAATTGTTCATATATCTAGGCATGACAATTCGAAAGAGTTGGCACAGCAAGCGTCCGGCTACTATGTTAACCATGGTGTATTGCATTTCTATCAATAGCCGATGCTAGGCCTTGTCAACATAGGTAAGGCTGAATCGAAGCCCACCGCTTCGGCCACTAATGAAACTTTTATGCAGGCGAAGTAAGGATTGGAGGAAGTTCATTCTTGATTATCAGTAAAATCCTAGCGAAAGGGTGAACAATATGGTTCGGAGGATGGTTTTGATCTATGGAACCTTATCACCGGATTGTTATAGAAGCTGAGAAGTTTTCACCCAAGTTTGCGTCAAGAGGTTCAAACAAGCAATGGCCGATATATACTTGTCATCCTAAGAACATGCAAAATGGCCGATGGAGTGTTGACATCGTCCTTAGAACAAGCTATGCGGAAGTTATTTTTCGGCACACAAACTTTGCCGAAAACAGGGGGGCATATGTTGACACCAGACTTTGGCATGGTCAGTAACTTATTTCTCAAATGGAGAAGTGATCTTCATGAGAGAGTTCCGTATTGTTGATATGAACATCTTTGAAGTTTGGGTCATCGCAATCCGATTTCATCTTGAAGGCCGAAACTATGCTCAAAGTACTAAGATCTTATATTCAGAGTACAGTTTGGCTGATTAAGCCCCCAAGACGACCTCAAATGGAAAAATTATCTAAACGGTTTGTCTTCGTCTCGTCGAAACGATCGATTTTGATATAAAAATCATTCCAATCCGAGTTCGTATGCAAAAGTTAGAGCCATCAGAATACAGCCTTGTCAGGAGGCAAAAACTGGCGCGCCCCACCAGACACCCTGTCTGATGGGTAGCGCGAGGGATAGCCTGTTTTGCGCGACCGATTTTACCCTCAAGATGACCTCTGATCAAAAAATGTTCAACATAAAAGTTGTTCGTCTCGTCGAAAAGGTCAAGATTGCTTTTGGGCTCGTTTCCATCCGAGATCGTTTACCACCACAAAAAAGACCCGCAAGGTGCAGCCAGTTAAAACCGAACAGTTTTGGAAAGTTCGGACAAAACCAATCCGAATTTGACTAGGGTTTTGGACGTGAATACAAGCCTTTTCCTTGCACGGGAAGTCTAGCCGCCTCTTATATACCTAAGGGGTGACGGCCGATTGAACAACACACAATCGATCAATCAACCTACTACTTTTCCGTGTTCATCTACTTTTATCTCTCCCCTTGTATCTTTCTTCTCGTTCTTCGTCGTTCTTCAAGATTGGAGGCTGCGAATCCACGAGGCTCTAGGGGCGGTAAGACCGACCTTGAGCAGCCAATCGTCGCCGCGAGCCCTGACGGGGTCCCTCCCAGGCGAGCGGGGCGTCTGGTCCCAAAAGCGCCGACTTGCTGTCTTGCGTATCGCGCTGGAAGTCGGCCTCCCGCGGTGTGAGTTGCGGAGCATCTCCCTCGGCGCCGCGGGTACACATCGACGTGTTCGTGTGACACGTTCCAGCGTCAACACTTATCCTATGGGAACCGTGGACCCACTGCAATGCCATATTCGATGGAGCGATGCCATCTACACGGCAGGTGCTGTGGAGCAAAGAAAGCGAGGCCCGAGCATGGAAGCAGACAGGATTACTGCGAGGGGAAGTCGAGGCATTTTTTGATGGCCTCACATCATGGGGTAGTAGTGAGTAGTTGACCATAGCATGCTGGATATGTGGAGTGGCTGTGAGCTACTTGTAAATATTTCCGTAACATCGAACGTGGAGAGACTCTTCCCTATCCCCTTTTAATATATGATACGCACACTCGTGCATATTCGAGAAAAAAGCCGTGATGCCTTATTTATGTAGAGACATTCAGTATCGTAACGGATGTAAACACTTGATTATAAGTTCGCCGTGTGTAGAAAAACACTGATCATGGGATCATTCTTGCATGTATAACTGGAGGCTTCGATTGTCTAAATCGTGTTGCCGCAGAGATGGTATATCAGAGTCATTCTGACTATATAAAGCCTCAGTTAGCCCGCACATACTTACGATAAAACTCTATTATAGAAGTCATTTACCTGCTATATGCAAAACGAAACTTCTCTAACCCCTCACCCCTTTTCTAGTTTAAAAAAAATTCAGTTACTTATACAAATGATTTATGTTCTTTGCCTCACTTCGATAGAGAAATAATTGTGACAGGATCACTCAGCTCATAATAATAAATTACCAAAAATTTAAGGTACATGACGAAAAAGGTTACCAAAAAGGCATTCACCCCGCTTTATATATAAAGTAACGACCATCCACAACCCAGGTACAAACACACACCATCACAACACACGCACTCATCCACGGCAGATACATAGGCGCTGAGCGCAGCAACACCACCCCTAGTACTACAAGAGCAACCATTGCCCTCAACCGTGACACGGCACCGCGAAGAGATGAAGCCGCATATGACGAACCGTGTGCTCCAAGGCAGCGCCTCCAGGAAGGTTATGACACTAGAGCACGGCCCGACTCGAGGATCCGAGTTTCCACTAGAGCAACACCACGGGCATTGAGAGCCGCGACGATGCCTTTAAGAAAGGAACGAGCTTCGCCGCCGCCAGTCCATCCGAGGATAGATCAGGTTTTCACCCCGGCCAACAATCACCACTACCAAACACCACACCTAGCGATCACCCACCCACACGGCCATGGCCACCGGGCAGCACCAAAGCCACAGGCTCTGCCCAGGAGCACCGCAGAACCACCTCCAGGGTTGCCGCCACAGCATCCAAGACCTTAACACCACCTCACTCGAGACCCGCCTCTACCCCAACCAAAGGTACGACCAGAAAGGACCCGACCTTCACACCCTGGGCTGCCCCCAACATCGACACAAAATGGGCCGACCAAAACTGCCCTCCATCGACCCGTCCTGCGGCTCCGGGCGCGAGACGAGCACGGTCCTACCGTCGGGAGCGAGACGAGGTCAGCCTACTGCCTGGCATGAGACGGGTTGGTCCTACTGTCGGGTGCGAGATGAGCTATGTCCTACTATCGGGAGCTACATGAAAAAGGTTACACCCCGCTTTATAATATAAAGCAATCGACACCGCAATATATCCGAGCAAACAACAAAAAGGAAACAAAGGGAAAAACAGCAAAGATACATGATACTACAGAATGGCTAACGGGATCCAAATGCACCAAGCAAAGGCTTGAGCATCGAAGCCCTCAGCGAGCTCCACATCCTGCCATTGATAAGCTGAAGCCAAGGAGACTACTCACCACTGGGGGGCAACCATGTTGTCACCTTCCATGAACCACCACTACAAAGCCGCCATCCATCTCCGCCATCAAAGAGGGCCCCCTGCCCTCTCGTCCTGGACCATAGGATGTCACGTCGTCGGTAGGCAGAGCTTCTCACCCCCGAGCACGCATAGCCAGTGTTGGAAACATGCCCTAGAAGCAATAATATAGTGGTTATTACTATATTTCCTTAATCATGATAAAGGTTTATTATTCATGATAGAATTGTATTGACTGGAACTTAAATACATGTGTGGATAAATAAACAAATATAGTGTCCCTAGTAAGCCTCTACTAGACTATCTTGTTGATCAAGAGATGGTTAAGGTTTCCTAACCATAGACATGTGTTGTCACTTGATAACGGGATCACATCATTAGGAGAATGATGTGATGGACAAGACCCATCCGTTATCATAGCATATGATCATTCAGTTTATTGCTACCACTTTCTTAATGTCAAATACATATTCCTTCGACCATGAGATCATGCAACACCCGAATACAAGAGGAATACTGTCGGTGTCAAAACCGGCGGATCTCGGGTAGGGGGTCCCGAACTGTGCGTCTA
Source organism: Aegilops speltoides (assembly GCA_021437245.1). NCBI lineage: Eukaryota > Viridiplantae > Streptophyta > Magnoliopsida > Poales > Poaceae > Aegilops > Aegilops speltoides. Next base: position 349,418,659 of record CM038147.1, read on the forward strand.
GGCGGATGGTAACAGGAGACAAGGGACACGATGTTTTTACCCAGGTTCGGGCCCTCTTGATGGAGGTAAAACCCTACTCCTGCTTGATTGATATTGATGATATGGGTAGTACAAGAGTGGATCTACCACGAGATCAAGGAGGCTAAACCCTATAAGCTAGCCTATGGTATGATTGCTGTAATGGTTATTCGTCCTACGGACTAAAGCCCTCCGGTTTATATAGACACCGGAGAGGGCTAGGGTTACACAGAGTCGGTTGCAATGGTAGGAGATCTACATATCCGTATTGCCAAGCTTGCCTTCCACGCCAAGGAAAGTCCCATCCGGACATGGGACGAAGTCTTCAATCCTGTATCTTCATAGTCTTGGAGTCCAGCTGACGATGATAGTCCGGCTGTCCGGACACCCCCTAGTCCAGGACTCCCTCAAATACCTTTTGTGTTATCGGACTTCACAACGTAACTGGGTGATCATAAAGATGCTCTAGGTATCTCCGAAGGTGTCTGTTGAGTTGGCATGGATCGAGATTGGCATTTGTCACTCCATGTATCGAAGAGGTATCTCTGGATCCTCTCGGTAATACAGCATCACAAGAAGCTTGCAAGCAAAGTGACTAAGGAGTTAGGTACAAGATGATGTATTATGGAATGAGTAAAGAGATTGCCAGTAACGAGATTGAACTAGGTATGGAGTGCTACGTCTTGAGCTTGCGTTGGTTTTCCTTGAAGAGGAAAGGGTGATGCAACAAAGTAGCGTAAGTATTTCCCTCAGTTTTTGAGAACCAAGGTATCAATCCAGTAGGAGGCTCCACAAAGGTCCCACGCACCTACACAAACAAACAAGAACCTCGCAACCAACGCAATAAAGGGGTTGTCAATCCCTTCACGGCCACTTGCGAAAGTGAGATCTGATAGAGATAATATGATAAGATAAATATTTTTGGTATTTTATGATATAGATTGAAAAAGTAAAGATGCAAATAAAAGTAGATTGAAAGCTTATATGATAAAAGATAGACCAGGGGGCCATAGGTTTCACTAGTGGCTTCTCTCAAGATAGCATAAGTATTACGGTGGGTGAACAAATTACTGTCGAGGAATTGATAGAAAAGCGAATAATTATGAGATTATCTAGGCAGGATCATGTATATAGGCATCACGTCCGTGACAAGTAGAATGACTCCTGCCTGCATATACTACTATTACTCCACACATCAACCGCTATCCAGCATGCATCTAGAGTATTAAGTTCATAAAGAACAGAGTAACGCATTAAGAAAGATGACATGATGTAGAGGGATAAACTCATGCAATATGATATAAACCCCATATTTTTATCCTCGATGGCAACAATACAATACGTGCCTTGTTGCCCCTGCTGTCACTGGGAAAGGACACCACAAGATTGAACCCAAAGCTAAGCACTTCTCCCATTGCAAGAAAGATCAATCTAGTAGGCCAAACCAAACAGATAATTCGAAGAGACTTGCAAAGATAACTTAATCACACATAAAAGAATTCAGAGGAGATTCACATATTTCTCATAGATAAACTTGATCATAAACCCACAATTCATCGGATTTCGACAAACACATCGCAAAAAGAGTTACATCAAATAGATCTCCAAGAAGATCGAGGAGAACTTTGTATTGAGAATCAAAGAGAGAGAAGAAGCCATGTAGCTAATAACTATGGACCCGAAGGTCTGTGGTAAACTACTCACAACTCATTGGAGAGGCCCTGGAGATGATGTAGAGGCCCTCCGTGGTCGATTCCCCCTCCGGTGGAGCGCCGACGAAGGCTCCAAGATGGGATCTCGCGGATACAGAAGGTTGCGGCGGTGGAATTAGGTTTTCGTGGTGCTCCTCGATGTTTTCAGGGTACGTGGATATATATAGGAGGAAGAAGTAGGTCGGTGGACGCTCGAGGGGCCCACGAGGGTGGGGGCGCGTCCACCTGTAGGGGGCGTGCCAGGCCCCTCGTGGCCGCCTCGGTTGTTGCGTGACTTCCACTCCAAGTCTCCAGGTTTGCATTTGTTCCAAAAAGATCGCTCCCAAAGGTTTCATCACGTTTGGACTCCGTTTGATATTCCTTTTCTTCGAAACACTGAAATAGGCAAAAAAACAATTCGGGCTGGGCCTCCGGTTAGTAGGTTAGTCCCAAAAATGATATAAAAGTGTAAAGTAAAGCCCATAAACATCCAAAACGGGTAATATAATAGCATGGAACAATCAAAAATTATAGATATGTTGGAGACGTATCAAGCATCCCCAAGCTTAATTCCTGCTCGTCCTCGAGTAGGTAAATGATAAAAACAGAATTTTTGATGTGGAATGCTACCTAGCATAATTCTCAATGTAATTTTCTTTATTGTGGCATGAATGTTCCGATCCAAATGATTCAAAATAAAAGTTCATATTGACATAAGAAATAGTAATACTTCAAGCATACTAATCAAAGCAATCATGTCTTCTCAAAATAACATGGCTAAAGAAAGTTATCCCTACAAAATCATATAGTCTGGCTGTTGCTCTATCTTCATCACACAAAGTATTTAATCATGCACAACTCTGATGACAAGCCAAGAAATTGTTTCATACTTTAGTAATCTCAAACTTTTTCAACTTTCATGCAATACATGAACGTGAGCCATGGACATAGCACTATATGTGGAATAGAATGGTGGTTGTGGAGAAGACAAAAAAGGAGAAGATAGTCTCACATCAACTAGGCATATCAACGGGCTATGGAGATGCCCATTAATAGATATCAATGTGAGTGAGTAGGGATTGTCATGCAACGGATGCACTAGAGCTATAAATGTATGAAAGCTCAACAAAAGAAACTAAGTGTGCTTAATCTTCGTGTACAGAATGAAGCATTGCTTCTGAAGTTCCTGCACAAGTTTTACAACAAGTTGGATATACCTTGGGTGCAGCTCACATGGGACTCCTACTATACCCAAAAAATTCCTCATGCCTCTGATCCAGTCGGCTCATTCTGGTGGAAGGACATACTCAAGCTCACACCTAAGTTTCGTGGGATTTCCCAAGTCAATATTGTGTGTGGCACCACGGCTTTATTTTGGAAAGATTTGTGGTCAGGGCAAATACTTCAAGACTCCCATCCTCGGGCCTTCTCTCACTCTTTGGATGAAGATATCTCGGTCAAAAACTTCCTAGGGATTACATCGCTGGAAGAAACGCTCCACCTGCCCTTGACCCCTCAAGCCCTTGCGGAGGTTAGAGACTTGCAAAAAATTGCGGCTCAACTACAACCATCCACATCATCCACGGATATTTGGCACTATACGTGGGGTAAGACCATCTACAAATTAACAGACTACTATAAATTCTTCTTCAAAGACATCCAAGTGCAACAGATATTCTGTTGGATTTGGAAATCAAAGTGCATGATGAAGTTGAAGGTCTTTGCCTGGTTGCTCTTCCATGACAGGCTCAATACAAGGAACATGTTGAAAAGGAGGCACTATAACATAGGAGATGACCACAGTTGCCTCTTATGTGGATTGAACATTGAGGAAACAGTGGAACACATGATCTTCACATGCTCTTTCAGTAAGCTTTGTTGGGCCAAACTTGGGCTTAACTGGGAACCTTTCCTTGGCCGAATACAAGCTGTTGAAGATCACAGAAACACTCATCCCACCCCACTGTTCCTAGAGAAATTTATTGTGGCAGCCTGGAGTATTTGGAAGGAGAGGAATAATAAACATTTTAGAGCAATAACACCTTCCCTCAACTCCTGGCTGGACAGATTCAAGAGAGATTTGGGGCTTCTTCAACATAGAGTCAAAGAGGAGCATAGGCTCCCTGTACTGAACCTTGTGCACTCCCTTTAGTTGTTTCCTTCTGTTTTCTTAGTCTTTTTACTTTACTTGTCACAAAGTTGGCAAGTTGTACCTCCACCTCCCCCCCCCCCACTATGTAAATACCCATTGTATAGTTTGATTATTCTTTTAATATAGTAACACAGTAGGAGCCTTTCCTACTGTTTTGGTCAAAAAAAAACTAAGTGGGTGTGCATCCAACTCGCTTGCTCACGAAGACCTAAGGCAATTTGATGAAGCCCATCATTGGAATATACAAGCCAAGTTCTTATAATGAAAAATTCCCACTAGTATATGAAAGTGAAAACATAGGAGACTCTCTATCATGAAGATCATGGTGCTACTTTGAAGCACAAGTGTGGTAAAAAAGGATAGTAGCATTGTCCCTTCTCTCTTTTTCTCTCATTTTTTTATTTGGCCTTTCTTTTTTTTGGCCTTTCTCTTCTTCTTTTTTAAAGTCTGAAGTCTCATCCCGACTTGTGGGGGAATCATAGTCCCCATCATCCTTTCCTCTCTGGGACAATGCTCTAATAATGAAGATCATCACACTTTTATTTACTTTACAACTCAAGATTGCAACTCGATACTTAGAACAAGATATGACTCTATATGAATGCCTCCAGCGGTGTACCGGGATATGCAATGAATCAAGAGTGACATGCATGAAAATTATGAAGGTAGCCTTGCCACAAATACGATGTCAACTACCTGATCATGCAAAGAGCAATATGACAATGATGATGCGTGTCATATAAACGGAACGGTGGAAAGTTGCATGGCAATATATCTCGGAATGGCTATGGAAATGCCATAATAGGTAGGTATGGTGGCTGTTTTGAGTAAGGTATATAGTGGGTCTATGGTACCGGCGAAATTTGCGCGACACAAGAGAGGCTAGCAATGGTGGAAGGGTGAGAGTGTGTATAATCCATGGACTCAACATTAGTCATAAAGAACTCATATACTTATTGCAAAAATCTACAAGCCTTTGAAACATAGTACTATGCGCATGCTCCTAGGGGATAGATTGGTAGGAAAATACCATCGCTCGTCCCCGACCACCACTCATAAGGAAGACAATCAATAAATAAAATTGTGCTCCAACTTCATCACAAAGCGGTTCACCATACGTGCATGCTACGGGAATCAAAAACTTCAACACAAGTATTCTTCAAATTCATAATCACCCAACTAGCATGACTCTAATATTACCATCCTAATATCTCAAAACAATTATCAAGCATCAAATTGCTCATAGCATCCAATTCACTTCCTATGATAGTTTTTATTATACCCAACTTGGATGCCCATCATTCTAGGACCAATTTTATAACCATAGCAAATACCATGCCGTTCTAAGATACTCCCAAAATAATATAAGGGAAGCATGAGAGATCAACAATTTCTACAAAATTAATCCATCGCCGTGCTCTAAAAAGATATAAGTGAAGCACTAGAGCAAAACTATCTAGCTCAAAAGATATAAGTGAAGCATATAGCGTATTCTAATAAATTCTAATCAAGAGGACTTCTCCCAAAAGGTGTGTACAGCAAGGATGATTGTGGTAAACTAAAAAGCAAAAACTAATATCATACAAGACGCTCCAAGCAAAACACATATCATGTGGCGAATAAAAATATAGCTCCAAGTAAAGTTACCGATAGCGAAGATTTAAAGAGGGATGCCTTCCGGGGCATCCCCAAGCTTAGGCTTTTGGTTATCCTTTAATATCTTGGGGTGCCATGGGAATCCCCAAGCTTAGGCTCTTGCCACTCCTTATTCCATAATCCATCGAATCTTTACCCAAAACTTGAAAACTTCACAACACAAAACTCAACAGGAAATCTCATAAGCTCCGTTAGTGCAAGAAAGAAAAACCACCACATAAGGTACTGTAATGAACTCATTCTTTATTTATACTGGTGTTAAACCCATCAGATTCCAACTTCTCTATGGTTCATACCCCTACATACTAGCCATAGATGCATCAAAATAAGCAAACAACACATGAAAAACAGAATCTGTCAATAACAGAACAGTCTGTAGCAATCTGTACCTCTCGAATAGTTATGGAACTCTACAAATCCTACCAAAATAGGATGCGGGTGGGAATAGATAGGATGCTAAAGTAGTGGCTACGCAAATGGGACGGGTATATGCATGGTGATGGAGACAAAAGTATTTTTGAAAGACTTTTCGAAAACCCCATCGGGTGCCACTAATGCACGAGGGAGATGTTAAGCTAAGTAACCACTTTGACGAAGTGGTGTACCGAGGCAAGTGAGTGTGTTGTTTTCGAAAATGGATTGGTTTGAGCTGCGACCGTTAGTCCAACCTTACATGCGCAACCACTCTACCCTTATACGGGAAAGGGCATTATTGATTACCTAGTCCGTGCTAGCATGGAGGACGCATTAGTAGTGACGGGAGTGGCGTGGTCACTCTCGGGACGGGGTCGTGCCAGGTAGGGCGGCCTTGACTGTTTTCACAGGGCACCAGACCACCGTTCGTACCCCCGTGCTTGTGCTATATGTTGAATATGGGAGCGTGGCTCCACCGAATTAAACATGTGAGCACGGTTGTGGCACGGGGGGTTGATATCAATCAAGTGGACTCCATGTTGGTGGGTCTAGGGAAAGGTAGTGATCGGGTGCTTACCCCGGGTACTTGAGGTACCGCGGGTCATGGATGACATGAAAGCTTCCCGAATCTTGTGGGTAAAGTGTGAAACCTTTGCAGGGTGAAAAACTATTCGAATAGCCGTGTCCACGGTCAAGGACAGTTGGATAACCGCTCTTGGGCTACATCCACATGTTTACAAAACCCGGTGAGTGTGTATGGATAAGTGGTAAGAACTACCTGGGTCACGTCAAAAGACTTGACATCATGATTAAGTTGGATTGTTTCCAACTCTATTTATGTTAATATCTATAACCTATTCTCATGGTTACTTGAATTCTCATGATGCATGTCTTACAAGTTGTTGAACATGTCATAGCCTTCAAAACTAGCTTTCTGCAAAATTTACCTATGTCATGCATTGTTGTACCTTGAACCGACACATGGGTTGCTTGCGAGTACATTCAAAGTGCTAATTGGCTTGCCACTAGTTATTTAATTGGCCAGGCATGGAAGACCAGGAGTTCGAGGAAGAATTCTTTGGTGACGAACAGGCGAACTAGGATGCTTCCCAGTCATAATGCCTGTAGGGTTAAGGCAGATGGCATGGGTTCTACTTATCAACGAAGATTTCTGTTGCTTATGATTTGTTTGATGTTCAGCCCTTAAGGCTTTATTTATGTAAGACTTGACCATAATGGTCATAATTTGTGTAAGACGGTATGTATGGATGTAAGACTCTTGTTATTCAGCTTCTGTGTGTTCAGTGAGCATTGATCTTTAGGATCACTGTACACGTGCATTTGGTGATCTCGACTTATGAGTCGGGGTCCCCACAGCACCACGCACCCACGACAATCCCCAAGCCTTGTTCGGCACCTCTCTCCCCGGTTTCATCCTCCCTCAAGTTTTCCGCAATGCAAGGCGAAGCCCTGCTGGAACAAGTTCACCACCACCGTCATCACGCCGTCGTGTTGCCGGAACTCATCTACTACTTTGCCTCTCTTGCTGAATCAAGAAGGCAAGGACGTCATCAAGCTGAACATGTGCTGAACGCGAAGGTGTCGTACGTTCGGTACTTGATCGGTTGGATCGTGAAGGTGTACGACTACATCAACCGCATTGACAAACGCATCCGCTTAACGGTCTACGAGGGTACATAGACATACTCTCCCCTCTCGTAGCTATGCATCTCCATGGATAGATCTTGCGTGTGCGTATAATTTTTTTGTTTTCCGTGCAACGTTCCTGAACAGACGGCCCAGACGATTGCCGGGAAGGGCGACAAGACGGCGACCCCACCAAGCAGAGCAATGCCTCCACCAACACATCATCTCCGGCAAAGAGCGTGGTGCCTAGCGCAAGCCGTCGAACGAGGGCACCACTGAAGATATTTGACGACCCACTCGCTCAGAAGCTCACACCACCACCTCCACCGACCGAAGGCGGCTTCTTCAGGAAGAAAACGGCGCCGGAACGTCGCCGCCGCCCAATCCGGGAGATTTTGGGCTTTCGCCTGGGTCACGGAGGTGGAGGGAGAGAGAAAGCATCATGACATCGCCTTTAGGAAGGGTAGCAATGCCTGGAGCATTGCCGACATCATGGTCACCGACGCCGGCTAGGAGCTTCCCCCGATCCAGAGCCAACGCCCCCATCGCCCCTAGCAGGGCGAGGTGCACCTGCTGCAGAGGAGGACACCATCTTCAGCTCGATGCACGGGGACAGCGGGGCAACCCCAGCCTCGATTCCCACATTCGCCGCCACCTTACTGCCCAAGCAGCCAAGGAGGGTTAGCCACCCGCTGCCGGAAGGGAGGCGCACTCACCGGTAGAGGCCGCTGCCTCGGATCCGCGCCCACCACACGCGGCTCGCGCGCCCGCCTTCACACGCCAGCGGAAAGGGGAGGAGCCCCCAGGCGGCACGCGAGCCGCCGCACTAGCCAGATCTGCCACCACACCACCCCACAGCCGCCGCGCGCCACGCCGACCGGGCTTCCGCCGGATCTCGCCGCCCCTGCGCCGCCAGACCAAGCAAAGGGGAGAGAAGGCCCCGCCGCCAGCCCCACACGGGCTTAGCCCGGCGACGCCTGCCAGCGGCGGTGGAGGGGAGAGCGGGAGAAGAGGGAGCGGTTGCCAGCGGCTAGGGTTGAGCCCCCGGGTCACCGCGAGGGGCAATACGGGAGAGGGAGAGGGAGGGTTAAGGTACATCAAAAGCCACCTTTGAAGCATTCACCTTTGCTCTTTATTCCCTTAAGGAGAAACAGATATTGAAAAGCAACTGATATTAATATACATCATACTAGAATCTTGTGAATGATATTTTCTTCAATAACAAAAAATAGTGAATGGGTATCTCTTTCTTGTTTGTTTGTTTCCAGCTTCGTTAAGGTTGGCAATCTTTTGGATGCTCCAAGAAGCAATGGGAGCCTCCTTAAGTGTGGATGGATCAACAGAATATTATTAATTGAATGTACTATGCGTGCCTAATATAAACATAGGAACATTAAGGTGTATGGTCTTCATTCAGAGGGAATTGTTGCTTTAGGCTTTAAGTCATGTATCATATTCCTTACAAAACCCATCTATCTGTGCACTGTATATTAAGAATTGCATAAACATACTTAAATTAAGTAGAATAATTTTTACAAACTTTGGCAATATATAAAACATAGTAGCTCACTGTACAATTTTTTTACCTTTTTTTTTTGAGAAAATCTATATATAGAAGCAATTTGCTCAAAGTTGCACCTGGTGCAAATGTTAATTCCTCTCCATGCATGTAACTTCTCAGGGAAGATAGACCAATTTTAGGCCCTGTCTACAAACAAATATAGTGCTCTAAAATTTGTGCTTTTAGCATTATTTTTCTTTTCATTGGAAAACTGCTTGTATTTAATGTTGAAAAACTACAAGCACATAATGAACTCACATATTTTTGTGTGTATTATTGTCAGAAGTTCTTTTACTCGGATGCATATTTATTGTCAGAAGTTCTTTTACTCGAGAGCCCATGAGGCATTTTGCTGTTCTTATTTTCTGGGTCCAGCTTTGTTGCAAATATAATCAAAATCTTGCTCTCTTTTTTGCCACTAGAGCCTACTTGATTTTAACTAATCAAACTTCTAATACAGAATGTCATAATATGACCAGTACTACTGCAATCGAATTGATGTGATAACAAGAAAAACTAATACTGATGCACTATTTATGTGGATTTAGGAAATATTCTTCCTCGAAATAGGCTCTCGCCCCGTTTTATAGATAAAGCAAACACCAATGTACACTGTCGAATGATACACGGTAATGAGGAAGCCCTCTTACAAAGCAGATCCTGGGATAATCGGACAACATAAACGCACAGGACTGCATTGCCGAGAAATAAATAAACACAGGTAGGCCCGCTCCACGACAACGCCCTCTGGAGGCGTCAATGGCACCTGCATTTAGTAGGTGATTAATTAACATACATTTAGGAGGAGAGCATAAGGCTTTATTAGAAAGCAAATACTCCCTCCGTTCGGAATTACTTGTCACAAAAATGGATGTATCTACAATCAAAATACATCTAAATACATTCATTTTTGGACGAGTAATTCCGAACGGAGGGAGTATTTTCCTATGCGAATTTCCTTTTGAAAGACAAAGATAGCAGCAAGGGCTATGGTTCTGTGTGTCTCTAGTTGGTACAAATGATGGGATTAAGAAAGCTTCCTTTCTCTAAAAAAAGGACTCAAGAGCACATTCATATGTGCCATGAACCAACGATGGTCACCATTAGCGCAAGTAATAATTAATAGGAACACATTGTAAACATAGGTACTATATGTTGCAAAATAGTTAACCATCCTTTTCTGCTCCAATAATATTTTGTACTGAAAGTTCCAAGACATCTGCTATCATAAATCTCTGCCTGGCCTGCCGTGACATCAGTTTTAGGGGAAACCTAACTCCTGGTTTTGGATCATTGCCAAGACAATTGCATCCTGTTTTAGGTTAAGCCTCATTATTGAGCTCTTTTGTCCCCACTGCCACCACAAGCACATGAAACCTGTCAACTAATAAGCCCACATAGCTGATCAAACGGTGGGCCCTGACGTATGACCAGAACCTATAGAACAGTTGTGATAGCGAGGATAATGCTGCAAGATCAAACACATTGACAAGATTCTGCAATTAACAATTTCACTAGTACTGGCACAGGCTCAGTGGCAATGTCCACTTGAAGGGCTACCTTGTACATATGTGCTAATAGTACTTGAACAAAGATGCTTCAGACGAATGATAAGGTTATATGGTTGGATTAAGGGTCCTCCAACAACAATTACGGGAGCGTGTGTTACGATGCATGTTCATGTTCGAGAGAAAAATATTACGGGACCTTTAACTAAACCATTCTAATTAATAGGCCTACGTGTCATTTTGGATCGTTGCGGCATCCTGAAGACGAAAAAGGGTTCGTGAACCCTCATTTTAAATGACATGCTTCTTGCTGCATTATTGAGCTTCATTGATGGTGATGTGTCACTGTATTTGTTGTTCATGGATACCACCATTACTTGTAGCTAACCTCTTGACCTTATAAGTAAACGGAGCTTTTTGGGCAATTACTTATATACCATTGCTTGCAGATAACTTATTCATGGCATAAGTAAAGAAGCCTCCGTCCATCCTTTTCTTGCTGGGGCGGCTAAAGAGAATATCAAACAGTTGTCGTTGTAGCATAAGGTATTAATATTTTTCAGGAAGCATATGATCAGTTGCTGGAGCTGTTCATTTCTGTTCTTCTTAGTGAAGCAGAACAGCCTTGAGAGCAGCAATAACCTTTTCAAACCTGGATAAGATTTGAGAACCATACAGGTGTCCATTCTGAAATACAGTACATGACATCTGAAACACAGTGCATGCCTCTGCTATACAGACAGATACAGTCACAGGAGATGATACAGTTACTGCAGGATGGCTCACAAAGTTGTTCTGTTTCTCTTTTCCTCATTAGTATGTGTGGATAGACCTGTCTAACAGTAGAATTCAATAACTGGTTAGAAAGCATATAGATCTCAGACAATGTTAATTGGGTACTGCATTATTGAACTGATCCTGTTGCCACATACCTCAAATGAAAGGCACAAGCACTTTGGCAAAAGTCTACTACTTTTGTAGCAACTGCTGTGAATGCTGCTCAACACTGTTAATTCCAGTAGTCTTCTTATGACCGCCTTTGCGATCAACATCTTCTGCATCTTTAGTTTCCTTATCTGATCATAATAGATCAGTCATGGAAGACAAACAGCATGCCAATCTGCAATTCTGTGCAAGGTTCAACGAGTCGGACAGCTGGTCAATTGTGTCACTGTAGGGTCATCCATCTCTACTTCTCACATGATATTGATGTTGTAGGATAGGATGATTATGTGTGCAGGATTAGGCTTCTTATTAAGAATTTCAGGTCATGGACTAATAGGTGAATGAGTTAGTAATACCTGGAACTCGAACTGTTAGGTGACTTGCTTGGCTCAATTTTCTTGTGCAGAGACTTCTCAAAACCTAGATTATGTGGCAAGTGGAGATGCAATTGGCGGTCGGGGAACATTCTTATGCACAAAAAGGAGATTTTATGTTTCGGCAACACGTAATTCTTAAAGTAAGAAGACCATTTTAGTTTTGTGGTTACAGAGGTGTTCTAGTATGTATATTTCTTAACCTCCTGCACATATTCCAGGTAGCTAGGATGCTGACTAGCTATATGATTTTCCTACTGCATTATTGGTCCTTAAATTATAGTATGGCAATTAATAAGTATACTTGCTACTTAACAAGTCCAAGCTTAGGGTCTACATCAAATCCACATGATGTATAGCCTTATGTTCTTAATAAAAGGTGTCGATTACACTGTCAGAAAAATAAATGAAGGTGTAAAATCACCACTTTGGCCTCCTTGAAATAGCCTGCATACTATAGTTTTATAGCTTCAGGATATCATATTGTACGAGACCATGACATCCTTCCTAATGGATATCTTTTCTAATGATCTTTTCCAATTTCTCCTAAGGGTACACTTAGTGCAACCATTACTTCCATTCTCAAGTACTTGAATTCATATTCTTACAGCTACTTTTACTTCTATTGTAAACCAGTACCCATCAATCCATACTTTTACTTTGAGAATAAAAAATTTATTAAATAAAACTTTATTAGAAACTCTTGACTTTTTCTAGGTTGCTACAGTAAGCAGAAATTTTCTGTAAAAATTGATGCAAATTAAACTGGCTGTAAATGTAGAAGTACGCAATAGGCTGATAAAGTTGCGCTGAGAATCGACTGCAAATTTAGGAAAATGAACTTCCAAGAGGCTTCACTGCTAGCAAACTGCTGTTGCTCATGTTGTCATTTTATTAGTGACTTCGGGTGTATATAATAGAGAGAGAGAGAGAGAGAGAGAGAGAGAGAGAGAGAGAGAGAGAGAGAGAGAGAGAGAGAGAGAGAGATGCATAGGTAGTGGAGCATTTCTGTTGCCCAGATTTGCTGTCTGGAGTAGGTCCGCAATAATGTCATACTTGGGAGTGTTCGGAGTCCCTCTGCTCCCAGACTCGGCTCCGCGGAGCCGGCGGAGTTGTAGGCTAAAATACTGGAGCTGCAAATTAGGTGCTCCGCAACTCCTCTAATTCCACGGATCTGGTGGATATCCGAACAGGGCCTTTGTCTGCTGTTCCTACGAGGATTGACTACAATCTTTATAATAATGCCATGAAAAGACTATATCGCTGCATGCTATATACAGTATATCCGGTGATACAATATGTTCTAACCAGGTGCATGTAACCTCTGAAGACATTTTCATTCACACACGCACAAACTCGGAAGTTTTGAAGGGTGTCGGCTGAACTACTGCATTGGCAATTCAATACGCTTCTAGAAGAACTAATTACAAAAATCCCAAACCGGCACTGTATACAGTTGACACACTTCGGTGATATTTTTGTTTTACGCTCTTTTTACGCGTATGGAGGACATATCAGCTGACATACCACGACATGTAAGTGAAGGCTTTTCCCAGCAATTAGACAGTTGTTGCAAATTCTACTGGATCTTGCAATAGCTGGGAAAGCAAAACACTTGTGCCAAATCACAAGTCTTTCGTCGAGAAACTGCAACAAGGCAGGTCACATTGCTGCAGTCAGAGCTTGGATATATTCTACTCCCTCCATTCCTTTTTATAAGACGTTTTAGCCACTTCTAAAACGTCTTATAAAAGTGAACACATGGAGTAACTCAAAACCATTACACATTTGACACCTTTACAACGGTTGCAATTCAGTCATGTTGTCATATGCTTTGTCACAGACAATCTTGGATGGAATTCTCTTATCGTGCAGTAATTATCGCATATACCTGCCTGTGTGGCAATGCTTCATCTGTTTCAAGATGAACCGGCAAATAAGACGGCTGCGTTTAGATGGCTCAACTTGTTTGAGTTTTCTTCAGGTAGCTGAAACACGGAACAAGCACATGCACCAAAGAACAAAGAGATTCCACTTTGAGTTGTAGGTGTCCTTTTATTTGATGATGAAAATAAATACAATGTGACAGAACACATGACAGTAAACACAAAATAATTGTTGAAGCTCGAGATTAATTTTGTCTATAGAACTATGTTGTAATTACTAGTTATTTTCAATCACAGAAATGTGATTCAACTTCTCTGTTTTTTTTTTTGATTTTTTTTTTTGGAAAAGGGGGAGTACCCGGCCTCTGCATCAAGAATGATGCATACGGCCCTCTTATTAATGAAAACAGCAAATCGTGCATACAAAGTTCCATAGTCTCAAATTCAAACGAAGGAAATGCAGCCCATATCGACCGCGAAAGGCTAGAAACACAGACTAGCCAGAAATAAAATGCCACAACCGGCTGGCTAAAGAAGATAGGAAAACTAATTGCCTATCCTATTACATGACCGCCATCCAAACCGGTTGAAGATAACCCGAGCAACCATCTCCCATCGGGTAGACCCAGTAACCAAATGCTCCCTGGCCTCCATCGGAGTGAGTAATGACCACGAACGGATCAATGTTGTAGCTCGGAATAGAACCTGCAAAAAATGAATTCGTGATGTTCTGTTAAAAACCAAATCATTTCTGCACAACCAGATGGTCCACATCAACGCACAAACTCCCACCCGAATATGCCTTGCTAATGCGGAATCAATCCCATTAAGCCAAGTCCCAAATAAAGCGGTAACCGTCGTGGGTGGAGTAATATTAAAAGCAATGTGCACCGTCTGCCATAGAATCTTAGCTAGCGGGCAATCAAAAAAGAGATGTTTAATTGTCTCATCCCGATCACAGAAACTACACCTAGTAGGTCCTGTCCAATTACGCTTTATCAAGTTGTCCTTTGTGAGAATGACTTGTTTATGAACAAACCACATAAACACTTTTATTTTCAAAGGAACTTTGACATCCCATACCTTTTTGGACGTTGGAATGGAACTTGAGTTAATAACATTAAGATACATTGACCTCACTGTAAATGCTCCAGACTTGGTCAACTTCCAGCGTAATGCATCAGGTTGGTCCGAAAGTTGTACCTCCATTAGTCTCCTAACTAACTGGAGCCAAACCTCCCAGCGATTGCCCACTAACGACCGTCTAAACTGAATATTAAGGGGGATAGTCTGAAATACCGTCGCCACGAACACCTCACGTCGTTGAGCAATACGATATAAAGACGGATATTGAATAGCCAAGGGTGAGACTCCCAGCCAAGAATCCTCCCAGAAACGTGTAGTAGCACCATTCCAAGGACAACCTTTGTCCTATTGAACAGTAATACTTTGACTTTCATTAGTCCCTTCCAGAAAGGCGAATCGGTCGGCCTAACTGATACCTGTGTATAATTAAATTTCCAAATTATAGCCTCCGAGCTGTGATGTTGAGGTGCAGTGCACAAGGCATGCATGATCCCAATAATAGTGACTAAATGATGAGGATAAGTCAAACCCAAAAGGAGTTTATTGATTACTTTCCAAAGTAGTGGAGCGTTGCAAATGCATGTTACTAGGTTTTCTTCTCCAAGGCATTGCACTACAGACATGATGATGGGGATGGGGTCAAAGCATGGATGGCTAGTCATTTTTGCAAAAATAAAATAAAATATATAATGATAAGAAAATGTCCATGCTGAATAGAAGAGCTAGGGTTTTGATGTAAAATGGTTGGTGAGAAGATATAGCCGATGGAATCTTATTCAAGAAAACTATACAAAGAATGGTTGGGTGGTCCGATGAAAAAGGTGAAATTGATGAAGCAAGATAGACCCCAGCCATCTTAAGTCCATGTTATATGGTGGTTGAGTTGAGCCTAGAGCGTGGGGTAGTGTAAAAGCATGTCCAGCAAGCTTTCATGGCATATGCCCCAAACAGAATACATGGATTTCATGTGAGCGAATTATTTTAAACTGTGATCATTCTAAACAGTATCATTAGCACAAGACAAGTGAGCACATCAACTCAGAAACATCCTGTCAAATTGTCAATCCAGCATAGAAACATTGGCATCTACAACAACAACAAAATTGTCATTTTCTCCAGAGATGGCCTATGATTTAGGATCATGTAGTGGAGTAAGAAAGAAATGTTGCTCCAGATTAGCAAGCAGCCAATGGGAGGTGCTCATCAAGGCAGACATATCACAACAGGGGCAAGCCACATATCAATCCATGCAGAGCACCACACCACTGATCCAGCTAGCCTTCCAAAGATCCCAGACAGCATGAGGCCTCATCCACTAATCCCCCATGACAATGATGATTAAACCCTTTTCGACCTCATCTTTAGAGCGGTTAACGAGTCATCGCCCCGCCGATGTGTCAATACCACACTGGCCAGCAGGGGTGACGTGTCCAGCACGGCGCCACGTGGAGTTGGTCCAGCAGGGTGCTGACATGTGTGAGTGCCGTGGAGACCTTGAGGTTGGACCGAGCTTGTGGTCAGCTGCTGATTGGCGGTTGTGCACGCACACTGCCTCCTGTCCAGGGAAATCGGTTGGGAAATCTGGTGAGTGGTGGTGCTAAAGCTGCATTTCACTTTCCGGCATGTGAGAAGCATATGCACATGTCCTCTACTGGACAAATACAAATCGCAAAGTCTCTTTCCTCGCTCTCACATCTAGGATGGTGTATAGGAGTAGTGCCGCTTTGCTGCGTATACAAGTGCTTCACTTTGTTCACAAGAGAACGTTTATAGACTTTGCACATCATTTATGTTCAGAAGAGAACATTTGCAGACTTTGCCACGGCTTTGTAAACATGGTTGGTTTATTCAAGTATTCAACTCTTCTTGTACAGCGACGTGTCAGACAAATCGTGTTTCCTTTTCTTACTAAAGAAAGAGTTTGACAGTCTCTGACGGCAGCGCTGCCTATTCATTAAGAAGAAATAGAGGCGAAATGTACAGAGGGACGTATGTTTTTGACACAACATGCAGAAACCATGTAAACAAAAGAGGATTACTCACCCTCAAACCACGCATAAGTTTCCTGAAAGCCCTAGCCCCCGACCTGATGTCCTTGAAAGCATGGGAGGCTGTCTCGACATACGTGAGTCGCCTGCCAGTGAAGATATGCCTCTTGTGCTCCTTTCAAATGTTCCATATCGTGTAGGAGCTGCATTTCACTTTCCCGACATGTGAGAAGCATATGCACATGTACTCTACTGGACAAATACAAATCGCAAAGTCTCTTTCCTCGCTCTCACCTCTAGGATGGTGCACAGGAGAGTAGTGCCGCTTTGCTGCGTATATGAGTGCTTCACTTTGTTCACGAGAGAACGTTTGCAGACTTTGCACCGCATTTCTGTTCACAAGAGAATGTTAGCAGACTTAAACATGGCGGGTTTATTCAACTCTTCTTGTATAGCGACATGTCAGAAAAATTATGTTGCTTTTTTATTAAAGAAAGAGTTTGACGGCCTTCCTTTTCTTTGAGCAACTACAAGCGTATCCATTAAGAAGAAATAAAGGCAAAATGTACATAGGAGGGGCGCATATTTTTGGCACAAACATGCCTAAACCATGAAAACAAAACAGGATTACTCGCCCTCAAACTGAACCCCACGCATATGTTTCCCGAAAGCGGGTGTTTGACAAAAAATACCACATTTCAATATTTCATTCATCCGTCCCACAAAACTACACATTTTTAAAAGTGACCAAAAACTACCAAAAAATTGTAATTTTGTGACTAAAAACTATCAGGTGGAGTTGATGACCGACTTAACGATTTTAAGAGCATTTCTGAAAGGGGTGGTCCATAGGTCAGGTGGATAGCCGCACTAACAGCTAACGGCACTCATCTTTTTTTTTTAGAAAAGGAGGATGACCCCCGGCCTCTGCATCTGGAAGATGCATACGGCCACTTTATTAATTATTCACCATCTTGGCAACATATGCCACTACGCCTATCCAATATGATGAAGGGGTGCTAGCTGGGCCACTACCCAGACCACTCACGTAAACCTAACATCAAAAGCCGGGTCAAACACATTCGAAGCCCCACCGAGCCACATACCGGTCCGAGGCATAATCCGGTCGACGACTCGTGTGTCGTCGCCGCCATCTTCCACAGTCCGTCTTCGATCAAATTGAGGCATCTACCATGTTCAGCACTCCGCCATCGACGCCACCATGACGCCAAACAGCAACCTCCTCCTGCGCGAGTCCATCTCCGTGCATCGGACGTTGAGCCTCCACAGCGCCATGCCGCCGACATCCGCCGCCATCAATGTGTGAGATGGAGCACCGCTCCACCATCCCCCTAGCCAACACTTACTCCAAAACGACGCCCCCAGGAGAACCTGGACGCGTCGGAGGAAAAGCGGAGGCTTGGGTGAAAAAGGGCACGCCAAACGGCACTCACCTGCCGCTCGTTAGTGCTGCCTGTCTGTCGCACCTGGTCGGACCAGGTCAAACTGTGCTGACTAGCACCCTCCCCCCTTCCCCATCTCACTCTCCCCCGAGCTCTCCCCCTAGCCCTAGCCAGTGGCGTTCATGGTGGCGGTGGATCCAAACTCTCGCGCCAAATCGTTTGGAGGCATCCCCTTGATGTGGTCGGCGGCGTTGTTGTCGAATTCTCTGAGGTTGACAATTGGCTAGGCAACACTAGCTTTGCGGTTCAACGGCATTCCCGGACGCAATCTCAGCCGTCCTAGACATTGGTGAGGCCACCTCCGGCTATAGTATCGTCGACGAGAAGAAGTGCACCTCGAGGTAGGTGAAGGAAATATGCCCTAGAGGCAATAATAAAGTTATTATTTATTTCCTTAATTCATGATAAATTTTTATTATTCATGCTAGAATTGTATTAACCGGAAACTTAGTACATGTGTGAATACATAGACAAAACATATAGTCCCTAGTATGCCTCTACTTGACTAGCTCGTTAATCAAAGATGGTTATGTTTCCTAACCATAGACATGTGTTGTCATTTGATGAACGGGATCACATCATTAGGAGAATGATGTGATGGACATGACCCATCCGTTAGCTTAGCATTATGATCGTGTTAGTTTCATTGCTATTGCTTTCTTCATGACTTATACAAGTTCCTCAGACTATGAGATTATGCAACTCCCGAATACCGGAGGGACACTTTGTGTGCTACCAAACGTCACAACGTAAATGGGTGATTATAAAGGTGCTCTACAGGTGTCTCCGAAGGTGTTTGTTGGGTTGGCATAGATCGAGATTAGGATTTGTCACTCCGTGTTTCGGAGAGGTATCTCTGGGCCCTCTCGGTAATACTCATCACTATAAGCCTTGCAAGCATTGTGACTAATGAGTTAGTTGCGGGATGAAGTATTATGGAACGAGTAAAGAGATTTTCCGGTAATGAGATTGAACTAGGTATTGAGATACCGATGATCGAATCTCGGGCAAGTAACATACCGATGACAAAGGGAACAACGTAGGTTGTTATGCGGTTTGACCGATAAAGATCTTCATAGAATATGTAGGAACCAATATGAGCATCCAGGTTCTGCTATTGGTTATTGACCTGAGACGTGTCTCGGTCATGTCTACATAGTTCTCGAACCCGTAGGGTCCGCACGCTTAACGTTTGATGACGATTGGTATTATGAGTTTATGTGTTTTGATGTACTGAAGGTAGATCGGAGTCCCGGATGTGATCATGGACATGACGAGAAGTCTCGAAATGGTCGAGACATAAAGATCGATATATTGGAAGGCTATGTTTGGACACCGGAAAGGTTCCGAGAGGTTCGGGCATTTTTCCAAAGTACTAGGAGGTTACCGGAACCCCCCGGGGAGTGTATGGGCCTTATTGGGCCTTAGTGGGAGAGAAGAGGAGGCGGCCAGGTGGAGGGCGCGCCCCCCAAGCCCAATCCGAATTAGGTGGGGGCCTTTTGAAATTACCGTGTTCCCCAACAGTGGTGAGGTGAGTGCTGGAAGATGTCCGCGGAGCTGAACTCCAAGATCGGCGCCCAATCAGGTTCGATGGACGCGGATGCACGCGGTCCGAAACCTATGGCCGGAGACGAGTCCGAGGTTCCATTGGCACAGGCCCAGCTCGATGTTGGATCTGTGTGTGGCTCGAGCGCCGCCGAGTCTGCGGCTTCCGTGGTGGGGTTAAGCTTCCCATCTTTGGACGATGCAATCCGCTCCGGATCTAGGGCCAGAGCGGTTACAGGCGCTATCTCTTGAGCGCGACCAGATGACAGATTTAGGTCATGTTCATCGTGGTGGCAGGGGACGACCGTCATGGGCTCGAATCCGTCGAAGATCAAGTCTTCACGGATATCGACCACAAAATTCAGGTTTCCAAATCTGACCTGATGGCCTAGTTATCGATCTGCTCTAGGCGGCCAAGCGAGTTGGCCCGCAGTGCGAAGCCGCCGAATACGAAGATCTGTCCGGGGAGAAAGATCTCCCCCTGGACTGCATTGTTGTAGATGATTGATGGAGCCATCAAGCCTTCTGGCGACGACGCAGCGAAACTCTCAATGAAAACACCAATGTCGGTGTCAAAACAGGCAGATCTCGGGTAGGGGGTCCCGAGCTATGCGTCTAAGGCTAAAGGTAACAGGAGGCGGGGGACACAATGTTTACCCAGGTTCGGGCCCTCTCTATGGAGGTAATACCCTACTTCCTGCTTGATTGATCTTGATGAATATGAGTATTACAAGAGTTGATCTACCATGAGATCGTAATGGCTAAACCCTAGAAGCCTAGCCTATGAGATTATGATTGTCTTCTATCTCTACGGACTAAACCCTCCGGTTTATATAGACACCGGAGGGGGCTAGGGTTACACAAAGTCGGTTACAGAGAAAAGGAATCTACATATCCGAATCGTCAAGCTTGCCTTCCACGCAAAGGAGAGTCCCATCCGAACACGGGAAGAAGTCTTATGTCTTATATCTTCATAGCCCAACAGTCCAGCCCACGTATATAGTTCGGCTATCCGAGGACCCCTTAATCCGGGACTCCCTCAGTGGCCACGAGCTCGTTGGATAGGAGCATCCGTTGACAAAAGGATCACCCTAAGATGATCATCTCATGGCTATTGGGAACGAATCAAATCAGAGCTGGCGCGTAACCAAATGGTCACTGGAGTGACGCCGGCGTCGAGCTCGTGCGGCGGTGGGTTTCGGCCTTGAAGAAATCGGTGGCCAGAGCGAGAAAAAGAGGGCGGGGTATGGGTGAACGATGGGCGGGCTCACAGGGGGTCGATTGGAGGGCCAGCGGCTCGGGGGAGACGTCAGAGGT
Organism: Aegilops speltoides; assembly: GCA_021437245.1. Lineage (NCBI taxonomy): Eukaryota > Viridiplantae > Streptophyta > Magnoliopsida > Poales > Poaceae > Aegilops > Aegilops speltoides. Next base: position 349,439,910 of record CM038147.1, read on the forward strand.
GGCGAACGGGCGCCGGCGATCTCGGTCATTCGAGGTTGAAGAAGAGGGTGATGCAGACGCTGTGGTGCGTCCCCGGTTGCGTGGGTCGTCGAGGAGGAAGACGGAGCCGCGACGGTTCTCTCTGACACTCTGGATGGGCGAGGGAGGGCCGGTTGCCGCGATGGCAGCGGACGGCGGCGACGGGCGCGCTCGGGTGGCTACGGACGCGAGCGTTGGGGGTGAGGGAGGAATCAGAGAGAGGGAAAAGGTGCGGGGGTGTCGTGGCACTCTTGGCGCCTCCAAAGAACAATGCCGCAAGCAGGAGGTGGTCAGACGCTGCGTCGGGCGCAAGTGGGAACACGCGCCTCCTGCCCACTGGCAGGAGGTGGAAGACGACTGGCGGCCGACAAGGTGGGCTGGGTCGACCACTTGGGCTACAGGAGCGCCAGGTAAGAAGGCCCAGGTAGATTTATGTCTTTCTGTTAATTCTGTTTTTCTGTTTTTCTATATTTTGAAGTTTGTTGAAATACCAAATCATTTTATTAGCTTCTGTAAATTTTTGTGTGGACTATATGGACTATTCCAGAGCCCCTCACAGATTTTCAGAATTATTGGAGCAGTTAAAATATTTATAGCGATTAAATGCTCTAATTCAAAATACATTATGATTTAATTAAAAACTCCAAAGATGACCTAGAAAAATGTGCACCATTTTTTGCAGAGGCTTTCACCCATTTCAAAAAATGATGGACTTTTCGGCATTTTGGGTTCATTGAGAATATTGGTGCTAGGGTTTGGACATCCCCAATTAAAAAATTCCTTTGAATTCAAACATGATGCATGGATGCTTTCGTGCAACTAATTGCACTCAATTCTAGGGTTGTAACATTATGATATGAACGTTTACTAGTGGATACAAGGCAGATCAACCAAGGCAGGGGCGTGCCCTGGTGATGGAAAACGTAGTAGAAAACAAAAAAAAATGTCCTATGATCAACCAAGAACATTGTGAAGATGCAATAACGTTTGGATCAGATCGTTATCGGCTCTGAGTTGCAGCAGAAGAAGACGAGTCGGTGTAGATCATACTTAAAGTCCCTCAAACAGAAGGCCAAAAGCATGGCCTCTCTACAGTTTGCAAGCGTACGGTCTTCACTATCCGGCAGCGCTTCGTCGTCTAGAGCTAATCGTCGCCGGAGAATTAGAGGGAGGAGATTAGAACCGCACTAGGCTTCTAATCATGAGTATTAGAGAGGATCTAGATATAATTTAACATGACGCAAAACTATTTAACATCACGGAAAACTATTTTCACCTATATATAATTTATCGGTGTTACCTGGTAAACTCTGAAACCCTTCTGGTGAGCCTGAAACGCTTTCGGTTCCTCTCAAAACTATTTTGAATATTAATGAAACTATTTCATAAATATTTTTTCATTACTCTTGTCCTACTAATATTTAACAGATCTTGATTACCTTAAGCTTGTGACATGTAGCTTCGGTAAAATATAGACATGAACAAAATTCCTTTCGTTCAATGACCGATAGCGGAATCACAGACGTCTATATCGATCATATGTAGGTCGCGTTGGTGCAATCTTCCACCCCCCACACACACAACACGTCGCGCTACTCGTTGCGTGTCCAGAATATCGATGAAGCCACCTCTGAGTTGTATCTCTATTTGGCTGCAGAATTTCCCATGAACACTGGTTGTATCTCTATTTCTAGCTAATAAAAAGGAGACATAAGTCGGAGGAAGTTATAAAAAGGGACGACGCAGAAAAAGAAGTGCTACCGATGATCATTGCTTAGTGCTCAAAATAATGCAAGCGGAAGCAACACAGAACCTACAAAGCATGTACCGTCGGTTGCACCACCGTCGGGCCACGTACCCAACAAGAAGATCACCACATATGTTCTTTTTTTTCAGAAGATCACCACATATGTTAGTCAACGCTTGGCAGCCATACATTCATCTTGCTTATGTAGCGCTGCCAACTGAACTACAGCCATATATTCCATCTCATCTGTATGCAGCTGCCGACTAATCTACCGCATAAATTCCATCTCGTTTACGTGGCGCTGCCGTGTTAGTTTTGTACAACGCTACCGCGTCCATACATTCGCATGCCCCTCCCGTCTCGAAGAAGAAAATCCATGCAGACCATATACGATTATACGTCTACCAAACTGAAGTTGCGCGTGCAAAGCACTCCACAGATGAGAAGGCAAAAGCTCCAATGTTAACATTAGCATAACAATCCGATAGATAACACACAATTAAATATCAGCCCAGCTACGGCCGCAAATTCTAGTGCTGCCATTAGCATCGCAGCTTACAACAAGGCCTGTTCTGGACACACGAGGAAACAAGAATTGGTAGTGGGGCATTGTTCTGCATCAAGCCAACAGCAGCCATTTTCTAGTCAACAGTCTCATCGTCCTTGTCAGTTGTCTGCGGGCCGGTGGATGACGGGGAGTAGCCCGGTGCAGTCGGGGAGTAGCTTGCGCTGGGGCTGCACGCTCAAAATCACAATTGTCAGAAGAGCTAATTGCGCACTTTCATCGCGGGCAGATGAGATAAGACCTCAAGCATTTACCTGTAGTTTGGAGATGTCGGGCTGTAATCTGGGCTAGGTCCTCCAGAGGTAGTGTGCGGGCTGCAACACTCGCGCAACGTGTTAGAAAACCCATGTATTGCCACAGCAACAACGTTTTAAGTTAGAAACAATGGTGATTATAAACAGAAATGGGCTCACCTTGTAGGGCTGTATGACGGGCTTGGTTGTGCATATGATGGTGAGGTGGGCGAGTAGGTCGGTGAGGTCGGGCTGGAGAAACGAAACAGAGATGTGATGTAATCAAAATAAAGCATAGACATACATGGAAATGGAACACAACACCAAAAGAACGGCCAAAGCTATCAACAGAATACCTGTAGTTCGGAGAAGTCTGACTGTACGGGCTCATCATCCTTGGGCTGCTTGGAGAATAAGCATGTGAAGGACTGTACTTGGCCGAAGAAGGATTGTAGCTCGGTGAAGTGGGGCTGTAGTTCGGTGAAGTAGGGCTGTAGCTCGGTGACGTCGGGCTGTAACCAGGCGATGTAGGGCTGTATGCAGGCGATGTAGGGCTGTATGAGGGCGAGGTAGGGCTGTATGAGGGGGATGTCGGGCTGTATGAGGGCGACGTGGGGCTGTATGAGGGTGATGTCGGGCTGTATGAGGGCGATGTCGGGCTGTACGAGGGAGAAGTAGGGCTGTATGATGGCGACGTTGGGCTGTAAGAGGGTGACGTCGGGCTGTATGCAGGAGATGTTGGGCTGTATGCTGGCGAGGTCGGACTATAAACCGGTGATGTTGGACTATAGCTCGGCGATGTGGGGCTATAGCTTGGTGATGTTGGGCTGTAGCTCGGAGATGTGGGGCTGTAGCTAGGAGATGTGGGGCTGTAGCTCGGGGATGTTGGCGAGTATGATGGACTGGTCGGAGAGTATGATGGACTGGTCGGGCTGTAGGAAGGAGAGCCAGGCGTATATGATGGAGAGGTGGGGCTGTAGCTGGGCGATGCAGGGCTGTATGATGGAGAAGTGGGACTGTAACCATGTCCTGGCCCTGGGCTGAACACCGGAGAAGATGGACTGTAACCACCTCCAGAGGATGGGCTGTAGTTTGACGGGACGGGTGAGAATGCCATGCCCCCAACATATGGTGAGAACTGAGCATCTGTAATTGGGGAAGCCCTGAAATTTGGACTCAGCATTGGTGACATCATTCCTCCATCACGGTACGGTGTCGCGGACATGGGTGAACGCGCTGGTGTCATGCCATAGTCCAGACCTTCAACATAGCTTGGGAGTTGAAGCTCAATGGCCTGCTGCAGCATCTGGTCATTCAGATACAATCCACAGCCTCCTGTACCAATAGGAGCAAGCTGGCCAAGCATAATGTTCTCAGTCACACCTCTTAGGTAATCAGATTCCGCATATACAGCAGCATCAAGCAAGATATCCACTGTTTCTTCAAAAGAACATCTCATGAGGGGCCCTGTGTCATTACGATTTATACCATGCCTGGTAATAGCCATCAGGTGACCTCTGTATGTCATCGTATCACAGAGAATGGCCAGATGCCTGTAGTTCACATAAGACCCATCAAAAGATATAACCACCCTCAGCTCATCCAAGAGAGACCTGCGGACAGCCTCAATCCCAAGAACCTCAATCACTTCAATCAAATGGTTACTTGTTGTCCTTGTAGAATCAACATCCTCATGACACATCACGGCCAAGAGGTTTACACCTTCTGTATCAAGCATCCACTCGTTATCTGGTTTGAAACCCTCACTTTCATCAAATTTATTGACCTTCCCGTATTTGATGAAGACCTTGTTAATATCTGGAATGCCTCGAAGGGCCATCTCAGTCAACATATTACCCTCAATCTTCTTGAGGAAGACATCATCCTCAGCAGATTCATCCTGTATTTCTCCTTTTGGAGCTTCGTCGTTTGTAATGCGGACACGAAGGATGAGCTTATCTGCATTATCATCATTGAATATGCATGACAAGTCATCGTCAAATTCATGATTGATCTTCTCTGCAATATCAGCCATGCTCAATTTCTTATCAACCATCATCTCACGATTCAGCTCAATACGCAGCAGCCAAGGAGAGATCTTATCTGGGTCAATATCCTCATCAGGCATTTCATAATATGACCTGACAAATTCCACATCCTCTTCAATGATGGTTCCTAGAGGATCAGGATCATACCATATCTCAGTGGCATGGGTCACACTACGCAGTGTAGTGTACTCCAAGGCACACTGCACATTCTTAGCCAATTCTTTTTTCTTGCTCACCTCAGGCTTTAGGAAAACAGACAGAGATGGAGTCTTTATCTTCTTGGCGACGTTAATGATCTCTCTTAACCTGGGAACTCCAAGGGTAACATTCTTAGCACTAACACCAGCATAATGGAAAGTATTCAGTGTCATCTGAGTTGCCGGTTCTCCAATGGACTGTGCAGCCACACATCCAATCATTTCACCAGGAGCTACTAAAGACTGGAGGAATCTCGATTCAATCTCACCAATGACCCATTCGAAGGATTCCTTTGTAAGCCTGTATTCTTTCAAGACCCTCTTGCTAGCAAATGTGCTACGAAGCAGGATATTGAAGAACAAAGTAGCGTTCTTCTGAGCCTCGATGCTCATGGCATCGTCACCAGGGACAACCTTAAGTCTTTCTTGCAGCTTATCTATTGCTTCCACAATTTCCATTGGGTGCATGTCAGAAGGTCTTCTTAAATCAATCTTGAAAGTCTTCTGAGCATTCCAGATAAGCCGCTTGAGGTTGACAGGCATAGGCCATGTATTGTCGCCAGTTGTAGTAATTTCAGTCCCAAGCTGTAATCTGTCAGCTTCTAATTTCTGAACCTCTGCCTCGAACACATTTCTGAATTCACGAATGGTCTTCAAATCATCAACATGGTCAGGCAACATGTAAGTAGGCCTCCAGTTCTCATCATCGAGTTCATAACGAAATACATTATCAAACTCGGCCTTTTTCATCTTCAGGGAGTCCAATTTCTGTGATTCAATCCAAACAGCATCCATGCCATCTTCTCCATACAAGAATTGAATAACATCACCCAGCGAATTTCGCACAGTACCATCATATTTCACCATAATGTCCTCCATAGCCTTCACGAGCCTCCGCTGAATATATCCCGTCTCAGAGGTTTTCACAGCAGTATCAATCAAACCTTCTCTACCACCCATAGCATGGAAGAAAAATTCTTGTGGTGTCAGACCTCGAAGGTAAGAGTTCTCAACAAACCCGCGACTTTCAGGGCCGTAGTCATCTTTCGTGAAGTGGGGCAATGTACGATCAACGAAACCAAATGGAATCCGCTTGCCCTCAACATTCTGCTGTCCGACACAAGCAGTCATTTGCGAAATATTAATGAAACTGCCTTTTGAGCCTGCAGTGACCATAGCTTTCAAATTGTTGCTCTCAGACAAACTCTTCTGAGCACTACTCCCAGCATCATCACGAGCCTTGTTAAGAACCTAGCATAGAAAACGGGTATATCAAAACAAGTCTACCAAAAAACTGATGGCTTACTCCTTCCCAAATGGAAGGATCAAAGTCTCCCAAATGGAAGAATCAAACTCTCCCAAAAAAAGCTGATGGCTTACTCCTTCCCAGATGAAAGAACCAAACAAGAGCATTCAGCAGTACCTGATTTACTCGGTTTTCGAATGATTCCATCATGGTGCGTCCTGGCTCAGGTTCCAAGTTCTTCTCTTGTGCTTGCTTAATAAGCTCCTTCACCTCATTCTTAGCTGTTCCAATTGTCTCGTTAATCTTCTCCATAGTAGCAGCATCTGCAATTGTATCTCCAATACCAATACTGAAACCGTTTTGCAGAAGCCAGTAGTTGACCAGCCACTGTGTATGACCCAAGAACTTCCGTGCAGCATCTGGCCCTACCTCTTCCCTGCAAACAGTTAAACCAACCAAAATTATTCAGCACAGAACATGTGTACCAAAAACTGCAATGCAACGTTTATAACTTACCAAATAACATGAATAAGACTTCCAGTTGACGTTCCAAGTGTTTTTTTGCAAAGTGTACCAGACAGAAGCTCTCCCTTCTCTATCCTGACCATAGTATCTCCTGGAGTAATAAATCCACTTTCTGTTTCAGCATGCCAGGCTGAAAATCTTATTAAATTGATTAGCTTCGGAATAATCAAGTTGAAAACTTGTTTGCCAGTCCAAATCGGCCTTGGTCTCAAAATGGCAGGTGCAGGAACCTTCCCATCAAAATCTTCCCACCACATTAGGATGTTCATAAATACATCCTGGGAGAAATTTCAGAACATTAAGCTACAAAAACTACAAACAATAATATTAGGTGTTTAAGGAGAGTATCGTTAACCTTTTCAATAAGAGTGTCCCTTTTGGTTATTTTTCGACACCCAAGAAGTGTGTCCTGGACAATACCCATAACAGGTCTATTCGCTTGAGGCGAGACAATACATTTTGGCACCATCATCAACTCTAAAACTTCGGCTCTTGTCTCAAATGACTGAGGAACATGCATATTCATTTCATCCCCATCAAAATCTGCATTGTATGGTGATGTGACAGACAGGTTCAGGCGGAAAGTTGAGTACGGCATAATTTTAATACGATGCCCCATGATAGACATTTTATGAAGACTTGGTTGCCGGTTGAAAAGAACAAAATCTCCATCATTGAGGTGTCTTTCCACCTGAGAAGTCAAGCACAAAACAGGTGAGCCAAACCAAAAGGCAATTTTTGTTATGTCACCACTAAAACGGTAGATGCTGCAACGATGTCAGCACTAACCTTGTAACCCAGCTCCAAATGCTGATCGCTACTTTTCTTCACATAGCGAAGATCCAGCCTCTGACCATCTTCCCTGATGATGTACTTTGCACCTGTCTTACCTGGGGGTGGGTGAGGCCCATATTCTACTAGCTCTTTCAACCTGGTATGATCAGATTTAGACATAACTTCTCACATATCAATGCAAGAAGAGTGATTGCATAAGATGCCTTAATAACAGAAAATTAATTTACCTCTCAATGTTATATGGAGTGACAGTTTCTGGGTATGTCAGATTCAAAGCTATACTCCATGGCACCCCCAATTGATCAATGTTGATATTCGGATCTGGTGTGATGACAGTACGAGCTGAGAAATCAACACGCTTCCCCATTAAGTTTCCTCTAATCCGGCCTTCTTTTGCTTTCAGCCTGCTGCATATTGACTTAATAGGCCTTCCAGAACGCTGAGTGGCCTGGATATTTCCACAACAGATAATGAGAATAACTTATCTATTAGTGATTAATATGTGGAGTGTACTTATAGACTACTCACCCTTGGTTGTCCAGGAAGATCATTGTCGAAGTACGTTGCAATGTGAAACTGCAACAACTGAGCAAACTCAGTTATAATGTGAGCTGGGGCTCCATTTCTCTCTTGCCTCCTCAAATTCTCATTATGTCGAATTATCATCGCTAATTGATGAGTCAAATCATCCTGTAGAAACAGAAGAAACAGCGAGATAAACAGTGAGTGGAAGGGTGAGACCTGTGAACCAACCATTGGATCCATTCATAATAATTTTAGTAGTACTGGGCTAACCTCACTTCTGGAGGAAGTATCCATCATAACAGATGGTCTGACAGGTGGTGGAGGAATTGGAAGGACTTGCAGTATCATCCAATCAGGACGAGCATACTTAGGGTTCAGGCCCAACAAAAGACAGTCCTCATCACTTATACGCTTGAGAACATTAAGGACCTGCCCCAATAAACCATGATGTGAGCCATGTGATTAACTGAAAATTCTTAGAACCTATTGAATTGAGTAAGGATAATGTAAATACCCTCTCGGCAGAGAGAATTTGCTTTCGCTCCACTGGTTCAGGGAGTTGATCTTGATCATCACTTTTCTTCTTTGTTGCTTTAAATTCTGCAACCATCTTCATACCATCAACTGTGATATTTGGCTGCTGAGCACCACAACCGCCTCTTTTCTTCACTGGCTCATCAGCATCCTGCTGATCTTGAACCTCAAGTTCATCACCCCCAGCACAAATCTTTTTGCTCTTGCAAGCATCATATATTCTTCTTAATCTATTTTTTGGGTTCCTGATTTTCAGAGCCTGCTTGAACTTGGTATCCTCCTGCAAGACATCACTGATAAATAACATGCCAAGATCAAGGCACACAAAAATAAATGGTCCACGCTATGATACTGTTTAGTACTCCCTCCGTTCACAAATATAAGATGTTCTAACTTTTTTGTGAATCTGATGTATATAGACACATTTTAGTGTGTTTGTTCACTCATTTCAGTCTGTATGTAGTCCATATTGAAATATCCAAAACATATTATATTAGTGAACAGAGGGAGTACCTAACATGCAAGAACAACCTTTCTCAGAATTCATGAGAAAACTCCAAAGTTATTTGTAATTAGGTTCCATGGTTCTGGTTATTTTACCAAAGACAATAATTAATAAAATAGGCATTGCTACGGGGACACATCATCAATGCAGTTTTCTTTTGTCTGATGCAGTTCTACCAATGGCAGGCTCTATTGAAACTTCACAAAGATAATATTGGCTTCCAGTGTTGAATTCCAGATCCATAACAAACATGCAAGAAGTCTAAATCAATTGCAAGTACAGGTTCACTGCACCTGATCAAAAAGATTCTATGAAGTTGAACAGATGCAAAATTGGACAAACATAAGTGAAAATTACGATTGTCATGATTTCAGTTTAGCTTGTCTTGCACATCAGGGACTCCTTTCAGTTTACCTTAGATATGCACCAAACGACAACCTAGTAAAATGCACAAGTCTTAAAAGGAAACCAGACGAACAGAGGAGTCATGTACCTCATCCGCCAGGATCTTGGAACAGTTGAAGCACACACAGCGCATTATGGAGAGTACGGTCTTGATGAAGCCGATGTGGAACATTGGCTTTGCAAGCTCAAGGTGGCCAAAGTGACCCGGGCACTCGGCCATCCCAGCCATACATGTATCACACTTGATCTTCCGGTCAATGGTGCCCAAACGAGGGTCACTCAAACCCCCAGGCTTTGCCTTCCCCCTCTCCATAGTCTCTGCGTGCTCTATCACCACCACTGACATTTGTCTCTACAAAAATAGCAAAGCAACACAAAATTTATCAAATTCAATCCTACACATTTCTTTGGGCACTCCATATGGACCAGTTCAGGAGGCACTCCTCAGACCATCATTACAACGGTCGATGGTCATTTGAACCAAACAAATCATACTATTAAACCCTCTCAATCCATCTTATTAGATATATTCTGCAAATCTATAGTATAAGACCATCAAGCAGATGCGTGTAGCCTTATTCAAACTTGTATTGAACATGACCCAATCGAAAGCACGGTAAAATCATGTGTGATAAGAAACAAACAGTGCAAACTGCTAAGCACAACCAAACTGCCAAATTCATAGTAAATACAAATACCACACAAGTAATAAGAACATTTGCCTTTTGTTAGATCTGTTAAAAGAAATTGCGAGAGAAATCTGCTAAAACTTTGATGTAATACAAGTGCGAAGTTCAACTCGGCGTCTCGACCAAATATCCCACTTGAATAGTATTACATGGAGTACAACTTGTAGCTCAAACCGAACTAGAGACTTACAACCAAGCATTTTGCTCAAAGTTTAACTAGTTTCCCAAGTTAGCAAAACACCGACTCAACCAAACAACACTCATGCATATATTGTTCAGTGTCGGAACCTTTGGTAAGTTACAATGGATCAGCTTCAACATATATTTGCCAGATCAAGCTCGGCTAATTCGCTACCCAAGCAACACCAGATTGAAGCTAACAACCAGCAACCCGGTGACAGTTCATCCAGAGTTCGAAGCTAGCCAAGCCCAGTCAAACCAGTACGAGTTCCCACTCCACGCAGAGAAACGAAACAGAGGCGGCGGTGGGGGTGGGGGAGGCGAGGTATTACGATTTCATCCGGGCTGAGGATGCCGAACTGCACGAGCTGCACCTTGGCCACCTCAGCCGGCGAGTACGGGAACCTCGCGTCCATTTCACCCCCACGGCGGCGCCGCCGCCACCTAGGGTTTGGGTCTCAGATCCCGCCGCCCGCCGCGAGCGCTCCGCCGCCCGAAGCTTGGGCCGTACGGCCAGCCCCTGTCTGGAGCACGCTACAACTTTTTGGCGGCTAAAATCGAGCTCGAGTGGGATCGATCCGACCGGTCCTCGCCTCCTCCGCGAGAGGGGGAGGGGAAAGGGGATCGGAAGAGAGTGCGTCTGAGAAAGAGGAGAACTGGGTGGGGGTGGGGCTTTACTTATAGGCGTATCCTGCGCCGGACGGGCTATAGTGAGCCGGTGGGCGCGTGGACCTGTGGAGCCGGTGTATGGATTCATGACAGGGTAGGAAACGCGGTGTAGGTGGACAGGGTGCGGGGAGGGAGGAAACAAAGGGAATCACAGTGAACCTGCTGTGGATGCGCAGTAGACGGTGTAGATGAGAGTTTTGGGTGGGTTTCCCGTCGCGTCAATGCAGAATGGTCGAGAGCCTGTGAGTGGTCCTCGACTCGTTGATTGTCGTGGCTTTGCTATTCTGGGCTGTACGTTCCAGTCGTCATGAGGCCAACTCCACCGCCCGACCGTATCTTGTCCGGCCCAGTCCGTTTGAGGCAAAACGGACAAACAAGACGACCCAGCGCGCGACGGCCCGGACCCGTCTGGTCCGTTTTGTGTCCGGGCCGATCTATTTCGAGCGCAAACTTGCGCCGATTTTGGGTCGCGGCGGACAGCGAACGGACGCTTCGAACGTCCGCGTCGGGGTCGCGTGGCAGGCGGTCACCTACCCCATCCACCAACATAAATGCGCACGGACGGGTGGCCCCATCTGTCATCCGGCCATCGAACGGTCGTCGTCCTTCTTAAATGGGACCCGTGGACCGGTCCTCGTCCTCACTTTCCCACGCGCCCTCTTCGCCTTCGAAGCCGACACGCCCAAACCCTAGCCACTCCTCGCCCTCGAAGCTCGCCGGCCGCCGCGACCATGGGTCTCGAACCGCAAGGGAAGCACGACCGCGAGGTCGGCCTCATCCGCCACCGCCGGATCCGTGAAAAAGGAGGCAGCCGCCACCGCCAAGGCCTCCGCCGAGCCCCGTGATCACCACCGCTGGCCTCCTGCCGAGCCCCCACGCCGCCCCTTCACCATTGCCCCTAGGTTCGCCGGCGAAGCGCGACCGGCAAGACATCTCAAGGCGGACGTGTGCCGCAGTATCGGGAGACGAGGACGCCGGTCCGCGGAAGCGACGCCACCTCCCCAACGGATGGCACCTCTCCGCGGATCGGGTCCCCATCTCGCCGGTGCCGGGATCGGCTGCGTGCCGCCGCGATGAGATCGCGCGCCGCCGCCGCCTCCTCCCGACGACCAGACTACGACCACGTATGCCCCGACTCTCGCGCGGGACACATGGCTCTGGGGCGAGCACAATGTGCGGCGCGCGCCCCTACTGGCTTAAGACCGTGTCGGGCCGCGGAGGCCACGTGCAGAGGCGCGCGGTCAGAGCAAGCGGGTGCGCTGCCCGACGCCCACGCGCCGCTTTCCCTGCTCGTCGTTGCCCTCTCCTCCTCGCATGACGGCGGAGGAGGAGGCCGTCTCTCGCAGCGTGTCATGGACGACTCCATGAACACGCGCGACGAAGCGGCAATGGGACGGCTCGGAGGAGGCTATGGGCCTTCGCCGCCGGGACGCTGCTTTCCCGGAGCTGCGGTGGCGGCCGCCACGGAGGAGCCGATGGAGGAGGACCGCCCGCGTTCGACCACTTGGGCGAGGTAAAGCGGGCTGGTCTCGCATCGCCCGGAGATGGCCGCCGGCGTGGCGTGAATCGTGCCCACTCCGCCGCGATCACCGGAGCGGGAAGGCGCCGCCGCGGGAGGAGGTGGTGCGCAGCACCTCGGCCGCCGCCCGCCTCGTCCCCCGTTTACCACCACCGCCGCTTTTCTCGACGCCCGGACTACGCCGACCTCGTCGACGACGCATTTACACCGGCGGCAATGTGAAGACGGCGACGGCCACGGCACCGACGGGCGCGGCAGAGGCGCGGCCATGGGGAGTTTTTTTTATTTTGTTATTATGTTAATTATGAAACTGGGCCTTTTAAGTAGCCGTTGAAACTGGGTCATTTTGTGGCCGACCCCTATATATGTTTTATGTTTTTTTAATGCGTTTATTTGCTTTTTTAGTTATTTTATTCTAGTTTTTATAGTTTTTGTATTCTCGTCCACCCCGGACACAATTTGGGGTGCGGCCGCGCGGTGGGCGCACGCACGACCCAACGGAAACAACCGGACACGGGCGAACCCAACGGCGCCCCAAAGGGACAAATTCCGGCCAATCCGGACGTCCATTTGGGGTCGCGCGGTGGAGTTGGCCTGATAGAGCCGAGGTCGGCGATAGAATTTTTACATGCAATCTGATGTGGAATATTATGATTGGTAATAGAGGATGAAAGGATCCAACCCAATTGAATTTAGGGGGAGCATTCTTGATTCAATCACCTATATCTAACGTCCCGCGCCGTTTCGATGACGTGTACATTACATCATGGATAAATTAAAAACACCATTAATTGCATTATTTGTAGTAAATGGTTTTGAAAACAACATTAATTGATAATTGTAAACGGCTTTAGAAATAACCGCAGTTGCATTAATTGTACTCAATTAGTCTTGGGAACAACATTAACTGCACAAATAATTGCATTAATTGTAATTAGTCTTGGGAACAACATTAGAGCATGGTTAATAGTATAGCCAACTGCCGGCTATAAGCCATTGCCATGTCATCTATAGCCCATCTTATAGCCAATATGTATAATAGTTGATTAGAAGAGTGTACTACTTTTTTATTATATGGCCCACCTTTCACTCTCACAAAGTGCCTAGGAGACGTCTTTAGAAATTAGCTTCTTCACCAAGAGCCCGCTTACCTTCTCTCTCTTCTTCTCTTTCCTCCAACTAAGCAAGAATATACTAGTTTATTTCTTATAGCCAGCTGACTCAGCTCTATTATACTTGCTCTTAACTGCACAAATAATCTTCATAGTGGCCTTTTCTTTTCACACAATGTATGAGGCTAACTCTACGAAAAAAGGGCAGGGGGAATTGTTCATGCACCAATAAGATGTTGTTTGTGTTAAATACTTCATGAATGTTAAAAGCCTCGCCTAACAACAATACACAGCCAGGCCACCCAATCGGTGGTGCATACGGAGGTACCACATCGAACATATGCACTTTTATGCCCATGAGTAGATATGATGAAGGCTTACCACTGAATTATGTAAGAATATTCAAAAGTGAGCATGCATAAAAAATTGTTTTTATCGGTCTTCGTTTACTCCGATAACTAGATGATACCTCGCGCGTTGCTATGTGGATTGGTTGCAATATATTTTGATGAAATTTAAATGAAAATTAAAATCTCTCTCTCTCTCTCTCTCTCCATGTGTGTGTGCGCGCTTATTGTGCTTGATTATTATATAGTTGTGAGTATATATAGAATATAAGTAGTATTTTTCATGTGTGTTAAGAGAAATATAGTTAGCGACTTAGCGTGGAATGATGAGGTGGCAGCTGTGGTGAGTTGAGATGCCTACATGTCGAGAGAGAATATAAATAGCATCCTTCATGCATTTTCAAAAAAAATAGTTAGTGGGGTGATGAGGTGGCATGTTTAATGTGGTGGTATATGTTCATGTTGAGAGAACTGAGATAGTGGGGATCATTATTTTTAGTATAGAGAATAATATGAGTTGCGTGCTCATTCTTATTTCAAGTTTTGTTTAACCAATAAAAACTCAAAGAATTCAAATCTTCGTGAGGCATCTCACAAGCAAATCCCATATCGCCATACTATTGCTTTTAGAAGATGAAGGCTTGTCTAGCATACTGAAGAAGTGGGGAATTCGGAAAAACTTAATACCATCCAAGTGTTAATATTGGCTCTCCTCCTAGCGAATCATTTATTATTTGCATATCATAACTTGTTGTTTGTTTAACTATTGTGAATAACTAGTGGGTATCTCCAATGGTTTGGGATGCCTACCCAAATGCTTCAGGACAAAAGGTCTGCAAAATCCTTCAATCATTACAATAAGGTTGTCGCAATACAATTCACGGGAGGAAAGATGGTCTAAATGGTATAAGTGACTCTATATCACAACAAAATCTGGGAAGGCCGACATATTTTGAAAAATGAAAGAATGGTATTCCACATATCTTAGGGTGTGTTGGGATCTCCTCCCGCTCCATGCTTCACGAACTCATGGAGTGGAGCAGAGCCGAATGAAATAACCCAAGGTAGCTAGCTTCGGGAAGCTATCATCGAACTTAGTGCAAAAATCTGGAGCGAGGTCAGCCCAGCTCCACCAAAACCAGAATCCGTAGTTCACCTATATTACAGCCAACATGCCACCGCCAAAGATAACGATTCGTCCAGCCATGCGAAAGAAAATGATTCATTCTCTCGACAGCCACGTATCGCTAGGAATCGATACCACACCTCCTCTCGATACCCATCCTGGGCTGGTTCTACCCGGCCCAATATGGTGCTAGAAAGCCAGCAACCGCTGCCAGCCCAAAATCGCAATGGGGAAGCTAATTTAGCTGCAGAACGGAAGGAAATTGTTGCGTGGAGTGAGAAGCCGAGAAGAGAAGCTCAATTTGTGCAGTTTTGTGAAGTTGGGGAAGATCCGAACAGGCCCTTGGAAGTGGATATCCTATATACCTAAGAGAGTGACCCCACTAATTTATCTCAATATGCAAGCATGTGATGTCATCATACAATTATGGATGGGATAAGGCTCACCTCAACATGCAACCATGCATGAGAAAAAAAGCCACCACCACATGCAACCATGCATGAGAAATTACTTTTCATTTTATTATTCTACTTATATTCGATAAATATTTTACAACTATACATAACGAACATAATAAGCCATACATATTTTTAACTTTGGGTCACGTGTTATTAATACAAATATTTATATTTGGCACGATCAAATCTCACTAAAATATATTACAACTGATTCCTGCAGCAACGCACCGAGTATCCTCTAGTTCCAAATATCTTAGAAGGCCCCCTCAAAACACCTTAGAAGGCGGTGTTTGGAAGAAAGTACATAGGTGGATGGTAGACCTAGTCATTCAACCGTAAAGAAGTTTAAATAAAATATGTTACTCTAGCAATAGAAACTTACTCTATGACTTGTTTCGAGCTTCCAAGAGGATTGTGCAATCATATAAATTTGTTAACGAGGAAAATTTGGCGAAAATTTGCACAGACAAGCACATGCTCAACCATTGATCTGCATCATGATTCACACGCTCGTTTCTATCGAAACAGATACTTCATACAAAAATATTTTTAAAAAGGGAAATCCTAGGCTCTTTAACATGGCAGAACTTCTTTATTCAGTACTTGTTTGACTGTGCTAAAACATAATGCTTATGTCAAGAAAATAAGTAAGCATAAAAACCATAACTGAGTGGCGCCCCACATGTGTGGAGTGACCTTGCCGGACTTTCTATTTTGATTCATGTGGGCCCCGTCACTGAGTGTTGGGTTCTGCGGTAGGGTGCATCAACTGCAAATCAGAATTGTCCTACGCACAGATTAACCAGGAACATCCTACGAGAGATGGATCACGGATCGTTACCACTAGACGCGTAGTGCCGTGCAGCGGAAGTAGAGTTGGGGCAGCTTGTTGGGTTCGTCTCCTCCTCATCAGATCTCCCTTGAACAACCGATCGTCGGATCCCACGTATTTTGCCAGAACGGCGCAAGTACACCGCCTCTAACGGTATCCGCGCGTGCAAGAGGAACATCATGGGGCAGATTGCTAGGTCCGATCACACAGTCGGTGACGAGTGGAGGTGGCTGCTGGCAACACATGTAAAGCCCTAGTGACGGCGCCGAAGGGATCAACCGAATGAGTTTGCCGCACCCCCACTACATATAGGCATCCATCGCGGGCTCAACACTTGGGCCTCGCACGGATCCTAAAGCCTAATGTTTGTTTGGCCTGGATCCGAGTCCGAGTAGGATCACATCTGACTCATGGAGTCGGATCCAGCCTTATAGGTTCCTTCCCTTAAGCGTGCGACCCCTTAGGTTCAAGTCGGTTTGGTCGCAGGCCAGATCACCTCCGACCTGCTCGACTAGTAGCGGCCTCCAGCAAGGCATGCCAACCACCAAGTAGACAATGAATTCGGTCGGCGAACCTGTACAACATGTTACAATTATGTTCCCTTTGCACACGATATATGTTGTCGGGCTCAAGGCGAGTCTGCCATCATTGTCCTAGCCCGACCTCTTTCTCGTTCCAGTGATGCCGACCACTAACCGGGTTATCTCATAATCCTTGTCGCATGGCGATGCTTATCTTGGTCGGATCACATGAGGGGCCTAGAGTATATCTCTCCTGATCGGAGGGGCAAATCCCATCTTGCTCGACCATGTCTCAGAGCATGAGTCTAGACAAGCCCGAAACCTACCTTTGTAACTACCCAATCACGGAGTAGCGTTTGGTCGGCCCAATACAGGTTTGTCACCATCTCGAGTACATGCGCCAGCTCAAGTCTTAGGACATAGAATGTATGTTATACTATAGACTCACGAATGACCTATCGATGCATCTCATAGTCAGGTCTATCCGACTCACACCTTATCTCAACTCGGATCCGACTATGTCGAACCCGACCGGATCCTTTTGAGTTCATATTACCCAGCTAGCATCCAATGCTTCATGGCTAGTGAGACCGAGTCATCCATCATGTCATATGCTAGTCTATTTAGTTGCGCGTCCAGACAACCCTTTCGACTAGCACTACAAAAAAACACTTCTGTGATGACTACATGTTTGTCACAGTAGGTCACGTTTTTTGTCATGCATGTACATTCATGACGATTTTATGACAGAATCAAGATAGTCATACCTGTGTTGTCATAGAAGTGCTCCATGACAATACCAAAATTATCATCATGGAAGTGTCCACTTCCATGACGATAAATGTCACGTCATGAAAGTGCTTTCGTCAAGGGTGACCGACATGTAGCATCCACTGTAATGGATCGCCGTTAAGCTATTGGGTCCGGTGTTGGATCCGATAACCCGCTAACAGCCACGACCAATGGCGATTTTTCACGTGTAAAATTCTCATTGGCCGACGAAACCACGTGTCAGCTCCGCGTTGGCACAGATGTCACTCATCCAATGGGCGAGATGCGCCTATGATATGTTGACACGTGGACCGATCCAAAAGTGGCCCATAAAGATTAAATGGGCTGGCCCAGCTAAAGGCCCACAAGATTTAGCAGACCATAATGGGCCAACCTAGCTAAAGGCCCACAAGATTTTGCAGACCATAGTGGGCTAGCCCAACTAAAGGCCCACGAGATTTTGAAGACACTAGTGGGCTGGCCCATTAACAGGCTGCCATGTTTTGGGCCAAATGTCGGCCCATATTTGATCTGGTCCGTTAACAGTCTGCCACGTTCTAGGCGTTATAAGGACCCATATGAGATTTGGCCCGTTAATAGCCTACCATGTTCTGGGCCATATTACGGCCCATATCAGATGCAACCCTTTAAGAGCCTCTCATTCTTTGGGCTAAATTAAGGCCCATATCAGATTAACCATCAACTGGACACTATGTTTTTTGGCCCACTTGAGGCCCGGTTAGGATTTTTGTTTGTTAAAGGCCCATTTAATAGTACGGCCTGATATTAGTTCCGACCTGTTAAAGGCTCGTTTAATATCTCGGCCCTATATTTTAGGGCCATTTGCATTTCTACCCCTAACTCGAACCACCTACTCAGATTTGCCCCTAGTTTCAAAGCGTGCTCAAATTTGCCTCTCTGCCGTTAAGTCACTACCCAGAAATGCTCTTCCATCCAGTCAAAGGCCTTTGACCGTCAGAGGCCCATGTGTACTGTAGCAGACGGAAAGTGCTACAGTATTAGACGGAAAGTGCTACAAGATCGCATTTAAGGGCATTTTTGAGTAGTGACTTAATCATGCGAGGGGTAAATTTGAGCATGCTTCAAAATTAGGGGCAAATCTGAGTAGTGGGTTTGAGTTAGGGGCACATATGTAAATGTCCCTATATTTTATTTCGGCCTGTTAAAAGCCTAGTCATATTACATCCACTGGGCATCAAAGTTCGCCATATGATAATAAAGCACAAACAGACAGCAAATTACATACACTAGGCATCAAAGATCACCACCAGTGCAAATAAACACGCCGACAGAATAATATACAAAACCGGTAACACTTCAATAGAGTTCAAGAAAGGTTAGCCCTGCTTGGGAGCTGCAGTGCAAGCAGCTGAGCAAGCTGATGAGACTACGCTTGTTTGCCACTTATATCCTCCTCACTCTGAAAGAGAAACAAGCAGACAGATGACAAGTTTTGCACATACGAGTATCAGTGCTGACAATACATCACATTTCTTATTGGCGAATAAAGTGACACAGTTTGAAATAGCATTATCACAATATGGTATTGTTCAGGTTAAGACATGGCAGGAAATGACATTGTGAAGGAGTTGGCAGCTTCACGACACCACTGAATTACAGATCAAGAACTCATAAGTATCAATGGTTAGTGTGTTGTCAATTTATCCCACTTCAGATTGGCAAATAAAGAGATGGTTTAAATAATAGTAGAATGATATGACATTGTTCATAGTTAAGACATTGCAGAATATGACATTGTGTTGTAGTGGGTAGTTTCACCACAACACTGGATTACGGATCAAGAACAGAAGCATACATGCAGTGCAAAAGAAGATCACTTGCACTATATAGTTTAATTTACATGGTATGAAGAAGGAACTTGGTTGTACAACTGAAAACTTAAATTGAGAAGGACAAACTTTTGTTTATGAACTTCATAATAAACTTTAAACATGCAATTTAATGCAACCACCAAAAAACAGTTGTTGCAGTCATGCCTAGCCAAATACACATAACAAAGTTTGAAGGCTTGATAAGGACAAACTTATATTAGTGGTGAAGGTCGGCTCTATAAAGCCCTTGTCCATGCTGATGGGGGGCAATTCAAGAAGTTTACCATAGAATCTTCTTCATAAGCATTGCCTTTATTCTAAAATTTTGTCAAGAGTAAATATACATGTGATAATATAAGAAAAAATGGAGAATATTTAAGATAAGATGAAGAGTGATGCTACATAACCAAGTAGCTATAAATGTAAGTACAGCGATACAGGCAAAAGGTACAACCAAGAGCAATGCAGAGCTAAGCTTCTTCAGTACCATTGGTGTTATCCAACCTTATGGTAAGAGTAAATGCAGATCTGATGTGTAAAAAAATGGAGGGCAAAGGAAAATAAGCTGCAGAGTGATGGTAGATGAACAACTAGCTGTCAATATAAGTACACTAATAAAGGACAACAGGTACTTACAAGAACAATGCAGAGCTAAACTTTTTCATTGGCATTGAGTATATTCTACATTAATGTAACCACTAATACACATCTGATAATTTGGAGCGAATAATTGATAAGCAAGCTATCATGCATACCGCTGTCACATAATGAACCAGGTATGAATGCAAGTATAGTGATACGGGACAATAGGTAGTAACAGGAGCAAACGGGCAACATATTTGCGATACCATGTCGTCCTTCTCAAACCGGATTTCTTCTTCAGGCAGATTTCCTGCAAAAGAGATCCGTAAGGCACATGCGGAAAAGTAGAAGTTCAAATTGTCATATGATATCATAGATAGTACCTCATCATGGGAATGAGACCAGTGCATACCAAGGTTTTTCCATTCAATGTCTTCTAAATTTAGCACATGAGACTTCACTGGAAATTCATTTATATACTTGCCATCAAAGTGTGATTTCCTCAGGTAACACTGATACTGCTGCATGCTTCCTTGAAAAGCGCAAGCAAGCTTTGCTTGTCATGACTATCCAGATTGACCCTCGCCTACTTACAACAATGTAATGTAGATCATTGATGTGTTCAATCAGCAGAAAACAGGAAAATAATCACCATGAATAATAGCACTTACACATAAGTGGGACAGGAAGATGTGAAAATGGTGTTTGTCTTCACTATAATCTTCCCATGATGGGAATATATGCACGTAGTCCCTAACAACATTGAAAGCATTGTCTTTTAAACTGGGCATAACTGGAATGGAGTTCCATTCTGCAGGAATTGGCCGTCTCTGCAGTTGGATATGTCTTCTGCTGGTGGACTTGCTGCACTTTTTGTTGGAGTGGGATTTTTCTGTGGTACGGTTGGTGATATGGCAACTGAAATCGACACACCTTTTGCTGGAGTGCAGGTCCTGTGTGATGGGGCTAGTGGTGTGGCGAGTGAAGTATGGATACAGTCTGTTGGAGTGGGTCCTACGTTTTGTGTCACTGGTTGTAGAGCCAATATAAGTGGGGTGCTATCTGATTTCTCCAGCACCGTCACATTTTTTCAAGGACTTTGCTGGTGCTCCTTCAGGTTCGGCAATCACTCCCTTCCTTTTTGATGTCTGATGCTCAAGAACAACATTTGAGTGGAAAACATGGTATGATGAGAGATCGAGTATGTATTGATAATGGATGGGCATGGCATCTTGACATATATGATGAGTAAACTAAGCAGATGGCGGTGCAACAAAGTAGAAGAAATGCAAGACACCTTATGCAAGATACGCGCAATCAATAAAACCTTGCCAAATTAGAACTGACACCTTGATGGCTGAACAAGACAAGCCATCTGCCTTCGACTCCTCAAGGCCAGAATAGTCATTAGGATCATATTCTGAACAAGAATTTGCAGGTGGCGAGCGTATGAGTTTCATTGCATCCAGAATAGAACTCAATGCCTTGGTGCCAATTTTGTTAGTCATTGCAGTGTTCCACAATATTCTTCTGATGCGCGCATTCTGATATTCATTGTGATTACGTACAATATCTGTGAAGCATGAAAACATAAATAGTAGTGAGATTATCTTTGTAATGCAGAGGATATTCTAATATAGGGGCTCCCTATGAACCCTTGTGTGCTATCACTGGATTGTGATGAGAGAGCCCATGTGTGTTGTAACATGGTGCATGCATTAATGTAATCTGGCACAAGTACACAAAAAAAGGCTCCAAATGTAAGGATAGTTGGCAGATGATAGGTTCATAATATCATGTATAGAGAGTTCATTTCCAAACCATGGTAACAAGAGCACACAACAACTAGGCAGATCATAGTGTACATAAAAGGGGTACACCATAACTCGCATATATTAATCGGGTAAGTGGAACTGGCTGGAAAATATGGTGTTATATTGCCGCTACTAATTGAAAGCCTATCGATCACGTACAGGCCAACTCTATCAGTTGTTGACTGCAGATGTCCCTGTTCCCCTTCCTGACAAGGAGCATACTATACGTACTAAATACATAATGACAAAAGAGGAACATGTTAAAGAATAGAAGAGGAAGCATATCTTGAGGTTCCGCTTCTTTGCATACAATGTTGGTTGCCCACTCATGATGAATCACAGCGCCCAAAGAAATGCAGTTCCATGATGTCTCTCTATATGTGGCCACATGCATTTGGAAAATCAAGTGGGAGCATTAGCCGACCAATTAAATGTGTGTCTGTTAACTAATATCAATATCATATCATAATTCATATTTGAAGAAGTAAGCTTTGGAGTTATGACTGGTGTGTTGTTTAGCTTCAAGAGTGGACTGCTGCTAGTGTGGCATAAAGCAGCTACACAGATTATAGTGTAGATATAACGGGAAAACCATAAGCATCACAAGTAAAATTAGGAAAGTGGAACTTGCTGGAAAATATGGGCTACTATTGCCGGTATGGCTTGAAAGGCTTCGGATACTATCTCTCTTCAACTGAAGGTGCGGTACTATTAATATCAGTGTAACTCGCAAAGGCGACGCAGCTCCTCGCATTTCCTTGCTAATCTTATAGGATTCAAGTTGGCAGGCCACTAAAATTCCTATTCATATGTTTACAAAATCCTACGAATCAAAGAGGCCCAAAGGGTTGAAAGTGTCCATCACAACCGACCGAAGAGACCTCTACACTGCAAATGTCCCTGCCCCTCTTCACTGCAAGGAAGATATTGTACTGCTATCATACTCCCTCCATTCCAAAATATAAGTCTTTGTAGAGATTTCCACTATGGATCACATACAGATGTATACAGATACATTTTAGAGTGTAGATTCACTCATTTTGCTCCATATGTAGTCCATGGTGGAATTTATACAAAGACTTGTATTCAGGAATGGAGAGAGTACTTATTAAAGAAGAATAGAAGAGGAACATGCTAAAGAAGAGCAAGCAGATTTTGGATAATAAAATGTTCGTTGCGCAGTGCCCACACATTATGAACCAGAGCGCATTAAGAATGCAACTCCCTGCTGTCTCTCTATAGGTGGCGCACGTGCTTTTCGAAGTAAAGTAGGAAAATTAGCTGACCAGTTAAATGTTATCTGTTTTAGTAATATCAGCATGATATCATATTCGTATTTGAGCAACAAGTTTGGAATTATGAGTGGCACGTTCTTTAGCTTGATGGATTGAGGAGCAGTGAAGCAGCTATGATGATGGTACTGAATATAAAGGAATGTCTGCATGCAAGTCGCGTGACTTTTGTCATTTGGGCCAGTCGACCATTTCAGGTGGTTGGATGAAGATCCTACGTCTCCTAACCCTTCTTCTTCCTCATCTCTGATTCTTCCCCTATAGAATACCGCATGGGCCGCTAGCCGAACCACCGGCCTCGACCCTCCCGCCCTCCCATGAACCGCCCCCGCCGCTTGTGTTCCTCCGCCACCCCCACCCCCACCCCGCCCCCACCCGTGTCGAGTTTTTTTCGTTTGGCAAGGCCCCACCACCGCTTGGCCACCGCCCCCACAACCATCGTCCACACCCAAGCCCCTTCCTTCCCTTCGGCGAACTCCGGCGAGCTCTCAAAAATCGACTGACCCAATTTTGAAATTTAGTCTACTGTCATTTAACTAGTGTGGAATATAAAAGGGGGGAACATAAGCATTGCGAGTATAGTGTTGAGCGTGCCATGGCGGATCTAAAGGTGCAAACCGGACAAAAGCAACTTTGCAACCAATGTTTGCTTTCAACTAACAAGTAAGATCCTAAGTGATGGACAAGAAATCACAGTAAAGCAGTGGCGATCTATTTTCTTGCTGCGATAAATAAGTTGAGCAGATACGAAAGGGTATCGCCTCTGGTGCGACACCGTGTATGCATCCGCTGAGAATTTGACGGTGCTGTAGTAGCGATGGCTGTCAGCGGCGTGGAAGCAGATCTAGGAGGGTAGACGGTGGCGGCGGGGGAAATATCCCAGCGAGGTGAATGAGATGGTTGTAGGAGCGGCACCGACAAGGTGGATGACGGTGGGGTTGAAGTGAGAGGACGGGATGCAGGGATCCTGGTCCGAAGCCGTGGATGGGAGAGGTCGATCTCTTGTAATGGACGACGGCGTCGGGTTATCAGCTCCGGCATGGTGGAGGAGGACGACCGTAGATGGAGTGGCGGACAAATGAGACTACGGTGGAGAGGGTGTTTTGGCGCCCACAAAGTACGAATGGGGAAATGGAGGGAGAGAGGAAGGGGGAACCATGTCTTCAGGGCGCGCTTGTCTCAAATGCGAGGAAATTTACAAACTTAGCCCCCGTTTAAAATTTTCTACATCACAACAATATTAGTCGGTTGGAGATAGGACGGTAATCTCACATACACCAAATATTTGCCGACAGAGATTTTGGCCGAGGAGAGTTTGTTTTGGCGCCCACCGTGTATGAATCAGGGTGAGAGGTGATTTCGGCCGAGGAGACACTATGTTTTGATGCCGACCGTATATGAATCCGGGTGAGAGGCGGGTATGTCATGTTTGAGTGAAATTACAAACCTGCCCCTATGAAGACCTATTGAAATCGAGCCGACATGTGCTGCATGTCAAGGACATGCAGTAATTTCCATCTCCCATATTTTGGTTTTGGGCGGTTACTGCGAGTTTGGTCGCTTTGTTCAATTTTTTGAGATAAAGCTTGCACGTTTACCATGCCAACTCAATTCCAATCCATTTTGTATTCTTTTTTTTTGTGTGCAGGATCCATTTTTGGTTGGAATAAAATTCTATATACATTATTTTTCTATATATACTTTCGAAAATACAACAAAGAATACTGCTCCTTTATATATATAATATGATTTACAAATACAATGATCTTGTAAGTGCATCTAGTGCCACCCCTAGTTGGTTTTGGCGTATTGATGACAAACGTGGTTGAGGGACTAATGTGTTTCTGAGAATTGCAGGATAACACATGTAGTAGTCCCTCATTGATTCGGTTTACCTACCAGAGATGACCCCTAAAATGTGTGAATACATTGAAGACAATGGTGGTTCGTGAAGACATTCACGATGAAGATTATGACGTGTGAAGATATTCACTTGAAGACTATGGAGTGCGAAGACATAGTTGTTTCGTAGTTTCCTTTCTTCTTTATTGAGTCATAGGAACCACCGTACCGTTAAGTGGGGTCGGCGAACAAAGTCGAGTGGTGATGTGATGCTCAACTAAATCCTATGTCTTCGAGCGAAGACAATGAGAGCAAACCCTATCCAGAGCTGGATGAGTCAGCTTTGCTTGTAGCCCAAGCCAAGCTGCCGCGTGTGTTTGAAATCCGACCGTTCGACACGTGTCGGTTCCTTAGTGACCCAGGGTCATTTCAGACATATCAGGTCGGGTTGCCACTTGGCTATAGATAGCCCACCCCCTACACCATAAATTGGTGGCTGCTCAGAGTTAGTGCACGGCTTGTGTCGTTTGACAGCAGCCCACCTCTGAAGCATTTGAGAGAGAGATCCTTGCGAGGACAAAGCCCAAAACACCCAGAGCCAAAGAGTGTTAGGCATCACTGAAGTCTTTCTGTCTGCGTGATCTGAGGACTTGTTACACTTGAGGACTGTGAATCCTCCAGCCAGTTAGGCGTCACGTTCCGAGCATCAAAGATTCATTGTGGATTGCCGGCGAACGAAGTCTATGAAGGTTTGGAAGTCTACCTTGAAGACTTACCTGAGCGATAGGGCGAGGACTAAGTGTCCTTAGCTCTAGGGGAATAAGGTGAAGACACTGTCTTCTAAGTTCAATCTCAGTCTCCCTAACTAGACATACAATTGTCACAGCAACTGGAACTGATCTACCAAATCCTTGTCTTCGCCAAGCAGCTGGTTCTATCCCCTACTCTCCTTACTTTTCAGTTTGTCTTCGTGAAGTCATTGCTTGCCCGCCTGATTCATTTGACTTCACTGTGTGAAGACTTATATCTGTTTGGCTTCATACTTTTTCCATTATGATCTTGTATACCTAGCTGCTGTTAGTCTTCGTGCTTCCACTGTATTATCCGCTTGACTAATGCTATCCTAGTGTAGTTTACATTCCGGTGCATATTATATAGGTTATGTTTACTTGTTTGTCTTCAAAGCCATCATGTTTTGAAGACTTTCATAAAAATCGCATATTCACCCCCCTCTAGTCGATAACTAGCACTTTCAATTGATATCAGAGCAAGGTACTCTCTTGTTCTGTGTGATTCGGTTTAACCACCTGGAGTTTTAGCTATGTATACTGCAGGGATAATCAAGGTCTCCGCTTCATGCCCCGTCTTCGATGGCACTGATTACCCCTACCGGAAGAATAAGATGTGCATGCATCTTGAAGCCATTGATGTCGACCTCCGGTATGTCGTCAAGACAGGCGTTCCCAAAGTCGGTGAAGGTGTCACCACTGGCGATGTCAAGAGGTTCGCACAACTGGACTCAACCGCCAAGAACATCATCAGTGGTCATCTGACCAAAAGGAAGTACGGTTGTGTGAGTGCACTGGAAACTGTGAAGCTAGTCTGGGACTGGTTGTCTGAGGTCAACGAGGGAGTCTCAACTCAGAGAGACTCAAGGATTGATGTTCTTCGCAATCTCTTCAACCTCTTCAAGAGGAATGGCAATGAGAATGTCCAACTCACATTCGATCGCGTGACTAATATCACCAATGAGCTTCGTGCTCTTGGCGCCACTGAGATCACCAAGCATGAGATCATGAAGAAGCTCCTGAGATCACTTGACAGCTCATTTGACACCTTAGCCTTGATGGTACAAGAACGTCTGATACGTCTCCAACGTATTTATAATTTTTGATTGTTCCATGCTATTATATTATCTGCTTTGGATGTTTAATGGGCTTTATTATACACTTTTATACTATTTTTGGGACTAACCTATTAACCGGAGGCCCAGTCCAAATTGCTGTTTTTTGCCTATTTCAGTGTTTCACAGAAAAGGAATATCAAACAAAGTCCAAACAGAATGAAACCTTCGGGATAGTCGTTTTTGGAACAAACGCAATCCAGGAGACTTGGAGTGGACGTCGAGGAAGCAACGAGGCGGCCACGAGGCAGGGAGGCGCGCCCCCCACCCTCGTGGGCCCCTCGTGGCTCCCCTGACCGACTTCTTTCGCCTATATATACTCATATACCCTGAAAACATCTGAGAGTACCACGAAACCCCATTTCCACCGCCGCAACCTTCTGTACCCGTGAGATCCCATCTTGGGGCCTTTTCCGGCGCTCCGCTGAAGGGGGCATCGATCACGGAGGGCTTCTACATCAACACCATAGCCTCTCCGATGAAATGTGAGTAGTTTACCTCAGACCTTTGGGTCCATAGTTATTATCTAGATGGCTTCTTCTCACTCTTTGGATCTCAATACAAAGTTCTCCTTGATCTTCTTGGAGATCTATTTGATGTAATACTTTTTGCGGTGTGTTTGTCGAGATCCGATGAATTGTGGGTTTATGATCAAGATTATCTATGAACAATATTTGAATCTCCTCTGAATTCTTTTATGTATGATTTGTTATCTTTGCAAGTCTCTTCGAATTATCACTTTGGTTTGGCCTACTAGATTGACCTTTCTTGCAATGGGAGAAGTGCTTAGCTTTGGGTTCAATCTTGCGGTGTCCTTTCCCACTGACAACAGGGGCAGCAAGGCACGTATTGTATTGTTGCAATCAAGGATAAAAAGATGGGGTTTATATCATATTGCTTGAGTTTATCCATGTACATCATGTCATCTTGCCTAATGCGTTACTCTGTTCTTATAAACTTAATACTCTAGATGCATGCTGGATAGCGGTTGATGTGTGGAGTAATAGTAGTAGATGCAGAATCATTTCAATCTACTTGTCGCGGACGTGATGCCTATATACATGATCATGCCTAGATATTCTCATAACTATGCACTTTTCTATCAATTGCTCGACAATAATTTGTTCACCCACCGTAATACTTATGCTATCTTGAGAGAAGCCACTAGTGAAACCTATGGCCCCCGGGTCTATTTTCCATCATATAAGTTTCCGGTCTATTTTATTTTGCAATCTTTACTTTTCAATCTATATCATAAAAATACCAAAAATATTCATCTTCTATCTCTATCATATCTCACTTTTGCAAGTGGCCGTCAAGGGATTGACAACCCCTTTATCGTGTTGGTTGCAAGGTTCTTATTTGTTTGTGCAGGTACGAGGGATTTGAGTGTAGCCTCCTACTGGATTGATACCTTGATTCTCAAAAACTAAGGGAAATACTTACGCTACTTTGCTGCATCACCCTTTCCTCTTCAAGGGAAAACCAACGCATGCTCAAGAGGTAGCAAGAAGGATTTACAGTGCCATTGCCGGGGAGTCTATGCACAAGTCAAGACATACCAAGTACCCATCACAAACTCTTATCCCTCGCATTACATTATTTGCCATTTGCCTCTCGTTTTCCTCTCCCCCACTTCACCCTTGCCGTCTTATTCGCCCTTTTTTCCCGTTTGCCTCTTTTTCGCTTGCTTCTTGTGGTATTTGCTGCCACTATGTCAGAAACTGGGGAGGTTATCATTGATAAGGACAATAGTAATAACGTGGGAAACTTTGATGCTTTTGATGATCCTGCTGAAGAACCCACTATCTTACATACTAAAAAGTTTCGAATCGGTAGTGGTAATATTATTGGAGAATGAGTTATTCAAGATTTCTTTACTTGTGCTGGTGCTTTGCCCGCTATGGGTGGATCTATTCTTCATAGAACTAGTAGTCTTGCGGATGTTATATCCTTGCTTATAGTTGAACTTGAAAGACAATTTATTCATATGCATCCTTGCATACAAAGAGTTTTCCTAGAATTTTCCAATATTGAGCATTCTTCTGTTAAGTGTGTAGCTACTATCTTTTTCGCACATGAGTTCAGATTTATAATGAAAGAAGCCAAAGAAATTTTTGCGCACTATAGGGTGGATGCTGGTCGTCCTCCCATAGAGGCGATCCTTTTTAATCAAGAAGACATAATGCGTTTACGATCTTTAGATCATGTTGCTTATAATGAAAACCTTAGAAAAAAGGTTCCTACCGATGTTCTAGTTGATAGAATCGCCGAACTTAATAATGATTTTGCTATTCAAAACAATGGGTTAGGATTTTCTCTTGAGCAAAGTCTCATGACTTTTTGCCAAAAGAATGCTTATAATGATGAATTGGTTGTGCAATATGAGGGGCCAAAAGAGAAACCCATACCTCCCGAGCTTGATCTTCGGGACTTCTGTCCCATTAAATTTAGCCCTTTTGATTACTTTTGCTTGCCGTGAAGAAAATTTGCTGTTGAACGTAGGGAATATGAGATGAGTTTTCGTGATTTACCTTATCATTATGGTGATACTTAGATCTATTCTCGCTTTTATGCCTAGCTAGGGGCGTTAAACGATAGCACTTGTTGGGAGGTAACCCAATTTTATTTTTGTTCTTTGCTTTTTGATCCTGTTTAGTAATAAATAATTCATCTAGCCTCTGGTTAGATGTGGTTTTATGTTTAATTTAGTGTTTGTGCCAAGTAAAACCTATAGGATCTTCTTGGGTGATAGTTAATTTGATCTTGCTGAAAAACAGAAACTTTTGCACGCATGAGAATAATTTTCATAAATCACAGAAACGTGATTTTTAGTTTATTATTTTTTCATAAGATTAATAGACAAATTATCTAGGACTTCCTATTTTGGTAGAATTTTTGGGGTTCCAGAAGTATCCGAAAGTTACAGATTGCTACAGACTGTTCTGTTTTTGATAGATTCTATTTTTCGTGTGTTGTTTGCTTATTGATGAATCTATGGCTAGCATCGGGGGGTATGAACCATAGAGAAGTTGGAATACAGTAGGTTTAACACCAATATAAATAAAGAATGAGTTCATTACAGTACCTTAAAGTGGTGGTTTGTTTTATTTCGCTAACGGAGCTCATGAGATTTTCTGTTGAGTTTTGTGTTGTGAAGTTTTCAAGTTTTTGGGTAAAGATTTGATGGATTATGGAATAAGGAGTGGCAAGAGCCTAAGCTTGGGGATTCCCAAGGCACACCAAGGTAAAATTCAAGGAGAACCAAAAGCCTAAGCTTGGGGATGCCCCGGAAGGCATCCCCTCTTTCGTCTTCGGCCGTCGGTAACTTTACTTGATGCTATATTTTTATTCACCACATGATATGTGTTTTGCTTGGAGCGTCTTGTATGATTTGAGTCTTTGCTTTTTAGTTTACCACAATCATAATTGCTGTACACAACTTTTGGGAGAGACACACATGCATTGGAATTTATTAGAATACTCTATGTGCTTCACTTATATCTTGTGAGCTAGATAATTTTGCTCTAGTACTTCACTTATATATTTTTAGAGCACGGTGGTGGTTTTATTTTATAGAAATTATTGATCTCTCATGATTCACTTATATTATTTTGAGAGTCCTTTAGAACAGCATGTTAATTGCTTTGGTTAAAATTTTAGTCCTGAAATGATGAGCATCCAAGATAGGTATAATAAAAACTATCATATAAAGTGCATTGAATACTATGAGAAGTTTGATACTTGATGATTGTTTTGAGATATGAGGATGGTAATATTAGGGTCAAGCTAGTTGAGTAGTTGTGAATTTGAGGAATACTTGTGTTAAAAGTTTGTGATTCCCGTAGCATGCACGTATGGTGAACCGCTATGTGATGAAGTTGGAGCATGATTTATTTATTGATTGTCTTCCTTATGTGTGGAGGTCGGGATCGTGCGATGGTTAACTCCTACCAACCCTTCCCCTAGGAGCATGCGTGTAGTACTTTGTTTTGATAACTTGTAGATTTTTGCAATAAGCATGTGAGTTCTTCATGACTATTGTTAAGTCCATGGATTATACACACTCTCACCCTTCCACCATTGCTAGCCTCTTTTGTGCTGCGCAACTTTTGCCGGTATCATACACCCACCATATACCTTCCTCAAAACAGCCACCATACCAACCTATTATGGCATTTCCATAGTCATTCCGAGATATATTGCCATGCAACTTTCCACCGTTATGTTTATTATGACACGCTCCACCACTGTCATATTGCTTTGCATGATCATGTAGTTGACATCATATTTGTGGCAAAGCCACCATTCATAATTCTTTCATACATGTCACTCTTGATTCATTATCCCAGTACACCGTCGGAAGTATCCACATAGAGTCATATTTTGTTCTAAGATTCTTGAGTTGTAAGTAGATAAAAGTGCGATGATCTTCATTATTAGAGCATTGTCCCATGTGAGGAAAGGATGATGGAAGCAATGATTCCCTCACAAGTTGGGATGAGTCTCCGGACTTTATGAAAAAATAAAAGAGGCCAAAGAAGCCCCCCAAAAAAAGAGGCCAAAGAAGCCCACCAAAAGAAAAAAAAATGAGAGAAAAAGAGAGAAGGGACAATGTTACCATCCTTATACCACACTTGTGCTTCAAAGTAGCACCATGATCTTCATGATAGAGAGTCTCCTATGTTGTCACCTTCATATGCTAGTGGGAAATTTTCATTATAGAACTTGGCTTGTATATTCCAATGATGGGCTTCCTCAAATTGCCCTAGGTCTTCGTGAGCAAGCAAGTTGGATGCACACCCACTTAGTTTCTTTTGATGAGCTTTCATACACTTATAACTCTAGTGCATCCGTTGCATGGCAATCCCTACTCACTCACATTGATATCTATTAATGGGTGTCGGTGTCAAAACCGGTGGATCTCGGGTAGGGGGTCCCGAACTATGCGTCTAGGCGGATGGTAACAGGAGACAAGGGACACGATGTTTTACCTGTGTTGGGCCCTCTCGATGGAGGTAAAACCCTACTCTGCTTGATTGATATTGATGATATGGGTAGTACAAGAGTAGATCTACCACGAGATCGAGAGGCTAAACCCTAGAAGCTAGCCTATGGTATGATTGTTGTTCGATCCCACGGACTAAAACCCTCCCGCTTATATAGGCATGTAAGAGGGTTAGGGTTACACTGAGTCGGTTACAATGGTAGGAGATCTACATATCCAGACGCCAAGCTTGCCTTCCACGCCAAGGAAAGTCCCATCCGGACACGGACGAAGTCTTCAATCTTGTATCTCCATAGTCCAGAGTCCGGCCAAGATGATAGTTTGGCTATCCGGACACCCCTAGTCCGGACTCCTCAAGAGCCCTCGAACCGGGCTTCAATGACGACGAGTCCGCGCAAGATATTTTCTTCGCATTGCAAGACGGGTTCCTCCTCCGAATACTTCATAGAAGATTTTGAACACGAGGATAGCGCCCGCTCGCAAAATAAGTTCCACATACCACCGTAGAGAGAATAATATTTACACAAATTCAATCTGCCGACGTATTCCATGGCGTGACATCACACCACGGCCAAGCCTTTATTCAATCGCTTCTCTTTGCTCCACCTCAAAGACGCTTAGCGAGGCGCTTCTTGGCACGTCTTGTCAAAGCAGAGATCGTGTCCCCTTATTCCGGGATTCTCATCAATACGGGCATGGGTAACCCAATCGTGCCCATTGGCACGTCTCCTCTATCGAAGGCGAGTCCCGAACGGTCACGGGGAAGGCTCTTGGTATTCAACCTCTTTATAAAGAGACCAAGGCTCCACTCCCTTCTTTCAATCTCAATCGAATCCGCCCCACGCATCGGGTTCCAACACCCAAAGCTCCAGATTCAGGCGCTTCGGACCTTCGATGATGTCCGGCCCTGACCTGCAAGGCCGGTGGATGCCTTCCTCCGTTACGGAAGAAGATGTGTTAAAGCTAAGAGATGCCAGGTATCTAACCAGCGAAATTTCGCATAGGTTTCCTGCCCAAGGGTAGGTTATTCCCACTCCCAAGCCTGGTGAAAGCGTGGTGTTCGCGTCTCACTTCCTTCGGGGGCTAGGCTTCCCGATGGACCCCTCCGTGAGGGGGCTCATGTTTTACTATGGGTTGGAATTTCATGACTTGGTTCCGGAGTCCATCCTCCATATTTCATCGTTCATTGTCGAATGCGAAGCCTTCCTCCGCATTACCCCTCACTTCGGATTGTGGCTCAAGACCTTCAAAGTGGAGCCGAAGATGATCAAGGGGCAATAGGCAGAGTGCGGAGGGGCTGTTATAAGCAAGAATGCTGATACTCCGTGGCCCGAGGGCTCTTTTCAAGAGGAGCTCAGTTTATGGCAACAAGAGTGGTTCTATATCATAGCTCCCAGGGGCACCAAATGGGTGGCGCCACCTGCCTTTCGCTTGGGTCCTCCACTGCGGCTGGCGTCATGGGTCAATAAAGGGCTTGACTGGGGGCCGTCCAAGGACGTGCCCTTGTTACAGGGCCGCATTCGAGACCTCCTAGAGAGAGAGATCACTCTGGTCGTAGTAGCGTAGGTCATGCTGATTCGTCGCATCCTGCCCTACAGATGTCGCCCCCTCCGCCTGTGGGAATTTAACCCGGAGGGACCAGGAGCTCTCCAACATTTTATGGGCGCGACGCCCGTGGAGATGTACAAGCTTTTCTTCGGATCACAAGAGATGTGTCCGGACTTGACCGAGGACGCAGGTATGAGCTGCAATCGCCCGGATACTCAAGTAAGTAGCCCTGTACCCGGACACGCTATCCCATATTTATCACAAACTTGCCCTTTAAAAGAGCTGTCCCTTGAACAGGAGTGGATAGCGAAAGCAAAGTTAATCAGGTGTCCGGCCCCCTTCCCTGAGACCACGCCGGATCCCATGCTAACCAGGATGCTGGAGGTTGCGCCTTCGGAAGAAGGTGAAGGGGGGAACAAGGAAGCTACCGCCTCCGCGAAGGAGGCTGCTAGGAAAGGAGGGATCGAGAATCCCTCCATCCAAGGGAAGAAGAGGACCGCCTTTGAAGACCCGGAGACCATGGTCTCAAAGCAGGGGAAGAAATCTTCGTCAGAGGGTCCGGCGTCGAGAGATGCCTCACCAAGATTATGCCCCCAAGGATCAGCCTCCACCGAGCCGTAAGTAAAAAGGGAGTTTTTATTAAAATAAAGGATATCCCTGCCCTATTTCTGATGAAGATAACCGGAGTTTTACCTTGTAGTTTGGATCTTAGCCCTTCTCAGCAGAGCTCATCTTCGGGGGATCTTCGTCTGGAGATGATAGAGAGCGAAATGCCTCCCCCTACCGTACCGTCGTGCGAGGCGGGCGACCCTGAGGTGTCGTCGCGGAGGGTTTCTCCGAGTCTGGCAGGGCCGGAAGGCAGTCATATTTCCCCTCAAAGCCCTCCGCGTCCGGCCTTCGAAAAAGGCCATCGGACGAGTCCGGCACCACCTGGTGTGCGGTCGGAGGAGCTGAAGGATCTGCTTGGGCGAGCATCTATCTCAGAAGATCACCGTGCGTTAATTGGTACGGTGATTTAAAGGATTTCATCCGCTGAGAGCGGATTGCACGAAGCCGTTAGAAGTTTACTAACAGGCTTTGAGGTACGCAAAATGATGTACCTTCTGACAGTTCCGCATACAAAATGCGCCCTGTGTAGATAGTAGCCCCTGAGGCTCGGTGAGTTGTCAAAAATGACAGCGCGGCGAGGATCATAATTCCAGGTATAATGTGTCGCCCTTCCTATGCAGGTGGCGAAGGGTCCGGTGGCTGGCCGGACTGATGAATTTGCCGAACTAAAGCGGCAACTTGACGTGGTGGATGTCGACATCGCGCTTGTCAATAGGCAACTTGACGAGTCACAAGGTATGCAATTTCTCCGTGGACACCTGGTAAGGGAGCTTGATGCCCGTTCCTTACAACAAGTATGCTTGATGCAGATGGTGCCGCTGCCATGGAGAGCCTGCGGGCGGAGCTCGCCCGAGCCAAGGAGCAGGCCAGAAAGAGTGACGCGGCTACCTTAAAGGCGGCCGAAGAGCTAAAAGCTGAACAGGCTGCTCACTGCCGAAGCAAGAAGGAGATGGCCGAGATGGCCGTGGAGTTGAAGAATGCTGCCGACCACTGCAAGCTTCTTGAAAAAGAAGATTGGGCGGTACGAGAGGACCTGAAGAAGGCCACTGCCGAGGCCAAGGATGCTTGCTCTGTGATGAGAGCTATGAAGGAGGAGCTGCGTCAGGCTGGAGATATCGCGGCTGGAAAGCCCTTTCTGCTGCGGAGGAAATTCATGGATCCTAATTATGCTCAGTTGGACCGGCTGTGGAGTGCGGAAGATGCTTATCTGGACTTGGCAGTAAGTGCGGCGGATGCGGCCGAACACTTCCGAGATCAAGAGGATCATGAAACGGGAAAGGTTTTTTTGTCACAGTTCCATAATCCAGAGCGCCCACTTCCATTAACTGATCGCTAGGCCGAATGGGCGGAGGTGAATAGGCTATCCGGACTTGCCATGAAGGATGTCGTGAGTCTTTTGTGGCCGAAGAGGCCCGAGCCGAAGAGTTATTTTGGCTTGGTGCAGCAGTTCCTTGGTGCGGTGCCACATATTAATGCAATGAGGAGGTCGGCATGCATAGAGGATGCGCGGATGGCTCTTGCCCGTGTCAAGACATACTGGGCAGAGAGGCCACCGATGTTGCATCCCAGCATTCGCATTTAAAGCCGAGTATTGCCGAGCAATATTTTCGGGAAGTTCGCAGGCGCTCGTTATAGCGCCCTCGATGCGGCTATATCTCCCACGTGTCGAAGCACGACTTAGAGGCATAACCGCATTGAAAGCAATGTCGCAAGTGAGGTAATCTTCACACAACCCATGTAATACAAAAGGAAAAAGATACATAGTTGGCTTACAATCGCCACTTCACACAATTACATGAATAAAGCATTACATCATCCAGATACAATCAAGGTCCGACTACGGAACCAAAATAAAAGAAGAACCCCAAATCGATAAAGGTCCCCGATCGACCCCAACTGGGCTCCACTCATGACCAACTAGAACGAAACAACACAAAGGACAAGATCTTCATCGAGCTCCTCCTTGAGCTTGGTTCGCCACCGCCGAAAACATAGGCACCGCAAACTGGTTTTGAAGTATCCGTGAGTCATGAGGACTCAGCAATCTCGCACCCGCGAGATCAAGACTATTTAAGCTTATGGGTAAGGTAAAGGCATGAGGTGGAGCTGCAGCAAGTTTACTAGCATATATGGTGTCTAACATACGCAAAAGAGAGCGAGAAGAGAAGGCAAAGCACGGTCGATAAAAGTATGATCAAGAAGTGATCCTATAGCAACTGCGCCAAGCATAACTCCAACATCAGTGTTCACTTCCCTGACCACGGAAAGAGACCATCACGGTTACACACACGGTTGATGTATTTTAATTAAGGTCAACTTCGGTTTTCTACAACGGACATTAACAAATTCCCATCTCGCCACATAACCGCGGGCACGGCTCTCGAAAGTTTATACCTGCAGGGTGTCCCAACTTAGCCCATGACAAGCTCTCGCGATCAACGAAGAATAAACCTTCACCCAAGACACTCCGATCAGACTCGGTATCCCGGTACATCAAGACATTTCGACAATGGTAAAACAAGACCAGCAAAGCCTCATTTGTCAGGCCGACAAATCCCGATAGGAGCTGCACATATCTCGTTCTCGTGGCACACCGGATGAGCAGACGTCGGGTTGGCATAGACCCTGTTGCCAGGGCGCCGGACATCGCTTCAAAGTTGGACCAACACTCGAAGGAGCACCGCCCGGGGTAAAATAAAGATGACCCTCGGCTCCGAAACCCAAGGGAAAAAGGGGCTAGGTGAGACAAATGGTAAAACCAAGGTTGGGCCTTCTGGACAAGTTTTATTCAAAGCGAACCGTCGTGGGGGTCCTATAAATCACCCGACCGCGTAAGGAACGCAAAATCCGGGAACATAACACCGGTATGACGAAAACTAGGGCGGCAAGAGTGGAACAAAACACCAGGCATAAGGCCGAGCCTTCCACCCTTTACCAAATATATAGATGCATTAATAATATAAGAGATATTGTGATATCCCAACAAGTAAACATGTTCCAACAAGGAACAACACCTCCATGTTCCAACGAGGAACAAACTTCAATCTTCACCTGCAACTAACAACACTATAAGAGGGGCTGAGCAAAGCGGTAACATAGCCAAACAACGGTTTGCTAGGAATGGTGTCAGAGGTTAGAGGTTCATGGCATTTTGGGAGGCTGACAAGCAAATAGTAGGCATCGTAGCATTGGCATAGCAAAAGAGCGAGCAAACTAGCATAGCAAAGATAGTAGTGATTTCGAGGGTATGATCATCTTGCCTGAAATCCCGCAAGGAAGAAGAATGAGTCCATGAAGAAGACAAAAGGACGTAGTCGAACGAATCCTCACAACTCCGGAACGAAACCGAAGCTAACGAGAGAAGCAAACCGGAAAGAAGCAAACAACATAGTAAACACACAAGCATAAACATGGCATGATGCGCAAACAAGTGATGCATGTCCGGTTTAATGAGGCATGGCATGGCAAAGTGCACAAAACAAACTTACAAATTAAGTGGAGCTCAATATGCAATGAGTTGCATATTGACGGAACACCACATCAATTATTTAGTTCTCTCTCGGTTATGAACAAGACAAGATTAAATGTTGGTTAACATGGCAAGAGGGGAAGCAAAAGTAAACTAACTATTCGGGCAAGTTAAATGAGGCCGGAAATAACAAACAACAACTCCGGAAATCCCCATATGTTATTTAGCAATTTAAAGCAACAGCAAGTTTAAACATTTTAAATGTTGTTATCATGATGCGGATGACATATGCAAGTTTTATGCAATTATTATGAAAATGTTGACATGAGCATGATAAGGAGCATTTGTCGCCATGGCGGAAGGAAAAGGGTGCCACGGCGGCGAAACAAAAATGGTGCCACGGCAACATATCCGAAAGTGATGCCACGGCAACATATCGGTTCCTGTAACTCGTGGAGTGACCGGTGCAAACAAGGATATGGATGTGCGGAACATGCTAGAGATGGTGGGGTGCTCCCGACTACCGGGTTCCCACGGGTCGACGGCATGGCAAACAAGGAGGAACTTGCAATGACAATTCGGACACGGGCGGTCGTCATCTCGGGATTATACCTTCGAAGCGTGCAAATGGGACGGTTCGCGTTTCGTAGAGGGAAGTAGACGTTCCGGACGACGGTAGTGGAAGTAGTTGTACACGGCGTCGGTAGAGGAAGTAGTTGTTCTCGCGATGGTCGTAGTGGAAGTAGTGGTACACGTTCGTTCGGAGAGGTACTTGATGACTCCAACGTCTTCGGGGCGACGGTAGTTGTACACGGTCCAGGAGACGTCGATCGTTCGGGGTCCGACTTGTGAGTCTTGCCGACATGAGTGGTACTTGGCGGAAATCTCGAAGATGGCCTTGGTGTTCCTGGTACTTGGCGTCTCGTACTGGCCGATCCAAAACAAAGCAAGGCAAAAGACTCGGTGCGGTTCCGGTGGTCGAACAAGGTAGGGGCAGCTCGGTCACGCGCGCTGTGGGCGGCAGAGGATGAAGCAGAGGAGCAGCACCGCGAGGGAAGGCAGTCGAGGGAAGCCGTCGTGGTGGAGCAGCAGCGACGAGTAGGCCAAGCGGCCCACACCACGGACGTAGTTGGACTGGCAGCAGAGGGAGGCTGGGGCACGGGCCGGAGTTGACGAGCTCCTGGTCGAGCAGAGAGCTCGGGCGAGGCAGCGACACCATGGACGAAGGGAGTAGGAACTCGGGAGGAGGCCGAAGGCCGGTGAGGGGCCTCATTGGCTGCACGGCCATGGCAGGGGGGGCCATGAGAACCTGGCCAAGGAGGAGGGCACGAGCCTCGGGCATCTTTGAGCATGCGGGCGGGCGACGAGGCAAGAGGTCACGCGAGGAGGAGTTGACAGCAGCACGCCATGAGAGGCGGAGCTCGCGGCAGGAGGTGAAGAAGACGGCGTGGAGGCGCAGCACAGGTCGTGGTCGATGGAGAAGGCCTTGGCGCGGCGGGGACGAGCTCGCTCCGGTGAAGGCGGCGCCGCTTGAGGCGGGGTCGGGCTGCGGGCGAGGCAGTGGCGCCAGGCGCGCGTGGCCATGGGGATTGGGATCCCTCTCCTATGTGTGCGAGGGGGAGACGAGTGAAGGGGGGAAAGGGATCGAGCCGAGGCTCTCCTGGCGGCGCTGCGGGAGGGATCGAGAGGTGCGGAGGCGCTGCGGGAGGGAGACGGGATTGAGAGAAGGGGATCGGGCTCTCTGGCGGCTAGGGTTAGGAGGGGGTCGACGGGGCCTTAGGGGTTTAGTGGGCCGGCCTGGTTGGGAGGCCCAGGCTGGGCTGGACTCTCTTCTCCCTCTCCCCTATTTCCTTTACCAATTAAAACAAAACAGAAAAAGAGGAAGAAGAGAAAGAGAAGTTAGGGGTGGAATCAAGATGGGGATAATTTTCACGGACTCGTAAAAATGTGAGGAGTTTAAATAAAATGGCAAGAGGATTTTTGGAGAACAATAGATTTGCACATGTTGAATTTAATGCAACATGTTGAATTTTGAAACCCACTCAAAAGGACTCTAAATGGGCTGAGATTTTTAGAGGAGCCTTGGTAAAATAGAGAGAAATATTGACAAGGTTTGGAGGTCAAACTCGAAGAGGAATAGACATGGAAAATGTTTTGCACGTGTGTTATGGGTGATTCCGAAATGGAATATCTAATATAGCTCCTTAAATATCGGGAGGGTATGTTATAAAGAGAAGTCACCATCGTGAATTCCCTCGATTTAAATAGATCAAAAGATCTATGCAATTTATTTAGTTGAGGTGCAAAAGATTTATGAGATGATGGCATGATGACATGATGCAATGCACATGATGCAAAGATGAAAGCAACAAACAAAACAAATCACATGACGAAACTCGGAGTAGCTGGAAGTCTTCTGGAGCATCGGTCTCGGGGCGTTACAACACTCCACCACTACGAGAGGATCTCTTCCCGAGATCTCGAATGGCACCGGAGGGAAAACGGAAGAGAAAAGAAAGGTAAAACTAAGTTGCTTTTTTGACCAATGAGTGAAACCAATGAACCTGAGAGGTTGAAAAGTTGAAAGAAAGAACACAACGGAGTTAACCACAATTGAGAGCACTGCGGTAGAAAAGAGAAACAAGGAACACCATGTGAACCTTGGAGGTAGCAAAGCTATGAATGTTGAGTACAATGGACAAGAAGGAATTGGAACCACTCTGGTTGAAACGAGAGGCAAAACTTGATAAGATGAAAGAACTTGAATGAGAACACAACACTCCAGTTAAATGGATAAGCACGAAAAGAACATGATCTTCACAATTCGAGATGATGGGTCAACGAGAGCAACATCACAATGCCTCTGGAAGAAAGAAAAGAAGATAGATCACTGGAATAAAAGAATGGAGAAGAAAACAACATGTACTACCTCAAATGAATTTGAGAGAGCATCTTAAAAAAAGGATTAAACGGAGTTGTTGGAAAAACCAACAACGAAACGAAAAGAATAAGATTGTAGTGGGCTTATGGAAACATCTCAAAATTATGAGGTGACAAACGGCCACTAACGGAAATAATTGATTTGATTGAGAGCACCAAAGAGATGAAAAACTTCTTCCACCAAGATGATAAAGAGATAACTTGGATCATTGTTAAGCACCACAATCGCAACATTCCTTAGGGAAGGTTGTAGGTGAAATCTATACCAAGATAACTCCAATGAAGAGATTGATGGATTTAAAATACCTCATTCTTGACAACATGTGAATCGCAAAACATGAATAAAATTTGTCAAGAATGATATAACACCATCTCAAAAGATGAGATAGAAAGAACTGCACTTTGGAATGCAAGATGAAGAATACTTGAGCTTCTCAAAACAAAACATGTGTTGAGCACCATGTTTATTTTAGAGTATAGCTTGGCGGGTCATAACTATGAGAGAAATCTTGAAGAACAATTGAAGAATGAAAAGAATCCTTGACGAACCACCATGAAGAAACTCTGGTATTAAAAGGATGGTGGAAAGAAGGAGAAGTTGAAAACACAAGGTGAAGCCTTGCAATGATTTAGATGGATCTCCGTGATAATTAGAGCTTGGAACTCCGGGAAAAAGAGAAGATGAAACAACTGAAACCAAGAATTTATTCATCATGAACAAACTCCGAAAGAAGGAATTACTCACTTTGATGAAACAAGAACAAGAATTATGTTATGCGTATCCTTCACCAATTTAAATTGATGACAAGCAACGGATTTGGCATACTACTTATTCTCGTAGAAAGGATTAAAGAGAGATATAGCGCCAACTTGAGAAGGTCTTCAACGAACCACCGGTAGGATTGGAACAACAAATGAATTGATATGATGAACAAAGAAAGAGAACTCTTGAATGAACCACCATAAGAATTGAAAATGAAAGAAGCAAAGGCACAAATCACCGGGAAGAATTGGAAAATGAATGAAGATACTTGAGGGGATTTAGATACATGAGAATGAAGAGACCATGAACTAATTAGAGGTTATTTGAACGATGCACCGGTGAGATTTAGAGAACGATAGCTACACGCTGAGAATGAAGAATTATGACATGATGGCCTTCGTGGAAAGAAATGGAAACAACTCATGAAATGCTCCGGATGGTAAGAAAAGAGTTCTCACAATCGAAAACAATTATGAGAGAATGGCATCAAGCTAGCACCATGAATCTTGAAGAGAATAGAGCAAGATTAAAGAGAAACTCTTCTTCGGTCTTCAAATGATGAGAATGACAACGAGAAACACCACCAAGAATTATTGAGGCACACCGAAAGAATCAAAAGCGAAGAGGTTGAGCCAACTAAGAAAAGAATTTGAAAGATCTTGGAGAAAAGCATTTGACTGATGACAACTCATTCTTACGTCAAACTTGGAGAAGAATTTAGGATAGCTCTGGGAAAATAGAAGAGTGAGGTAAGATCCTGGGAAAAGACCTGTGGGTTAGGGCCCACTCAAAAGAAAACACCGTTGAAATGATTTAAAAGAGATGTTGCACCGGTTGAATTAAATGACTTGAATGAGATACCAATCTCGAAAGAGCTTGAACGAATGCGGAGTGGAAACACGAATCTTCGAGATATCTTGAGCACTCCGGAATAACAAATAGCGAGAAGTAGAATGATAATGAGGTGCACCGGTATGAGAAGACATTGAAATGAGGAAAAAGGTATGATCAACAAAACTTGACTTGAATCCACCGGAGAAGAGAAAGGAATGAGGAATGATGAACTAGTAGAACATCTTCTTGAGAACCACCGGGTAAGAACATTGACGGAAAAGAATGGAGAAACTTCACAAAAATAAAAGGATACTTGGTAAAGAAATCTTAGTCCTTGAAGAAAAAGGGTGGGTGGGCGGGAAAAACAAAGGCAACTTGGAGACGGATGAAATAGACACCGTTGAGAAGAAATGATAATTGGTCTTGCCGATGGGGAGAATGATGGGATCATCTCGAAGAGAAGCGCACCGGTTGGAAAAGAATTAACATGACAACCTCAATGATCAAAAGGATTAGTATTCACATAGCAATATGAGAACACCGTTTAGGAAAGGTATGGATTCAACATTTGACATTGAAGCAACTCAATACCACAACTCAAAACAAAAACAAAGGATCGGCTTATGAATAAGCGGAACAAACATATGATAGAGATTTCGTCCAAGTTTTCGTGGTGGGGCCTACACGGGCTCAATCAGACAAAGACCATCATGTACAAGGCAAAGGCACATGACATCTGAAGCGCCCCCGAGTCGGCATAGCCAAGGACTCTTTAAGACACAACGAGACCTTTCAGAAACCAACCGTGAATAGGCGGACCACTAGACGCCGAACCCCAATTTCATATCATACATCCGTCGGAAAGATATCCTAAGAGCTACTTGAATTCCCACCTATGAAACTCCCGAAATTTTCTGGTTATGCAACGGTGTTGGGGATACAGGAAGCAATATATCTCACCCAAACTAACAATCCCTACATCCAATTGTATCCATCCTTCAACACATAACCAAGAAACCTTCGAAATCGTCTACCTCAACCTTCAAAAGCATCCATTATACGAAGTCATGGCAA
Organism: Aegilops speltoides; assembly: GCA_021437245.1. Taxonomy (NCBI): domain Eukaryota; kingdom Viridiplantae; phylum Streptophyta; class Magnoliopsida; order Poales; family Poaceae; genus Aegilops; species Aegilops speltoides. The sequence goes on from CM038147.1 coordinate 349,483,008, forward strand.
TACTCCGTACTCACCTCAAGATTGGGTTAGCGGGTTATCTCACCAACAACCGCATAAAAGAGATTTTCGATGTCGGCGCATTAAACTCGGGTATTCCGAATCGCAACGATAAAATTATGACGACAACACCTCGGAGCTCAACTCCCGGGACACCGCCACAACCCCTAAATGACAGGAGGCACCAAGAACAATGTTCTCGCATAAGAATATCGAACGATTCCAAGATACCCGCGTGATCCTAAAAAAATTTAGTGAAATTTGAGAAGAGGAAAGTCAAAACATCTACGCCAGATACCTCACCGAAGGTCAAGGACCGGGAGTAAAAAGAATCCTACTCCGATATATAATTCCTAAATGACTCAAAACATTTTTCTAGACACAACTCGCCGCTAAAACGATCAAGCGGTGGGGCTCCTAAGGTCGGGAAGGCTCGATTACCAACTTGTAACGCCTCGATGCGGCTATATCTCCCACGTGTCGAAGCACGACTTAGAGGCTTAACCGCATTGAAAGCAATGTCGCAAGTGAGGTAATATTCACACAACCCATGTAATACAAAAGGGAAAAAGATACATAGTTGGCTTACAATCGCCACTTCACACAATTACATGAATAAAGCATTACATCATCCAGATACAATCAAGGTCCGACTACGGAACCAAAATAAAAGAAGAACCCCAAATGCATAAAGGTCCCCGATCGACCCCAACTGGGCTCCACTCATTGACCAACTAGAACGAAACAACACAAAGGACAAGATCTTCATCGAGCTCCTCCTTGAGCTTGGTTGCGCCACCGCCGAAAACATAGGCACCGCAAACTGGTTTTGAAGTATCCGTGAGTCACGAGGACTCAAAGCAATCTCGCACCCGCGAGATCAAGACTATTTAAGCTTATGGGTAAGGTAAAGGCATGAGGTGGAGCTGCAGCAAGCGACTAGCATATATGGTGTCTAACATACGCAAAAGAGAGCGAGAAGAGAAGGCAAAGCACGGTCGATAAAAGTATGATCAAGAAGTGATCCTATAGCAACTCGCCAAGCATAACTCCAACATCGTGTTCACTTCCGGACCACGGAAAGAGACCATCACGGTTACACACGGTTGATGTATTTTAATTAAGGTCAACTTCGGTTTTCTACAACCGACATTAACAAATTCCCATCTGCCACATAACCACGGCACGGCTCTCGAAAGTTTATACCTGCAGGGTGTCCCAACTTAGCCCATGACAAGCTCTCGCGATCAACGAAGGAATAAACCTTCACCCAAGACACTTCGATCGACTCGGTATCCGGTACATCAAGACATTTCGACAATGGTAAAACAAGACCAGCAAAGCCTCCATTGTGCCGACAAACCCCGATAGGAGCTGCACATATCTCGTTCTCGTGGCACACCGGATGAGCCAGACGTCGGGTTGGCATAGACCCTGGTTGCCAGGCGCCGGACATCGCTGAGTTGGACCAACACTCGAAGGAGCATTGGCCGGGGGTAAAATAAAGATGACCCTTGGGCTCCTAAACCCAAGGGAAAAAGGGGCTAGGTGAGGCAAATGGTAAAACCAAGGTTGGGCCTTCTGGACAAGTTTTATTCAAAGCGAACCGTCGGGGGTCCCATAAATCACCCGACCGCGTAAGGAACGCAAAATCCGGGAACATAACACCGTATGACGGAAACTAGGGCGGCAAGAGTGGAACAAAACACTGCATAAGGCCGAGCCTTCCACCCTTTACCAAATATATAGATGCATTAATAATATAAGAGATATTGTGATATCCCAACAAGTAAACATGTTCTAACAAGGAAAAACATCTCCATGTTCCAACGAGGAACAAACTTCAATCTTCACCTGCAACTAACAACACTATAAGAGGGGCTGAGCAAAGCGGTAACATAGCCAAACAACGGTTTGCTAGGAATGGTGTCAGAGGTTAGAGGTTCATGGCATTTTGGGAGGCTGACAAGCAAATAGTAGGCATCGTAGCATTGGCATAGCAAAATAGCGAGCAAACTAGCATAGCAAAGATAGTAGTGATTTCGAGGGTATGATCATCTTGCCTGAAATCCCGCAAGGAAGAAGAATGAGTCCATGAAGAAGACAAAAGGACGTAGTCGAACGAATCCTCACAACTCCGGAACGAAACCGAAGCTAACGAGAGAAGCAAACCGGAAAGAAGCAAACAACATAGTAAACACACAAGCATAAACATGGCATGATGCGCAAACAAGTATGATGCATGTCCGGTTTAATGAGGCATGGCATGGCAAAGTGCACAAAACAAACTTACAAATTAAGTCGAGCTCAATATGCAACGAGTTGCATATTGACGGAACACCACATCAATTATTTAGTTCTCTCTCGGTTATGAACAAGACAAGATTAAATGTTGGTTAACATGGCAAGAGGGGAATCAAAAGTAAACTAACTATTCGGGCAAGTTAAATGAGGCCGGAAATAACAAACAACAACTCCGGAAATCCCCATATGTTATTTAGCAATTTAAAGCAACAACAAGTTTAAACATTTTAAATGTTGTTATCATGATGCGGATGACATATGCAAGTTTTATGCAATTTTTATGAAAATGTTGACATGAGCATGATAAGGAGCATTTGTCGCCATGGCGGAAGGAAAAGGGTGCCACGGCGGCGAAACAAAAATGGTGCCACGGCAACATATCCGAAAGTGATGCCACGGCAACATATCGGTTCCGGTAACTCGTGGAGTGACCGGTGCAAACAAGGATGTGGATGTGCGGAACATGCTAGAGATGGTGGGGTGCTCCCGACTACCGGGTTCCCACGGGTCGACGGCATGGCAAACAAGGAGGAACTTGCAATGACAATTCAGACACGGGCGGTCGTCATCTCGGGATTATACCTTCGAAGCGTGCAAACGGGACGGTTCGCGTTTCGTAGAGGGAAGTAGACGTTCCGGACGACGGTAGTGGAAGTAGTTGTACACGGCGTCGGTAGAGGAAGTAGTTGTTCTCGCGATGGTCGTAGTGGAAGTAGTGGTACACGTTCGTTCGGAGAGGTACTTGATGACTCCAACGTCTTCGGGGCGACGGTAGTTGTACACGGTCCAGGAGACGTCGATCGTTCGGGGTCCGACTTGTGAGTCTTGCCGACATGAGTGGTACTTGGCGGAAATCTCGAAGATGGCCTTGGTGTTCCTGGTACTTGGCGTCTCGTACTGGCCGATCCAAAACAAAGCAAGGCAAAAGACTCGGTGCGGTTCTGGTGGTCGAACAAGGCAGGGGCAGCTCGATCACGCGCGCTGCGGGCGGCAGAGGATGAAGCAGAGGAGCAGCACCACGAGGGAAGGCAGTCGAGGGAAGCCGTCATGGTGGAGCAGCAGCGACGAGTAGGCCAAGGGGCCCACGCCACGGACGTGGTTGGACCGGCAGCAGAGGGAGGCCGGGCACGGCCCGAGTCGACGAGCTCTCGGTCGAAAGCAGAGAGCACGGGCAGGCAGCGGCACCATGGACGAAGGGAGCAGGAACTCGGGAGGAGGCCGAAGGCTGGTGAGGGGCTCTCATTGGCTGCACGGCCATGGCAGGGGGGGCCATGAGAACTCTTTGAAGGAGGAGGGCACGAGCCTCGGGCATCTTCGAGCATGTGGGCGGGCGATGAGGCAAGAGGTCACGCGAGGAGGAGTTGATAAAGAAGACGCCATGAGAGGCGGAGCTCATGGGCAGGAGGTGAAGAAGACGGCGTGGAGGCGCAGCATGGTCGCGGTCGATGGAGAAGGCCTTGGCGCAAGGGGACGAGGCTCGCCCGGTGAAGGCGGCGCCGCTTGAGGCGGGTCGGGCTGGCGAGGCGAGGCGCCAGCGCCAGCGTGGCCATGGGGATTGGGATCCCTCTCCTATGTGTGCGAGGGGGAGACGAGTGAAGGGGGGAAAGGGATCGAGCCGAGGCTCTCCTGGCGGCGCTGCGGGAGGGATCGAGAGGTGCGGATGCGCTGCGGGAGGGAGACGGGATCGAGAGAAGGGGATCGGGCTCTCTGGCGGCTAGGGTTAGGAGGGGGTCGACGGGGCCTTAGGGGTTTAGTGGGCCGGCCTGGTTGGGAGGCCCAGGCTGGGCTGGACTCTCTTCTCCCTCTCCCCTATTTCCTTTACCAATTAAAACAAAAGCAGTAAAAAGAGGAAGAAGAGAAAGAGAAGTTAGGGGTGGAATCAAGATGGGGATAATTTTCACGGACTCGTAAAAATGTGAGGAGTTTAAATAAAATGGCAAGAGGATTTTGGAGAACAATAGATTTGCACATGTTGAATTTAATGCAACATGTTGAATTTTGAAACCCACTCAAAAGGACTCTAAATGGGCTGAGATTTTTAGAGGAGCCTTGGTAAAATAGAGAGAAATATTGACAAGGTTTGGAGGTCAAACTCGAAGAGGAATAGACATGGAAAATGTTTTGCACGTGTGTTATGGGTGATTCCAAAATGGAATATTTAATATAGCTCCTTAAATATCGGGAGGGTATGTTATAAAGAGAAGTCACCATCGTGAATTCCCTCGATTTAAATAGATCAAAAGATCTATGCAATTTATTTAGTTGAGGTGCAAAAGATTTATGAGATGATGGCATGATGACATGATGCAATGCACATGATGCAAAGATGAAAGCAACAAACAAAACAAATCACATGACGAAACTCAGAGTAGCTGGAAGTCTTCTGGAGCATCGGTCTCGGGGCGTTACACTCGTTTAATAGAGACGCAGTGCTCGAAGGATATTATGTTCGAATAACATGTATTATTGTGAAATAATGTTTCGATGAAATATAAAAGCTTTTTATACTTGTGCCTTCAAGAATTAAAATACCTCCTGTGCGGCCGTTAATGTATATGTGTATATAACCCGAAAGATGGCAGTCTTGAAAGACCCACGCATATAACGCGGGTGTTTGCAAAAGGCGATTTTCACACTTGATCCAACGCCTTGGTCCTATAAAGGAGGTGGTAGCGTAGCAAACTAGGCAACCGGACTATAATGCTTTATCACTTTCACTTAGCCATAGGAGTTTGTGGTGGGGCTACTATATAGCCCCTAAGGGCACCGCGCTCACCAATTCGGGCACGATGTGCCTGACCGAAACGCCCTTCGTCAATGGAGGAATCCTATAGATTCCGGCGGGTCATCGAGTGGTCGACCAGCCTCACGCTATATCATGACAGTCAATTTCCGCTTTCTCTCGAGGTGCTCACCGACGAACCGGGCACAATCGCAGAGTTCTCTCCGGTGCCGTTAGCGATAGAGCGGAACATAAGGCAGCAAAACACGAGAGCCGGGCAAACCCAACATTTGACCAAAGACATGATTCGGAGCTGATGCATATAAGGTCTAACTCGACACGTCGAACACTCCCTAAGGTATTCGGTCTTTATGAAAACGGACCGAACAACGCCCTTGGTAATAAGCCCCTGGTGTCCAGGTACACGCAAAATTTTGACGTGGCCTATGCCAAAACGCCAGCCTCCTCCTCGGTTATAGTAAGAAACCAGGGGATGTGTATCAACAAGAGACAGTAAAAAAGGTTTACGCAGGGTCTTAATCTGAAAAGAATCCTTGCAACGGGTCCTCGCTGCACGCCCGCGCCTATGTCTCTCACAGTGCGGTATCCTGGACGGGTGTCGCACGGTGTTCATCTGTAAAAGAGAGGAACTTAGTTGAAAAAGATCGTGCGAAAATGTATGTTATATTAAATAAACAAAGTACGTTTCAAAAAATGAATAAAATTTAGCTTTATTGTTTCTTGTTGTATATGCGCGGAGCCCCTAATGCGGGGGTATGCGGCTGGTAAGCCCCTGTATGTTTACGCCGGACTCGTCTAACCGTGTCCGGGGTCTGAACGACCTGTTTAGTTGCTTGGATTAGTGAAGCCGGTTTAGTATGTGGCCGTCGAGGAAGTGACACAATCTTCCGCGCTCGAGGAACACTCGATATTCCCCTTTAAGGAGATGATGCCTTGTGGATCGAGCATTTTAAGTGTGAGGGATGCATAATGCGGTATTGCGTTAAAGCGGGCGAAAGCTTCGCGCCCCAGTAGTGCTTGATATCTATTTGTAAATGGGGCGAGGTGGAAGGTTAACTTTTCGCGGCGGAAGTTGTCGGGTGAGCCGAACACAACTTCTAGCAATAGAGAGCCCGTACAATGGGCATATCGGCCTGGCATTACCTCTTGAAAGGAAGTGTTGCTATGGCGAATTTTGGTTGGGTCTATCCCCATTTTGCGGATTGTGTCCTGATATAGCAGGTTTAGATCACTGCCGCCGTCCATTAGGACTTGTGTAAATTGGAGTCCGTCAATTATCGAATCTAATATCAAGGCAGTCCATCCTGTGTTCCGGATACTTCTAGAGTAATCCTGATGGTCGAAGGTGATTGGTTTTGACAACCAGTGGCGGGACTCCTCTGCGATAGGCCGTATGGCGCGTATGTCTATGGGCGCCGTTCTGTTTTTCCCTTTTGTCACGTAAAGTGAGTTTACTGATTTGACTTCTTGTGGGAAATTCTTTTGTTTTCTGGTGCTCTGCTTGTGGGGTTCGTCATCGTCCTCGCTTGGTGTTTCGAGCCCCCTGTGTTCGGCGTTGAGTTTGCCGGACTGCTTGAAGACCCAACAATCTCTGTGGGTATGATTTGCAGGCTTCCCGGGGGTACTGTGGATTTGGCATACCTTGTCCAAGATTTTGTTTCAGTTAGATTGCTCGTCCCTATTATCCTTAGGGGGCAGTTTTTTATGATTCTGCCGTGAGCTTTTGAATCCGGCGTTGACTGCCGTGCTCTTCGGGCTGTTTCCCTTGGTTCGGCGCTGGTCCTTGCTGCATCGCGGTTTCCCATTTCCATCCCTGACTTCGGTTGTACTTAGGTTGTTGGTACTGCATCTTGCCAGCCAGCTATCCTCTCCCGCGTAAAAGCGGGTCATGAGGCTTGTTAATGCGGCCATTGGTCTTGGCTTTTCTTGGCCGAGGTGTCTAGCGAGCCATTCGTCTCGGACGTTGTGTTTGAAAGCTGCTAAGGCATCGACATCCGGACAGTCGACAATTTGGTTCTTTTTAGTAAGGAATCTGTTCCAGAATTTTCGGGCTGACTCTCCGGGTTGTTGAGTTATGTGACTTAAATCGTCTGCATCCGGAGGTCGGGTGTAGGTCCCTTGAAAATTTGCCTGAAAAGCATCCTCGAGCTCTTCCCAACTTCCAATGGTGTTTTCGGGGAGGCTTTTGAGCCAATGCCGGGCTGGCCCTTTGAGCTTGAGGGGTAAGTATTTTATGGCGTGGAGGTCGTCTCCTCTAGCCATGTGTATGTGGAGGATGTAATCCTCAATCCAGACTCCAGGGTCTGTTGTTCCATCGTACGCCTCTATGTTTACGGGCTTGAATCCCGCTGGAAATTCATAATCCAGGACCTCATCGGTAAAACATAGGGGATGTGCGGCACCCCTATATTTAGGTGTACCGTAATATTCAAATACTTGACGTGTTGCATTGCTTACTAGAGCTTGCTTTCTTCGCCCGTAGATAGATCTAACTGGGCCATCTTTTTGATGCGAATCCGTGTGTGGATCGCGTGCCGGCTTGTGTGCGGCGCCGTTTGCCGCTCTATGTTTGCCATGGGGTCATCTATCCGACCGGGTGGTCTCCTTGTTCTTTGATTGCAGGGGCCCTATGGCCTCCTCATCGAATTCAGGCAGTAGTTTTCGCTTCGGGTAGCTCTTGTTTGGTGACTGTCGCCGTATTTGTCTGCGGTGTTGAGTACTTTGCTCCATCGATTCTCGGCGCATCTTCCGCTGTTTTGAGCTTCCGCCTTTTTTGAGCTACGTGCAAGGGCGACGAGCCTTTGTGGAGGTTCTTTCGCTCCGCAACTTGTCGGCGTGAGATCGCTGGATATTATCTTCGCCGGGGACGGATTGTTTATCCATATTGTCCTGTTCGGACGGTTGCTCGATAGCATGTTCATCGTCCACCGCTTCGCCCTGCTCTATGGCTGGGTCTGTATGGCTGCTATCTTTGTCGAGACGGGATTTTGAGCGGCGCTGACATCGCCGTTTTGACTGCTTTTCGAGGGAATGATCCCTCGTGGCGTCCCGTTGTTCCTCGTTGTTGCTTCCATTACGTTTATCCACCATGTATACATCGTGAGATGAGGTGGGTGTCCAGTGCCTTATAGGTGCTGGTTCATGATTATCTCCTACATCGTCGTCCATACCGTCGATGTCTTCGAAGTCTAAATTGAGCACGTCGTTTAAACTTTCGACAGTGGCTACGAAGTGGGTGGTGTGTGGGCTTTGAATTTCTTTGTCATCCGCATCCCAACCTTCCTGACCATAGTCCGGCCAGGGCTCTCCTGATAAAGAGAGAGACTTTAGTGAATTCAGGATGTCGCCAAAGGGCGAGTCTTTGAAAGATGTCCATGGCGGTGAATTCCATGACCGCGCCAATCGGATTCGATTGACAGGGGCGCGGAAGGTTCGGAGTCCGGAGAGGAGTCCGACACCTTGGAGTTACGAGCCTTGCAAAGGACAGGGATGGTGTTCGTCTCAATCGCCGTAGAGATCGCAGCCCCCTGTTGGAAATATGCCCTAAAGGCAATAATAAAAGTATTATTATATTTCATTGTTCATGATAAATGTCTTTTATTCATGCTATAACTGTATTATCCGGAAATCGTAATACACGTGTGAATACATAGACCACAATATGTCCCTAGTGAGCCTCTAGTTGACTAGCTCGTTGTGATCAACAGATAGTCATGGTTTCCTGGCTATGGACATTGGATGTCGTTGATAACGGGATCACATCATTAGGAGAATGATGTCATGGACAAGACCCAATCCTAAGCATAGCATAAAGATCGTGTAGTTCGTTTGCTAGAGCTTTTTCCAATGTCAAGTATCTCTTCCTTCGACCATGAGATCCTGTAACTCCCGGATACTGTAGGAGTGCTTTGGGTGTATCAAACGTCACAACGAATCGGGTGACTATAAAGGTGCACTATGTATCTCCGAAAGTGTCATTGGGTTGACACGGATCGAGACTGGGATTTGTCACTCCGTATGACGGAGAGGTATCTCTAGGCCCACTCGGTAATGCATAATCATAATGAGCTCAAGGTGACCAAGTGGTTGGCCACGGGATCATGCATTACGGTACGAGTAAAGTGACTTGCCGGTAATGAGACTGAACAAGGTATTGGGATACCAACGATTGAGTCTCGGGCAAGTAACGTATCGATTGACAAAGGGAATTGAATACGGGTTTGATCGAATCCTCGACATCGTGGTTCAACCAATGAAATCATCGAGGAGCATGTGGGAGCCAACATGGGTATCCAGATCCCGCTATTGGTTATTGCCCGAGAGTCGTCTCGGTCATGTCTGCGTGTCTCCCGAACCCGTAGGGTCTACACACTTAAGGTTCGGTGACGCTAGGGTTATTAGTAAGACTAGTATGTGACTACTGAATGTTGTTCGGAGTCCTGGATGAGATCCTGGACGTCACGAGGAGTTCCGGAATGGTCCGAAGGTGAAGTTTTATATATGGGAAGTTGTCATACGGACACCGGAAAGTTTCGGGGGCTTATCGGTATTGTACCAGGGCCACCGGAGAGGTTCCGGGGGTCCACCGGGAGGGGCCACCCCTCCCGGAGGGCCACATGGGCCGCAAAGGGGAGGGAGCCAGCCCCTGGAGGGCTGGGCGCCCCCCCCACCTTGGGCCCATGCTCCTAGGTTTGGGAAACCTAAGGGGCGCCCTGCTTGGGGGCAAGTCCCCTCCTCAGCCGCCGCCCCCTCTAGATCCCATCTAGAGGGGTCGGCCCCCCTTGCCCCTTCCCTTATAAATAGAGGGGTGAGGGGAGGGCTGCTGGACACATCTTCCAGGCGCAGCCCCTCCCCTCCCCAACACATCTCCTCCTCCGTTACGTGCTTGCGAAGCCCTGCCGGAGTTCTGCTGCACCAACACCACCACGCCGTCGTGCTGTTGTTGGAGCAATCTTCCTCAACCTCTCCTTCCCCCTTGCTGGATCAAGAAGGAGGAGACGTCTCCCATCCCGTACGTGTGTTGAACGCGGAGGTGCTGTCCGTTTAGCACTTGGACATCGGTGATCTGAATCACGTCGAGTACGACTCCATCATCACCATCCCCTTGAAAGCTTCCGCGCGTGATCTACAAGTGGTATGTAGATGCAAACTCACTCCCTTGACTCGTTGCTTAGATGAACTCATAGATGGATCTTGGTGAAACCGTAGGAAAAATTTTAATTTTCTCGCAACGTTCCCCAACAAAGGGTATCGAGCTAGGTCTATGCGTAGTTCTCTAATGCACGAGTAGAACACAATTTTGTTGTGGGCGTGGATCTTGTCAACTTGCTTGCCACTACTAGTCTTTTCTTGCTTCAGCGGTATTGTGGGATGAAGCGGCCCGACCAACCTTACACGTGCGCTTACGTGAGACCAGTTCCACCAATTGACATGCACTAGTTGCATAAGGTGGTGGCGGGTGTCTCCGCTCTCCCACTTTAGTTGAAGCGGATTCGATGAAAAGGGTCCTTATGAAGGGTAATAGAAGTTGACGAAATCACGTTGTGGTTATTCAGTAGGTAAGAAAACGTTCTTGCTAGAACCCAATTGCAGCCACGTAAAAGATGCAACAACAATTAGAGGACGCCTAACTTGTTTTTGCAGCGATTGATCATGTGATATGATATGGCCGAAGTTGTGATGAATGATGAATTGTGATGTATGAGATCATGTTCTTGTAATAGGATTCACGACTTGCATGTCGATGAGTATGACAACCGGCAGGAGCCATAGGAGTTGTCTTTAATTTTTGTATGACCTGCGTGTCATTGAAGAACGCCATGTAAACTACTTTACTTTATTGCTAAACGCGTTAGCCATAGAAGTAGAAGTAGTCGTTGGCGTGACAACTTCATGAAGACACGATGATGGAGATCATGATGATGGAGATCATGGTGTCAAGCCGGTGACAAGATGATCATGGAGCCCCGAAGATGGAGATCAATGGAGCTATATGATATTGGCCATATCATGTCACAACTATATAATTGCATGTGATGTTTATTATGTTTATGAATCTTGTTTACTTAGGACGACGGTAGTAAATAAGATGATCCCTTACAAAAATTTCAAGAAGTGTTCTCCCCTAACTGTGCACCGTTGCTACAGTTCGTCGTTTCAAAGCACCACGTGATGATCGGGTGTGATAGATCCTTACGTTCACATACAATGGGTGTAAGATAGTTTTACACAGAAAAACACATAGGGTTAACTTGACGAGCCTAGCATGTGCGCATATGGCCTCGAACACGGAGACCGAAGGTCGAACACGAGTCGTATGGAAGATACGATCAACATGAAGATGTTCACCGACGATGACTAGTCCGTCTCACGTGATGATCGGACATGGCCTAGTCGACTCGGATCGTGTAACACTTAGATGACTAGAGGGATGTCTAATCTGAGTGGGAGTTCATAATTTGATTAGATGAACTTAATTATCATGAACTTAGTCTAAAACCTTGCAAATATGTCTTGTAGATCAAATGGCCAACGCCATGTCAACATGAACTTCAACGCGCTCCTAGAGAAAACCAAGCTGAAAGATGATGGCAGAACTATACGGATCGGGTCCGAACCCGAGGATCATCCTCATAGCTGCCAGAAGCAATATGTCCTAGAAGGACCGCTAGGTGACGCCCCGTCTGCAGAGAACCAAGACGTTATGAACGCTTGGCAAACTCGTCCGATGATTACTCCCTCGCTTAGTGCGGCATGCTTTACAGCTTAGAACCGGGCTCCAAAAGCGTTTTGAGCATCACAGAGCATATGAGATGTTCAAGAGCTGAAACTAGTTTTCCAAGCTCATGCCCGGTCGAGAGATATGATGTCTCCGACAAGTTCTATAGTTGTAAGATGGAGGAAAACAGTTTCACGGTGAGCACATACTCAAGATGTCCAGGTTGCACAACCGTATGACCCAAATGAACATTAACCTCCCGAGATGAGGCGGTCATTGACAGAATCCTCGATCGCCCCACCAAGCTACAAGAGCTTTGTGATGAACTACAACATGCGGGGATGGTGAAGACCATTCTGAAGTGTTCTCACGTCAAGTCGCAGAGGCTGAAATCAAGAAAGAACATCAAGTGTTGATGGTCAATAAGACCACTAAGTTCAAGAAGGGCAAGGGCAAGAAGAACTTCAAGAAGGGCGGCAAAGATGTTGCCGCGTCTGTAAGCCGCCATCGAAGAAGTCAAAGAATGGACCCAAGCCCGAGATCGAGTGCTTTTATTGCAAGGGAAGGGTCTTTGGAAGTGGAACCGCCCCAAATACTTAGCGGATAAGAAGGCCGGCAACACCAAAGGTATATTTGATATACATGTAATTGATGTGTACCTTACCAAGACTCGTAGTAACTCCCCGGTATTTGATACCGTGCCGTTGCTCATATTTGTAACTCACAGCAGGAGCTGCGGAATAAACGGAGACCGGCGAAGGGCGAGGTGACGACGCGCGCGTCGGGAATGGTTCCAGAGTCGATGTGATCGCCGTCGGCACGCTGCCTCTACATTTACCTACGAGATTAGTTTTGAACCTTAATAATTGTTATTTGGTGCCAAGTTTGAGCATGAACATTGTGTCAGGATCTCGTTTAATACGAGATGGCTACTCATTTAAATCCGAGAATAATGGTTGTTCTATTTACATGAGAGATATGTTTTATGGTCATGCTCCGATGGTCAATGGTTTATTCTTAATGAATCTCGAGCATAATATTACACATGTTCATAGTGTGGATGCCGAAAGATGTAAAGTTGACAATGATAGTCCCACATACTTGTGGCACTGCCGCCTTGGTCACATTGGTGTCAAGCGCATGAAGAAGCTCCATGCTGATGGACTTTTAGAGTCTCTTGATTATGAATCATTTGACATATGCGAACCATGCCTCATGGGCAAAATGACCAAGACTCCGCTTCTCCGAACAATGGAGCGAGCAACCAACTTGTTGGAAATCATACATACCGATGTGTGCGGTCCAATGAGCGTTGAGGCTCGCGGATGATATCGTTATGTTCTCACTCTCACTGATGACTTGAGTAGATATGGGTATGTCTACTTAATGAAACACAAGTCTGAGACCTTTGAAAAGTTCAAAGAATTTCAGAATGAGGTGGAGAATCAACGTGACCGAAAGATAAAGTTCCTATGATCAGATCGTGGAGGAGAATACCTAAGTCACGAATTTGGTACACACTTAAGGAAATGTGGAATCGTTTCACAACTCACGTCGCCTGGAACACCTCAGCGTAACGGTGTGTCCGAACGTCGTAATCGCACTCTATTAGATATGGTGCGGTCTATGATACCTGTTACCGATTTACCACTATCATTTTGGGGATACGCTCTAGAGACAGCTACATTCACTTTAAATAGGGCACCGTCTAAATCCGTTGAGACAACACCGTATGAATTATGGTTTGGGAAGAAACCTAAGCTGTCGTTTCTAAAATTTTGGGGATGTGATGCTTATGTCAAGAAACTTCAGCCTGAAAAGCTCGAACCGAAGTCGGAAAAATGCGTCTTCATAGGATACCCTAAGGAAACTGTCGGGTATACCTTGTACTTAAGATCCGAGGGAAGATCTTTGTTGCCAAGAACGGATGCTTTATGGAAAAAGAGTTTCTCTCAAAAGAAGTAAGTGGGAGGAAAGTAGAACTCGATGAAGTACTACCTCTCAAACGGGAAAGTGGTGCAGCACAGGAAACCGTTCCTGTGATGCCCACACCAACCGAAGAGGAAAACAATGATAATGATCAAGGTACTTCGGATCAAGTTGCTACCGAACCGAGGTCCACAAGGACACGCTCCGCACTGCAGTGGTACGACAACCCTGTCCCGGAAATCATGTTGTTAGACAATGGTGAACCTTGAACTATGAAGAAGCAATGGCGGCCCAGATTCCAACAAATGGCTTGAGGCCATGAAATCCGAGATAGAATCCATGTATGAAAACAAAGTATGGACTTTGACAGACTTGCCCGATGATCGGCGAGCGATAGAAAACAAATGGATTTTTAAGAAGAAGACGGACGCGGATGGTAATGTTACCATCTATAAAGCTCGACTTGTCGCTAAGGGTTATCGACAAGTTCAAGGGATTGACTACGACGAGACATTCTCTCCCATATCGAAGCTGAAGTCCGTCCGAATCATGTTAGCAATTGCCGCATACTATGATTAAGAGATATGGCAGATGGACGTCAAAACAACATTCCTTAACGGACATCTTAAGGAAGATCTGTATATGATGCAGCCGGAAGGTTTTGTCGATCCTAAGAACGCTAACAAAGTATGCAAGCTCCAGCGATCCATTTATGGACTGGTGCAAGCATCTCGGAGTTGGAACATTCACTTTGATGAGATGATCAAAGCGTTTGGGTTTATGCAGACTATATGGAGAAGCCTGCGTTTACAAGAAAGTGAGTGGGAGCTCTGTAGCATTTCTCATATTATATGTAGATGACATACTCTTGATGGGAAAGGATATAGAACTTCTGGACAACATTAAGGCCTACTTGAATAAGTGTTTTTCAATGAAGGACCTTGGAGAAGCTGCTTATATATTAGGCATCAAGATCTATAGAGATAGATCGAGATGCCCGATAGGTCTTTCACAAAGCACATACCTTGGTAAGATTTTGAAGAGGTTCAAATGGATCAGTCCAAGAAGGGTTCTTGCCTATGTTACAAGGTGTGAGATTGAGCTCGGCTCGACCACCGACCACGGCAAAAGATAAAGAAGAGATGAGTGTCATCCCCTATGCTTCAGCCATAGGATCTATTATGTATGCCATGTGTGTACTGCACTGATGTAAAACTTGCCGTAAGTTTGGTAGCGAGGTACCAAAGTAATCCCGCAAGGAACACCGGACAGCGGTCAAGAATATCTGAAGTACCGAAAAGGACAAAGGACATGTTTTCGTTTATGGAGGAGACGAAGAGCTCGTCGTAAAGGGTTACATCGACGCTTAGCTTCGACTCAGATCTGGATGACTCTAAGTCACAAACCGGATACGTGTATATGTTGAATGGTGGAGCAAGAAGTGCGGTGCATTTGCAAGCGAGAGCGCCGTGGCGGGATCTACGTGAAGTGGAGTACATGGCAGCCTCGGAGGCGCGCATGAAGTGATTTGGGTGAAGGAGTTCATCACCGACCTAGGAGTCATACCCAATGCGTCGGGGCGATCAAACTCTTCGTGACAACACTGGAGCTATTGCCCTTGCCAAGGAGCCCAGGTTTCACAAGAAGACCAGCACATCAAGCGTCGTTTCAACTCCATCCGTGAAAACGTTCAAGATGGAGACATAGATATTTGCAAAGTACACACGGATCCGAATGTCGCAGATCCGCTGACTAAACTCTCTCATGAAAGCAAAACATGATCAACACGTAACTCTATGGGTGTTCGATTCATCACAATGTAACTAGATTGGTGACTCTAATGCAAGTGGGAGGCTGTTGGAAATATGCCCTAGAGGCAATAATGAAAGTATTATTATATTTCATTGTTCATGATAATTGTCTTTTATTCATGCTATAAGCAGATTATCCGGAAATCGTAATACACGTGTGAATACATAGACCACAATATGTCCCTAGTGAGCCTCTAGTTGACTAGCTCGTTGTGATCAACAGATAGTCATGGTTTCTCGCTATGGACATTGGATGTCGTTGATAACGGATCACATCATTAGGAGAATGATGTGATGGACAAGACCCAATCCTAAGCATAGCATAAAGATCGTCGTAGTTCGCTTGCTAGAGCTTTTTCCAATGTCAAGTATCTCTTCCTTCGACCATGAGATCGTGTAACTCCCGGATATCGAGGAGTGCTTTGGTGTATCAAACGTCACAACGAATCGGGTAACTATAAAGGTGCACTACAGGTATCTCGAAAGTGTCTTGGGTTGACACGGATCGAGATCGATTTGTCACTCCGTATGACGGAGAGGTATCTCTGGGCCCACTCGGTAATGCATCATCATAATGAGCTCAAGGTGACCAAGTGGTTGGCCACGGATCATGCATTATCAGATGAGTAAAGTGACTTGCGGTAACGAGACCGAACAAGGTATTGGGATACCGACGATCGAGTCTCGGGCAAGTAACGTACCGATTGACAAAGGGAATTGAATACGGGATTTGATCGAATCCTCGACATCATGGTTCAACCGATGAAATCATCGAGGAGCATGTGGGAGCCAACATGGGTATCCAGATCCCGCTATTGGTTATTGCCCGAGAGTCGTCTCGGTCATGTCTGCGTGTCTCCCGAACCCGTAGGGTCTACACACTTAAGGTTCGGTGACGCTAGGGTTATTAGGAAGACTAGTATGTGACTACCGAATGTTGTTCGGAGTCCCGGATGAGATCCCGGACGTCACGAGGAGTTCCGGAATGGTCCGGAGGTGAAGTTTTATATATGGGAAGTTGTCATACGGACACCGGAAAGTTTCTGGGGCTTATTGGTATTGTACCGGGCCACCGGAGAGGTTCCGGGTCCACCGGAGGGGCCACCTCCCGGAGGGCCACATGGGCCGAAGGGAGGAGCCAGCCCCTAGAGGGCTGGGCGCGCCCACCTTGGGCCCATGCGCCTAGGGTTGGGGGAGACCCTAAGGGGGCGCCCCTGCTTGGGGGCAAGTCCCCTCACCGCCGCCGCCTCTAGATCCCATCTAGAGGGTCGGCCCCCCTTGCCCCTTCCCCTATAAATAGAGGGATGAGGGGAAGGCTGCTGGACACATCTTCCAGGCGCAGCCCCTTCCCTCCCCAACACATCTCCTCCTCCGCTACGTGCTTGCGAAGCCACAGCCGATCTTCGCTGCACCAACACCACCACGCCGTCATGCTGCCGTTGGTGCAATCTTCCTCAACCCCTCCTTCCCCCTTGCTTGATCAAGAAGGAGGAGACGTCTCCCGTCCCGTACGCGTGTTGAACGCGGAGGTGCTGTCCGTTCAGCACTTGGACATCGGTGATCTGAATCACGTCGAGTACGACTCCATCATCACCATCCCCTTGAAAGCTTCCGCGCGTGATCTACAAGTGGTATGTAGATGCAAACTCACTCCCTTGACTCATTGCTTAGATGAACTCATTGATGGATCTTGGTGAAACCATAGGAAAAAATTTAATTTTCTGCAACGTTCCCCAACACCCCCGAGGCGGTGTCCAGCCACCCGTCCTCGATCGGCGCAGTTGGCTCCGAGCTAAGGGTCGGAGCGGACACTAGTTTGGCCTCCAGGGCACTGTTCGGCGGCAGAGCTAGATCATGCCCATCATGACAGTGCGGCGCGCTTGGCTGTAGCTCGAACCCGTCGAAGATCAAGTCTCTATGGACGTCAGCCGTGTAGTTCAAACTTCCAAATCTGACCTGATGGCCATGGGCGCAGCTTTCAATCTACTCCAAATGGCCAAGCGGATTGGCCTGCAGTGCAAAGCCGCTGAATACGAAGATCTGTCCAGGGAGAAAAGTCTCGCCCTGGACCGCATTGTTGTGGATGATCGGAGGAGCCATCGGGCCTAAAGATGACGACACAGAGGAACTCTCAATGAAAGCACCAATGTCGATTGTCAAAACCGCGGATCTCGGTAGGGGGTCCCGAATCGTGCGTCTAGGCGGATGGTAACAGGAGACAAGGAACACGATGTTTTTACCAGTGTTCGTGCCCACTCGATGGAGGTAAAACCCTACTCGCTTGATTGATATTGATGATATGGGTAGTACAAGAGTAGATCTACCACGAGATCGAGAGGCTAAACCCTAGAAGCTAGCCTATGGTATGATTGTTGTTCGCCCCACGGACTAAAACCCTCCGCTTATATAGGCACCAAGAGGGTTAGGGTTACACTGAGTCGGTTACAATGGTAGGAGATCTATATATCCAGACGCCAAGCTTGCCTTCCACGCCAAGGAAAGTCCCATCCGGACACAGGACGAAGTCTTCAATCTTGTATCTTCATAGTCCAGGAGTCCGGCCGAAGATGATAGTTCAGCTATCCGGACACCCCCTAGTCCGGGACTCCCTCAATGGGCATCTCCATAGCCCGTTGATACGCCTAGTTGATGTGAGACTATCTTCTCCTTTTTTGTGTTCTCCACAACCACCACCGTATTCCACCTATAGTGCTATGTCCATGGCTCACGCTCATGTATTGCGTGAAGGTTGAAAAGGTTTGAGAATACTAAAGTATGAAACAATTGCTTGGCTGAAACCGGGGTTGTGCATGATTTAAATATCTTGTGTGATGAAGATAGATCATAGCCAGACTATATGATTTTGTAGGGATAACTTTCTTTGGCCATGTTATTTTTTGAGAAGACATGATTACTTTGTTAGTATGCTTGAAGTATTATTACTCTTATGTCAATATTAAACTTTTGTCTTGAATCTTTCGGATCTGAACATTCATGCCACAATAAAGAAAATTACATTGAGAATTATGCTAGGTAGCATTCCACATCAAAAATTCTGTTTTTATCATTTACCTACTCGAGGACGAGCAGGAATTAAGCTTGGGGATGCTTGATACGTCTCCAATGTATCTATAATTTTTGATTGTTCAATGCTATTATATTATCTGTTTTGGATGTTTAATGGGCTTTGTTATACACTTTTATACTATTTTTGGGACTAACCTATTAACCGGAGGCCCAGTCCAAGTTGCTGTTTTTTGCCTATTAAAGTGTTTCGCTCAAACGGAGTCCAAACGGAATGAAACCTTGGGAAGAGTCGTTTTTGGAACAAACGCAATCCAGGAGACTTGGAGTGGACGTCAAGGAAGCAACAAGGCGGCCACGAGGCAGGGAGGCGCGCCCCCACTCTTGTGGGCCCCTCGTGGTTCCCCTGACCGACTTCTTTCGCCTATATATACTCATATACCGTGAAAACATCCGAGAGCACCACGAAACCCTATTCCACCGCCGCAACCTTCTGTACCTGTGAGATCCCATCTTGGGGCCTTTTCCGGCGCTCCACCGGAGGGGGCATCGATCACGGAGGGCTTCTACATCAACACCATAGCGTCTTCGATGAAGAGTGAGTAGTTTACCTCAGACCTTCGAGTCCATAGTTATTAGCTAGATGGCTTCTTCTCTCTCTTTGGATCTCAATACAAAGTTCTCCTCGATCTTCTTGGAGATCTATTCAATGTAATACTTTTTGTGGTGTGTTTGTCGAGATCCGATGAATTGTGGGTTTATGATCAAGATTATCTATGAACAATATTTGAATCTCCTTTGAATTCTTTTATGTATGATTTGTTATCTTTGCAAGTCTCTTTGAATTATCAGTTTGGTTTGGCCTACTAGATTGATCTTTCTTGCAATGGGAGAAGTGATTAGCTTTGGGTTCAATCTTGCGGTGTCCTTTCCCAGTGACAGCAGGGGCGGCAAGGCACATATTGTATTGTTGCCATCAAGGATAAAAAGATGGGGTTCATATCATATTGCTTGAGTTTATCCCTCTACATCATGTCATCTTGCCTAATACGTTACTCTGTTCTTATGAACTTGATACTCTAGATGCATGCTGGATAGCGGTCGATGTGTGGAGTAATAGTAGTAGATGCAGAATCGTTTTGATCTACTTGTCGCGGACGTGATGCCTATATACATGATCATGCCTAGATATTCTTATAACTATGCACTTTTCTATCAATTGCTCGACAGTAATTTGTTCACCCACCGTAATACTTATGCTATCTTGAGAGAAGCCACTAGTGAAACTATGGCCCCGTGGTCTGTTTTCCATCATATAAGTTTCCAATCTATTTTATTTTTAAATCTTTACTTTCCAATCTATATCATAAAAATACCAAAAATATTTATCTTATTATCTCTATTAGATCTCACTTTTGCAAGTGGCCGTGAAGGGATTAACAACCCCTTTACCGCGTTGGTTGCAAGGTTCTTATTTGTTTGTGTAGGTACGAGGGATTTGAGTGTAGCCTCCTACTGGATTGATACCTTGAGTCTCAAAAACTGAGGGAAATACTTACGCTACTTTGCTGAATCACCCTTTCCTCTTCAAGGGAAAACCAACACATGCTCAAGAGGTAGCAACGTCCTGACTTCAAAGATCTCGATCCGTATGATACACTTGAGAGGCTCAACACAAATGAGTTCCAACTATCTGAGAAGCGTGATATCTATGGCCCCAACTATGGCCGAACCCGTGCCTTGAAGGCAAAGGTTGTTTCCTCATCTGAAGAAGAATCTGACTGTAGTTCTAGTGATCCTGAAGACATTGGCAAAGAGCTTGCAATGCTTGTGAGGAAGTTCCAGAAGTTCTCCAAGAAGAATCGTTCCAGCAAGTCTTCAAGATCCATCTCAAAGAATGTCGAGGCTTCATCTCGTGACTATAAGAAGAGAACTTGCCACAAATGCAAGAAGACATGCCACTACATCTCTGAGTGTGCTCAATGGGATAAGGAATCAAAGATGAAGAAGAAGAGCAAGGAATATGATTCTGATGACAAGAAAAAGAAGAAATTGTCAAAATCTTCTTCAAAGTCTTGGTCAAAGTCTTCATCTCGCAAGAAGACCTCATCAAGCAAGTCTCATGCATTTATCGGCAAGGAGATGGATTCAGAGGAGGAGTATGCTTCTGAGGAGGCGGAGGTGGAGTCTCAGGAGGGGTCTGATTCAGGCGTGTCAAGCCTGGCTGTGGCTTCAACTTTCATTGGCAAGTCCATCTTCAACACTGAAGACAATGGGCACGACGTCGAAGCTAAAGCTAATGATGAGGACGACTCTACTCCAACCTACTGCTTCATGGCACGTGGTGCCAAGGTAAACTCACGCGATGCATACTTCCAAACCTCTAGTGAAGATTACTCTGAATGTGAATCCAAACCTAGCTATAAGACACTTGCTAAAATTGCAACTGAGCAACAAACTGCTATGGAACATATTCAAAAGCTGCTAGACAAAAGCGATGACCTGTTGGACGCGGAAATGAATCGAACTCAGTCCTTAATCGAAGATATTATAAGTCTTCGCGTTAAGTATGAAGAACTTGAAAGCCGTCATGAAACTCTCTCGGCCTCTCATGAGAAACTTTCCTACAATTATCTTCAAAGGAAGCACGACCTTGAGAAACTGAGAGTGTCTCATGAAGATCTTCAAAAAGAGAACGATTTTTCACTACTCGCCCAACAGATCAGTTCCGCTTAGGAAGAATTTGTTCCACCATATTTAAAATGTCCTGAGCGTGATAATGCTGTCTCAGTTGCTAGATGTTCTACTACTTCTGATGTTGCAATATCTTCAACTGATGATGTGTTAACTAACCCCTCTATTGAGGATGCCACTACTATTGCTGATGAGAATGTTAGGTTGAAGACATTGCTTGATACAAGCATGTACAAAAGCCTCAAAGAGCATCAGACTTTGTGCGATGTCCTCAAGAAACAGTTTCTGAACCGAAACCCTAGGAAAGAGGGTGTTGGGTTCGAGAGGAAAATGAACGTTGATGGTTCATACTGGACGTCTGAGCAGTACCACAAAACTACCTGGGTTGCTGCTAAGCATCCTTCAGTGGACCCATCTACTTTATCTGGCTTCACTTGTGCTAACCCAATTGTCATTGATGAATCCTTTGATGCCAATTATAAACTGTTTAAGAACCAGAATGGTGAAGTGTTTGCCAGGTACATTGGCACTAACTACAAGAACAGGCCACCCTTGAAGAAGATCTAGGTGCCCAAAAGTTGTCTTGAGAAGCTTCCCGTGAATGTCGTCATGACACCACCTGGGAAGAAGACAAACCCCAGACCAAAGGCATCATATGGCTCAAAGGCTTCATACAGACAAAGGACCACTCATGGTCACCCTAACACCAATGTTTTGCAGGAGAATCATTATGAGACTCATGAATATGGGCGTGTTTCCTCTAACCGCTATGTTCGCAAAACTAAGAACTTTTTGTTGGAAATATGCCCTAGAGGCAATAATAAAATGGTTATTATTATATTTCCTTGTTCATGATAATTGCATATTGTTCATGCTATAATTATATTAACTGGAAACCGTAATACATGTGTGAATACATAGACCACAACATGTCCCTAGTGAGCCTCTAGTTGACTAGCTCGTTGATCAATAGATGGTTATGGTTTCCTGACCATGGAGATTGGATGTCATTGATAATGGGATCACATCATTAGGAGAATGATGTGATGGACAAGACCCAATCCTAAGCATAGCACAAGACCGTGTAGTTCGTTTGCTAAAAGCTTTTCTAATGTCAAGTATCATTTCCTTAGACCATGAGATTGTGCAGCTCTCGGATACCATAGGAATGCCTTGGGTGTGCCAAACGTCACAACGTAACTGGGTGGCTATAAAGGTGCACTACGAGTATCTTCGAAAGTGTCTGTTGGGTTGGCACGAATCGAGACTGGGATTTGTCACTCCGTGTGATGGAGAGGTATCTCTGGGCCCACTCGATAATGCATCATCATAATGAGCTCAATGTGACTAAGTAGTTAGTCACAGGATCATGCATTACGGAACGTGTAAAGTGACTTGCCGGTAACGAGATTGAACGAGTTATTGGGATATCGACGATCGATTCTCGGGCAAGTAACATACCGATTGACAAAGGGAATTGTATACGGGATTGCTTGAATCCCCGACATCGTGGTTCATCCGATGAGATCATCGTGGAACATGTGGGATCCAACATGGGTATCCAGATCCCGCTGTTGGTTATTGGCCGGAGAGGTGTCTCAGTAATGTCTGCATGGTTCCCGAACCCGTAGGGTCTACACACTTAAGGTTCGGTGACGCTAGAGTTGTTATGGGAAATATTATGTGGTTACCGAAGGTTGTTCGGAGTCCCGGACGAGATCCCAGACGTGACGAGGAACTCCGGAATGGTCCGGAGGTGAAGATCGATATATTGGACAAAGGGTATTGGAGTCCGGAATTGTTCTGGGAGTACCGGGTGATGACCAGCGTGACCGAAAGGTGTTTCGGAGGCCCCGACAAGCGTTTGGGGGCCTTTTGGGCCAAGGGGAGGGGGAACATCAGCTCACTAAGGGGCTGTGCGCCCCTCCCACCCCATCTCACGTAACGTGGAGAGGTGGGGGCGCCTCACCTAGGGCAGCCACCCCTCCCGGCTTGGGGGGCAAGTTTCCTAGGGGTGGGGGCGCCCAAACCCATCTAGGGTTTCCTCTGTGGCCGCCACCCCTCCCCTAGGGAACCCTAGGGCACCTCCTCCACCCCTTCCCCCTATATATAGTGAGGGAGAGAGAGGGCAGCCGGACCCTTCCCCTGGCGCAGCCCCTCCCTCCTCCAACACTTCCTCCTCCTCCGTAGTGCTTAGCGAAGCTCTGCCGGAGAACCACGAGCTCCATCACCACCACACCGTCGTGCTGTCGGATTTCTCCCTCAACTTCTCCGCTCCCCTTGCTGGATCAAGAAGGAGGAGACGTCCCGTCCTGTACGTGTGTTGAACCCGGAGGCGTCGTCCGTTTGGCGCTAGATCGGATCTTCCGCGATTTGAATCGCCGCGAGTACGACTCCATCAACCGCGTTCTTGTGACGCTTCCGCTTAGCGATCTTCAAGGGTATGAAGATGCTCATCCTATCCCTCTCTTGTTGCTAGAACCTCCATAGATTGATCTTGGTTATGCATAGAATATTTTGAATTTCTGCTACGTTCCCCAACAGTGGCATCATGAGCTAGGTAGATTCTATGCACGAGTAGAACACAAGTAGTTGTGGTCGTTGGTTTGTTCAATATGCTTACAGTTACTAGTCTTATCTTGATTTGGCGGCATCGTGGGATGAAGCGGCCCGGACCGACCTTACACGTACGCTTACGTGAGACAGGTTCCACCGACTGACATGCACTTGTTGCATAAGGTGGCTAGCGGGTGCCAGTCTCTCCCACTTTAGTCGGATCGGATTCGATGAAAAGGGTCCTTATGAAGAGTAAATAGCAATTGGAATATCACCGTTATGGCTTTTGCATAGGTAAGAAACGTTCTTGCTAGAAACCCATAGCAGCCACGTAAAACATGCAACAACAATTAGAGGACGTCTAACTTGTTTTTGCAGGGTATGCTATGTGATGTGATATGGCCAAAAGGATGTGATGAATTATATATATGTGATGTATGAGATTGATCATGTTCTTGTAATAGGAATCACGACTTGCATGTCGATGAGTATGACAACCGGTAGGAGCCATAGGAGTTGTCTTAATTTATTGTATGACCTGCGTGTCATTGAAAACGCCATGTAATTACTTTACTTTATTGCTAACCGTTAGCCATAGTAGTAGAATTAATAGTTTGCGAGACAACTTCATGAATACACGATGATGGAGATCATAGTGTCATGCCGGTGACGATGATGATCATGGCGCCCCGAAGATGGAGATCAAAAGGAGCAAAATGATATTGGCCATATCATGTCACTATTTGATTGCATGTGATGTTTATCATTTTTTTACATCTTATTTGCTTAGAACGATGGTAGCATAAATAAGATGATCCCTCATAAAATTTCAAGAAAGTGTTCCCCCTAACTATGCACAATTGTGAAGGTTCGTTGTTTCGAACCACCACGTGATGATCGGGTGTGATAAATTCTAACGTTCGCATACAATGGGTGTAAGACAGATTTACACACGCAAAACACTTAGGTTGACTTGACGAGCCTAGCATGTACAGACATGGCCTCGAAACACAAGAGACCGAAAGGTCGAACATGAGTCGTATAGTAGATACGATCAACATGAAGATGTTCACCGATGATGACTAGTCCATCTCACGTGATGATCGGACACGGCCTAGTTGACTCGGATCATGTATCACTTAGATGACTAGAGGGATGTCTATCTAAGTGGGAGTTCATTAAATAATCAGATGAACTTAATTATCATGAACATAGTCAAAAGGTCTTTGCAAATTATGTCGTAGCCTACGCTTTAGTTCTACTATTTTAAGATATGGTCCTAGAGAAAATTTAGTTGAAAGTTGACATTAGCAATTATGCGGAATGGGTCCGTATACTGAGGATTGTCCTCATTGCTGCACAGAAGGGTTATGTCCTTAATGCATTGCTCGGTGTGCTGAACCTCGAGCGTCGTTTGTGGATGTTGCGAACATCTGACATACACGTTTTGATGACTACGTGATAGTTCAATGCGTAATGTTAAACGGTTTAGAATTGAGGCACCGAAGACATCTTAAAACGTTGCGGAACATATGAGATGTTCCAAGAGCTGAAATTGGGATTTCAGGCTCGTGCCCAGGTCAAGAGGTGTGAGACCTCCGACAAGTTTCTTAGCCTACAAACTAAGGGAGAAAAGCTCAATCATTGAGCATGTTCTCAGATTGTCTGAGTACTACAATCACTTGAATCGAGTGGGAGTTAGATGAGATAGTGATGTTTCTCCAAAGTCACTGCTACCAAGCTACTAGAGCTTCGTGATGAACTATAACATATCAGGATAGATATGATGATCCTTGAGCTATTCGTGATGTTTGACACCGCGAAAGTAGAAGTCAAGTAGGAGCATAAATTGTTGATGGTTAGTAAAACCATTAGTTTCAAGAAGGGCAAGGGCAAGAAGGGATACTTCATGAAACGGCAAATCAGTTGTTGCTCTAGTGAAGAAACCCAAGGCTGAACCCAAACCCGAGACTAAGTGCTTCTGTAATGAGGGGAACGGTCACTGAAGCAGAACTACCCTAGATACTTGGTAGATGAGAAGGCTGGCAAGGTCGATGTATATATTGGATATACATTATATTAATGTGTACTTTACTAGTACTCCTAGTAGTACCAGGGTATTAGATACCAGTTCGGTTGCTAAGTGTTAGTAACTCGAAATAAAAGCTGCAGAATAAACAGAGACTAGCTAAAGGTGAGATGACAATATGTGTTGGAAGTGTTTCCAAGGTTGATGTTATCAAGCATCGCATGCTCCCTCTACCATCGAGATTGGTGTTAAACCTAAATAATGGTTATTTGGTGTTTGCATTGAGCATAGACATGATTGGATTATGTTTATCACAATATGGTTATTCATTTAAGGAGAATAATGGTTACTCTGTTTATTTGAATAATACCTTGAATGGTCTTGCACCTAAAATGAATGGTTTATTGAATCTCGATCGTAGTGATACACATGTTCATGCCAAAAGATATAAGATAGTAATGATAGTACCACATACTTGTGGCACAGCCATTTGAGTCATATTGGTATAAAATGGATGAAGAAGCTCCATGTTGATGGATCTTTGGACTCACTCGTTTTTGAAAAGATTGAGACATGCGAACCATGTCTATTGGTATATATGCATGAAGAAACTCCATGCAGATGGATCGTTTGGACTCACTTGATTTTGAATCACTTGAGACATGCAAATCATACCACATGGGCAAGATGACTGAAAGGCCTCGTTTTCAGTGAGATGGAACAAAAGAGCAACTTGTTGGAAGTAATACATTTGATGTGTGCAATCCAATGAGTGCTGAGGCACGCAGTTTATCATTATGCTCTTACTTCACAGATGATTTGAGTAGATTCTAAGTATATTTACTTGATGAAAAACAAGTCTAAAATATTGAAAGGTTCAAGTAATTTCAGAGTGAAGTTGAAGATCATCATGACAAGAGGATAAAATGTCTATGATATGATCATAGAGATAAATATCTGAGTTACGAGTTTGGTACACAATTAAGACATTGTGGAAATTGTTTCACGACTAATACTGCCTGGAACACCATAGTGTGATGGTGTGTCCGAACATCATAGCTGCACCCTATTGGATATGGTGCATACCATGATGTCTCTTATCGAATTACCACTATCATTTATGGGTTAGGCATTAGAGACAACCGCATTCACTTTAAATAGGGCACCATGTAATTCCGTTGAGATGACACCGTATGAACTACGGTTTAGGGAAACCTAAGTTGTCATTTCTTAAAAGTTTGGGGCTGCGACGCTTATCTGAAAAGTTTTTGCCTGATAAGCTTGAACCCAAAGCGGATAAATGCATCTTCATAGGACACCCGAAAGAGTTGGGTATACCTCCTATTTCAGATCCGGAAGCAAAAGTGATTGTTTCTAGAAACGGGTCCTTTCTCGAGGAAAAGTTTCTCTCAAAAGAATTGAGTGGGAGGATGGTGGAGACTTGCTGAGGTTATTGAACCATCACTTCAACTAGTGTGCAGTAGGGCACAGGAAGTTGTTCCTGTGGCGCCTACACCAATTGAAGTGAAAGCTAATGATAGTGATCATGAAACTTCGGATCAAGCCACTACCAAATCTCGTAGGTTGACAAGGATGCATACTGCTTCAGAGTGGTACGTACTCCTATCTTGGAGGTCATGTTGCTAGACAACAATGAACCTATGAGCCGTGGAGAAGCAATGGTGGGCCCGGATTCCGACGAATGGCTCAAGGCCATAAAATGCGAGAGGATCCATGTATGAAAACAAAGTATAGACTTTGGAAGAACTACTTGATGGTCGTAAGGTTGTTAGGTACAGATGGATTTTAAAAGGAAGACGAACAATGATGGTAATTATCGCCATTAAGAAAGCTCGACTTGTCGTTAAGATGTTTTCTGACAAGTTCAAGGAGTTGACTACGATGAGACTTTCTCACTCGTAGCGATGCTAAGAGTCTGTTGGAATTACATTAGCAGTTACTGCATTATTTATGAAATCTTGCAGATAGGATGTAAAAACATTGTTTCCTCGACAATTTTTGAGGAAAGGTTTTATGTGATACAACCAGAAGGTTTTGTCAATCCTGAAAGGTGCTAACAAGTATGCAAAGCTCCAGCAATCCTTCTAAGGACTGGAGTAAGCATCTCGGAGTTGGAATATACACTTTGATGAGATGATCAAAGATTTTGGGTTTATACAAAGTTTATGAGAAACTTGTATTTCCAAAGAAGTGAGTGGGAGCACTATAGAATTTCTGATGAGTATATGTTGTTGACATATTGTTGATCAGAAATGATGTAGAATTTCTGGAAAGCATATAGGGTTATTTGAAAAGTGATTTTCAATGGAAAACCTGGATTAAGCTACTTGAACATTGAGCATCAAGATCTATAAGGACAGATCAAAATGCTTAATAGTACTTTCAAATGAACACATACCGTGAGAAGATTTTGAAGGAGTTCAAAATAGATCGGCAAAGAAGGAGTTCTTGGCTGTAAGCTGTGAGTATTGAGTAAGACTCAAGACCTGACTACGGTAGAAGAGAGAGAGAAAGGACAAAGGTCGTCCCCTATGCTTTAGACGTAGACTCTACATTATGCTATGCTGAGTACCGCACCTGAAGTGTGCCTTGCCATGAGTCAGTCAAGGGGTACAAGAGTGATCCAGGAATGGATCACACGACAGCGGTCAAACTTAACCTTAGTAACTAGTGGACTAAGGAATTTTCTCGATAATGGAGGTGGTAAAAGAGTTCGTCGTAAAGGGTTACGTCGATGCAAACTTTGACACTAATCCGGATGACTCTGGGTAGTAAACCGGATTCGTATAGTAGAACAGTTATTTGGAATAGTTCCAAATAGCGCGTGGTAGCTGCATCTAGAAGATGACATAGAGATTTGTAAAGCACACACGGATCTGAAAGATTCAGACCCGTTGACTAATAACCTCTCTCATAAGTGAGATATGATCAAACCCAATGGGTGTTGGATTCATTACAATCACATAGTGATGTGAACTAGATTATTGACTCTAGTGCAAGTGGGAGACTGTTGGAAATATGCCCCAGAGGCAATAATAAAATGGTTATTATTATATTTCCTTGTTCACGATAATTGTCTATTGTTCATGCTATAATTGTATTAACTGGAAACCGTAATACATGTGTGAATACATAGACCACAACATGTCCCTAGTGAGCCTCTAGTTGACTAGCTCGTTGATCAATAGATGGTTATGGTTTCTTGACCATGGACATTGGATGTCATTGATAACGGGATCACATCATTAGGAGAATGATGTGATGGACAAGACCCAATCCTAAGCATAGCACAAGATCGTATAGTTCGTTTGCTAAAAGCTTTTCTAATGTCAAGTATCATTTCCTTAGACCATGAGATTGTGCAACTCCCGGATACCATAGGAATGCTTTGGGTGTGCCAAACGTCACAACGTAACTAGGTGGCTATAAAGGTGCACTACGGGTATCTTCAAAAGTGTCTGTTGGGTTGGCATGAATCGAGACTGGGATTTGTCACTCCGTGTGACGGAGAGGTATCTCTGGGCCCACTCTGTAATGCATCATCATAATGAGCAAAATGTGACTAAGTAGTTAGTCACGGGATCATGCATTACGGAATGAGTAAAGTGACTTGCCAGTAACGAGATTGAATGAGGTATTGGGATACCGACGATCGAATCTCGGGCAAGTAACATACCGATTGACAAAGGGAATTGTATACGGGATTGCTTGAATCCCCGACATCGTGGTTCATCCGATGAGATCATCGTGGAACATGTGGGATCCAACATGGGTATCCAGATCCCGCTGTTGGTTATTGGCTGGAGAGGTGTCTCGGTCATGTCTGCATGGTTCCCTAACCCGTAGGGTCTACACACTTAAGGTTCGGTGACGCTAGAGTTGTTATGGGAAATAGTATGTGTTACCGAAGGTTGTTCGGAGTCCCGGATGAGATCCCAGACGTGACGAGGAACTCCGGAATGGCCCGGAGGTGAAGATCAATATATTGGACGAAGGGTATTGGAGTCCGGATTTGTTCTAGGAGTACCGGGTGACGACCAGCGTGACCGAAAGGTGTTTCGGAGGCCCCGACAAGCGTTTGGGGGCCTTGTGGGCCAAGGGGAGGGGGCACATCAGCCCACTAAGGGGCTGTGCGCCCCTCCCACCCCATCTCACGTAACGTGGAGAGGTGGGGGCGCCTCCCCTAGGGCAGCCACCCCTCCCGGCTTGGGGGCAAGTTTCCTAGGGGTGGGGGCGCCCAAACCCATCTAGGGTTTCCCCTGTGGCCGCCACCCCTCCCCTAGGGAACCCTAGGGCGCCTCCTCCACCCCCTTCCCCCTATATATAGTGAGGGAGAGAGAGGGCAGCCGAACCCTTCCCCTGGCGCAGCCCCTCCCTCCTCCAACACTTCCCCCTCCTCCGTAGTGCTTAGCGAAGCTCTGCCGGAGAACCACGAGCTCCATCACCACCACGCCGTCGTGCTGTCGGAGTCCTCCCTCAACTTCTCCTCTCCCCTTGCTGGATCAAGAAGGAGGAGACATCCCCGGGCTGTACGTGTGTTGAACGCGGAGGCGCCATCCGTTCAGCGCTAGATCGGATCTTCCGCGATTTGAATCGCCGCGAGTACGACTCCATCAACCGCGTTCTTGTAACGCTTCCGCTTAGCAATCTTCAAGGGTATGAAGATGCTCATCCTATCCCTCTCTTGTTGCTAGAATCTCCATAGATTGATCTTGGTGATGCGTAGAAAATTTTGAATTTCTTCTGCGTTCCCCAACACTTTTCTGCATATTCATATGATTATTATTCTCCTCCTGCGAAGCTATTTGATAGGGCTCCCAAGCCAAAGTTCTCAGATGTTGCACTTAGACTCATTGCTTCTAAGCCACCCCTGAAGATGTGGGTGGTTAAGAAGAATTAACTTCTCTTGCTGGGAAATATCTCCATCCGGAAATCAAAGACTCCTGACACCAATGCTGGAGACCTAGAACATCTTGTGGGATGCAAGATAAAATGCCCCAATGGTCTTACCATGTATTTCGTCCCAGGGTTCCTTGATGAGCATCCTATCATGCCTAATCAGAATCTAAACTTTGATAATATGCTTGTTTGCTACATGTTTCTGCTTCACAATACTCTTGGTGAAGCCTATCCCGCTAATTGCACTGTAGGGTACAACTCCGAAAGCCACTGAATAGATCATGGACAGCGGCTGCACCAACCACATGATTGGTGATCATAGTCTTCTCATGGATTCAACCCTTCGTCCATCTACTAAAAGCCACATCACATTCACTGACACTAGTAAAAGCAAGGTATTGGGTCTTGGTAGAGTTGCTATCTCAAAGGATCAACACATGGATAAAGTGATGCTTGTTGAATCCCTTGGATACAACTTAATGTCTATGTCAATGCTCTATGATCTGAATATGATTGTGATATTCGGAAAATATCATTGTCTTGTGCTAATGGAGTCTGACAAATCTCTAGTCTTCGAAGGCTATCGAATAGGTGATCTATATATGGTAGATTTCTCAGCAGGACCACAACTTGCCGTATGTCTTCTAGCAAAGGCTTCTGAGTGCTGGCTATGACATCGACGGCTAGGACATGCGGGCATGAGGAACTTGCACACTCTCGCGAAGAAGAAGCACATTATTGGCATCGAGGGCGTCAAGTTCAAGAAGGATCATCTATGTTGTGCTTGTGAAGCTCGGAAGATGACTAGAGCCAAACATCCCTCGAAGACAATCATGACTACCTCACATCCCTTCAAGTTGCTTCACATGGACTTATTTGGTCCCACTCACTACTCTACCCTTACTACCACTGCACATCTCTATGGCTTTGTTATTGTTGATGATTATTCGAGATACACTTGGGTACACGTAATTCTCTATAATATTGAGGTGCAGGATGTCTTCAGACGCTTCGCAAATCGAGCCATGACGAATTATGGGGTCAAGATCAAGCACATCCGGAGTGACAATGGCATTGAGTTCAAGAACGCTGGCCTCGACACTTATCTTGATACCTTGGGCATCATGCATGAGTTCTCTGCTCCATACACACCTCAGCAGAATGGCATCGGGGAGTGCAAGAACTGAACGCTCATTGAGATGGCACGCACGATGCTCTATGAATACAAGACTCCAAGAAAATTCTAGCCCGAAGCCATTGATACTGCATGCCACATCATTAGTAGAGTTTATCTTCACAAGTTCTTCAAGAAGACATCTTATGAACTTCTGACTGGTAACAAGCCGAACGTTAGTTACTTCAAAGTCTTTGGTGCTAGGTGCTGGATAAAGGATCCACATGACACTTCTAAATTTGCACCAAAAGCACATGAAGGTTTTATGCCTGGTTACGGAAAGGATTCGCACACCTACAGAGTCTTCAACCTCTTTCACTACAAAGTGGTTGAAACTGTAGATGTACGGAGACTAATGGCTCGCAAAGTGAGCACCTGCCAAATGTGCTAGATAAAGCTACACCAGGTGAAGCTATCAGGCTAGTACTGGAGAAATCAGACCCACCGTGGAACAGGCTAAGGATGAGATCATCATTTCTGCACCTAATCAACACAAAGACAATGCTCAGTCTGAAGCCAATCCTGAAGATGAAGACAATAGTCAGTCTGATCAAAATCTGCGTCCAGCTCATCCTCGAGTTGCAAATGAAGTCCAAATTGAGAAGATTATTGATATAATCAATGCACCTGGTCCTCTCACTCGATCAAGAGCTACACAACTGGCAAACTTCTGCGGTCACTTTTCTTTTGTCTCTATATCTGAACCCAAGAAAGTTGAAGAAGCCTTCATGGAACCTGAATGGATTCAAGCTATGCAAGAAGAGCTTCAACAGTTTGAGCTGAATAATGTCTGGGATCTTGTCAAACATCCCGATCCTCGCAAGCACAATATCATTGGCACAAAATGGATCTATCGCAACAAGCAAGATAAACTTGGACAAGTTGTCAGAAACAAAGCCCGCCTCATTGCTCAAGGTTACACAAAAGTGGAAGGAATCGACTTTGATGAAACCTTTGCTCCTGTGGCTAGGCTTGAAGCCATTCGCATACTACTAGCCTATGCTAACCACCACAACATTCTTCTATATCAAATGGATGTGAAGAGTGCCTTTCTCAATGGAAAAATTGAAGAAGAAGTATATGTCTCTCAACCGCCTAGCTTTGAAGATCCAAAGCATCCTGATATGGTGTACAAGCTCAACAAGGCACTGTATGGCCTCAAACAAGCACCTCACACTTGGTATGACACACTCAAAGAATTCCTGAAAAGAAAAGGCTTCAAATCTGGTTCTCTAGATCCCACTCTCTTCACGAAGACATATGATGGTGAACTATTTGTGTGTCAATATATGTGGATGACATTATCTTCGATTGCACTGATAAGAGATACCGTGATGAGTTTGGATACATGATGCAAGAGCAATACCAGATGTCCATGATGGGAGAGCTGAAGTTCTTCCTTGGTGTTCAAATCCATCAACAACGCAATGTCATTTTCATATCACAAGAAAAATATCTCAAAGATTGCCTGAAAAAGTTTGGAATGCAAGACTGCAAAGGGTACACGACACCAATGCCAACCAAAAGTCATCTTGGCCCTAACGACAATAGTAAAGAGTTCGATCAAAAGGTATACCACTCCATGATTGGTTCTTTATTGTACTTATGTGCATCTAGGCCTGATATTATGCTTAGCGTTTGCATGTGACCGATTCCAAGCGGCACCAAAGGAATCACATCACCTCGCTGTGAAGCGAATTCTTTGATATTTGGCTCACGCCCCAACACTAGGATTATGGTATCCAAAGGGCTCAACATTTGATCTAGTTGGATACTCAGATGCTGATTATGCTGGTGACAAAGTTGATCGCAAGTCTACATGAGGCACATGTCCCTTTCTTAGACGATCTCTTGTCTGTTGGTCTTCAAAGAAGCAGAACTGTGTATCTCTCTCCACTGCTGAATCTGAATACATTGCTACTGGATTTTGCTGTGCTCAACTTCTCTGGATGAAGCAAACTCTCAAGGACTATGGCATCAACATGAAGAATGTGTCACTCTTCTGCGACAATGAAAGTGCCATCAAGATTGCCAAGAATCCAGTTCAGCACTCAAACACAAAGCACATTGAGATTCGTCATCACTTTCTCAGAGATCATGTCATCAAGGAAGATATTGATATCATTCATGTCAACACTGAAGAGCAACTGGTAGGTATCTTCACGAAGCCCTTGGATGAGAAAAGGTTTTGCTAGCTGTGGTGTGAGCTAAATATCTTAGAATCCTCAAATGTCCAGTGAATGGACACACATCCTAACGCTTATGCATGTTGATGACTTAGATGTGCAACACCACAAAGTAACGTATTTATTCAATCAATGAAGACTTATCCTCTGAGTGTGAATACATTAATGTGGAATTTGACTTCGGAGCGCCACGATAATTGTGCGCCATGTCTGGGTCTAATATTTCCTATACGGTGGGTAAACGCCACCACCACACTTTCTTGAAGATTTTCATGTGGCATCATGATTGCATTGTCTTCAACATTGATTTGTCTTCAAGTTCTATATCTTAGCAATGTTGATTTGTCTTCAATACTACATATATATGTGTGTGTGTGTGTGCGTGTGTGTGTGTTCTATCCACTACAACATTCACTTATCCATCTTGCCATCTCGCCATCTCATTCTAACCCTAGCGCCACAGCTAGCTCGAGTCGACGTGGGAGACGAAGCACTTAGATGCCGCGACTTCTTCGACGCCGTCCTCACGCCGTCCGCGGACCTCGTCTTCTCCACCGCTGCCGCTTGCCAAGTTAGGGCACGGGAGATTGGACTGCTCAACATCCGTTCTGCCCTGGCTAGCAGTTCCTCAAGTGGTAAATAAAACTTGCTTTTTACCGCTTTTCAATCTGTCAAATCCGTCCACGTCACCCAAAAGTGGTTTCTGCACTTCCAAATCTGGATCTTTCTATTTCTCAATCTTATATCTTGCAAAGTATATTCACTTATGCTTCAAAACTAGTTAGATTCCTCACTTGTACTTATTCCTCGATTCGTACAAATCTAGAACCAACTCACTTCAAATAAGTGAATGTCTTCGCACTGTGAGGTCAATGCCTTCTAACTGATTTATCTTCAAAATCTTCTGAGAATGCATATGACCTCTCCCCCTTCCCTTGCATCTCTAGTTGAAAGCACAAGTGCTCCCTGGATGATTGTGGTAATTAATGTCAACATATCTCTTGTTGGACTATACTTTTATCAAGTGCGTTTCAGTTAAATCCAACAGTGGAGTGGCATGGACAAGAGGATGTGGAACCCCTTCAGGATGCTAAGGACAAAGGATTGGGTCAAGCTCAAAGCTCATGACTCTACATTTTCTATTTTCTGTGATCCAAGATCACACTGAGTCCATAGGAAAGCCAATACTATTAAAAGGGGATGAGGTGTTGCTTAATGGCTTCCTTGCTCAAAATGATTTGTGATATGCTCCAAATACCCTCAACCACTTTCTCAAATCCACATATGTCCCAAACCAAAAGTAAAACTCGTCCCTACCAATTTGATCCATCCGGCGCCCCGAGTTCATTTGACATAGCCACTGCCAGAAACCCTAATCAATTCGGTCACACCGATGGGATCTCGGTCTCACCGAGATGGGCTTGCAAACTCTGTGTTGTCTATTGCAGTATTTTTGGTCTCACCAAGAAGATGTAATCGGTCACACCGAGTTTGCCTGATCAACTCTCAGTTTTGCTTATTACCAAATCGGTCCCACCGAGTTTGTGTAATCTGTCAAACCGAGACAAGGTTTTACCCTAACCCTTGCACATCGGTTCCACCGAGTTGATCATATCGGTCCCACCGAAATGCCTAACGGTCACATTATGAACTGAATCGGTCCGACCGAGTTTTATGATTCGGTCCCACCGAGTTTTGTAAATTGTGTGTAATGGTTAGATTTTGTGTGGAGGCTATATATACCCCTCCACCCTCTCCTCATTCGTGGGGAAGCCATCAGAACATGCCTACACTTCCAGCATTCAGTTTCTGAGAGAGAACCACCTACTCATGTGTTGAGGCCAAGATATTCCAATCCAACCATATGAATCTTGATCTCTAGCCTTCCCCAAGTTGCTTTCCACTCAAATCATCTTTCCACCAAATCCAATCCTATGAGAGAGAGTTGAGTGTTGGGGAGACTATCATTTGAAGCACAAGAACAAGGAGTTCATCATCAACACACCATCTATTACCTGTTGGAGAGTGGTGTCTCCTAGATTGTTTAGGTGTCACTTGGGACCCTCCGACAAGATTGTGGAGTTGAACCAAGGAGTTTTTACGGGCAAGGAGATCGCCTACTTCGTGAAGATCTACCCTAGTGAGGCAAGTCCTTCGTGGGCGATGGCCATGGTGGGATAGACAAGGTTGCTTCTTTGTGGACCCTTCGTGGGTGGAGCCCTCCGTGGACTCGCTCAACCGTTACCCTTCGTGGGTTGAAGTCTCCATCAACGTGGATGTACAATAGCACCACCTATTAGAACCACGCCAAAAGCGTCCATGTCTCCAATTGCGTTTGCACACTCCAATCCCATCCCTTTACTTTCTTTCATGTTGCATGGTTTACTTTCCGCTGCTCATATACTCTTTGCATGCTTGCTTGATATGTATTGTGAATGGTTAAACTTGTGCTTAAACTCCACCTCAACTTGAAAAACTTAAAAACTGCCAACTTTGTGTGTTGAGGGTCTATTCACCCCCCTCTAGACACCCCTTCTTGATCCTTTCAATTGGTATCAGAGCTTTGGTCTCCATTGCTTTGGTTTAATCACCATTGGAGGAAGATGGATGAGTCTACGCTGGGGAGTCTTAGACATAGAGTGCCTATACTTGATGGAGAGTACTTTCATGAGTGGAAAAATGAGATGCTTGTGATTTTCAATGAATATCATTTGAACAAGTACATTACTAGCCCTTGTGCACCTCATGTTGATCCTATGCATCTTACCCTTGATGAGTCCATTGACATGATTTGCAATCTTAGAACTGTTAATCTTATCACTAGAGGTTTGCCTAAAAACTTGATTGTTTGCTTGCCTACTCTTGATTGTGCCTACACTGTATGGAGATTTCTTGAGGAACAATTTCCATACTATTCTTTGCAAAACTTAGATGAAATTGTTCATAAGTCTATTGCCTTGAGTAAGATGAATTCCAATGATCCTAAGTTTGGTGATTGTCTATTTGAGCTTACCAATCTTATGCGTGCCAAAGGAGATGTTGGAATTATTAGCAATATTATTTTTGAAGCTATTAGAATTCATAGGGATGATTATTGTCATGATCTTTTATCTAATGAATCACCCTCTCTAGGAATTGATCCACCACATGGCGATGTTGAACATGGATACTATGATGAGGATGATGATAGTGACTATGATCTTGATGATGCAATGAGACACTTTGATCTTATGGTAAATCTTCGCGGCTATATGGCAGGAGGAAAGGAATGGGTCCTTGATAGTGGATGTACCGATCACATGACCGGAGATAAAGATATGTTTCGTGAGCTTGCTGAAAACGACGGCCCCCAAAAGTATGTCACTTTTGGTATTAACTCAAAGGGTAAGGTGGTTGGCCTCGGTAAGGTGGCCATCTCACATGATAGCTCCATACAAAATGTTATGCTCGTTGAATCTCTTGGCTATAATCTGCTATCTGTATCTAGACTAGCTGACTTTGGTTTCAATGTCCTATTTACTAAAGTAGATTGCAAAGTGTTTCGTAATGATAATCATAAAATGGTCTTTACCGGCATACGTAGAGGTGATCTATACATTGTTGATTTCACGAAAAAGGCTCAACCTAGAACTTGCTTAATTGCTAAATCTTCCAAAGGCTGGTTGTGGCATAGACGGTTAGGTCATGTGGGCACGCGAAACCTTGACAAGCTTATTAAAGGTGATCATATCCTTGGTGTTAAAGATGTCATATTTGATAAGGATAGACTTTGCAGCGCTTTCCAAGCAGGAAAACAGGTTGGAGGAAGCCACCCCGTGAAGAACATCATGACCACGAGAAGGCCGCTCGAGCTACTTCACATGGATTTCTTCGGTCCCAACGCCTACAAAAGCCTTGGTGGAAACTCATTTGGTCTAGTTATAGTTGATGATTTTTTAAGATTTACGTGGGTGTTCTTTCTCGATGATAAATCACAGGTCCAAAAGAACTTCAAGAACTTCACTAGGAAGGCCCAAAATCAATTTGAAGTGAAGATCAAGAAGGTTCGCAACGACAACGGCATGGAGTTCAAGAATGCAAATGTGGACACCTTTCTTGACGAAGAAGGTATCTCACATGAGTTCTCGGCTACGTACACACCTCAACGAATTGGAGTTGTTGAGAGGAAGAACCGGGCGCTCATCAAAATGGCGAGAACGATGCTTGATGAACACAAGACGCCAAAACACTTTTGGGCGGAAGCGGTTGAGACAGCTTGTCATGCAACAAATCGCTTGTATCTTCACAAGCTACTCAGCAAGATGGCATACGAGCTCCTCACCGGTAACAAACCCAAGTTGGATACTTTCGAGTATTCGGCTCAAAGTGCTACATTCTTGATAAGCATCGTCGTTCTAAATTTGCTCCCAAATCTCATGAAGGTTTCCTACTTGGTTATGGCTCAAACTCTCACACTTACCATGTCTACAACAATTTCACCCAAAAGGTTGAAGAGACGGTAGATGTGAAGTTTGATGAATCTAACGGCTCGCAAGTAGAGCAATTGCAAATTGATGTAGGAGAAAAATACCCTTCGGAAGCAATCCAAGACTTGTCTATTGGCAAGATCCGTCCAACGGAGGTGAATGAGTGTACCTCGTCCGTCCAAGTGGAAGCTTCTACCTCACGACAAGGTGAACCAAGAGTTGATATGGAAGCATCCACAAGTGGGACACACCAAGATGAAGAAAACAAGGAAGTACACCAAGATGAACCTCATCAACCTCCTTCTCCACCATGACAAGAGAACGACAATGTCAACAATAAAGAAGGCCAAGAAGAAGAATGAGATGATGAAGAATATGTTCCACCCTGACCAAAACAAAAGCTCTCACGAGTTCGAGCAAGAATCGCCAAAGACCATCCTGTCGAGCAAGTCTACAATGATATCCAAACCAGGAGAATCACTCTCTCTAAATCTTGTTTGGCTAATTTTTGTGAACATTATTCATTCATCTCTAGCATTGAACCCATGAAAGTTGAAGAAGCATTGGAAGATCCGGATTGGATAAATGCTATGCATGAAGAGCTATACAACTTTGAGAGAAACCGAGTGTGGACATTGGTCGAGAAGCCCAACAACAACCACAACATCATCTATACCAAATGGGTGTTGCGCAACAAGCAAGATGAAGATGGACAAGTAGTTCGCAACAAAGCATGTCTCGTCGCCCAAGGCTACACTCAAGTCAAAGGTA
The DNA here is from genome assembly GCA_021437245.1 of Aegilops speltoides. Lineage (NCBI taxonomy): Eukaryota > Viridiplantae > Streptophyta > Magnoliopsida > Poales > Poaceae > Aegilops > Aegilops speltoides. Next base: position 349,522,330 of record CM038147.1, read on the forward strand.
TGGACTATGGTGAGACATATGCCCCCGTTGCTAGACTTCAGTCCATTCGCATATTGTTTGCCTATGCTAATCACCATGATATCACATTGTACCAAATGGACATTAAAAGTGCTTTTCTAAATGGTGAAATTGAGGAGGAAGTTTATGTTAAACAACCTCCCTGCTTTGTTAATCCTAAGAAACCCAATCATGTTTACAAACTTCACAAAGCTCTTTATGGTCTTAAACAAGCTCCTAGAGCATGGTATAAATGCTTGACCAAGTTCCTTATTGAAAAAGGCTTTGAGATTGGATAAATTGATTCTACTCTTTTGACTAAAAGGGTTAATGGAGAATTTTTTGTGTGCCAAATTTATGTTGATGATATTATATTTGGTTCGACTAACCCTCATTTTAGTGAGAAGTTTGGAAAGCTTATGTCGGAGAAGTTTGAGATGTCTATGATGAGTGAACTCAAGTTCTTTCTTGGTTTGCAAATCAAGCAAACTAAGGAAGGTACCTTTGTATCTCAAACGAAGTACACCAAGGACTTGTTCAAGAAGTTCAATATGAAAGAGTGCAAAGGTATGAGTACACCCATGCCACTAGTGGACATCTTGACTTGACTAAAGATGGTGAACCCGTTGATCAAAAAGTTTACCGCTCTATGATTGGTTCATTGTTATATATATGTGCCTCTCGTCCCGATATTATGCTAAGTGTGTGCATGTGTGCACGATATCAAGCGGCCCCCAAAGAATGTCATCTTAAGGCTGTGAAAAGGATAGTGAGATACTTAATACATACACCAAATTTTAGCATTTGGTATCCTAAGAGGTCTTCTTTTGATCTTGTTGGCTACTCCGATTCGGACTATGCCAGTGACAAGGTTGATAGAAAGTCCACTTCGGGTACTTGTCAATTTCTTGGTAGATCTCTTGTGTCTTGGTCCTCCAAGAAACAAAACTCGGTATCCTTATCCACCGCCAAAGCGGAATACATTGCCGCCGGTTCATGTTGTGCTCAATTACTTTGGATGACCTAAACTCTTAAAGATTATGGGATATATGTGAAACATGTTCCTTTGCTTTGTGACAATGAAAGTGCTATTAAGATTGCTCACAATACCGTGCAACATTCTCGAACTAAGCATATTGAAGTTTGTCATCATTTTATTCGAGATAATGTTGCTAAGGGTGATATCAACCTTAAGCATGTTCGTACCGACAAGCAATTGGCGGATATATTCACTAAACCACTTGATGAGAAAGTGTTTTGCAGGTTGAGAGGTGAATTGAACATCATTGATGCTTCGAACTTGGAGTAGGAACTCCATTTGGATACATGCAAGACATGAGCCTATGACTAATCCTTGATATTTCTCTTATGATGATAATCTTATGTCTTGGATATATTTGCACCTTGCATGTTATCTAACCCTTGTAGGTGCTTGGATGAATCTAAATCTATGAGATTGCAACTCACTCACATCTTGAGCAATCTCTACATCACCAAGTCTCTACTTTATGGTGGTTGAAGACAAGGAATCATGAAACCCTTCAAATATATCCTTTGACAAAATCCTATATCGAATTTCATGATTGTCATTTTGGATACACAAGTGTTATTCCTTGCAAAACTAATTCATGTAGGTAGATGAACTCCAATTACAAGTGGTGCTCCAAATGAACTACATCAACCTTGAGCATCCCACACAAGTTCAACTACATGATCAAGATCAAGACCACCACCCAAGGTATGTTATTCCATCTTGGAGAAGCTTTACCCCAAGTCATGGGTCAAAGCAGCTCAACAAGATGTGAATACATCAAAATGCTTAAACGAAAAATGGCAACCCCATTTTGAGCTCAAATGATGAGTATGACCTATGATCAAGTGTCTTCACTTGACTCCTAAGTCAATATACTCTAACATAGGTGATTTTGTCGCCGACCAATTCTAGATGAAATTCTCTAGTGTTTCTCCTTATTCTTGCATTTGTCTTTTGCATATTTGTTTCCCTTTTTTCAAAAAAAAACTTCATCTAGATCTCTGATCCTTTTTTTATTTATTATTTATGTTCTGCATTTCTCTGCATCCAATTCATTGCAAATCCTTCAGTTAATTCCCTGCAAATCCTTCAGTTAATTCCCTGCAAATCCTTGGAAGGAAACAACTCGGTGTAGCCGATCTCAATGCTGAGAAAACACTCTGTCATTTGCATCCTACACATTTTGTTCCAGCTCCACTCAATGATTCTTATCCTCTACCAGCACCTTATATTTCCTTGCTACTTTGCCATGTGACTCAAGGACCAATCCAAGACTCACACTCCAGAGAAGACCCTTCTTGGAAATTGATGTCAAAGGGGGAGAGAGAGTTCACATCAAAGCTTAATCATATCACAAGGGGGAAAGAGAGATAAATAATCACATCAAAGAGAGACCCCAGTTGCTTGGCATTCAAAGAGGAGAGAAGTTACATGTCTTTAGAGGGGAAAGACATGTTCATGTTGTTTGTGTGTTTGCTTTGCTCTAATTTTCTATTCCCTATCTACTCCCAATATCCCATATAAGATTCAGGGGGAGCAAGACATCTAAGGGAAGGAAATCTTCAAATTTATTGCATATCTTTACCCTTGGGGACATGTCTACACTCAAATAGAGTACCTTGTACTCACTCTATACATGTCATCCCCATCTTGGTACTCTTGTGGTTTGCTGCTCTTGCTCTGTTTAGTAGATGTTTCTAAGTTGTCTAACCTTGTTTACTCAGGTTCATCTCTTCCAAAGCTAGCTCAAGACCACAAGGTAAGTATATGCATCACACTCATGTGCATGAGGATCTCTTGTTGATGTACATATTGTTTGCAGAAGGACTCATAAGCATGAAGGTACATTTTCCTTGTTCACATCATTTGCTCTGATGCATATAGCCAAGATACATGTAACTCATTGCTTGCTCTGTCATTACTATGCACTCACATGATCTTATGTTCCATATTTACATGATTGCATACATGTAGGGGGAGCCTATGCATGTTACATGTCCTTCCAAAGCTTTACTTGCCTTTCTCTATATCTTTATCTAAAGCTTTCATGTATGTTGTCATCAATTACCAAAAATGGGGAGATTGAAAGCACAAGTGCTCCCTGGGTGATTTTGGTAATTAATGTCAACATATATCTTGTTGGACTAATACTTTTATCAAGTGCATTTCAGTTAAATCCAACAGTGGAGTGGCATGGACAAGAGGATGTGGAACCCCTTCAAGATGCTAAGGACAAAGGATTGGATCAAGCTCAAAGCTCAGGACTCTACTTTTTCTAAGTGATCCAAGATCACATCGAGTCCATAGGAAAGCCAATACTATTAAAAGGGGACGAGGTGTTGCTTAATGGCTTGCTTGCTCAAAATGATTTGTGATATGCTCCCAAAACCCTCAACAACTTTCTCATATCCACATATATCCCAAACCAAAAGTCAAACTCAGCCCTACCGATTTGATCCATCCGGCGCCACCGAGTTCATTTGACATAGCCACTGCTAGAAACCCTATTCAATTCGGTCACACCGATGGGATCTTGGTCTCACCGAGATGGGCATGCAAACTCTCTGTTGTCTATTGCAGTATTTTCGGTCTCACCGAGAAGATGTAATTGGTTACATCGAGTTTGCCTGACCAACTCTCTGTTTTGCTTATTACCAAATCGGTCCCACCGAGTTTGTGTAATCAGTCAAACCGAGATAAGGTTTTACCCCAACCCTTGCACATCGGTCCCACCGAGTTGATCATATCGGTCCCACCGAAATGCCTAACAGTCACATTATGAACTGAATATGTCCAACCGAGTTTTATGATTCGGTCCCGCCGAGTTTGGTAAATTGTGTGTAACCATTAGATTTTGTGTGGAGGCTATATATACCCCTCCACCCTCTCCTCATTCGTGGGGAAGCCATCAGAAAATGCCTACACTTCCAGCATTCATTTTCTGAGAGAGAATCACTTACTCATGTGTTGAGGCCAAGATATTCCAATCCAACCATATGAATCTTGATCTCTAGCCTTCCCCAAGTTGCTTTCCACTCAAATCATCTTTCCACCAAATCCAATCCTATGAGAGAGAGTTGAGTGTTGGGGAGACTATCATTTGAAGCACAAGAACAAGGAGTTCATCATCAACACACCATCTATTACCTGTTGGAGAGTGGTGTCTCCTAGATTGGTTAGGTGTCACTTGGGAGCCTCCGACAAGATTGTGGAGTTGAACGAAGGAGTTTTTACGGGTAAGGAGATCGCCTACTTCGTGAAGATCTACCCTAGTGAGGCAAGTCCTTCGTGGGCGATGGCCATGGTGGGATAGACAAGGTTTCTTCTTCGTGGAACCTTCGTGGGTGGAGCCCTTCGTGGACTCACGCAATCGTTACCCTTCGTGGGTTGAAGTCTCCATCAACGTGGATGTACAATAGCACCACCTACTAGAACCATGCCAAAAGCGTCCGTGTCTCAAATTGCGTTTGCACACTCCAATCCCATCCCTTTACATTCTTTCATGTTGCATGGTTTACTTTCCGCTGCTCATATACTCTTTGCATGCTTTCTTGATATGTATTGTGAATGGTTAAAATTGTGCTTAAACTCCACCTCAACTTGAAAAACTTAAAAACTGCCAACTTTATGTGTTGAGGGCTATTCACCCCCCTCTAGACACCTCTTCTCGATCCTTTCACTAATGCTATCACATGTACATGTCCGTGGGAGAATCCCTTGGTTCTCATAGTCTGCATTCATTTGCAGAATTCTTACAGTGACACATTGAATCTCTTGAAGCCAGTTGTTGTCTGACAAGTCGTCGGAAGCCTTTCACTGTTCTGAAGCCTATCCATCTGAATATTATGGCTACTGAAAAATCTGCGAGAAAAGGCGACAGGCAACACCGTGGCAATACTGCACTAGACTTGCCCCAGATCTGTATGAGCTTTACAAATCTGATCCTGAAGAGAGGTACACGCAGCGCAAGAACATAATCCAATGGATTCGAAGATATTGGGCTGAGCAGTGGTTTAAGTATAACTTCGTCACACCTGAGTATGCAGAGAAGAATGCTAGTGCTCAGGAGTTCTATCCATGCATGGTCCGAGGACCTCAGCCACACAATTCTGACCCATCATCTATTCGATGGTGTTGTGATGATGATCTCTTCAAGGGCAACTTCCAGTTTGCCAAGGAGTCTGCCACTAAGAACAAGGAGTTCGGACTCGACTTCAACCCTGGTCCGTCAGCTCTAAGGTCTGATGGCACTGGTGAAGCCAATGAGAACGTGATTGTCCCCTTCACTAATTTCGATGGGCTTCTATCATACATTGCTGCTCAAAGGGCCATTGTGGAGCAATCTACTCAAGATGCAGACTCTGAAGATGTTCCTGCACCACCGAAGCAAAAGAAGAAGTCAAAAGCTTCAAAGCCCTCTGCTGCCACTCCAAAAGCTTCGACTAAGAAGCCATTGAAAACTGCATCTCCTGAAACAAGTGTGCAATCTGAAGATCTGTCCCGCATCTCCAAGAGGACCAAGAAGCCAAAGCCCAAGAAGGTCTCTGGGCAGGCACTCACTCCTGCTACTGTTCTGCACAATGAAGAAAACACCATTGATCTGTCAAGTGATGAAGATCTTGCAGATGATGCTCTGGAGGTGTTGATCAAGAGCAAACAGGAGGCTGAGAATCAGAACATCAACATTGATGATTTGCAGCTACCAGTGGACATCAGCGTCACCTTTCACGGAGCCATTCCCAATGTACTTGCCTTGGCTCAGAAAATCGTTGAGCTTAAGAACAAGATAGACTATGAGGAGACGCATTTCAAGAAGCACATGGCCAAGGTCAGTGTTGCTGATGTGCAAATATTCAAGCAAAGGATGAATGACCTCAAGGCCGAGTTCAACAAGAAGCGTGAAGAAGCCAAAGGCTCACGCGAGCCCATGAAGTATTATGCGCAAAAATGTGTGCAAGCGCACAATGAGGCTGAGAAGAGAAAGGCACTTGGGTGTCCTGGCACTGACCCCAAGCTTGCTGCTAAGAAGAACAAGAAGCCTGCTGAAGCCAATCCCAACGCTCCAAGGTAGGGACAACCGAGCATTGTCTTCCCTGCCAGCATTACTGACTCGAAGCCAAAGGTCTCCTCAGCGGCTTCGGAACAGAAGAAGACAAGGCAAGCTGAGGCTGAAGCCAGGAAGAGAAAGCTTCAAGAAGCCCCTGACACTGGTGTCAGTGTCAAAACCGGCGGATCTCGGGTAGGGGGTCCCGAATTGTGCATCTAAGGCTAATGGTAACATCAGGCGGGGGACACAATGTTTACCCAGGTTCGGGCCCTCTCGATGGAGGTAATACCCTACTTCCTGCTTGATTGATCTTGATGATATGAGTATTACAAGAGTTGATCTACCACGAGATCATAGAGGCTAAACCCTAGAAGCTAGCCTATGATTATGATTGTTGTTGTCCTACGGACTAAACCCTCCGGTTTATATAGACACCGGAGGGGGCTAGGGTTACACGGAGTCGGTTATAGAGAAGGAGATCTACATATCTGAATTGCCAAGCTTGCCTTCCACGCAAAGGAGAGTCCCACCCGAACATGGGCGAAGTCTTCAATCTTGTATCTTCATAGTCCAATAGTCCGGCCAAAGTATATAGTCCAATTGTTCGAGGACCCCTAATCCAGACTCCTCAAGAGTCTGCTGAACCAGCTTCAATGACGATGAGTCCGGCGCGCAGATTGTCTTCGGCATTGCAATGCGGGTTCCTTCTCCGAATACTCCATAGAAGATTTTGAACACAAGGATCGTGTCCGGCTCTGCAAAACAAATTTCACACACCACCGTAGAGAGCACAATATTCCACAAATCTAATCTGCTGACAACTTTTCATAGCGTGATATCACGCCGCGGCCCGGTTATTATACAAAACCGTTTTTCCTAGCCTGCTACTGCACGTATTGCGAGGCAGTTTTATTGGCACGTCTTGTCGAAGCAGAGATCGTGTCCCCTTATCACGGGATTCTCATCAATACGGGTAACCCAACCGCGCCGTTAGTATGATTCCTCGGTTTTAGGCAAGTCCCAAACGGCCACGCGGAGGACGCTTGATATTCACCCTCTTTATAAAGAGGTCCAGACCTGTCCTTTTCTTTCCACGCCCAATCCTTCCCTTGCCCTACCTCGAGTTCCAACACCCAAGGTTCAGGCTAAGCGCTTTGGACCTTCAATCATGTCCGGATCCAACCTTCAAGCCCATTGAATGGCCTCTTCTGTCACAGAGGAGGACATCAAGAAGCTTAGGGAGCCTAGGTATCTGACCACCGAAATCCCCCACAGGCTACCTGCTCCAGGGCAGGTTATCCCCACTCCCGAACCCAACGAGAGTGTTGTATTTGTTTCCCACTTCCTCCGAGGGCTAGGATTTAGTCTTGATCCCTTCGTAAGAGGGCACATTTTCTATTACGGGCTAGATTTCCATGATCTAGCTCCAGATTCCGTCCTTCACATCTCGTCGTTTATCGTCGTGTGTGAGGCCTTCCTTCGCATTACCCCACACTTCGGCTTGTGGCTCAAGACCTTCAGTGTGAAGCCGAACATGATTGACGGGTGACACGCGGAGTGCGAAGGTGCTATAATAAACAAAGGTGCCGACGCCCTATGGCCAAAGGGTTCCTTTCTGGAGGTGTCCGACTTATGGCAACGGGAGTGGTTTTACATCTCAGCGCCCCGAGGTACAAAGCGGGTGGCCGCCCCGGCCTTCCGCCCGAGCCCTCCGCCTCAACTGGCATCATGGGTCAACAAAGGGCTAGACTGGGGGCCAGCTAATGATGTGCCGACATTGCAAAGTCGCATCCGAGATCTCCTCAAGAGGAATGTTAGCCTCATCAAAGTAATTCAAGTAATGCTAGTTCGTCAGGTCCTGCCATGCCAATGTCGATCTCTCCGTATGTGGGAGTTCAACCCGGAAGAACCGCGGACTATTCAACACTTCTTCGGCATGACGCTCGAAGGGATGTATCTATTATTCTTCGGATCACGAATAAAGTGTCCGGACACCACCGAGGATGCGGGTTTGAACTGCAACCGTCCCGATACCCAAGTAAGTAACTCCACGACCGAACCTGCTGTTATTATATTTATCACAAACTCATTCTAAAAAGTTGCCCTCTGCCAGGACTGGATAAGGAAGGCGGAGAGGATCAGGTGTTCGGCCCCTCTTCCCGAAGGCTCGCCAGATCCTGTACTAACCAGGATGCTGGCTCACGCACCGTATCAAGTGTCATCAGGAGAAGATGAGGGGAGGAATAAAGAAGCCGAAGGCGGCCTTCATACATTACACATCCAAACCTAGGGAATTAGTGCCTCCGCGAAGGAGGATGTTCGGGGAGGTGAATCTGGAATCCCTTCTCCCCACAGGAAGAAAAGGGCCACCCCTGAAGACTTGGAAACAGAGGTTTCCAAACGAGGGAAGAAACCTTCACCAGGGGGCCCTGCCCCGGAGGGCATCCTTACCACACAGCACCCGCAAGGGGGCTGGCCATCAACCGAACTGTAAGTGATTAGAGGCGCATTGGTAAATATGCCCTGCTCTTTTCCTGAGAATAACAACCAAAATATGTGTTTTGTAGTCCGGCTCATAGCCCCTCTCCAGAATGTTCGTCTTTGGGGGATCTTCTTTCGGAGATGATGGAGAGCGAAACGCCTCCTCCTGCTTCCCCGCCTCGTGAGACGGACAACCCTGAGGTGTCATCACGGAGGATTTATCCTGACCCGCAAAGGCCAGAAGGTAACTCTTCGGCTGCCCGAAGTCCGGAGTTCTCGGCTCCTAAGAGACCAATTGAAAAAGCCCGGGACTGTCCGGCGTACAACCAGACCATTGATGGATCTTTTGGAGCAAGCGGCTGTCTCAGAGGCAGATCGTACCTTAATGGGTATGGTGGTTGAGAGGATTTCATCCGCGAAGAGCGGGTTGAATGAAGCTTTTACGAGCTTGCTAAGAGGCTTTGTGGTATGCCAAGTAATATATATATATTTTGACTATACCGCACACGCTAGGTGTGCTCTGTATAGGTAGTAGCCCCTGAGACTCTGGTTGCTGCCCAGATGCGGCGAGCAGAGGATCATAGCCTCAGGTAATAACGGCGCTGCTTTCATATGCAGGAGGCTGCAGATCCGGTGACTGACCGAACTGCTGATTTTGCCGAATTGAGGCAGCAGCTTGACGTGGCGGATGCAGACATCACACTTGTGAACAAGCGGCTTGACGAGGCACAGGGTATGTATATTCGGGTGGTCAGCAAATATTAAGAGGAGCGTAATGCTAGTATCCATAATATGCTTTTACTGCAGATGGAGCTGCCGCCATGGAGACCCTTCAGGCAGAGCTTGCCCGAGCCAAGGAACAAGCGAGGAGAAGCAATGCGGCCGCCCTGAAGGCAGCCGAAGAGCTAAAAGCCGAACAGGCTGCTCATCACCGGAGCGAAGATAAAATAGCCAATATGGCTCTTTAGCTGCAAAATGCCACCAGCCGCTATGAGCTCCTCGAAAGGGAAAGCCAAGAGAAAGCAGCTAACTTGAAGAAGGCTTTGAAGCAGTTAAGAAACGCGCTCAAATCGAGAGCGCTGGAGGAGCTTCAAGCCGGAGATATCGCGGCCGGGAAGCCCTTCTAATTGCGGGCGAAGTTCGGCGATCCGAAGTATGCCCCCCTTGATCAATTGTGGAGTTCAGCAGACGCATACTTGGATCTAGCAAAAAGTGCTACTGACGCAACTGAGTATTTCAAAGATCAGAAAGATCATTAGGTGGAAAGATTGTTCTGGTCGCAGTTCAGTAATCGAAGGCGTCCGCTGCTGTTGAATGAGCAAATGGCCGAATGGGCCGAGCTCCATAGGTTGTCTGGGCTTGCCATGAGGTCTGTTGTTGATCATTTTTGGCTGAAGGAACCAAGTCCGGATAGTTATTTTGGTTTAGTGCAACGATTTCTTCGTGCCGTGCCGCATATCGACGCTGTCAAGAGGTCGGCGTGCATAGAGGGTGTGCGGATGGCTCTTGCTCGTGTAAAGACATATTGGGCGGAGATGGAGGCCACCGCTGTTGCTACCAGGAGTCCGCCCGGGGGTCAGGACTGGCCCGAGCACTATTTTGAAGAAGTCCTGGAAGTTGCCCGTTTAATAGAGGCTCAGTGCACAAAGAGTACCATGTTCCAGTGACATGTATCTTGATTGTATAAACAATGCTATTTTGATTATAAAGGCTATATTTTATACTTTTGCCTGTAAAGTATTGAGTGCCTCCTGTGCGGCCGTTTATGTATGTATGTATATAACCTGAAAGTTTGCAGTCGTCGACTTCAGCCCCCACACATATGATGCGGGGGTGTTCGGTAAAGCGCATACTCACACTTTATCCAACATCTTGGTCCATTCAAGGAGGTGATAGCATGGCGAACGAGGCAATCGGACTATATAGCTTTAACACTTTCACTTAGCCATAGGAGTTTGATGGTGGGGCTACTATATAGCCCCTGGTACATCCGCGTTCATCCGAATACAGTGCATGTACATACGTGACCGGGAAACCGGTCCTTCGTTAATGCAGAGGAATCGCGAAGATTCCGCTAAGTCCTCGAGTGGTTGACCAGTCTCTCGCTTTATCATAACAATCAGTTTTCAGCTTTCTCTACTGAGGTGCTCATCCAGATGAACCGTGGCACAATAGCAGTAGTTCTCCTGGTGCCACCTTAGCCGATAGAGTGGAACGTAAGATAGCAAAACACGGGAGCCAGGCAAACCCAACTATTGACCAAAGACATGATTCAGAGCTGATGCATATAAGGCCAAACTCGCGACGCCGAATACTCCCTAAGGTATTCGGACTTTTCAACTTATACCTGGCTGAGTACTACCCTCGATAATGAGCCCTGAATTTCCAGGTACATGCATTAATCTGGCGTGAGGAAACAAGCTTGCCAATAACGCCAGTATCCCTCTCGGTTGTTTTGAGTACCCGGAGGGTGTGAAACAACAAGAGACAATAAAAAAGGTTTACACAGGGTCTTAATCTAAAAAGAAACCTTTGAACGGGGCCCTGTTGCATGTCTGTACCTTTGTCTCCGTTGTGCCGTATCCTGGAAGGGTGTGTCACGATGATCATCTGCAAAAAGGAAAAACCCAGGTGAAAGAATCTGGTGTGGTCGTGCAAAAAGTTGGTTATTCTTAATGAACCATGAGAATTCAATCTATTATTGTATTAATAGGGTCGAGACGAGCTATGGGCCATTTTACATGTAGGCAGCCCCTAGCACCACCTATGGGGGTATATCCATCAACCCAAGCTCCGGTTTGTCTGGGCTGCTACTAATAGTGGTGCGCCGTGACACGTCTAACTGTGTCCGTGGTCTCGACGACCGATCATTTATTCTGGTTGGAGGGGCCGCTCAGTGGTTTGGCTGCTAGAGCCGCCACATATTCTTCCGCACGTAAGGAACGCTCTGTATTTCCGCTAATTGTGATGATGCCCCGTGGATCAGGCATCTTAAGTTTAAGATAATCGTAATGCAGAACTGTATTGAAACGAGCGAAGGCCGTTCTTCCGAGTAGTGCATGGTAGCCACTTCGGAATGTAGCGATGTTGAAGATTAGTTCTTCGCTTCGGAAGTTGTCGGGCGAACCGAATACAACCTCTAGTATTAGGGAGCCCGTGCAGCGGGCTTCTACGCCTGGTATTACTCCTTTAAAGGTAGTATTTCTTTGGCTGATTCTTGACGGGTCTATCCCCATCTTGCGGACAGTGTCCTGGTATATCAGATTAAGACTACTGCCGCTGTCCATGAGGACTCGGGTGAGATGGTATCCGTCAATTATTGGTTCGAGCACCAAGGCGTCCGAACCTCCATGCCAGATACTAGTCGGATGATCCCTGCGATCGAAAGTGATCGGGCAGGCCGACCATGGGTTGAATTTTGGGGCGACGAGCTCTACTGCGTATACGTCTCGGAGTGCGCGTTTGCGCCTCCTCTTTGGTATGTGAGTTGCATAAATCATGCTCACTGTTTTGACCTCTGGTGCAAATTTTTTCTGTCCCCCAGTGTTCGGTTGGCGCAATTCGTCCTTGTCTTCACTTGGTGTCTCCCTCCCTTTGTGTTCGGCCTTTAGCTTGCCGGTCTGCTTGAAGACCCATCATTCTCTATTGGTGTGATTTGCAGGTTTCTTGGGGGTGCCATGAATCTGTCTAGAATTTTGTTTAGGCTAGACGGTCCGTCTCTGCTGCCTTTAAATGGCTTTTTCCGTTGACCGGGTCGAGAGCCCCTGAATCCGGCGTTTACCGCCATGTTGTCTGGCTGTCTTCATTGTTTCGATGCTTGTTTTTATTGCGTCGCGGCTTCCCATTGCTGTCCCTGATCTCGGTTGTGCCTGGGTCGCTGGTGCCGCTGCAGGCCAACCAACTGTCCTCGCCCGCGCAAAAGCGGGTCATAATGCTTGTTAAGGCTGCCATTGTCCTCAGCTTTTCTTGGCCGAGGTGTCTGGCGAGCCATTCGTCCCGGCCACTGTGCTTGAAAGCCACTAAGGCTTCGGCATCCGGGCAATCGACGATTTGATTCTTCTTGGTGAGAAATCTGTTCCAAAGCTTACAGGCTGACTCTCCGGGTTGTTGAATTATGTGACTTAAATCGTCTGCATCCGGAAGTCGGACATAGGTCCCTTGAAAATTAGCCATGAAAGCATCCTCAAGTTCCTCCAAACTTCCAATTGAGTTTTCGGGGAGGCTTTTCAAGTAGTGCCAAGCTGGTCCTTTCAACTTGAGGGGCAGGTATTTAATGGCGTGGAGATCATCTCCGCGAGCCATGTGGATGTGAAGAATAAAAGTCCTCAATCCAGACCGCAGGGTCTGTCGTTCCGTCATATGCCTCTATGTTTATGGGTTTAAATCCCTCTAGAAATTCATGATCCAGCACCTCATCAGTGAAGCACAGGGGGTGTGCGGCACCCATGTATTTGGATATGTCATGGCATGCTTCCGACGGTTGTAGTGTTCGGTGTTGATTCCGAGATGGCATTCGATCAGTATAATCTTTTTGGTGGCCGTGGTCCTGCGCCGGAGCACGCTTCCTAGATCCATAGATGGACCTGGCCATACCAGCTTTTTTGTCTAGGTGCTCACGTTAATCATGTGCTAACTCGTCTGCGGCGTCATTAGCCGCCCTGTCGCGGCCACGTGGTGGTCGATCCAGCGGATCGGCCGTATTATTTTTTGGCGGAATGGGCTCTATAGCCTCGTCGTCGAATTCGGGCAGCAGATTGCGCTTTGGGTAGCTCTTTGTGTGGCGATCGCCACCGTATTTTTCTTCAGTGTCAAGCACTTTGTTCCATCTGTGGTTGAGCATGTCCTGCGCGGCCTTAAGCCTTTGCTTCTGCTTCTTCAAGATCCTTGCGGTGGCGATAAGCCTTCTATGGAGGTTCTCTTGTCCCAAGTGCCTTTCCTGGATGATGAGTGCATCATTGTCCAGACTGTTCTCCTCTCTGGAGGCAGGTTTATGAGTTTTATCTCCGCCATCGCTATGATTGGACAGCAGCTCTGGACTATGTTCACCGTCCCTTGGCTCACCCTGCTCCATCACTGGGTCCATGGGGTCGTCCGGGGTATTATTATTTCTTGTGCCGCTATCGCTGTTTTTGCTGTGGCGGGATTTAGAGCGGCGCCGACGTCGCCGCTTTGGTTGCTTCTCAAGAGGGTTATCCTCCGTTGCGTCCTCGCCATTGTTTTCTTTGGGAGTGTCCATCATGTATATATCATATGATGAGGTGGCTTTCCAGCGCCTTGTGGGCGGTGGTTCCTATTCTTCTCCGGCATCATCATCCAAATCGTCGATGTCTTCGAAGTCGAGATCAAGCATGTCGGTTGAATCGTCGACAGTGGCTATTAAGTGGGTGGTGGGTGGGTAACGAATTTCTTCATCGTCCGCTTCCCACTCAAGCCGGACACAGTTCAGCCAGGAGTCTCCTGATAAGGAGAGAGATTTTAAAGAATTTAGCACTCGCCCTTGATGTCCGTGAAGGTAAATTCCATGATCGGTGCCCAATCAGATTCAGTAGGCACGGATGCACGCGGTTTGGAGCCTATGGTCGGAGATGAGTCCGAGGGTCCGATGACACAGACCTCATTGGAGGCAAAGTCTGTGTTCGGCTCTAAAGCCGCTGAGTGTGCGGCCTCCGTGGCGGGGTCCATCCACCCGTCCTCGGATGGCACGATTTGTTCTAGATCTAAGGCCGGAGCGGCAGCAGGTGTGATCTCCCGAACACCGTCCGATAGCAGATCTAAGTCATGCTCCTCGTGACTGTTCGGCACACCTGTCATGGGCTCGAATCCGTCGAAGATCAAGTCTCCGTGGATGTCGGCGGTGTAGTTCAGACCTCCAAACCTGACCTGATGTCCAGGGGCGTAGCTATCGATCTGCTCCAGATGGCCAAGTGAATTGGCCCGCAGTGCGAAGCCGCCGAATACGAAGATCTGTCCGGGGTGGAAAACCTCACCCTGGATCGCATCATTGTAGATGATTGAAGGAGCCATCAAGACTTACAACGACGACACAGTGGAACTCTCAATGAAAGCACCAATGTCGGTGTCAAAACCGGCGGATCTCGGGTAGGGGGTCCTGAACTGTGCGTCTAAGGCTAATGGTAACAGGAGGCGGGGGACACAATGTTTAGCCAGGTTCAGGCCCTTTCGATGGAGTAATACCCTACTTCCTGCTTGATTGATCTTCATGATATGATTATTACAAGAGTTGATCTACCACGAGATCGTAGAGGCTAAACCCTAAAAGCTAGCCTATGATTATGATTGTTGTTGTCCTACGAACTAAACCCTCCGGTTTATATAGACACCGGAGGGGGCTAGGATTCCACAGAGTCGGTTACGGAGAAGGAGATCTACATATCCGAATTGCCAAGCTTGCCTTCCACGCAAAGGAGAGTCCCACCCGGACACGGGACGAAGTCTTCAATCTCGTGTCTTCATAGTCCAACAGTCCGGCCAAAGTATATAGTCCGGCTGTCCGAGGACCCCCTAACACAACACTCCCTGAACTGCTCCCGCCAAGAAGAAGCTAAATACTAAAGCTTCAAAGTCTTCATGCAAAGAGCGTGTTTCTGCCCCAAAACACCTGAACGTCGAACCAATCTTTGTTGCCCTACCTACCTCAACAAACCGTGAGCGCTATCTTGTGTTCCACGTGCCTGCTTCGACAGAGGCTCCTAAAGACGAAGAAGTTCCAGCTACTGATCCTATCCCAGCTAAAGACATTGGCCATGATGACCATGTTGAAGATGATGAAGTCCTTCCTCAGATTGAACCAAATCCCATGGTATCATGGCCTGCTCCAACAAGCAGTGAATTGATCAGTATTGGCCATCCTCTGACTCCTCGTCCTACGACGCCAGTCACTCAAGATATGCCAGTGGATGATGAAGCTATTCTGTACACTCCTACAGCTCAAGTCACCACTCTGGTGCTTGAGACTCAGCAAGAAAGTCCTGACGACTTTGATTTCACAATCCCTTCACCACAGGCGTCGCCTTCCTTCAAAAGGCTTCGCAAAGGACTCAAGCATCCATGTAAATGAAGGAAATATGCCCTAGAGGCAATAATAAAGTTATTATTTATTTCCTTATTTCATGATAAATGTTTATTATTCATGCTAGAATTGTATTAACCGAAAACTCAGTACATGTGTGAATACATAGACAAACATAGTGTCACTAGTATGCCTCTACTTGACTAGCTTGTTAATCAAAGATGGTTAAGTTTCCTAACCATAGACATGAGTTGTCATTTGATTAACAGGATCACATCATTAGAGAATGATGTGATTGACTTGACCCATTCCGTTAGCTTAGCACTTGATCGTTTAGTATGTTGCTATTGCTTTCTTCATGACTTATACATGTTCTTATGACTATGAGATTATGCAACTTCCGTTTATTGGAGGAACACTTTGTGTGCTACCAAACGTCACAACGCAACTGGGTGATTATAAAGGAGCTCTACAGGTGTCTCCGAAGGTACATGTTGATTTGGCGTATTTCGAGATTAGGATTTGTCACTCCGATTGTCGGAGAGGTATCTCTGGGCCCTCTCGGTAATGCACATCACTATAAGTCTTGCAAGCAATGTGACTAATGAGTTAGTTGCGGGATGGTGCATTACATAACGAGTAAAGAGAGACTTGCCAGTAACGGGATTGAACTAGGTATTGAGATACCGACGATCGAATCTCGGGCAAGTAACATACCGGTGACAAAGGGAACAATGTATGTTGTTATGCAGTTTGACCGATAAAGATCTTCATATAATATTTGGGAGCCAATATGAGCATACAGGTTCCTCTATTGGTTATTGACCGGAGACGTGTCTCGGTCATGTCTACATTGTTCTCGAACCCGTAGGGTCCACACGCTTAAAGTTCGGCGATGATCGGTATTATGAGTTTATGTGTTTTGATGTACCGAAGGTGGTTCGGAGTCCCGGATGAGATCGGGGACATGAAGAGGAGTCTCAAAATGGTCGAGACGTAAAGATCGATATATTGGACGACTATATTCGGACTTCGGAAAGGTTCCGAGTGATTCGGGTATTTTTCGAAGTACCTATGGGAATTCGTCGGGGAGTATATGAGCCTTATTGGGCCATACGGGAATAGAGGAGAGAGGCCAAAAGGAAGGAGGCGCGCGCCCCCTCTGGTCCAAATTGGACAAGGGGTGCAACCCCCTTTTCCTTCTCCCTCTCCTCCTCTTTCTTTCTCTCCTACTCCAAAAAGGAAAGGGGAATCCTACTAGGACTTTGGAGTCCTAGTAGGACTCCCCACACTTGGCGCGCCCTCCTCTAGGGCCGGCCTCTCCCTCCCTCCTTTATATACGGGGGCAGGGGGCACCTCTAGACATAACAATTGATCTCTTGATCTCTTAGCCGTGTGCGGTGCCCCCCTCCACCATATTCCACCTCGGTAATATTGTAGTGGTGCTTAGGCGAAGCCCTGCGTCGGTAGCATCATCGACACCATGATCACGCCATCGTGCTAACAGAACTCTCCCGCAAAGCTTTGCTGGATCGGAGTTCGTGGGATGTCATCGAGCTGAACGTGTGCTGAACTCGAAGGTGCCATACGTTCGGTACTTGATCGGTCGGATCGTGAAGACGTATGACTACATCAACCACGCTGTGCTAACGCTTCTGCTTTCGGTCTTCGAGGGTACGTGGAAAACACTCTCCCCTCTCGTTACTATGCATCACCATGATCTTGCGTGTGCGTAGGAACTTTTTTGAAATTACTACGTTCCCAACAGTGGCATCCGAGCCTGGTTTTATGCATAGATGTTATATGCACGAGTAGAACACAAGTGAGTTGTGGGCGATACAAGTCATACTGCTTACCAGCATGTCATACTTTGGTTCGGCGGTATTGTTGGATGAAGCGCCCGGACCGACATTACGCCAGACGCTTACGCGAGATCTGGTTCTACCGATGTGCTTTGCACACGTGTGGCTGGCGGTGTCGGTTTCTCCAACTTTAGTTGAATCAAGTGGCTACGCCCGTCCTTGAGAAGGTTAAAACAACACTAACTTGATGAAATATCGCTGTGGTTTTGATGCGAGGTAAGAACGGTTCTTGCTCAGCGCGATAGCAGCCACGTAAAACTTGCAACAACAAAGTAGAGGACGTCTAACTTGTTTTTGCAGGGCATGTTGTGATGTGATATGGTCAAGACATGATGCTATATTTTATTGTATGAGATGATCATGTTTTGTTACCGAGTTATCGGCAACTGGCAGGAGCCATATGGTTGTCGCTTTATTGTATGCAACGCAATCGCCCTGTAATTGCTTTACTTTATCACTAAGCGGTAGCGATAGTCGTAGAAGCAATAGTTGGTGAAACGACAATGATGCTACGATGGAGATCAAGGTGTCACGCCGGTGACGATGGTGATAATGATGGTGCTTCGAAGATAGAGATCACAAGCACAAGATGATGATGGCCATATCATATCACTTATATTGATTGCATGTGATGTTTATCTTTTATGCATCTTATTTTGCTTAGATCGACGGTAGCATTATAAGATGATCTCTCACTACATTTCAAGGTATAAGTGTTCTCGCTGAGTATGCACCGTTGCGAAAGTTCTTCGTGCTGAGACACCACGTGATGATCGGGTGTGATAGGCTCTATGTTCAAATACAACAGGTGCAAAACACTTGCACACACGGAATACTCAGGTTAAACTTGACGAGCCTAGCATACACAGATATGGCCTCGGAACACTGAGACTGAAAGGTCGAGCGTGAATCATATAGTAGATATGATCAACATAATGATGTTCACTATTGAAAACTACTCCATCTCACGTGATGATCGGACATGGTTTAGTTGATTTGGATCACGTGATCACTTATATGATTAGAGGGATGTCTATCTAAGTGGAAGTTCTTAAGTAATATGATTAATTGAGCTTTAATTTATCTTGAACTTAGTCCTGATGGTATTTTGCAAATTATGTTGTAGGTCAATAGCTCGCGTTGTTGCTTCCCTATGTTTGATATGTATTCCTAGAGAAAACTAAGTTGAAAGATGATAGTAGCAATGATGCATGCTGGGTCCGTGATCTGAGGTTTATCCTCATTGCTGCACAGAAGAATTATGTCCTTGATGCACCGCTAGGTGACTGACCTATTGCAGGAGCAAATGCAGATGTTATGAACATTTGGCTAGCTCAATATGATGACTACTTGATAGTTTAGTGCACCATGCTTAACAGCTTAGAACCGGGACTTCAAAGACGTTTTGAACATCATGGACCATATGAGATGTTCCAGGAGTTGAAGTTAATATTTCAAGCAAATACCCGAGGTGAGAGATATGAAGTCTCCAACAAGTTCTATAGCTAAAAGATGGAGGAGAATTGCTCAACAAGTGAGCATGTCCTCAGATTGTCTGGGTACTACAATCGCTTGAATCAAGTGGGAGTTAATCTTCAAGATAAGATAGTGATTGAAAGAGTTCTCTAGTCACCATCACCAAGTTAGTAGAACTTCGTGATGAACTATAGTATGAAAGGGATGACGAAAACGATTCCCGAGCCCTTCGTGATGTTGAAATCGACGAAGGTAGAAATCAAGAAAGAGCATCAAGTGTTGATGATTGTCAAGACCACTAGTTTCAAAAAAGGGCAAAGGGAAAGAAAGGGAACTTCAAGTAGAATGACAATCAAGTTGTCACTCCCGCGAAGAAACCCAAAGCTGGACCAAAGCCTGAAACTGAGTGCTTACACTGCAAAGGAAATGGTCACTGGAAGCGGAAATGCCCTAAATATTTGGTGGATAAGAAGGATGGCAAAGTGAACAAGATTATATTTGATATACAAGTTATTGATATGTACCTTACTAGTATTTATAGTAGCCCCTGAGTATTTTATACTTGTTCAATTGCTAAAAATTAGTAACTCGAAATAGGAGTTACAGAATAAACAGAGACTAGTTGAGGGTGAAGTGACGATGTGTGTTGGAAGTGGTTCCAAGATTGATATGATCATCATCGCACACTCCCTATACTTTCGGGATTAGTGTTAAACCTAAATAAATGTTATTTGGCGTTTGTGTTGAGCATGAATATGATTTGATCATGTTTATTGCAATACGGTTATTCATTTAAAATCAGAGAATAATTGTTGTTCTGTTTACATGAATAAAACCTTCAATGGTCATACACCCAATGAAAATAGTTTGTTGGATCTCGATCGTAGTGATACACATATTCATAAATATTGATGCCAAAAGATGCAAAGTTAATAATGATAGTGCAACTTATTTGTCGCACTGCCGTTTGGGTCATATCAGTGTAAAGCACATGAAGAAACTCCATAAAGATAGATTTTCGAAATCACTTGGTTATGAATCATTTGATGCTTGCGAACCGTGCCTTTTGGTCAAGATGACTAAAACTCCGTTCTCCGGAACAATTGAACGAGCTATTGACTTGTTGGAAATAATACATACCGATGTATGCAGTCCAATGAGTGTTGATGCTCGTGGCGAGTATCATTATTTGCTAACCTTCACAGATGATTTGAGCAGAAATGGGTATATCTACTTAATGAAACACAAGTCTAAAACATTTGAAAAGTTCAAAGAATTTCAGAGTGAAGTGGAGAATCATCATAACAAGAAAATAAAGTTTCTACAATCTGATCGTGGAGGAGAATATTCGAGTTACGAGTTTGGCCTTCATATAAAACAATGCGGAATAATTTCACAGCTCACGCCACCTGAAACACCACAACGTTATGGTGTGTCCGAACGTTGTAACCACACTTTATTGGATATGGTGCGATATATGATGTATCTTACAGATTTACCACCATTTTTTTGGGGTTATGCATTAGAGACAGCTGCATTCACTTTAAATAGGGCACCATCAAAATCCATTGAGACGACGCCTTACGAACTGTGGTTTGGCAAGAAACCAAAGTTGTCGTTTCTCAAAGTTTTGGGCTGCGATGCTTATGTGAAAAGTTTTGATATGTCTCCAACGTATCTATAATTTTTGATTGCTCCATGCTACTTTATCTACTGTTTTGGACTATATTGGGCTTTATTTTCCACTTTTATATTATTTTTGGGACTAACCTATTAACCGGAGGCCCAACCCAGAATTGCTGTTTTTTTTGCCTATTTCAGTGTTTCGAAGAAACAGTATATCAAACGGAGTCCAAACGGAATGAAACCTTTGGGAACGTGATTTTCTCACCGAACGTGATCTAGGAGACTTGGACCCTACTCCAAGAAGTTCCAGAGGCGGTCACGAGGTGGGGCGCGCTGGCGCGCGCTTCTACCTCGTGGGCCCCATGTTGCTCCACCGACGCATTCTTCCTCCTATATATACCTACGTACCCCCAAACGATCAGAACAGGAGCCAAAACCTAATTCCACCGCCGCAACCTTCTGTATCCACGAGATCCCATCTTGGGGCCTGTTCAGGAGTTCCCGAGGGGGCATCCACCACGGAGGGCTTCTACATCAACACCATAGCCCCTCCGATGAAGTGTGAGTAGTTTACTTCAGACCTTCGGGTCCATAGCTAGTAGCTAGATGGCTTCTTCTCTCTTTTTGGATCTCAATACAATGTTCTCCCCCTCTCTCGTGGAGATCTATTCGATATAATCTTATTCTTCTTGCGGTGTGTTTGTTGAGACCGATGAATTGTGGGTTTATGATCCAGTATTATCTATGGACAATATTTGAATCTTCTCTGAATTCTTTTATGTATGATTGAGTTATCTTTGCAAGTCTCTTCGAATTATCCCTTTTGGTTTGGCCAACTAGATTGGTAGTTCTTGCAATGGGAGAAGTGCTTAGCTTTGGGTTCAATCTTATGTGTCCTTTCCCAAAGGATGTAAGGGACAGCAAGGCATGTATTGTATTGTTGCCATCGAGGATAACAAGATGGGGTTTTTTATCATATTGCATGAATTTATCCCTCTACACCATGTCATCTTGCTTAAGGCGTTACTCTGTTTTTAACTTAATACTCTAGATGCATGCTGGAGAGCGGTCGATGAGTGGAGTAATAGTCGTAGATGCAGAATCGTCTCGATCTACTTGTCTCGGACGTGATGCCTATATACATGATCATTACCTAGATATACTCATAACTATGATCAATTCTGTCAATTGCTCAACAGTAATTTGTTCACCCACCGTAGAATATCTATGGTCTTGAGAGAAGCCACTAGTGGAACCTATGGCCCCCGGGTCTATTCTCATCATACCAATCTCCATTACCTTATTTACTTGCTTTGTTTTTACTTTGCCTTTTACTTTTCACTTTGCATCTATCTATCAAAAATAGCAAAAGTATTATTTATCATCTCTATCAGATCTCACTCTCGTAAGTGACCGTGATGGGATTGACAACCCCTAATCGCGTTGGTTGCGAGTAGCTATCGTTTTGTGTAGGTACAAGGGACTTGTGCGTGGTCTCCTACTGGATTGATACCTTGGTTCTCAAAAACTGAGGGAAATACTTACGCTACCTTGCTGCATCATCCTCTCATCTTCGGGAAATTCCAACGCAGTGCACAAGAGGTAGCAAGAAGAATTTCTGGCGCCGTTACCGGGGAGGCTCACGCAAGCAAGTCAACAATACCAAGTACCCATCACAATTCCTATCTCTCGCATTACATTATTTGCCATTTTCCTCTCGTTTTCCTCTCCTCCACTTCACCCTTGCCGTTTTATTCGCCCTCTCTTTCCCAATCTCCTCTTCTCTTTCCCGTTTGCCTTTTTCTCGTTGCCTTTCTGTTTGCTTGTGTGTTGTATTACTTGTTGCCATGGCGCAAGATAATACCAAATTGTGTGACTTCTCGAATACCAATAATAATGATTTCCTTAGTACTCCGATTGCTCGTCTTAATAGTGATGAGTCTTGTTAAATCAATACCGCTTTGTTGAATCTTGTTATGAAAGATCAATTCGCCGGCCTTCCTAGTGAAGATGCTGCTACTGATCTAAACAATTTTGTTGATTTGTGTGATATGCAAAAGAAAAAAGATACAGATAACAATATTGTCAAATTGAAGTTATTTCCGTTTTCACTTAGAGATCGTGCTAAAGTTTGGTTTTCGTCTTTGCCTAAAAATAGTATTGATTCTTGGAACAAGTGCAAAGATGCTTTTATCTCTAAGTATTTTCCTCCTGCTAAGATCATCACTCTTAGGAACGATATTATGAATTTTAAACAACTTGATCATGAGCATGTTGCCCAATCTTGGTAAAGAATGAAATTGATGCTTCGCAATTGCCCTACTCATGGTTTGAATTTATGGATGATCATACAAAATTTTTATGCCGGATTGAATTTTGCTTCTAGAAATCTTTTAGATTCGTCACAATGCACGTTGATGGAAATTACGTTAGGAGCTACAAAATTGCTTGATAATATTATGGCTAATTATTCTCAATGGCACACCGAAAGATCTTCTAGTAAAAAAGTGCATGCTATAGAAGAAATCAATGTTTTGAGTGAAAAGATGGATGAACTTATGAAGATGTTTGCTCCTAAAAATACTCCTCTTAATCCCAACGATATGACTTTATCTACCTTGCTTGAGAATAATAATGAATCTATGGATATGAATTTTGTTGGTAGGAATAGTTTTGGAAACAACGCTTATAGAGGGAATTTTAATCCTAGGACTTATCATAGTAATACTTCTAATAATTATGGGAATTCCTACAACAACTCTTATGGAAATTTTAATAAGATGCCCTCTGAATTTGAGAGTAGTGAGGGAGTCCTGGACTGGGGGGTGTTCGGGCAGCCGGACTATCATCGTCCGCCGGACTCCAAGACTACGAAGATACAAGATTGAAGACTCCGTCCCGTGTCCGGATGGAACCTTCCTTGGCGTGGAAGGCAAGCTTGGCGATACGGATATGTAGATCTCCTACCATTGTAACCGACTCTGTGTAACCCTAGCCCTCTTCGGTGTCTATATAAACCGGAGGGCTTTAGTCCGTAGGACAACAACCATTACAACAATCATACCATAGGCTAGCTTCTAGGGTTTAGCCTCCTTGATTTCGTGGTAGATCCACTCTTGTACTACCCATATCATCAATATCAATCAAGCAGGAGTAGGGTTTTACCTCCATCAAGAGGGCCCGAACACAGGTAAAACATCGTGTCCCTTGTCTCCTGTTACCATCCGCCTAGACGCACAGTTCGGGACCCCCTACCCGATATCCGCCGGTTTTGACACCGACATTGGTGCTTTCATTGAGAGTTCCTCTGTGTCGTCACCGATAGGCTTGATGGCTTCTTCAATCAACAACAACGCCGTCCAGGGTGAGACTTTTCTCCCCGGACAGATCTTTGTATTCGGCGGCTTCGCATTGCGGGCCAATTCACTTGGCCGTCTGGAGCAGATCGAAAGCTACGCCCCTGGCCGTCAGGTCAGATTTGGAAGCCTAAACTTCACGGCGGATATCCGTGGAGACTTGATCTTCGATTGATCCGAGCCACAGCAGAGCGTGCTGCGGTTGCCACGATGGGCATGACCTAACTCGCCACGGACAAGACCTTTGAGGCCGCACACTAATCCGGCCCGATCCCTAATTGAGCCGATCGCGCAGATCGAGGACGGGTGGCTGGACACCGCCTTGGGAGCTGCAACTTCTACGGCGATGGAGCCGAACACTGACCTCGTCCCTTATAAAGCTCGTGACTCCGAGGTGCCGGACTCCGAACCTCCTGCGCCCCTGCCAATCGAATCCGATTGGGCGCCGATCATGGAGTTCACCGCCGCGGGCATCTTTCAGCACTCACCCTTTGGCGACATCCTAAATTCGCTAAAGCATCTCTCGCTATCCGGAGAGCCCTGGCCGGACTATGGCGAGGATGGTTGGGATGCGGACGATGAAGAAATTCAAACCCCACCCACCACCCACTTTGTAGCCACTGTCGACGATCTAACAGACATGCTAGACTATGACTCCGAAGACATCGACGGTATGGACGACGATGCCGGAGACGATCAAGAACCAGCGTCTACAGGGCACTGGAAGACCACCTCGTCATATGACATATACATGGTGGACACCCCAAAAGATGGGGACGGCGAAGAAGCAGTGGAGGCAGATTCCTTGAAGAAACAGCCCAAGCGCCGACGTCAGCGGCGCCGCTCTAAATCTCGCCACAGCAAGAATGGAGATTCCGGCACAGGGGATAATAACACCCAGAGAGTGCCGAAGACAATCCCCTCCTGCAAGATTCAGCGCAGGAGGATGCGTAGCAAGCCCTCACGAGAGAGGCGCATTTAAGAGGTCGAGGATGATAATTACATACCTCCTCCGGAGACGAGGCAAGCCTCGACGACGATTTAATTCGTCGTGCCCGAGGATCCCGTCGAACAAGAGCATTTCAAACGCAGGCTAATGGCCACAAACAAATAGCCTAAAGAAAAGCAGCAGCAGCTTAAAGCTGATCAAGACCTGCTGGCCGATAGATGGACCGAGGTCCTCGCGGCCGAAGAGTATGAACTCGAACGACCCTCCAAGAGCTACCCAAAACGCAAGTTGCTCTCCCGATTAGAGGAGGAAGCATACATACCTTCATCACCAGCGCATAATACGGCCGACCGACCACCCCGTGGTCGCGACAGAGAGGCATCCAGGCCTTCCATCAAGACCGCACCCGCATCGCTCGAAAAGTACGGCCATGGGGAACGTGCGGACTTATGGATATATTGAGGACAAGGCAAGACAATCCAGATCTATATATGGATCACGTGGGCGCCCCACGACCCACGACGAATACCGTCGAGCCGGATACAACAACTCCGACGGGGCCGAACACAGCAGACAACGCTCACTTGAGCTATGTCGCGATATTGCTCAATACAGAGGCGCCGCACACCCGCTATGCTTCACTGACAAAGTAATGGATCATCAAATCCCTAAAGGGTTTAAACCCGTAAACATTGAATCCTACAATGGCACGACAGACCCCGCGGTTTGTATCAAAGATTATCTCCTTCACATCCATATGGCCCGCGGCGACGATCTCCACGCCATCAAATATCTCCCGCTCAAGCTTAAAGGACCAGCTCGGCATTGGCTTAACAGCCTGCCCGCAGACTCAATTGGGTGTTGGGAGGACCTGGAAGCCGCATTCCTCGACAACTTCCAGGGCACATTTGTGCGACCACCAGACGCCGATGACCTAAGCCACATAATCCAAGAGCTGACGAATCGCCGAGCAATTCGACACGGTTCTAACAAAGAAAAATCAAATCGTCGATTGTCCGGATGCAGAGGCCCTCGCAGCCTTCAAACATAACATCCGCGACGAGTGGCTAGCCCGACACCTAGGACAGGAAAAGCCGAAATCCATGGCAGCCCTCACATCACTAATGACCCGCTTCTGTGCGGGAGAGGATAGCTGGCTAGCTCGCAGCAACAACCTCAGTAAAAATGCTGGCAGTCCGGATACTAAGGACCACAACGGCAGGTCGCGTTGAAGCAAAAACAAATGCCGTGTTAACGGTGATAACAATGACGATACGGCAGTCAACGCTGGATTCCGAGGCTCTAAACCCGGTCAGCGGAAGAAGCCATTCAAAAGAACCACTCCGGGTCCGTCCAATTTGGACCGAATACTCGATCGCTCTTGCCGATACATGGCACTTCGAAAAACTAGCTAACCACACCAACAAAGATTGTTGGGTATTCAAGAGCAGCAAGTTAATTGCGAAAACAATGACAAGGGGCTGCACAATGACGATGAGGAAGAGACCCGCCACGAACAAGAGAGGATGTAAGGTTTCCCCCACAAGTGCGGACGGTAA
Source organism: Aegilops speltoides (assembly GCA_021437245.1). NCBI lineage: Eukaryota > Viridiplantae > Streptophyta > Magnoliopsida > Poales > Poaceae > Aegilops > Aegilops speltoides. The sequence goes on from CM038147.1 coordinate 349,548,746, forward strand.
ACATGATATACGCAACCCATATACCCAAGAGAGAGCGGAAGTGCACTAAGGACGATATGCGATGGAGCCATCGCCCTAAAGTTCAATCCATGGTCCTCTTTCCGATCACTTTCGATCAAGAGACCATCCGACCAAGATCCGCCATGGCGGATTCGCCGCATTGGTTTTAGACCCAATCGCCGATGGATTTCACCTCACAAGAGTCCCGATGGACGATGGCGAGAGCCTAAACCTGCTTTATCGTGATACGGCGCAAGATGGGAATAGACCCCTCAAGGATTAAACCTACAAAGACGACCTTCAAAGGCGTCATACTAGGTGTTGAGGCCAATTGTACAGGCTCATTCACACTGGAAGTGGTCTTCGGATCCCCGGATAATTTCCGGAGCGAGGAGTTAATCTTCGACATAGTCCCGTTCCGCAGCGGCTATCACGCTCTGCTCGGACGAACCGCGTTCGCAAAGTTCAACGCGGTGCCGAATTACGCATACCTCAAGCTCAAGATGCCAGGCCCTCGTGGAGTAATCACGGTCAACGGAAATACGGAACGCTCCCTCCGAACGGAGGAACATACAACGGCTCTCGCGGCAGAAGTACAGAGCAGCCTTTTAAGGCAATTTTCGAGTCCGGCCGCTAAACGACCGGACACGGCCAAATGCGCCCGGAGCAATATCAATCAAGACCACCTGGCACGTTCCAAGCACGCGTAGCAATGCGGCCCCAACCCCAGCCCTCGCATGATTGCAAGACAAGCCCTCCGCGTACATCATTATGCTTTGAAGATACCATGGGCATAGGGGGAGGGGCACGACCACAACAGACCCAGAGTGTGGCTCGACCACACCAGGGGCTCCCAAGTGTGTCTCTCTTTTTATTTTTATTTTCATTCTTTTTATACACAGGACTCCGTTCACCAAAGGCCCTGTCCGGCGGCGAACCCGCCGAACTCACGATGCAACAGTCGGGGAGGGAAAAAGGCTGCGACGAACACTCAGGTGGTCTCCATTACGAGCATTAAATTTGATTATACACACCAGTCCGCAGCCCACCCCTGGAGGGGGACATGTTTAATTAGTCCAATCCCTTGCTTATCAAGACTATTTGTATCATTCCGCACTCATAGCAGAATTCCTTAAATAAATAATGCAACACTTTTGCCTATAATTACATTACTTTACATATATGTTCATTAATGACATGTTGCACCAGATATTCTGCACGGCCAATACACGAGGGCTTATGTTCCCGATTATGGTGTGATAAGTCCAACACTTTCACAAGTGTGGCACCCCGAACTTATAGCATTATATGAATCGGCTCAATCATGTCTTGGGTCAATAGTTGGGTTTGCCCGGCCCCATGTTTTGGTACCTTACGCCTGTTCCGCCGGCTAAGGTAGCACTGGAGAGCCATCGCGATTGCGCCCGATTGAGCCGGGCGAGCGCTCGATGGAGAAAGCTAAACCGATCGGCATGATAAGGCGAGAGACTGGTCGCTGTTCGAGAGGTCTTTTCGAGTCCCTAAAGACTTATGCCGCCGAGCGAAGAACCGGATAATGTCCGCCAAGGCGTGATAGCGCCTCAACTCGGTCTTCCAAATACTAGGGGCTTCACGAAATTTAAAATTATAGAATTCTATGGCTAAATGAGAGTGTTCAAGCATTATAAGTCCGGTTGCCTTGTTCGTTGTGTTGAGCGCCCCTAGATGGACCCAAAATGGGAACAAGAGTGCTCAAGTTTATCCCAACACCCCAAAGACTGTGGCATGGGGGCTAAAGCCGACGACTTGCCATCTCTCGATTTTATAAACGGCCGCATGTAAGGTAATATTTTAAATTAAACAAGCGTTGCTTAGCGATATGAACAAAGTTTTCAGCGCATGTGATAACACATAGCGAGTTTACTCAATAGTTACATCTCGGGGCACTCATCCGCAATCTTGCGGGCACCCTTCAGACAGTCTTATAGTACATCTCGGGCGACGATACTCCTTGCTCACCGGCAGCGTCGCTGCTGATAAGCCTCTCCGCATCCAGCCTGCCCCAGTGCAGACTTTTGCGCGGGCAAGGGCCCGACGAGCACCTTCAATACAAAGCGGAGCGCTTGATGACCTCCACCTGTGGGCACGATCCACCAGCCGCCCGACGAGCTCAAGTAGCTCTCAGCATGGCCTCTCCAGCCACAGCCGGACTATGAGGCCCTTCATGGCCTGCTCGGCTACCTTAGGAGCTCGACCAGCTGCTTCACCTGGTCGCTAGGGGCACTGATGGCCGGCCTCGGCGTCAGATCGAGACCGAAGACCTTCTCCGTTGAGCTCCCCTCCTCGCCACGGTAGAATGCGGCGGCATCGGATGCACTGCGAGGCAGATCTGCAAACGCCCCTGGAGAGCTCCGAATTCGGGTAAGTATCAGGAAGTTTACATTAACATGCTTGCTTTGCATGAAAAATGCCTTACCTGCCGCTATTTTCTTCACATACTCAACCTCTTGAAGGGCCTTATGGGCCTTGGCCTTGGCGGCTTTGACACTTTCGAGAGCCGAGGCAAGCTCGGACTCCCGAGTCTTTGAGTCGCGCTCCAAACTCTCATGCTTTTCCATGAGAGCCTGGAGCTCTTGCCGCACCTCCGCCACCCGCGCCTCCCGCTTCTCTCGCTCGCCTGCCCCGTTCGCAGATTGTGTTCAGCCATGGACACAGCCTCCTTCAGGGTTGCCACCTCGTTTGTGGCCCCTGCAGTACCCACGTTATCCTTGTTATTTTTATTGCAACCTAAATCCTTTTTTGTAAGGTAACTATTCAAAGAGGTATTACTCACCTTCTTTGCCCTCGAGCTGCTTCTTGGCACGGCCGAGCTCTTGGTCGGGCCGCTCGAGGTCCTGCTTCAAAGCACCGACCTCTGCAGTCAGTGTGGCAGAGGTCAGCAGCGCAGCCTGCAAACCCATATTGACATAATTTTTAGCAACCTCACAGATATCTTTTTAGATCCTCGGTCCGCTTTTCTTTCCAACACCGAACCGAGCATCAGGGGCTACTGCCTATGCGGTATTACAAGACATAATTTTAACTTCTTACCTCAAAGCCTCGTTAGAAGGCTATCGAAGCTTTGGTCAGCCCGCTCTTGGCGAGTGAACTTTTCAATCACCGCACTCATGATAGTGCGGTGTTCTTCCTCGATGGAAGCGGCTTTGAGCGCCCCAGCAAGTTGTCCGCGCCCGGCTGGACGGGGCTGCCGGCGCCACGGTCTTGCCCTTCTTGCGAAGGGCCGCTGCCAGACTCGGAACCACTGCGGGTTCGGCGTGGAGTCCGGTGCAAAGTCCGGGAGGCTGCCTTGCGCGCCTCCGGAGCCTCCTCCTGATGGGTCCCTTCCCGGGATCCCACCTCGGCGTCCTCAGCGACGCGAGGGGTGGAGGCAGTCGGGATGGAATCTACATCCGACGGAGCCAATGACCCGCTCGACGAAGCAGGGAGATCATCATCGGCAGGACTGCAGGCAGTGTGCGGCATTAGAAGGACACTATGTGACACATAATAAATTATAAATCATTCAGGAATCCGGATACTTATGATCTTGCCGGGGGCCTGGCCCTTGAGGGCCACTCTTCATCACCAACGTTGGCGTTGGCGGAGCTGTCCGGGGGAATAGTTCTTCCTCTGATTCTTCGGCCTCCCCTGCTGGGAGGCCTTCTCTTCTCTCTCCTCCTCCGGGAGAGAGTCCTCTTCTCCTCCTCGTCTTCGGGAGGAGTCCGCCGAGCCATCGGGACGATGTGTGCGATACCACTCGGCACCGGGAACTTCTTCGAGTTCCCGTGGCCTCCTTCTTGGCCTTCTTCTCCGGCACCACATGGGGTGCCGGAACCAGGAGCCCCGCTAGACGGGCGTCTACTGGGTTTTCTGGCATGGGAGCCGGGCAGATGATCTGCTCGGCCTTCTTCATCTAGTCCTGTCAAAGGAAAAGGGAGATTGAAACCCGCATAGGGTCAAACTATTAAAAACAAGTGTCCCATAAAGGGGTAGAATCACTTACCTCGTCAGCTGGACGCTGCGAGCGAAATCCGCGATCTTGATGGCGGATGCGGAGCCTCGGCGCCTTGAACAGCACCTCCAGCGCCTTTCAGACGTCGTGTCAGAGAGCCCGCTCAATGCCTGGTGCTGTGCCGGATTGAACTCCCACAAATTAAACGCCCGTTGTTGGCAAGGGAGAATCCGGCGGATGAGCATGACTTGGACCATGTCGACAAGCCTGAGCTTCTTGCTCACCAGCTTCTGGACACAGGCTTGGAGTCCCGTCAGCTCCTCCGAACTACCCCTTAGCAAGCCCTTCTCTTTCCAGGAGGTGAGCTGCATAGGGATACCAGATCTGAACTCGGGGGCTGCCGCCCACTTAGGGTCGCGCGGCTCGGTGATGTAGAACCACCCCGATTGCCACCCCTTGACGGACTCCACAAAGGCCCCTTCGAACCAGAGGACGTTGGGCATCTTGCCCAACATGGCGCCTCCACACTCCGCTTGAGTGCCCTTCACTACCTTCGGCTTGACATTGAAGGTCTTGAGCCACAAGCCAAAGTGGGGCTGGATGCAGAGGAAGGCCTCGCACACGACGATAAACGCCGAGATGTTGAGGACGAAGTTCGGCGCCAGATCGTGGAAATCCAGGCCGTAGTAGAACATGAGCCCCCGGACAAAGGGGTGAAGTGGAAAGCCCAGTCCGCGGAGGAAGTGGGGAAGGAAAACGACCCTCTCATGGGGCCTGGGGTGGGGATGAGCTGCCCCTTGTCGGGCAGCCGGTGCGCGATGTCGCCGGAAAGGTATCCGGCGCTGCGCAGCTTTGCGATGTGCTCCTCCGTGACGGAGGAGGCCAACCATTTGCCTCCCGCTCTAGACATGGTCGGAGAAGGTTGAGACGAGATGCACGAACTTGGGCGCTGGAGCTCGAGTGCGCGGAGATGGATAAGCAAAGGAGGAAGAAGGCGTAGGTGAAAAGGTGGATCCTTATCCCCTTATATATAGGCGGACGAAGACTATGCGTCCCCACCGGCCTAGTAAAACTCGCTTATCTCCCAAGCGCCACCATCAATGGCGTGATTGGGTTACCCACGTCCGTATTGATGAGAATCCCGGAATAAGGGGAACACGATCTATGCTTCGACAAGACGTGCCAAGGAAACCGCTTCGCTAAACGCGCTAAGGTGGTATAATAAAAAACGATTCAAGTAAAGGCTTGGTAGTGGCGTGACGTCAGGCCACGAAATACGCCAGCAGATTGAACTTGTGTACATATTATTCTCTCTATGGTGGAATGTGGAATTTATTTTGCAGAGCCGGACACTATCCTGGTGTTCAGAATCTTCTATGGATTATTCGGAGGAGGAACCCGCCTTGCAATGCCGAACATTATGCGCGCCGGACTCATCGTCATTGAAGCCAGTTGAGGGCTCTTGAGGAGTCTGGACTAGGGGTGTCCGGGCAGCGGACTATCATCGTCACGGACTCCAAGACTACGAAGATACGAGATTGAAGACTCCGTCCCGTGTCCGGATGGAACCTTCCTTGGCGTGGAAGGCAAGCTTGGCGATACGGATATGTAGATCTCCTACCATTGTAACCGACTCTGTGTAACTCTAGCCCTCTCCGGTGTCTATATAAACCGGAGGGCTTTAGTCCGTAGGATAACAACCATTACAACAATCATACCATAGGCTAGCTTCTAGGGTTTAGCCTCCTTGATCTCGTGGTAGATCCACTCTTGTACTACCCATATCATCAATATCAATCAAGCAGGAGTAGGGTTTTACCTCCATCGAGAGGGCCCAAACCTGGGTAAAAACATCGTGTCCCTTGTCTCATGTTACCATCCGCCTAGACGCACAGTTCGGGACCCCCTACCCGAGATCCGCCGGTTTTGACACCGACAAGTAGTGTTAAAGAGTTTATGAATTCACAAAAGAATTTTAATGCTTTGCTTGAAGAGAAATTGCTTAAAGTTGATGATTTGGCTAGGAACGTTGATAGAATTTCTCTTGAAATTGATTCTATAAAGCTTAGATCTATTCCTCCTAAGCATGATATCAATGAGTCTCTCAAAGCCATGAGAATTTCCATTGATGAGTGCAAAGAAAGAACCGCTAGGATGCGTGCTTCCAAAGATGCCTTTATTAAAGCGTGTTCTTCCAATTCCTATGAAAATCAAGATGAAGATCTAAAAGTTATTGATGTGTCCCCCATTAAATCTTTGTTTTGCAATATGAATCTTGATGAAACTGAATATGATCTTCCTTTACCTAGAAGGCGTTCTAAGAATTCGGAGTTTCTAGATCTTGATGATGAAATTGATGAAAGTGGGATTGAAAGAAATAAAAACCTAGATGTTGCTAAACCCACTATTTTGGATCTCAAGGAATTTAATTATGAAAATTGCTCTTTGATTGGTTATATTTCCTTGTTGCAATCCGTGCTAGATTCTCCTCATGCTTATAGTCAAAATAAGGCCTTTACCGAACACATTGTTGATGCCTTGATGCAATCTTATGAAGAAAAACTTGAGTTGAAAGTTTCTATCCCTAAAAAAATCTATGATGAGTGGGAACCTACTATCAAAATTAAAATTAAAAATTATGAGTTTCATGCTTTGTGTGATTTGGGTGCTAGTGTTTCTACTATTCCCAAAACTTTGTGTGATTTGCTAGATTTCCGTGACTTTGATGATTGTTCTCTAAACTTGCATCTTGCGGATTCCACTATTAAAAAGCCTATGGGAAGAGTTAATGATGTTCTTATTGTTGCCAATAGGAATTATGTGCCCGTAGATTTTATCGTTCTTGATATAGATTGCAATCCTTCATGTCCTATTATTCTTGGTAGACCTTTCCTTAGAACGATTGGTGCAATTATTGATATGAAGGAAGGGAATATTCGATTCCAATTTCCCTTAAAGAAGGGCATGGAACACTTCCCTTGAAATAAAATAAAATTACCATATGAATCTATCATGAGAGCCACTTATGGATTGCCTACCAAAGATGGCAATACCTAGATCTATCCTTGCTTTTATGCCTAGCTAGGGGCGTTAAACGATAGCGCTTGTTGGGAGGCAACCCAATTTTATTTTGTGTTTTTTATTTTTGCTTCTGTTTAGAAATAAATAATCCATCTAGCTTCTGTTTGGATGTGGTTTTATGTTTTAATTAGTTTTTGTGCCAAGTAGAATCTATAGGATAACCTACGATGATAGTTGATTTGATTCTGCTGAAAAACAGAAACTTTGTGCGCACGAATATAATTTTTTTAAATCACAGGAACGTGATTTTACGTTGATTTTTTTTGCTGCTGATCAATAAACAAATTGTCCAGGACTTCCTATTTTGTTAGAATTTTTAGAGTTCCAGAAGTTTGCGTTAGTTACAGATTGCTACAGACTGTTCTGTTTTTTGACAGATTCTGTTTTGCGTGTGTTGTTTGCTTATTTTGATGAATCTATGGCTAATAAAATAGTTTATAATCCATAGAGAAGTTGGAATACAGTAGGTTTAACACCAATATAAATAAAGAATGAGTTCATTACAGTACCTTGAAGTAGTCTTTTGTTTTCTTTCGCTAACGGAGCTCACGAGATTTCTGTTGAGTTTTGTGTTGTGAAGTTTTCAAGTTTTGGGTGAATTCTTTTGATGGATTATGGAACAAGGAGTGGCAAGAGCCTAAGCTTGGGGATGCCCATGGCACCCCAAGATAATCCAAGGACACCAAAAATTCAAAGCTTGGGGATGCCCCGGAAGGCATCCCTCTTTAAATCCACTTCCATCGGTAATTTACTTGGAGCTATATTTTTATTCACCACATGATATGTGTTTTGCTTGGAGCATCTTGTATTATTTGCGTCTTTGCTTGTTAGTTTACCACAATCATCCTTGCTGTACAAACCTTTTGAGAGAGCCATACATGAATTGGAATTTGATATACTCTATGTGCTTCACTTATATCTTTTGAGCTTGATAGTTTTGCTCATAGTGCTTCACTTATATATTTTGAGCGTGATAATTTTTGCTCTAGTACTTCAGTTAGATCTTTTAGAGCATGGTGGTGGATTTGTTTTAAAGAAACTATTGATCTCTCATGCTTCACTTAGATTATTTTGAGAGTCGTTAATAGCATGGTAATTTGCTTAGTGTCAATATACTTGGTGTTCAAGATATGTGAAACTTTCTTTTGAGTGCATTGAATACTAAGATAAGTTTGATGCTTGATAATTGTTTTGAGATATGGAGGTGATAATATCAAAGTCGTGCTAGTTGGGTAATTATGAAATCAAATAATGCTTGTGTTGAAGTTTGCAAATCCCGTAGCATGCACGTATGGTTAAAGTTGTGTAACAAATTTGAAACATGAAGTGTACCTAGCTTGTGCATCCTTATGAGTGGCGGTCGGGGACGAGCGATGGTCTTTTCCTACCAATCTACCCCCTAGGAGCATGCGCGTAGTACTTGATTTTTGATGACTTCTAAATTTTTGCAATAAGTATATGAGTTCTTTTGACTAATGTTGAGTCCATGGATTATACGCACCCTCACCTTTCCACCTTTGCTAGCCTCTTGATGCACTGCATTGCCCTTTCTCACCTTGAGAGTTGGTGCAAACTTCACGGTGCATCCAAACCCCGTGATACGATACGCTCTATCACACATAAACCTCCTTTTATCTTCCTCAAAACAGCCACCATACCTACCTATCATGGCATTTCCATAGCCATTCCGAGATATATTACCATGCAACTTCCATCATCATCATCATGAAATACATTACTTTTGTCATATTGCCATTGCATGATCATGTAGTTGACATTGTATTTGTGGCAAAGCCACCATGCATTACTTTTCATACGTGTCACTCTTGATTCATTGCACCATCCCGGTACACCGCCGGAGGCATTCATATAGAGTCATATCTTGTTCTAAGTTTCGAGCTGTAATCCTTATGTTGTAATCAATAGAAGTGTGATGATCATCATTATTAGAGCATTACCCAAAAAGAAAAAAAAGAAAGGCCAAAAGAAAAAAAAGAAAGGCCAAAAAAGAAAGAAGAGGAAGGCCCCTCCCCCCCAAAAAAGAAATGCCCAAAAAAATAAAAATAAATAAAAAGGGCAATGCTACTATCTGTTTTTCCACACTTGTGCTTCAAAGTAGCACCGTTTTCTTCATGTAGTGAGTCTCATATATTGTGCTTCAAAGTAGCACCTTGTTCTTCATGTAGTGAGTCTCATAAGTTGTCTTTTTATACTAGTGGGAATTTTTCATTATAGAACTTGGCTTGTATATTCCTACGATGGGCTTCCTCAAATGCCCTATGTCTTCATGAGCAAGCAAGTTGGATGCACACCCACTAGTTTTGTTTTGTTGAGCATTCATAGCTCTAGTGCATCCGTTGCATGGGAATCCCTACTCCTCATGTTGACATCAATTGATGGGAAGCTCCATAGCCCGTTGATTATCCTCGTCAATGTGAGACTTTCTCTTTTTTTTTGTCTTCTCCACACAATCCCCATCATCATATTCTATTCCACCCATAGTGCTATATCCATGGCTCACGCTCATGTATTGCGTGAAGGTTGAAAAAGTTTGAGATTATTTAAGTATGAAACAATTGCTTGGCTTGTCATCGGGGGTATAGAAGTTGGGAACATATTTGTGTGACGAAAATGATAGCCTAACTATATGATTTTGTAGGGATGAACTTTCTTTTGCCATGTTATTTTGAGAAGACATGATTGCTTTGATTAGTATGCTTGAAGTATTATTATTTTTGTGTCAATATGAACTTTTGTCTTGAATCTTTCGGATCTGAATATTCATATCACAATTAAGAAGATTTACATTGAAATTATGCCAAAGTATCACTCCACATCAAAAATTCTCTTTTTATCATTTACCTACTCGAGGACGAGCAGGAATTAAGCATGGGGATGCCTGATACGTCTCCAACGTATCTGTAATTTTTGATTGCTCCATGCTACTTTATCTACTGTTTTGGACTATATTGGGCTTTATTTTCCACTTTTATATTATTTTTGGTACTAACCTATTAACCGGAGGCCCAGCCCAGAATTGCTATTTTTTTTGCCTATTTCAGTGTTTCGAAGAAACAAAATATCAAACGGAGTCCAAACGGAATGAAACCTTTGGGAACGTGATTTTCTCACTGAACGTGATCCAGGAGACTTGGACCCTACTCCAAGAAGTGCAAGAGGCGGTCATGGGGGTGGAGGGCGCGCCCCCTACCTCGTGGGCCCCCTGTTGCTCTACCGACGTACTCCTTCCTCCTATATATACCTACATATCCCCAAACGATCAGAACAGGAGCCAAAAACCTAATTCCACCGCCGCAACCTTCTGTATCCACGAGATCCCATCTTGGGGACTATTCTGGAGCTCCGCCGGAGGGGGCATCCACCACGGAGGGCTTCTACATCAACACCATAGCCCCTCCGATGAAGTGTGAGTAGTTTACTCAGACCTTCGGGTCCATAGCTAGTAGCTAGATGGCTTCTTCTCTCTTTTTGGATCTCAATACAATGTTCTCCCCTCTCTCATGGAGATCTATTTGATGTAATCTTCTTCTTTTTGCGGTGTGTTTGTTGAGACCGATGAATTGTGGGTTTATGATCCAGTATTATCTATGGACAATATTTGAATCTTCTTTGAATTCTTTTATGTATGATTGAGTTATCTTTGCAAGTCTCTTCGAATTATCCTTTTTGGTTTGGCCAACTAGATTGGTAGTTCTTGCAATGGGAGAAGTTCTTAGCTTTGGGTTCAATCTTTATGTGTCCTTTCCCAAAGGACAAAAGGGCAACAAGGCACGATTGTATTGTTGCCATCGAGGATAACAAGATGGTTTTTTATCATATTGCATGAATTTATCCTCTACATCATGTCATCTTGCTTAAGGCGTTACTGCTTTTTAACTTAATACTCTAGATGCATCTTTGGATAGCGGTCAATGAGTGGAGTAATAGTAGTAGATGCGAATCGTTTGATCTACTTGTCTCGGACGTGATGCCTATATACATGATCATTACCTAGATATACTCATAACTATGCTCAATTCATCAATTGCTCAACGAGAATTTGTTCACCCACCATAGAATATCTATGCTCTTGAGAGAAGCCACTGGTGAAACCTATGGCCCCCGGGTCTATTCTCATCATACCAATCTCCATTACCTTATTTACTTGCTTTGTTTTTTTACTTTGCCTTTTACTTTTCACTTTGCATCTATATATCAAAAATACCAAAAATATTATTTATCATCTCTATCAGATCTCACTCTCGTAAGTGACCGTGAAGGGATTGACAACCCCTAATCACGTTGGTTGCGGGTAGCTATCGTTTTGTGTAGGTACAAGGGACTTGTGCGTGGTCTCCTACTGGATTGATACCTTGGTTCTCAAAAATTGAGGGAAATACTTACGCTACTTTGCTGCATCATCCTCTCCTCTTCGGGGAAATCCAACGCAGTGCTCAAGAGGTAGCAAGTTTCAACCTGATAAGCTCGAACCCAAATCGGAGAAGTGCGTCTTCATAGAATACCCATAGGAAACTGTTGGGTACACCTTCTATCACAGATCCGAAAGCAAGATATTCGTTGCTAAGACGGATCCTTTCTAGAGAAGGAGTTTCTCTCGAAAGAAGTGAGTGGGAGGAATGTAGAGCTTGATAAGGTAATTGTACCTTCTCCCGAATTGGAAAGTAGTTCATCACAGAAATCAGTTCCAGTGATTCCTACACCAATTAGTAAGGAAGCTAATGGTGATGATCATGAAACTTCAGATCAAGTTACTACAAAAGCTCGTAGGTCTTCCATAGTACGGTCCGCACCAGTGTGGTAGGGTAATCCTATTCTGGAAGTCATGTTACTAGACCATGATAAACCTACGAACTATGAGGAAGCAATGATGAGCCCAGATTCCGCAAAATGGTTTAAGGCCATGAAATCTGAGATGGAATCCATGTATGAGAATAAAGTATGGACTTTGGTTGACTTGCCCAATGATCGGCAAGCCATTGAGAATAAATGGATCTTCAAGAGGAAGACGGACACTGATAGTAGTGTTACTATCTACAAAGCTCAACTTGTTGCGAAAGGTTTTCGACAAGTTCAAGGGGTTGACTATGATGAGACCTTCTCACCCGTAGCGATGCTTAAGTCTGTCCGAATCATGTTAGCAATTGCCGCATTTTATGATTATGAAATTTGGCAAATGGATGTCAAAAATGCATTCCTGAATGGATTTCTGGAAGAAGAGTTGTATATGATGCAACCAGAAGGCTTTGTCGATCCGAAAGGTGCTAAAAAAGTGTGCAAGCTCCAGTGATCCATCTATGGACTGGTGCAAGCATCTCGGAGTTGGAATATACGCTTTGTTGAGTTGATCAAAGCATATGGTTTTATACAGACTTTTGGAGAAGCCTGTATTTATAAGAAAGTGAGTGGGAGCTCTGTCGCGTTTCTGATATTATATGTGGATGACATATTATTGATTGGAAATGATATAGAAATTCCGGATAGCATAAAAGGATACTTGAATAAGAGTTTTTCAAAGAAAGACCTCGGTGAAGCTGCTTACACATTGAGCATCAAGATCTATAGAGATAGATCAAGACGCTTGATAAGATTTTTTTTCAATGAGTACATACCTTGATAAGATTTTGAAGTAATTCAAAATGGAACAGTCAAAGAAGGAGTTCTTGCCTGTGTTGCAAAGGTGCGAAATTGAGTAAGACTCAAATCACGACCACGGCATAAAATAGAAAGAGAATGAAAGTCATTCCCTATGCCTCAGTCATAGGTTCTATAAAGTATGCAATGCTATGTACCAGGCCTATTATATACCTTGCTCTGAGTTTGGCAAGGGAGTACAATTTTGATCTAGGAGTAGATCACTGGACAGCGGTCAAGAATACTAAGGAGATGTTTCTCGATTATGGAAGTGATAAAATAGTTCGTTATTAAAATTTACATTAGTGCAAGCTTTTACACCAATCCAGATGCCTCTAAGTCTCAATCTGGATACATATTGGAAGTGGGAGCAATTAGCTAGTGTAGCTCCGTGCAGCGCATTGTAGACTTAGAATATTTGCAAAATACATACGGCTCTAAATGTGACAGACCCGTTGACTAAACTTCTCTCATGAGAAAAACATGATCATACCTTAGTACTCTTCGGGTGTTAATCACATGGCAATGTGAACTAGATTATTAACTCTAGTAAACCCTTCGGGTGTTGGTCACATGACGATGTGAACTATGGGTGTTAATCACATACAGATGTGAATATTGGTGTCAAATCACATGGTGATGTGAACTAGATTATTGACTCTAGTGCAAGTGGGAAACTGAAGGAAATATGACCTAGAGGCAATAATAAAGTTATTATTTATTTCCTTATTTCATGATGAATGTTTATTATTCATGCTAGAATTGTATTAACCGGAAACTTAGTACATGTGTGAATACATAGACAAACATATTGTCACTAGTATGCCTCTACTTGACTAGCTCGTTAATCAAAGATGGTTAAGTTTCCTAACCATAGACATGAGTTGTCATTTGATTAACGGGATCACATCATTAGAGAATGATGTGATTGACTTGACCCATTCCGTTAGCTTAGCACTTGATCGTTTAGTATGTTGCTATTGCTTTCTTCATGACTTATACATGTTCCTATGACTATGAGATTATGCAACTCCTTCATCGGAGGAACACTTTGTGTGCTACCAAACATCACAACGTAACTGGGTGATTATAAAGGAGCTCTACAGGTGTCTCCGAAGGTACATGTTGATTTGGCGTATTTCGAGATTAGGATTTGTCACTCCGATTGTTGGAGAGGTATCTCTGGGCCCTCTCGGTAATGCACATCACTATAAGCCTTGCAAGCAATGTGACTAATGATTTAGTTGCGGGATGGTGCATTACATAACGAGTAAAGAGAGACTTGCCGGTAACGAGATTGAACTAGGTATTGAGATACCGACGATCGAATCTCGGGTAAGTAACATACTGATGACAAAGGGAACAACGTATGTTGTTATGCAGTTTGACCGATAAAGATCTTCGTAGAATATTTGGGAGCCAATATGAGCATCCAGGTTCCACTATTGGTTATTGACCGGAGACGTGTCTCGATCATGTCTACATTGTTCTTGAACCCGTAGGGTCCGCATGCTTAAAGTTTGGTGACGATCGATATTATGAGTTTATGTGTTTTGATGTACCGAAGGTATTTCAGAGTCCCGGATGAGAACCGGGACATGACGAGGAGTCTTGAAATGGTCGAGACGTAAAGATCAATATATTGGACGACTATATTCAGACTTCGGAAAGGTTCCGAGTGATTCGGGTATTTTTTGGAGTACCGGAGAGTTATGGGAATTCGTCAGGGAGTATATGGGCCTTATTGGGCCATACGGGAATAGAGGAGAGAGGCCAAAAGGAAGGAGGCGCATGCCCCCCTCTGGTCTGAATTGGACAAGGGGTGCAGCCCCCTTTTCCTTCTCCCTCTCCTCCTCTTTCCTTCTCTCCTACTCTGGAAAGGAAAGGGGAATCCTACTAGGACTTGGGAGTCCTAGTAGGACTCCCCACACTTGGCGCGCCCTCCTCTAGGGCCGGCCTCTCCCTCCCTCCTTTATATACGGGGCAGGGGGCACCTCTAGACATAACAATTGATCTCTTGATCTCTTAGCCGTGTGCGGTGCCCCCCGCCACCATATTCCACCTCGGTAATATTGTAGTGGTGCTTAGGCGAAGCCCTGCGTCAGTAGCATCATCGACACCGTGATCACGCCGTCCTGCTGACGGAACTCTCCCGCAAAGCTATGCTGGATCGGAGTTCGTGGGACGTCATCGAGCTGAACGTGTGTTGAACTCGGAGGTGCCGTACATTCGGTACTTGATCGGTCGGATCGTGAAGACGTGCGACTACATCAACTGCGTTGTGCTAACGCTTCCGCTTTCGGTCTGAGAGGGTACGTGGACAACACTCCCCCCTCTCGTTGCTATGCATCACCATGATCTTGCGTGTGCGTAGGATTTTTTTTGAAATTACTACGTTCCCAACAGTAAAGCATACAAGAAGAGGATGTGCAACCAACTGGCTCACTAGCACGTCAAGTGTTCCCTGACGCCATCCGCTCTGCGACTACTCATGAGTCTGAAGCCAAAGTTACTGAAGACATTCTGGCTGCATGAACTGATGAAGAGAAATAAGAAGAGAGAGAAGCTACTCCCCCTGCCAGTAGTCTAGTCCTACAAGCCGAGAATGTGCTTGTGCCAGACCCTCCAGTCATTGAAGAGATGGAGGTTGAAACCAATGTGGCTGTCATCACCAACAACACTGAAGCCAATGACACTGTCATGGCGGAAGACAATGTGGAGCCCGAAGCCAATGTAGCAACTAACAACATTGTGCTGCCAATCACTTATGATGACGCCGTTTCTCCACCAAGGCCTTAGCAATGGAACGTGCCTACAGTCGAGATGAGTTGGTGACTGTCAGATGGCCTATTATGGTACCACCCACTGCTCCAGGCCCTCAGTATGATTATCATGTGGAGCAAAGGCCACAAACTTTGAAGCCAAAGCCAAGACTTCCAAGTGTTGTAACAACACATGGCTCATTTAGTGTGCTCAGCTTTAGGGAGCGCAAGACATTCTTTGATAGCGCCAAGAACCCATACACGAAGCTCAGGATCTCCTCTGACAGGTTTTGGAGCTGTCAGCAACGAAGCTATTACTCTTACATCCTATACAACCAAGACCGGATTTTTCCTCATAAGTGTATGGATTGTGATGTTGTTGCTGGGCTGCCATGCCTTGAAGAGGCCCTTGACTGCTTCAGAGATGTTGGGCTGCTGCCATTTGTGACTGACAAAGAGCACTGAAACGAAGAGCTTCTGCCACAGTTTTACGCTACATTGCACATTCGAGGCTACAACTGGGATCCAAAGACTTGGATCCTTGAGTGGATGACAAGTGACGTTCATCATGAAGCCAAAGCTCAGGACATCATTGAGTTCACTTCCCTGCCCACTCCTGGTGATTTGTATGAACCAGGTTGTCAGCTAATCCCTCCGTTCGGAATTACTTGTCTCAAGAATGGATGTATCTAGAACTAAAATACGTCTAGATACATCCATTTCTGTGACAAGTAATTCCAAACAGAGGAAGTATATCAAAATGAACTGCAGAGCATCTTTCAGAAGCCAGATCCCAATATGAGCCAAATGCTGAGCATGATGAAGCCATTGCCCCAAGACGCCGAATACCCTAAAGAGTTCTTTGTCCAAGACATAGAGTACTTGCCCCGCATAGTATATCACATTCTAAGGCGTACTCTATGGCCTATCAAAAGCAACTCTTCTGAAGCCAAACTCGAAGGCGCCATGAAGACATTAGTCTTCTATATTGTCAATGGCATCAGATTCAATACCCAGGATTTCTTCATCCGCCATCTTGCTGCTTCTGGCATTGATCTCTTTGGACTGAAGTTTTATACTCCCTAGATTATGCGCGTGATCAAGCTTCATTCCACTGTCGACTATCAACCTTCAGCACGCAATCACGTTGTATTCTTGCCTGAAGTTGACATGTCCTATGAAGCCATTGAAAGCACATTTGCTCCCTAGGTGGTTTTGGTAATTAATGACAACATACTCTGTGGTTGGACTAATGCTTTTAACAAGTATGTTTCAGGAAAGTCAACCACTCTGGCATGGCAAAAGGACTAGAGAGGTGAACCCCTAAGATGCTAAGGAAAACATTGGCAAAAGCTCAAGACTCCATTTTTGGTTTAGTGATCCAAGATCACATTGAGTCCATAGGAAAGCCAATACTATTAAAAGGGGATGAGGTTATGATGATGATCTGGTTGCTCTAAAGTGCTTAGTGATTTATCTCTCAAACAATCAGCAATCTTTCATTCCAACATAAACCCATAAGTAATCTCGGTCCCACCGATTCCAAACTCACCACACCGAGATGAACCACCTCACCATATAGCCAAAACCCTAGAATCTCGGATTTTCCGATTCCAAACTCGGTCATTCGAAATTGGTGTTGCCAAGCTTCAGAACCTTCAGACTCAAATCGGTGTCACCGAGATGAGAAAGTCGGTCCCACCGAGATTGGCAAACCCTAGACTTTGGAAGAATCGGTCTAACCGAGATTGTATTTTCGGTCCCACCGAAAATCCCAACGTTCACAAGATTTGAACTTTCGGTCCCACCGAGTTGTCAACTTCGGTCTGACCGAGATTGCTCAAATGTGTGTAACGGTTGGATTTTGTGTGGAGGCTATAAATACCCTCCACCTCCTCTTCATTCGTGAGAGAGCCATCGAAAGAACTACCACTCCTACCTTACATTTCGAGAAGAAAACTACCTACCCTTGTGTTGAGATCAAGTTGCTCCACTCCCACCATATGAAACTTGATTTCTAGTCTTTCCAAGTTGCTTTCCACTCAATCCCTTCCTCCACCACAGCCAAATCAGTGAGGATAGTTGAGTGTTGGGGAGATTATCATTTGAAGCACAAGAGCAAGGAGTTCATCATCACCAACCCCATCTATTACCTTTTGGAGGGTGGTGCCTCCTAGATTGGTTAGGTGTCGCTTGGGAGCCTCCGTCATGATGTGGAGTTGAACCAAGGAGTTTGTAAGGGCAAGGAGATCGCCTACTGTGAAGATCTACCCCGAGTAAGGCTAGTCCTCCGTGGGCGTAAGCCATGATGGCATAGACAAGGTTGCTTCTTCGTGGACCCTTCGTGGGTGGAGCCCTCCGTGGACTCAAGCAGCCGCTACCCTCCGTGGGTTGAAGTCTCCATCAACGTGGATTGACGATAGCACCACCTATCGGAACCACGAGAAAAATCTCCGTGTCTCCAATTGCGTTTGTTTCTCCACAATCTCTCCTTACTATTCATGCAATTTACTTTCCGCTGCCCTATACTCTAGAATTGCATGTTTAGTATGTTGCTCGACTTGTATGCATGATGCTTGACTTGTTCTTCATTGAGAATGTACTATGAACTTATGCTAATCAAAAGGCACAATCTTTTATCTTGTCGAGTTGTCTAATCACCCCCTCTAGACACTCTTGCCTTCAACGATCCTACAATTGGTATCGAGCATTGGTCTCCATTGCTTTGGTTTGCACACCATTGGAGGAAGATGGACGTGTTCACGCTTGGGAGTGTTAGTCATAGAGTGCCTATTCTTGATGGAGTGTCCTATAACTCGTGGAGGATTGAAATGCTTGCTATCTTTAAGATATACAACTTATGCAAATATGTTGAAACCCCATATGTACCACCATTTGATCCCTTGCACCCTCACTGTAGATGAAGAGCTTGATTTGCTTCAGAACCTTAGAACTGTCAATCTTATCATTAGAGGGTTGCTCGATAACTTGCTTGAGCTTGTCACTAACTTTGAGTGCGCCTATGCTATGTGGAAGTTCTTGGAAGAACTTTATCCGGACTACTCGTTGAGAGGTCTTGATGAAATTCTATACAAGACTGTTGAATTTGATATGTTGCGCCCCAAAGATCCTAACTTTGATAAATGCTTCTTTGAGCTGCGTGATCTTATGAAAAAGAAGGGTGATCCCGGTTTTATCAATGTTCGAATAAGAAATGCTCTTGTTATGCATTCCGATGACTACTATCACGTTGATAAAACTGATGCAAGTCATTGTCAAATTGACCTAGGTATTGATGATGAATTATCTATGGGTCAATATGATGATGAGCATGAGCATGATGACGATTCGGACACCGAGCTAGACAAGATCATGAAGAGTCTCAATCTAATGGCAAATATGAGAGACTACATATCCGTGGCAAAGAATGGATTCTCGATAGTGGATGCACCGATCACATGACCGGAGATGAAGACATGTTTCGAGAGCTTGCAAAGAACGATGGTCCACGCAAGTATGTGACTTTTGGAGACAACTCCAAGGGTAAGGTACTTGGCCTTGGTAAGGTGGCCATATCTCATGATAGCTCCATTAAAAATGTCATGCTTGTTGAATCACTTGGATACAATTTACTTTCCGTGTCTAGATTAGCTGACTTTGGATACAATGTGCTATTCACCAAAGTAGATTGCCAAGTTTTTCAGAGTGACAATCATAACATGGTCTTTACTGGCATTCGTAGAGGTGACCTATACATTGTCGATTTCACTAAGAAAGCTCAACCTAGAACTTGCTTTATTGCTAAATCTGCAAAAGGTTGGCTTTGGCATAGAAGGCTTGGACATGTTGGTATGCGAAATTTAGATAAGCTAATCAAAGGTGATCACATTCTTGGTGTTAAAGATGTTTTCTTTGACAAAGATAGACTCTGCAGTGCATGTCAAGCAGGAAAACAGGTTGGAGGAAGTCATCCCGTGAAGAATATCATGACCACAAGGAGACCGCTTGAGCTTCTTCATATGGATCTCTTCGGTCCCAATGCTTACAAAAGCCTTGGTGGTAACTCCTTTGGTCTAGTTATTGTTGATGATTTTTCCAGATTTACGTGGGTATTTCTACTTGATGACAAATCGCAGGTTCAGAAAATCTTCAAAACCTTTGCTAGAAAGGCTCAGAATCAATTTGAGGTGAAGATCAAGAAGGTTCGGAGGACAACGAACGGAGTTCAAGAACGCCCATGTAGACTCCTTTCTCGATGAGGAAGGAATCCTACATGAGTTCTCAGCTACGTACACACCTCAACAAAACGGAGTTGTTGAGAGGAAGAACCGAACGCTCATTGAGATGGCGAGGACAATGCTTGACGAATACAAGACACCAAAACACTTTTGGGGTGAAGCCGTTGAGACAGCTTGTCATGCCATCAACAGACTTTATCTTCACAAGCTTCTCGGCAAGACTTCATACGAGCTCCTTACGGGTAACAAACCCCAAGTGGGATATTTTCGTGTCTTTGGTTCAAAATGCTATATTCTTGATAAGCATCGTCGGTCTAAATTTGCTCCTAAAACTCATGAAGGCTTTTTCTCGGTTATGGATCAAACTCTCACACTTACCGTGTTCACAATAATTTCACCCAAAGGTTGAAGAGATGGTAGATGTGAAGTTTGATGAATCTAATGGCTCGCAAGTAGAGCAAATGCCTATTGATGTAGGAGATAAGGACCCATCGGAAGCCATTCAAGATCTATCCATTGGAAAGATTCGTCCTATGGAAGTGAAGGAGAGTACCTCATCTACATATGTGGAGCCCCCTACCTCACGGCAAGGTGAACCTCAAGGCAATATGGAGGCTTCCACAAGTGGAACTCACCAAGATGAGGAAGTGCGACAAGAAGATCCACCACAACCTCCTTCTCCACCACCTCAAGACAACACCAACAACACAGATGAAGAAGAAGATGAGGATGATGAGGAAGCTCAGCCACGGCCACGACAAAAGCTATCCCGAGTTCGAGAAAGAGTCAAGAAGGACCATCCTGTGGAACAAATGATGAATGACATCGACCGGAGAATCACTCGCCTAAAACTCGCTTAGCTAACTTTTGTGAGCATTACTCATTCATCTCAAGTCTTGAACCTATGAAGGTAGAAGAAGCGCTTGAAGACCCGGATTGGGTGAATGCTATGCATGAAGAGCTGCACAACTTCGAGAGGAACAACGCTTGGTCATTGGTAGAGAAGCCCAATGATGACCAAAACGTCATTGGAACCAAATGGGTGTTTCGAACAAGCAAGATGAAGATGGACAAGTCATCCGCAACAAGGCTCGCCTCAGAGCACAAGGTTACACACAAGTCGAAGGTATGGACTATGGTGAGACCTACGCCCCCGTTGCTAGACTTGAGTCCATTCGCATTCTTCTTGCTTATGCCAACCACCATAACATTACTCTCTATCAAATGGACATTAAAAGTGCTTTCCTAAATGGTGAAATTGAGGAGGAAGTATTTGTGAAACAACCTCCGGATTTGTGAATCCTAAAAGCCTAATCATGTTTACAAATTGCACAAAGCTCTTTACGGTCTTAAACAAGCCCCTAGAGCTTGGTACAAATGCTTGACTAGCTTTCTTCTTGAAAAAGGATTTGAGATTGGTAAAATTGACTCAACGCTATTCACAAAAGGGTTGACGGAGAACTATTTGTGTGCCAAATATATGTCGATGATATTATCTTTGGATCAACTAACCCCGATTTCAAAGTGAGAAGTTTGGGAAGCTTATGTCGAGAAGTATGAGATGTCCATGATGAGTGAACTTAAGTTCTTCCTTGGGTTGCAAATCAAGCAATCTAAGGAGGGTACTTTTGTCTCACAAACCAAGTACACAAAGGATCTCTTCAAGAAGTTCAACATGCAAGAGAGCAAAGGTATGAGAACCCCCATGCCTACCAATGGGCATAATGACTTGACTAAAGATGGAGAACCTGTTGATCAAAAGGTATATCGATCCATGATTGGTTCTCTACTATATCTCTGTGCTTCTCGTCCTGATATAATGCTGAGTGTATGCATGTGTGCTCGATATCAAGCTGCTCCTAAAGAATGTCATCTTAAAGCTGTTAAAAGAATTGTGAGATATTTGATACACACACCTAACTTTGGCATTTGGTATCCTAAGAGGGCCTCTTTCGATCTTGTTGGCTACTCCGACTCGGACTATGCCGGAGACAAGATAGATAGAAAGTCAACTTCGGGTACATGTCAATTTCTTGGTCGATCCTTGTGTCTTGGTCATCCAAGAAACAAAACTCGATATCATTATCGATCGAAGTATGAATATATTGCTGCTGGTTCGTGTTGTGCTCATTGCTATGGATGAAACAAATGCTTAAGGACTATGGGATACATGCTAAACATGTTCCTTTGCTTTGTGACAACGAGAGTGCAATTAAGATTGGACACAATCCGTGCAACACTCTCGCACAAAACACATTGAAGTTCGTCACCATTTTATTCGTGATCATATTGCTAAGGGTGACATTGATCTTAAGCATGTTCGCACTGACAAACAGCTTGCAGATATCTTCACAAAACCACTTGATGAGAAAGTATTTTGTCGCTTGAGGAGTGAGTTGAACATCATTGATGCTTCAAACTTGGAGTGAAAACTCCATTGATGCATGCAAGGCATGAGCCTAATTGACTAATCCTTGATACCTCTCTTATGATGATGATCATATATCTTGGATACATTTGCCCCTTGTATTGCATCTAACTCCTTGCAGGTACTTGGATGGTCTACATTCTACAAGATTATCACACTCACTCAAATCATGAGTAATCTTGTCATTAACCAAGTATCTAGCTCTTTGGGATGTTGAGTTCAAGGAACAAAATTCCACATATCCTTTTGACACCATATACTTCTAGTACTTCACTCATGTCATATTGGATATTCTTGAGTATTTCCTTGCTTGCCTAACCCATGTAGGAAGATGAACTACACACTTGAAAAATGATGCTCCAACTTCACATCCTATGAGCATCAACATCAAGTTCACCTACATGAGAACAAGCAACAACAAGCCCAAGGTATGTCTTTCACATCTTGAAGAAGCTTTGCTCAAAGACATGAGAACAAGCAGCTTCAAAAGATGTGATCACATCAAATGCTTAATCGAAAAATGGTAACCCCATTTTGAGCTTAAACGATGAGTATGACCTATGATCAAATGTTCTCATTTGACTCCTAAGTCAATATACTCAAACATAGGTGACTTTGTCGCCGACCCCTATCTAGATGAAGTACATATGTTTTGGAGTTTACTGTTTTTCTCTTATGCTCTCTCATTTAGTTTCCTTGCTTATTTTTTTAAAAAAAAAAAACTTCATCTAGCAACCTTTTTCATTTCTGTTTCTTCTGTTCTTGTGTATATCCTTTAGCTCTGATAAATTCCCTGAAAATCTTTTACAAATTCATTGCAAATCTTTCAAACATTTCTTGCAAAGTGAGCTGAATTACTTCTACATTTCCTTGAATTAAACTCAAGGCCACCGATTCAATCTTTTCGGTCTGACCGAAAAGGGATCAGGCCTAAGTCTCTGACTTTCGGCCTCACCGATCCATATCATTTCGGTGTCACCGATTTACATTCATCAGGATATCATCATCTACAGCTCATCTGAATGATTTACATGCTTTATATCTAAATTTGCTCAGATGTGATTCTTAATGAACTCATTTCTTTCCTTTCATCTTTCCTGCCTCTCCTGGTTTACTGTCCTTTTCGGCACTTGATGTCAAAGGGGGAGAAGATTTAGGGGGAGCTGGGGGAGCTGGGGAACTTAAGGGAGAAAAGATATCTTAAAGGAAGAAAAGCATCCTTACCTTAAGGGGGAGAGGATCACATCAAAGCTTTGCCATATACTTCACTGTGATAATACCTTCTCTTGGCATTATTCTTCTAATCTTGTTTTTCTTGCTCTCACCATTGGTATTTTCGAAAAATACAATTGGTATCCTATGAAACGCAAAATCTCTCGTGAGCTCATTGAAAATCTTTTAGTCTTGGGAGACATGTTGGCTGATTCAAGCTAATGCTCAACATGAGACACTCTTTATACATGTCATCCCTGGCTTGGTACTCTTGATGTTCTTCTTGCTGGTTGAAGAACTACTCTTGTGTTATCTAACCGTGTTTTCCCAAGTTTATTTCTTCAGAACATCACCAAGGAACTTCAAGGTAAGTATATGCATCTTGCAGGATGTGCATGATGGTAGCTTGCTTGTGAATACTTGTTTGCAAGAAATCACCATGCACATATGCATCATATCTCATTTACCTTATCTCGCTCGATGCATATAGCCAAGCTGCATGTAGCACACCTTGCTTTTCTCTCATGTGTGCTTGTGGTAGTCCAAAACCAAAATCTAAAATCTTGCACACTTGTAGGGGAGCTTGTGTACTACATGTCTGTCAAAGCTTTAATGTTAATCATGTCTTTCTTTTAGTAAGCTTTGATATCCTTTTACGTGTGTTGCCATCAATTACCAAAAGGGGAGATTGAAAGCACATTTGCTCCTAGGTGGTTTTGGTAATTAATGACAACATACTCGTGGTTGGACTAATGCTTTTAACAAGTATGTTTCAGAAAGTCAACCACTGCATGGCAAAAGGACTAGAGAGGTGAACCCCTAAGATGCTAAGGAAAACATTGGCAAAAGCTCAAGACTCCATTTTTGGTTTAGTGATCCAAGATCACATTGAGTCCATAGGAAAGCCAATACTATTAAAAGGGATGAGGTTATGATGATGATCTGGTTGCTCTAAAGTGCTTAGTGATTTATCTCTCAAACAATCAGCAATCTTTCATTCCAACATAAACCCATAAGTAATCTCGGTCCCACCGATTCCAAACTCACCACACCGAGATGAACCACCTCACCATATAGCCAAAACCCTAGAATCTCGGATTTTCCGATTCCAAACTCGGTCATTCGAAATTGGTGTTGCCAAGCTTCAGAACCTTCAGACTCAAATCGGTGTCACCGAGATGAGAAAGTCGGTCCCACCGAGATTGGCAAACCCTAGACTTTGGAAGAATCGGTCTAACCGAGATTGTATTTTCGGTCCCACGAAAATCCCAACGCTCACAAGATTTGAACTTTCGGTCCCACCGAGTTGTCAACTTCGGTCCGACCGAGATTGCTCAAATGTGTGTAACGGTTGGATTTTGTGTGGAGGCTATAAATACCCCTCCACCTCCTCTTCATTCGTGGAGAGAGCCATCAGAAAGAACTACCACTCCTACCTTACATTTTTGAGAAGAAAACTACCTACCCTTGTGTTGAGATCAAGTTGCTCCACTCCCACCATATGAAACTTGATTTCTAGTCTTTCCAAGTTGCTTTCCACTCAATCCCTTCCTCCACCACAGCCAAATCAGTGAGGATAGTTGAGTGTTGGGGAGATTATCATTTGAAGCACAAGAGCAAGGAGTTCATCATCACCAACCCCATCTATTACCTTTTGGAGGGTGGTGCCTCCTAGATTGGTTAGGTGTCGCTTGGGAGCCTCCGTCATGATGTGGAGTTGAACCAAGGAGTTTGTAAGGGCAAGGAGATCGCCTACTGTGAAGATCTACCCCGAGTAAGGCTAGTCCTCCGTGGGCGTAAGCCATGATGGCATAGACAAGGTTGCTTCTTCGTGGACCCTTCGTGGGTGGAGCCTCCGTGGACTCGCAGGCAGCTGTTACCCTCCGTGGGTTGAAGTCTCCATCAACGTGGATTGACGATAGCACCACCTATCGGAACCACGAGAAAAATCTCCGTGTCTCCAATTGCGTTTGCTCTCCACAATCTCTCCCTTACTATTCATGCAATTTACTTTCCGCTGCCCTATACTCTAGAATTGCATGTTTAGTATGTTGCTCGACTTGTATGCATGATGCTTGACTTGTTCTTCATTGAGAATGTACTATGAACTTATGCTAATCAAAAGGCACAATCTTTTATCTTGTCGAGTTGTCTAATCACCCCCCCTCTAGACACTCTTGCCTTCAACGATCCTACAGCCATCTACACTAATCCAGCAAAGAAGCCACTCCATCTGCAGAATGCTGAATATCAGAGCTTCACTCAACCTATTGAAGGCACTCATGTACCCAACTCTGCTACTCCTGCCTATCCCCTGGCTGGCAACTTGCGTTTGCCGCATCGTGCCAATACTGAAGCCACTACCAGTAGAATTGCTCAAAGGCCTCGGAAGCGTCCCCGTGTCCTCAATGACCGTGAGCTTCCTGTATCTTTGAATTAGAAGTAGGATAAGCACCATTAATGGCTAAAGCGCCAAATGCAGAGTCTTCTGGTTGATGTCAATCGCATTCGCAACTTGGCCACCAAGAACTCTTTCGTCGCACATGAAGCCTGTCAACGGTCCTGGAAGAGCCTTACATTGCTCTGCTCTGAAGATGATCTTCGTGAAGATGGCTTCACTGAGAGATTCAAGTTTGACTCCAGGCCACCGCAATCTGCAAGTTGGCGTCCAACACCTTCTATTGAAGACTCTGAGTATTCATCTTCGGTTGCAACTATTGTTGCGAGAGTCGTCGATGAAGAAGACGACACCACTTCACCAGCATTATCTTCACCGCGTCAAGATTCTGCACCAGGCCCGTCTGCACCGCCCAACTCCAACATCGACCCTGCTGCTCCAACATCGTCTCCACCTGGGAACACATAGATACTCTATGTATTCAGACCTTTTTGGTCCTTACTGACAAAAGGGGGAGAACCATATGAGGTTGGTAGTCTTCAAGCGGGTCCATATGGGGTGGTTGCCTTATTTTTGCTAAGTGCTTGCAACTCTCGTTTTGAAACTATTTGGCTTTTGAGTAGTAACACTTAAACTTGATGGTCATCTGCTACTTATGTTGCTACTGTGTGATGCAATGATAAATTCCGCATGAAGTCATTTTGTAGACATCCATTTTTCATTATGCGTATCATTATCTTCATTACTTTCATATATGCACGATGAATTGTCTTCATGATTGAAGATGGTCTCCACAAAGCAAAACCTGCCATGTGAATTTGCATTCAAAAGCAAACTACTTATATGAACATCTTTAGGGGGAGCCTCTTTTAATCTATGAAGACAATGCTCATAAACTTGAACTTTCACATACTTTTATCCCCATTGAAAACTTCAACCAGTTTGTCATCAATCACCAAAAAGGGGGAGATTGTAAGTGCATCTAGTGCCACCCCTAGTTGGTTTTGGAGTATTGACGACAAACGTGGTTGAGGGACTAATGTGTTTGTGAGAATTGCAGGATAACACATGTAGTAGTTGAGGGAGTCCCGGATTAGGGGGTCCTCGGACAGCCGGACTATATACTTATGCTGGGTTGTTGGACTATGAAGATACAAGATTGAAGACTTCGTCCCGTGTCCGGGTGGGACTCTCCTTTGCGTGGAAGGCAAGCTTGGGAATTCGGATACATAGATTCCCTTCTCTGTAACCGACTCTGTGTAACTCTAGCACCCTCCGGTGTCTATATAAACCGGAGGGTTTAGTGGACAAGAACAATCATAATCATAGGCTAGCTTCTAGGGTTAGCCTCTACGATCTTGTGGTAGATCAACTCTTGTAATACTCATATCATCAAGATCAATCAATCAGGAAGTAGGGTATTACCTCCATAGAGAGGCCCCGTACCTGGGTAAACATCGTGTCCCCCTCCTCCTGTTACCATCGGCCTTAGACGCACAGTTCGGGACCCCCTACCCGAGATCCACCGGTTTTGACACCGACATTGGTGCTTTCACGTGCTTGCTTCGCATGAAGAATGCCTTACCCGCCGCTATCTTCTTCATCGCCTCAATTTCCTGGAGGGCTTTCTGGGCTTCGGCCTTAGCGGCTTTGGCGCTCTCAAGAGCCGAGGCGAGCTCAGACTCTCGAGTCTTTGAGTCACGCTCCAAACTCTCGTGTTTCTCCACGAGAGCCTGGAGCTCTTGCCGCACCTCCGCCACCCGCGCCTCCTGCCTCTCTCGCTCGGTGCGCTCCACGGCCGCATTGCTTTCGGCCTTGGACACCGCCTCCTTCAGGGTCGCCACCTCGTTTGTGGCCCCTGCAATTCTCATGTTATTCCTGTCATTTTTTGCAACCACATCTTTTATGTACTTCCATAAGGTATTACTTACCTTCCTTGTCCTCGAGCTGCTTTTTGGCAAGGCCGAGCTCGTTCTCGGACCGCTCGAGGCTCTGCTTCAATGCATTGACCTCCGCAGTCAGTGCGGTAGAGGTCCGCAGCGCAGCCTGCATTCCGCATATTGACATACTTATGTTAGACTCCTGCGTACATCTTTTTAGATCCTTAGTTCGGCTTTTCTTTCTGAACACCAAACTGAGCATCAGGGGCTACTGTCTATGTGGTAATATTTTTACATATCTTAAATACATACCTCATAGCCTGTTAGAAGGCCGGCGCAGGCTTCAGCCAGCCCGCTCTTGGTGGACTGAACTTTCTGGATCACCACACTCATAACAGTGCGGTGCTCCTCGTCGATGGAGGCGCTGTTAAGTGCCTCCAGCAAATTATCCGGTGCCTTCGGTTGGACGGAGGTCACCGGTGTCGCAGTCTCACCCTTCTTACGAAGGGGCCGCCTGCCGGACTCCAGAACCACTTAAGGTTCCGGTGCGGAGTCCGGCCCAGGGCCGGACTCAGAACCCTTCGGGGTTTAATCCCCCTTGTGCCCGAAGTCCGGAAGGTTGCCTTGCGGCACCTCCGGGACCTCCTCCTCCTGGCTGGGCCCCTTTTGGGACCCCACCTCGGGGTCGTCCGCAGCGCGAGGAGAGGAGACGGCCGGAAGTGAAGTGCTATTCACGTCCGACGAAGCCAGGGAGCCGCTCGTTGAAATGTCGAGCCCGTCCTTGGGCGGGCTGCAGGGTTATATTCGGCGTTAGGAGATTCTATGCGACAAACGAAACGCCATGAGTTATTCTGGTATCCGGACACTTACGATGTCGCCAGGGGCTTAGTCCTCGGTGGCCACTCCTCTTCGCCATTGTCGGCGTGGGCGGAGTAGTCCGAAGGGAGGGTCCTTCCTTCTTGACCCTTCGCCTCCCACCGGGCGGCCTTCCTTTTTCTCTCCTCACCGGGAAGAGGCCTCCTTTTCCTCCTCCCTGTCTTCGCGGGAGGAGTCCGCCTCAGAGTCTTCGGACGATGAGTCCGATAACACCTGGCGCCGGGAACTCTTTTGAGTTCCCGTGGCCTTCTTCTTGGCCTTCTTCTCCGGCACCACGTGAGGTGCGGGAACCAGCAGCCCCGTCAATCAGGCGTCCGCTGGGTCTTCTGGCAAGGGAGCCGGATAGTTAACCTGCCCGGACATCTTTTGTTAGGCCTGTCAAAGGTAAGGGAGTTTAGATCCCGCATAGAGTCAAACTATGGATAACAAGAGTCCTGTAAAGGGTAAAATAGCTTACCTCGCTGGCTTGATGCTGCGAAATGTACCCGCGATCTTCGGAAGCGGATGCGGGAGCCTCGGCGCCCTTGAACAACACCTTCCATGCATCTTCGTACGTAGTGTCGAAGAGCCTGCTCAAGGTTTCGTGCTGTGCCGGATCAAACTCCCACAAGCTGAAGGCTCGTTGTTGGCACGGGAGGATCCGGCGGATGAGCATGACTAGGACCACGTTGACAATCTTGAGCTTCTTGTTCACCAGGCTTTGGACGCAGGATTGAAGTCCGGTCAGCTCTTCCGAATTACCCCACGCCAGGGCGTCTCCTTCCAGGAGGTGAGCCGTTTAGGGAAGCCAGATCGGAATTCGGGGGCCGCCACCCATTTAGGGTCACGCGGCTCGGTGATGTAGAACCACCCCGATTGCCACCCCTTTATGGTCTCCACAAATGAGCCCTCGAGCCATAGGACGTTGGGCATCCTGCCCACCATGGCACCTCCGCACTCCGCTTGGTGGCCGCCCACTACCTTCGGCTTGACATTGAAGGTCTTCAGCCATAAGCCGAAGTGAGTCTGCATGCAGAGGAAGGCCTCGCACACGACGATGAATGCCGAGATGCTGAGGATGAAATTCGGGGCCAGATCGTGGAAATCCAGGCCGTAGTAAAACATGAGCCCCCGGACAAATGGGTGAAGTGGAAAACCTAGTCTGCGGAGGAAGTGGGTGAGGAACACCACCCTCTCATGGGGCGGGGGGGGATGAGCCGCCTTGTCGAGGAGCCGATGCGCGATGTCGCTGGACAAGTATCCGGCCTTCCGCAGCTTTTTGATGTGCCCCTCCGTGACGGAGGAGACCATCCACTTGCCTCCCCCTCCGGACATGGCTGGGGAAGGTTGAGGCGAGATGTGCAGACTTGGGCGCTGGAGCTCGAGTGCGCGGAAATGGATAAGCAAAGGAGGAAGAAGGCATAGGTAAAAAGGTAGATCCTTATCCCCATATATGGACGGACGAAACTATGCGTCCCCACCAGCCTGGTAAAACTCGCTTATCTCCCAAGCTTCATAATCAATGGCGCGGTTGGGTTACCCATGCCCGTATTGATGAGAATCCCAGAATAAAGGGACACAATCTCCGCTTTGACAAGACGTGCCAAGGAAACTGCCTCGCAAAACGCGCTGAGGAGGGACAGTAAAAATGATTCGAATAAAGGCTTGGCCGTGGTGTGATGTCATGCCACGAAATACGTCAGCAGATTGAATTTGTGTAAATATTATTCTCTCTACGGTGGTATGTGGAACTTATTTTGCAGAGCCGGACACTATCCTTGTGTTCAAAATCTTCTATGAAGAATTTGGAGGAGGAACCCGCCTTGCAATGCCGAAGACAATATGCACTGCGGACTCGTTGTCATTGAAGCCTGGTTCAGGGGCTACTGAGGGAGTCCCGGACTAGGGGGTGTCCGGATAGCAGAACTATCATCTTCGGCCGGACTCCTGGACTATGAAGATACAAGATTGAAGACTTCGTCCCATGTCCGAATGCGACTTTCCTTGGCGTGGAAGGCAAGCTTGGCGATACGGATATGTAGATCTCCTACCATTGTAACCGACTCTGTGTAACCCTAACCCTCTTCGGTGCCTATATAAACCGGAGGGTTTTAGTCCGTAGGATGGATAACAATCATACCATAGGCTAGGTTCTAGGGTTTAGCCTCTCTGATCTCGTGGTAGATCTACTCTTGTACTACCCATATCATCAATATCAATCAAGCAGGAGTAGGGTTTTACCTCCATCGAGAGGGCCCGAACCTGGGTAAAAACATCGTGTCCCTTGTCTCCTGTTACCATCCGCCTAGACGCATAGTTCGGGACCCCCTACCCCAGATCCGCCGGTTTTGACACCGACAGAGATATCAAACTTAAGCATGTTCGTACCAATAAGCAATTGGCAGATATATTCACCAAACCTCTTGATGAGAAAGTGTTTTGCCGTTTGAGAGGTGAATTGACCATCATTGATGCCTCAAATTTGGAGTAGAAACACCATGTGAATGCATGCAAGGCATGAGCCTTTCTATGACTAATCCTTGATATTCTTTTACGATGATGATCACATGTCTTGGACATACTTGTACCCTTGCATGCTATCTAACCCTTGTAGGTACTTGGGTAAGATCAATTCCATGAGATTGCAACTCAATCACATTCTAAGCAATCTCTACATCTCCAAGTCTCTACAATATGGTGGTTGAAGTCGAGGACGCATGAATCCTTTCAATATATCCTTTGACAACTTCCACATATCAAATTTCATTTGGTATCAAACTTCATGATTGTCATTTTGGATACACAAGTTCTCTTCCTTGCAAAACTAACCCATGTAGGAAGATGAACTCCAACTACAAGCGGTGCTCCCAACTCTTGATGAACTACATCAACCTTGAGCACCCTACACAAGTTCAACTACATGATCAAGATCACCACCACCAAGGTATGTCATTCCATCTTAGAGAAGATTTACCCCAAGACATGGGTCAAAGCAACTCAACAAGATGTGAACATATCAAAATGCGTAAACAAAAAATGGCAACCCCATTTTGAGCTTAAACGATGAGTATGGCCTGTGATCAAGTGCCATTCACTTGACTCCTAAGTCACATAGGTGACTTTGTCGCCGACCAATTCTAGATGAAGATCTCTTGTGTTTTTTTGTGTTCTTGCATTTGTTTCTTGCATGCATTTTTCCCTTTCAAAAAAACTTCTTCATCTAGACTTTATTTCTCTGCCATTTTCTGCATTCCCTGCATTTAATTCATTGCAAATCCTTTAGTTAATTCCCTGCAAATCTTTGTGAGAACCTATTTGCCTAGTGAGCTGAGATGACAAAATCCTTTCTCTGTGACAAACTCGGCCTCACCGATCTTTTCTTTTCGTCCATACCAAAACAATTTGGTCTCACTAAAGAAAAGGGCTCGATGTTACCGATTTCACCATAGTGGAAACATTTTGTCATTTGCATTCTGCTTTTCTTATCCAGCCCCACTCGATGATTCTTATCCTCTACCTCCATCACATTTTTCACATTGCTTTGCCATGGGACCCAAGGACCAAACCTATTTGACTAGTACTCCAGAAGAACCCTTCTTGGAAATTGATGTCAAAGGGGGAAAGAGAGAGATCACATCAAAGCTTAATCAAAAAGGGAGAGAGAGACACTATGGGAGAGAAAGAATTCTTAACCTTTCCAGATGCTTGGTAAACAAAGAGAAGAGAAGCCACATGTCTTTTAGAGGGGAAAGAGATGCTAGTTGAAGATATTTCTTTGTGCCTTTGCTCTATTTTTTCATTTGCTTTCCATTTGCTCTTATTCTCTATTACCCTATATTCTCCCATTATCCAATGTCAGATTCAGGGGGAGAAAGACATCTAAGGGAAGAAAACCTTTGAAATTCATTGCATATCTTTATTCCTCTGGACATGTCAATATCCAACTAGAGTACTAAGTACTCACGCTCTACATGTTATCCCAGTCTTGGTACTCTTGTTGTCTCGCATTCCTTTTTGCAGAGGTTCCTGTGTTATCTAACCCTGTTTTCCAAGGTTCGTCTCTTCCAAAGTTAGCTCAAGACCACAGGGTAAGTATATGCATCACACTCATGTGCATGAGGATCTCCTGCTGATGTATATATAGTTTGCAAGAAGGACTCATGGACATGTAGGTACATTCTCTGCATTTCATATCATTTGCTCTGATGCATATAGCCAAGATACATGTAACTCATTGCTTGCTCTGACCGAGTTTACCCATTGAGTCCATCGAGTTTGGGAATTTGTGTGCAACGGTTAGATTTTGTGTGGAGGCTATACATACCCCTCCACCCCCTTCTCCATCTCAGAGAGAGCCATCAGAACGTGCCTACACTTCCACTACTCATTTTTTGAGAGAGAACCACCTACTCATGTGTTGAGACCAAGACATTACAATCCAACCACAAGAATCTTGATGTCTAGCCTTCCCCAAGTTGCTTTCCACTCAAATCATGTTTCCACCATAGCCAAATTTGTGAGAGAGAGTTGAGTGTTGGGGACACTATCATTTGAAGCACAAGAAAAAGGACTTCATCATCAACACACCATCTATTACCTTTTGGAGAGTGGTGTCTCCTTGAATGGTTAGGTTTCACTTTGGAGCCTCCGTCAAGATTGTGGAGTTGAACCAAGGAGTTTGTAAGGGCAAGGAGATCCCCTACTTCGTGAAGATCTACCCTAGTGAGGCAAGTCCTTCATGGGCGATGGCCATGGTGGGATAGACAAGGTTGCTTCTTCGTGGACCCTTCGTGGGTGGAGCCCTCCGTGGACTCGTGCAACCGTTACCCTTCGTGGGTTGAAGTCTCCATCAACGTGGATGTACGATAGCACCACCTATCAGAACCATGCCAAAAATCTCTGTGTCTCCAATTGCGTTTGCACACTCCAATCCCATCCCTTTACTTTCTTGCAAGTTGCATGTTTACTTTCCGCTGCTCATATACTCTTTGCATGCTTGCTTGAATTGTATTGTGAATGCTTGAAATTGTGCTAAGTTGCAACCTCAACATGAAAAACCTAAAAAATGCTATCTTTACTTGTTGAGGGTCTAATCACCCCCCTCTAGACACCTCTTCTCGATCCTTAAAAATACCATCATACATGATTGCCTCTAGGGCATATCTCCAACACTGAGTACCTCGTGTATGATGAACCAGCCCTCCTGTGGGAGGACAACTTGTTCTTCTTCGGCTCCTGCTTCAGTTGCAGCACCAGTTCACCTATGTTGAACTCACAAAGCCATACCCATTGGCCTTGATAACAACATAGTCGTTGTTCCGCCAATTTTCTATTAATCCCAGATGTATCCCACGGTTATGTAACAACTCGGTCCCTGTAGGTTCCCCGAGTCTCTGCGATTTTTTACGGAAGTCCCTGGATCAATAGCTGACATACACAATTAACAATGAAATACCAAATTACATCACATGTCATAGTATTACATCGCAGATTCAGTCTATTTTACATTGCATACCTTCTTAGCTCAACGCTAAGTTAAAATATTGACCAACGGAAACACAATATTGTCTCATGGTGTCCATCCACTCATAGGCAAGCGTTGAGTATAGTACCTTAACCCTACTTCGTATCATTCCCTCGATACGGCAAATCCTGCAACATGGCATCACTGGTACAACGAGGTGCTACACAAATGGTTTTTAGCCCCTTTCCGCGACGGTGTTTCGAACCATGGCGAAGTCAGTGACTGCAATAGGGGGGTCGTTCCCACATGATCCAGAAACTGTCGGGGATAGGCCCTCCTGGCACACACGCTCCGCAAAATGAGGTCGTGCGCGACGGGTGAGCGATCAAATATGGTTATACGTACAGTTGTGCTAAAAAATACAATTATACAGGCCAAATTGTTTCCAGTCATAAGTACATCCTACACAGTCAGTCCCCGCTAAACCTTTTCGTTCATATTTACATTCCACATAGTCAATCCAAGGAATACGTCTCCATTAGTATGTACATCCCACACAGTTAATCCAAGAAGTACCTTTCCGTTCATATGTACATCCCACACAGTCATTCCAAGGAAAATGTTTCCGTTGACAGGTACATCACACACAATTTTACCCATTAAATCCTTTGTGATAGCGTTGCCATTGCACTCGATATTAATTTTTTTATCGTTTGTGTTATTGAATGCATCACACATGGTGCGTAGAAGAAACTGTGTGGCAAAGGTTGTCCATCACACACACATTTTATGTGGTAAATGTTCGCGCATGGTGGCCTAACGCAAACAGTTTTCAAGAGGATGTCGTGCGTGATTGTTCATTGACCCAACACGGTTTATTCCTAGAAACTGTGTGCATTGCCCGAGGTCATCGCCCACGGTGTTTTCTGAATAACCATTTGCAATAGAAAAACCCAATTAGGAGACTAATTGGCCATTAACAGGCTAATTGTCCTATTATTAATAATCCATTTATTAATCTTATTGGCATTTCATATTAAGCACATGATATATTTCATTTCTATATTAAGGAAGCGGGATTTCATAAATGAAATACATTAGAGTACAACATCATATAGCTTCAGCACTCAGCTACCCCATTACACAACTGCACCAGCACCAGGTTTCACATGCCACATCTATAACCTTTCAAAATTAGCATCATTGATGGTACATAGACAAATGAATCTCATCTGGAAAACTGCTGAAGCGAAAGGAAAATATTGAGCCTTCATTGATGTTGAAGGTCTTTGCAACTTTAGGCTAGTGCCTGTGGACGATTGACCGTCCATCCTTCGTCCTCTTCAGGAACACTTCAATATTGAACCATGGGTGTTGTATGAATACATTTCTCGCCTCTTGGCCTTACAAGTGGTTTGGAAGGTAATCATCAGTGAACTACTTTGGAAAGGCCTGAAAACAAGGATGTGCATAAATATCTTCTCTATATTGGAAATGGGGCAAAGGAATAAAAAAGGCAAGGTATAATAGTTAGTACCATCCTGTAGTGAACTGGTGTCTTCTTCATTGTGCAGACAAAGATCTTGTTGTTTCTGGCCGCTAATTTCTTTATCCTAACAATCTTTCTGAGTTTCTTGACTTGACTGATATTCATGGACAACTCATTTCCCCATATGAAAAAGGGTCGAACAGTGGGTCAAAACCTATGACAGCAGGACCTACATGTGCAAGACCAAATTGTTAAAAACCTAAATATTAGAATGGTTCCTGCAATTCCACAATAATGTGCTATTAGACAAAGGACCATGCATGTGCAAACCTCGATTGTAAACCTCAATGCTTCCCAGTGTTTCCCTGCAACACATATAAGGTAGTTAGTGATCAGGTTAAGTGAGGGTTCGCATGCTATCAGTAAAATATGTTGATGAAAAATAAGCACATTGCAGATTTCATCAGATTAATTCAAGCCACATGGAAAACCCATTTATCCAAACCAAGCATAATTAAGAACTAGGAAATATAGCAGTTGTATATGTTTCTCATGTATGAAGTGCAGCCAAATTCGATTTATTGCTCACATGTGCAACAATACAAAATTCTACCCACGACAATTGGACATGGCATTGCTGAACTGAACCAAGCAGTTAACTAAACACCACAACAAATGAACCAAACATTAACTGAGTAGCACATTGCACAATACAACATACTCCTAATAGAAGATCAGATAGTTAAACAAACCAAGCATGCTTAACAACTTGGAAATGTAGCATTTGTATTTTTTTCTCATGTATTTAGTATAGCCAAATTCAACTTATTTCTCTCATGGTATACAATAACAGAATGCACTCACAATAGTTGAACATCATATTGCATAATTGAACCAAAGAATTAACTAAACACCACAACAAATGAACCAAACGTTAATTGAGCACCACATTGCACAATGTATAACATACTAGAAGATCAGACAGTTAACCAAACAAAGCATGCTTGACAACTTGGAAATATAGAAATTGTATTTGTTTCTCATGTATTTTTGTAAAGATACATTCGATTTATTTCTCACATGGTGTGGGTGCAACAGACCCATGGCCTATTGACCTGACTATGCACATGCACAAGATCAAGAGTGGAACACCAGAACAACAGTCCAAGAGACTCGAAGAACTAGCTAACAGATCAGAGGAAACCAAGACCAAGGCAGAAGGGCCAAATATTACTAAGGAAGAGGCCTCCCTTGCAGGGCAGGTGAGCCCGGCAAGGGGCGAGGTCACCCCCAGAAGAAGAGGACCAAGGCGTCCCAGTAGGGCCCGCCGAGACTCGCGAAGGCCAGATCACCCCACCAACCGCTCCACCATGACCCACGTCATGGATCAGTGCAGTGTCAAGACGCTGGATGATTAAGTGGCAGCCATTCGCCACATGGCG
Source organism: Aegilops speltoides (assembly GCA_021437245.1). Classification (NCBI taxonomy): domain Eukaryota; kingdom Viridiplantae; phylum Streptophyta; class Magnoliopsida; order Poales; family Poaceae; genus Aegilops; species Aegilops speltoides. The sequence goes on from CM038147.1 coordinate 349,585,617, forward strand.
GCCACTTCCTACCAAATGAACCCGCAAATGACACCCGTCTAGTGACGTGTCAGGCAAGCAGGTGTGGAGCTGGCAGATTAGCCCGGCAAGCCTTGTCGGGCAACCAACGATGTGACACTGAGCGGTGCATTAAATGCACGCTGTCAGCCTGCAGAGTTAGGTGTGTAGCACTGTTTGCTATCATATCAGTGTCTAATGAACAATTTGCCACTATGGTGACCCCTTGGACTATAAAAGGAGGCCCATGGCAACAGTTAGTGGGGGTTGGAAGATTAGATCACACACGTCCCCGTACGCGCGTAGTCGCCACTGCTCCGAAGTGACCCTGCCGGGCAAGTGTACTACGCACCACCACCACCTTTCCCCAATCAATACACCAAAGCAGGAGTAGGGTTTTACGCCTCGCGGCGGCCCGAACCTGGGTAAAACTGCCTGTGTGATCCCCGCCGTGCTGCCTTGCGTTGGTCTACTCTTTGTGCAATGCGACTCCCCCCTGCCGAACTAGCAAGGGGCCACCCTGGTCCCATAGGTGGCCATGGTTTCCTGCGACATCTTTGGCGTGCCAGGTAGGGGGATCACTTGCGAGAACCTGAAGACGTAAGCAGCACGCCATCTTCCTCGCCATCTACATCATCGACGGCACAATCGACCATGGCGCCCAGGAAGAAATCAACACCTTCAGCTCATCTGTCCACCTCGAAGGCTCCGCTACCCGCGGCCTCCAACGTTGAGGGGAGCGCGGAGACGCGCGAGGGAGCGAACGCTACAGGGGGGGGGGTGCGGTAGGAGCAGGAGACACCGCCACCATACCCCTCGCGGCCGACACGGGAGCAGAAGATGCCAAAGAAGAGCGACGTCAGCAACACCCAGACGGCCGCGCTCTGGCCATTGACGGGCGTAGCCATAGCGATGGCACTTAGTCCGGGGCGAGCCACCACCCTGCAGCCGTCCTTGCTGTGGGCACGACTATTGCACGTGCGCACTCCCCAGGGCAAGCCGACCGAACTGGTGCGCCCGATGGAGCTGATGGCCCTCAAGAACCTCCACCTCGCCATCCTGCTACCCTGATAATTGCACCACAACAACGAGAGTGTAGTGCAGCTGCCGCTGGCCCCGCCAGGAGCCGAGCGACGACGTGATTGAAATCGTCGTCGTCTATGCCAAGCACAACCTCAAAGGCCATGGCGTGGGCTCAGCTGCTGCGGAGGTTTCCACCAGCGGCCGAGCAGTTGGACGAGTGGCGTGCCACCATCCAAAGTCTGCTCAGTTTCTCTGAAGCCGAAGGCTCACGATGAGCTGCCCCACCGCGGCCTCCCCAAGCCATGGCAACAGCCCATGCCGCTGCCCGCACGGGGAAGGCCATCCCCATGGTGCAATCCCCACAGCGACGGCTGGCACGGGCGCAACCAAATCCAGACCTCAATGGCACCTCGATGGCCTCTTCTGATCCTCAGGCACGTCCAGGCCAACGGCGAATCTCGGAAGGTGGGCAGAGAGGAGACATGTGCATCGTCGATCGGCGCCGCGGCAACATCCTCCAAGCTGACGGGCGCGGCGGCCCCGATGTCGACAAACCCACTCTTGGTGCTGACGGACTCCTACCTTTTAAGGTTGGCTGCCCTGCCTTCACCCATGAGTTGCGGCAAGTCTATTGGCTGTCCATCGGCACGTTCAAGCCTGAGATACCTGAGAGATACGACGGAAGGCTAAACTCGGCAAAGTTCCTGAGCATCTACACCATCACTGTTCAAGCTGCCGGGGGAAGAGATGAGAAGGTGTTCGCCAACTATTTCCCGTTGGCACTCAAATCCAACCTGAGGTCCTGGTTGATGCATCTATCGGAGAACTCCATCTCATCATGGGAAGATCTGTGCCACGAGTACATCGGCGCTTTCACTGGTGGCCACAAGGAGCCGGGCCGCCCCAGCGATCTGTAGATTCTCCAGCAGAAGGAAGGAGAAACCCTCCATAAGTATTTGCAAAGATTCAGTAAAGTTCATAGGAATATTCCGAATGTCCATCCGGCAGCCGTGATAGTTGCCTTCCAGTCCAATGTGCGCAACCGCCGAATTCGTGCCAAGATGAACATGCGATTGCCCAAGACTGTGAAGGAGCTATACACCCTGGCAGATAAGTGTGTGCGGATGGAGGAAGGGAGGAAATGCCTGGAGAGGAAGATTGCATTGATATTGATTTAGAGGATGATGATGAATCCACCAGGCAGAATAAGCCTAAGAAGCGCAGTAAGAAGCGAAGGGATAAAGCAGTGTTGACCGTTGAAGCGTCTGGGACCCCCAGTACCGGCAAGATCGCCAAGGCTGAGTCCCCTGGTAAGGAGGTTGCCTCGTGCGCCGATTGCCGAGAAGCTGCAGCTGCCGAGAAGGACGAGAAGGGCGATGGGCCATACTGCAAGATCCACTGGACCAAGGACCACGACCTTCAGGAGTGCTATCAGGTCGAGCTGTTGGGCAAGAGATAGAGAGCAGAATATGAGAAGCGAGATAAGGAAAAGGGTCAGAATGTCACTGGCGGTAAGGGCCGAGGCGATGAGCAAATTGCCCTGGCAAGCCCTTTCGGAACAAAGGAAAACCCACTGGGGGCCAGGAGAAAAAGTCTGTTGTGATGAGAGTGACAAAGGGGATGAAGAGGAAACAAGTGAGTAGGAGTTTCGGAAGGCCACGGACGCCCTGTGCATTGACAGAGGCACATCTTTGCACACCTCCCACCGCCAACTCAAGCGGTGGGCTCGGGAAGTCAATGTGTAGAACCAGCGCTAGAGGCCCGAAAGACACTCAAATGGTCCCGTACACCCATCATCTTCGACGAAGAGGATCATCCTAGCCGCACCGCAGCGGTAGGATGCTTGCCTTTGTTGGTTTCTCCAACAATTCGCAACCTCAAGGTCACAAAGATGTTGGTCGATGGCGGGGCCGGGCTGAACCTGATTTCCCCGATAGTTATCAATACGCTTCGGATAGCAGAAGAAGAATTAGAGGTTACATGCACGTTTCAAGGAGTCAACCCCGACAGGAGTCATCCTAAAGGGAAGATTATGTTGCCAGTAACATTCGGGGGAGAGCTTAACTACCGGACTGAGAAGATCGTGTTTGACGTAGTTGACCTCCCCCTACCGTACAATGGGATCCTTGGACGCCCAGCCTTGGCTAAATTCATGGTGGCATCCCACTATGCCTACAATACCCTGAAAATGCCTGGGCCGCTGGGAGTCCTCACCATCCCGTCAGATGAGAAAGATGCCATCATTTCTGTGGACAAGATGTACATGGATGCGGTCGTGGCAGAGGCTGCGACGGCAGCAGTTCCCGCCAGGGAGAGCAAAGGGAAGAAACAGGATTGTAGGGCCTCTGGCAAAGAGTGCGGGAAGCGTGCCCCCTCCGAGTGCACGACACCCGTTGACAACGTGCCAGAATGTTCCAACAACAAGAGATCCAAGGTTGCTGCTCCGCTAGTGAAAAAGGTCCCAGCAGGGCTAGCTAGCGTTGATGGTACTTTCACCATCAGTGTCACCCTTGATGACATATAGGAAAGCGCGATCGTTGCCTTCCCGCGGGAGAATATCGATGTGTTTGCTTGGCAACCATCTGATATCCCTGATGTTCCCAGGAAGGTAATCGAGCACCACCTTGCTGTCTGCCCACATGCCAGACCTGTTAAGCAGAAAGTCCGGAAGGAGGGCTTGGAGAAGCAACAGTTCATTACAGAAGAAATCAAGCAACTTGAAGCAGCTGGTTTGGTCAGAGGAGTGCTACATCCCACTTTGCTAGCAAACCCAGTAGTAGTCCGGAAGGCGAATGGGAAGTGGAGGCTGTCCATTGACTTCACAAACCTCAATAAGGCTTTCCCGAAGGGCCCGTTCCCCTTGCGGCGTATTGATTAGATAGTGGATTCCGCCTCAGGTTGTGACTTGCTCTCATTTCTGGATGCCTATTCTGGGTACCACCAGATCTTCATGTCAAAGGAGGACGAGGAGAAGACATCATTCATCACTCCATGTGGTACATATTTCTTTATCCGCATGCCATTCAGATTAAAGAGTGCCGGGTCCACCTTTGCAAGGGCAGTCCAGATTGGTATTGAACCTCAGCTGCACAGAAACATTGAGGCTTATATGGATGACATTGTGGTCAAAACCAAAGACATGGCAACTCTCATTCAGGATTTGGAGGAGACATTTGCAAATCTGCGCAAGATCAACTTGAAGCTAAACCCAGAGAATGTGTGTTTGGCGTCCCCTTCGGCAAGCTGCTTGGATACTTCGTGTCCCACAGGGGGATCGAAGCCAATCCCGACAAGATCAAATCCATCAAACAGATCCAAGCGCCAAGGACAGTTGAAGATGTGAGGCGCCTGACGGAATGCGTTGCCGCGTTTAGCATATTCATCTCCAAGTCTGCTGAGCTTGCCCTACCGTTCTTCAAAATTTTGAAGAAGGCAGGTCCCGTGAAATGGACCCCTGAAGCAGATGCAGCTTTGCAAGAGCTGAAGACTTACCTATCCTCCGTGCCTACCCTGGTTGCACCTAAGCCTCGGGAGCCATTGTTGTTGTACTTGGCGGCAACAAATCAAGTGGTCAGTGCAGCCTTAGTAGCACAGCGAGAAGCAGATGAGAAAGAGAGTGAGCAGAGGCCAGCAGGGTCAGGGAAGGATTAGAACAGTAGCGAGCACGGCAACGATGACGAGCCCAAGGACGCGGCAAGGAAGAAAGTGGTGCAGCGCCCAGTGTACTTCGTCAGCTCCTTGTTACAGCAGGCTAGATCGAGGTACTCTAGTGTTCAAAAGTTGATCTTTGGCCTCATCATGGCCTCAAGGAAACTGCGCCACTACTTCCAAGCCCATGAGATCATGGTTGTTACTCGTTCCCGTTGCAACGGATACTCCAAAACCCAGAGGCTACCGACAGTATAGTGGAGTGGGCTTTGGAGTTATCCAGCTTTGGCTTAACGTTTGAGAGCACATCAACTGTCCAGAGCAGGGCATTGGCGGAGTTTATTGCTGAATAGACGCCAACCCCAGATGAGGAAGTGGCAGAGACAGCTGTCCCCGACAAGGAAGCACCCCAAGAATGGATTATGTATTTTGATGGTGCCTTTTCCCTGCAAGGTGTGGGGCCTGGCATGCTTCTTGTTGCCCCCACTAGGGAGCACTTGAAGTACGTCGTCCAGATGCATTTTGCACGGAAGAAGCCACCAACAATACAGCAGAGTATGAAGGGCTCCTTGCCGAACTCAGTATTGCGGTAGAATTGGGAATTAAGAAGGTGGCGGCGAGGCTGTAACACCCCGGATCCGATGCGCCAGGTGTCTGCCAGTTATTTGCCTTCGTTGCCATGTCATTTGCTTGCGTGTTTCATTTGTCATGTCATCATATGCATGTCATATCATGTCATCATGTGCATTTCATTTTTGCATACATGTTCGTCTCATGCATCCGAGCCTTTTCCCGTTGTCCGCTTTTGCAATCCGCGCTCCTATGTCATCCGGCGCCCTCTTCTCTCTTTTCGTGTGCGGGTGTTAAACTTTTCGGAATGGTTCGAGGTTTGCCAAGCGGCCTTGGTATAGCACCGTAGACCGCTGTCAAGTTTCGTGCCATTTGGAGGTCGTTTGGTACTCCAACGGTTAACCGGGTAACCGTAATGTCCTCTTTTGTTTCCAGCCCAACACCCCTTCCAAAGTGGCCCAAAACCCATCTAACTCCCCTCCATGCTCTCGGGCGTTCGATCACGATCGAGACCATCACGGTAACACACGCGGTTGATGTATTTTAATTAGGGTCAACTTCAGGTTTTCTACAACCGGACATTAACAAATTCCCATCTGCCACATAACCGCGGGCACGGCTCTCGAAAGTTTATACCCTGCAGGGGTGTCCCAACTTAGCCCATGACAAGCTCTCGCGATCATCGAAGGAATAGACCTTCACCCGAGACACTCCGATCAGGCTCGGTATCCCGGTACATCAAGACATTTCGACAATGGTAAAACAAGACCAGCAAAGCCGCCCGATGCGCCGACAATCCCGATAGGAGCTGCACATATCTCGTTCTCAGGGCAACACCGGATAGGTCAGCCTACGAGTAAAACCAGCCCTCGAGTTGCCCCGAGGTGGCCCCGCAGTCTGCCCGGTTCGGACCAACACTTAGACAAGCACCGCCGGGGGGCTAAAATAAAGATGACCCTCGAGAGAGCGACTCCCAAGGGAAAAGATAGGTGGTGGTGAGGCAAATGGTAAAAGGCAATGTTGGGCCTTGCTGGACAAGTTTTATTCAAAGCGAACTGTCAGGGGGGTCCCATAAATCACCCGACCGCGTAAGGGACGCAAAATCCGGGAACATAACACCGGTATGACGGAAACTAGGGCGGCAAGAGTGGAACAAAACACCAGGCATAAGGCCGAGCCTTCCACCCTTTACCAAGTATATAGATGCATTAATAATATAAGAGATATTGTGATATCCCAACAAGTAAACATGTCCCAACAAGGAACAACATCTCCATGTTCCAACAAGGAACAAACTTCAATCTTCACCTGCAACTAACAACGCTATAAGAGGGGCTGAGCAAAGCGGTAACATAGCCAAACAACGTTTTGCTAGGAATGGTGTCAAAGGTTAGAGGTTTGACATGGCAATTTGGGAGGCTGACAAGCAAAAGGTAGGCATCGTCGCATTGGCATAGCAAAAGAGCGAGCAAACTAGCATAGCAAAGATAGTAGTGATTTCGAGGGTATGGTCATCTTGCCTGCAAGGTTCTCAGAGTTGTCGAAGGCTCGATCCTCGTAGGCGTTCTCAACAGGTTCCTCGTTCACGTACTCGTCTCTCGGCTCTACCCAAAGCAAGAACACAAGCAACGGAACCACAATCAAACAAGGAACAATGCACAAGCAATATGATGCAAAACATGACATGCGATGCGAGATGTGACATGCTATGCATATGTATGCTCCGGAAGGAAAATGATGAACTGGGCATCAACTTGGCAAACCAAGTATGCCGTTGGAAAGATGAGATGATTTCGGTTGAAATCGATATAAAGATCACCGGAAACGGATGCACGGTTTGCAAATGACAAGCAAAACAAGAATGACGCAAATCTGCGTTTAACAGCCCGATGCTACTTAGCACGCAACACAAAACTATGCTACAGCACCCCAACATAAAAACAAAGCATATGACAACGAACTACAGGAGATGCTTAACAAAAGAGGAACACTGAGCTACGGCTAAATCACATCATAACATGTTCAAACAAGCATGGAGAAAGTGCTCAAAATATCAGGTTCACAGACTTAGTGAAAATACTAACATAGCAGGAATTAACATCAGGAAGGCATGTTTAGAGCAAGCAAACAACATGCTACAGGAACTTATAATAGCAAAGCAAGGCATGACATGATTCTACTCAAAGCATATATCAATAGTCCCTTACTGACCATCAGCCAAAAAGGACTCTAAGAAATGATGGCACCCATGTAAACATAGCAAGTTTTATTACAGATTTCAGACTTAGTGAAATATCAGGACATGTCCAAAACAGATTCAACATGGCATGTTCGTGAGCTCGATGCACTCACTACAAAGCAAGACATGGCATGGCAAGGCAACCAACAGTAAGAAGGCATGATTATGAAGCTAAGCATGGCAAGAGCAAGGTCATAGCATACACGGATCAACTACAACGACCCCGTGAAAATTGAATCTCATGCAAACAATCTGCCAGGAAACATTTTCAAGCAACTTTGGAGCAAGAAATGAACATGTTCCAGCAGGCTATAAATGCAACAAAGGGCATGAATGGATAGAGCAAGACATGTATATCAAATCATGTTTATAGAGCATCTCCAGATTATGCATAGAATGATTACTAGAAGCATGTTAACATAGCATCAAATTATAACAGAATCTGCCAGGAAAACAGTAACAGCAACTACCCTACTTTACAAGCTCAATGCACTCAGCACACAACTAACAAAAATACAAGGTAAACACCCCTGGAAAGATGGCATGGCCTAGTCCAACATTCATGTAGAGCTCATACTCATAGGATGCACACATAAATCATGACAAAAATGACAAAAGAGCTCGAGCTGATAAGATTCTGGAACTAACGATCTGAAGCCTACTTCCAACAGCATTTCGGGCATCAAGATGAGCTCAAATGAAAATGATGCAATGGAATGAAATGATGTACTCTTCGAGGCGAACAATTTGACATATTATACGCGCAAAACGGAGCTACGGATGCGGAGATGCGATGCTATGAAAATGCACGAAAATAACTGAATCTGGGGGACTTAGGCATTTTCGGGGAGGGAAAGTCAACCTTAGGGATTTGCACGGATTTCAAAGCGCGGAGGATCTGGCGGAGATCGCCGGAGAAGTGGCGGAGGTGGCCGGGAGACGCGGGAGGTGGCCCGGACGGATCCGGCGGATCCGGCGGCGGCACGGGCGCGGAGGCGCGGAAGGCGCGGCGGGCGCTAGAGGTGGCGGCCGGGCGACGGCGGCGAGGCGCGAATGGCGACGCGGCAGCCAGGCCGGTGGATGGAGGCGAGGCCGATGCGGAGGCGAGGCGTGGCTGCCTGCCTGGCCTCGAGACGCTGGCGAATGGGCGGGCGGCGAGCGGCGATGGCGGCGAGGCCGGCCGGGCGACGGCGGCGCGAAGGCGGCCTTGGATGGCTCAGGCGGAGGCGAGGCACGGACAGGCGGCGTCTTGGCGGCGGGCAGCAGCGCAGCGGGGCGGCGGACGCGAATGGTCCGCGGGTTCCGGATAAACTCCGGGCGGCGGCGGCAGCAGAGCGTAGGGACACGTGGCGGAGGCGATTGGCGGGCGGCGGCGGCGGACGTGTCCGCCCGGTCCGGACATGTCCGGCGTGTGGAGGGAAAAACCTAGGGTTTCGGGGATCATCCGTGAATTTCGGGGAGGTCTATATATAGGCATAGAGGAGCTAGGAGAGTCCAAATGAGGTGCGGTTTTCGCCACGCGATCGTGATCGAACGCCGAGAGCATGGAGGGAGTTAGATGGGTTTTGGGCCACTTTGGAAGGGTGTTGGGCTGGAAACAAAGAGGACATTACGGTTACCGGTTAACTGTTGGAGTACCAAACGACCTCCAAATGGCACGAAACTTGACAGCGGTTCACGGTGCTATACCAAGGCCGCTTGGCAAACCTCGGGCCATTCCGAGAAAGTTTAACACCCGCAAACGAAAAGAGAGAAGAGGGGACGCCGGATGACATAGGAGCGCCGGATTGCAAAACGGACAACGGGGAAAAGGCTCGGATGCATGAGACGAACATGTATGCAAAAATGAAATGCACATGATGACATGATATGACATGCATATGATGACATGACAAATGAAACACGCAAGCAAATGACATGGCAACGAAGGCGAATAACTGGCAGACACCTGGCACATCGGATCCGGGGTGTTACAACACTCCACCACTACGAGAGGATCTCGTCCCGAGATCTAGAATGGCACCGGAGAGAAAAACGGAAGAGAAAAAGAAAGGTAAAACTAAGTTGCTTCTTTGACCAACGAGTGAAACCATGAACCTTGAGAGGTTGAGCAATTTAAAAGAAAGAGTACAACAAAGATGAACGAGAATGCAAACAATCCGGTAGAAAAGAGGAACAAGGAGTATTACGAGAACTTGAAGGTTGCAAAGACATTGAAATAAGGGCTTCACGAACGAAAAGAATATGACCACATCGGTATAATGAGATAGCCAAGGAACAAGAATGGCAGAATTTGGACAGCACTCCGACTGAAAGAAGAAGGAAAACTTGATAAGATGAAAAGAAATTGAAGAGATGACCCAACACTCCGGTTAAATGGGTAAGCACGAAAAGAATACGACCCTCACAATCGATGATGATGAGTGAAGAGAGCAACATCATAATGCCTCCGTAAGAGAGAATAGAAGATAGATCATTGGAATAAAAGAATGGAGAAGAAAATGCCAACATCTGTCACCAACGGAAACAAATGATTGGATTGATATCAACAAGGAGACGAGAAACTTATTTCACCGGAAGGACAAATGAAGAACTTGGGTCATTTGTAAGCACCATAAATAGCAACAATCCTTAGGGAAAGCTTTAGGTGAAATATAACCCTAGATAACTCCAATGAAGAGATTGATGGGTTTACATACCTCATTCTTGATAACATGTGAATCATGGAACATGAACTCAAATTATCAAGAATGACATAATACCACCTCCAAAATATGGTAGAAAGAATTGCACTCCGGATTACCATATGAAGAAAGCTTGAGCTCCTTAGGAAAGAATCTCGATGAAAACTTTGAGAAGGGAATTAAATCCTTGATGAACCATCTTGTAGAACCTCCATGAAGAACTCCGATAAACAAAAGGATGATGAAAAGAAAGAGAAGTTGAAAACACAAGGTGAAACCTTGCAATGATTTAGATGGAGCTCCGTGATAATTAGAGCTTGGAACTCCGGGAAAAAGAGAAGATGAAACAAATGAAACCGAGAATTTTAAGGGCCTCTGGAATAAAGAATTAATCACTTGGATGAAACAAGAACAAGAATTATGTTATGCGTATCCTTCACCAATTAAATTGATGACAAACAATGGATTTGGCATACTACTTATTCTCGTAGAAAGGATTAAAAGAGATATATCAAAACTTGAGAAGGTCTTCAACGAACCACCGGTAGGATTGGAACAACAAATGAATTGATATGATGAACAAGGAAGAGAGATCTTGAAAGAACCACCGTAAGAATTGAAATTGAATGTAGCAAAGGCACAATTCACCGGGAAGAATTAGCAAATGAACGAAGGTGCTTGAGACAAACTAGATACATGAGAACAAAGAGATCAAGAACTGATTAGAGGATATACAATTGATGCACCGGCAAGATAGGAGAATGATAACTGACAGCTGAGAAAGAAGAATTATGACATGATGGCCTTCGGAGGAAAGAAATGGAAACAACTCATGAAATGCTCCGGAATGAACAATCAAAAACAATTATGAGAGGATGGCAACAAGCTAGCACCATGAATCTTGAAGAGAATAGAGCAAGATTAAAGAGAAACTCTTCTTCGGTCTTCAAATGATGAGAATGACAACGAGAAACACCACCAAGAAATATTGAGGCACACCGGAAGAATCAAAAGCGAAGAGGTTAAGCCAACTATGAAAAGAATTCGAAAGATCTTGGAGAAAAGCATTTGACTGACGATAACTCATTCTTACGTCAAACTCTGAAAAGAATTTGAGAATGGCTCCGGAATAATTAGAAGAGTCAGGTAAGATCCTGGGAAAAGACCTGTGGGTTAGGGCCCACTCAAAAGAAACACCATTGAAAAGATTTAAAAGAGATGTTGCACCGGTAGAATTAAATGACTTGAATGAGATAACAATCTCGAAAGAGCTTGAAAGAATGCAGAGTGAAAACACGAATCTTCGAGATATCTTGAGCACTCCAGAACAAATGAATAGCGAGAAGTGAATGATTAAGAAGTGCACCGGTATGAAAAGCATTGAAATGAGGAAAAAGGTATGATCAACAAAACTTGACTTGAATCCACCGGAGAAGGGAAAAGAATGAGGAATGACGAACAAGAAGAACATCTTCACGAGGGATCATCGGATCAGAACATTGATTGAAAAGAATGAAGAGACTTCACATGAATAAATGGATACTTGATTAAGAAATCTGTGTCCTTGAAGAAAAAGGGTGGGGGGGTGGGGAAAAAAACAAAGACAACTTGGGATGAACGAAACAAACACCGTTGAGAAAACTTAGATTTGATCTTGCGGATGGGGAGAATGATGGGATCACTTGAAGAGAAGCACACCGGTTGGAAAAGAATTAACATGACAATCTCGATTGTCGAGAAGAATTTGGTATTCACATCGGAATATGAGAACACCGTTTCGGAAAGGTATGGAATCCACACTTGACATTGAAGCAACTCGAATACCACAAATAAAACAAAACAAAGGATTGGCTTGCAGAATAAGCCGGAACAAACATATGATAGAGATTTCGTCCAGAAGTTTTCGTGGTGGGGCCTACGGGCTCAATCAGACAGCACCATCATGTACAAGGCATTGCACATGACATCTGAAGCGCCCCCAGTCGGCATAGCCAAGGACTCTTTAAGACACAACGAGACCACTTTGTAAAACCAACCGTGAATAGGCGGACCACTAGACGTCGAACCCCAATTTCATATCATACATCCGTCGGAAAGATATCCTAAGAGCTACTTGAATTCCCACCTATAAAACTCCGAAACTTTACGGTTATGCAATCTGGTGTTGGGGATACAGGGAGCAATATATATCTCACCCAAACTAACAATCCCTACATCCAATTGTATCCATCCATCAACACATAACCAAGAAACCTTCGAAATCGTCTACCTCAACCTTGAAAAGCATCCGTTATACGAGTCATGGCAATACTCCGTACTCACCTCGATCTTTGGGTTAGCGGGGTTATCTCACCAACAAGCGCATAAAAGAGATTTTCGATGTCGGCGTACTAAACTCGGTATTCGAGCGCAACGATAAAATTATGGCGACAACACCTCGGAGCTCAACTCCCGGGACACCGCCACAACCCCTAAATGTCGAGGCAACCAAGACAATGTTGTCATCATAAAACCATCGAAACGATTCTAAGATACCAGCGTGATCCTAAAAAATTTTTTAGTGAAATTTAAGAAGAGAAGAGTCAAAACTCTCGTCGGGACACCTCACCGGAAGGTCGAAGGACTGGGAGTAAAAAGAATTCTAACTCTCCGATATATATAATCCTAAATGACTCAAAACATTTTTTTCTAGACACAACTCGGCCACTAAAAGCGATCAAGCGGTGGGGCTCCTAAGGTCGGGAAGGCTCGATTACCAACATAGCGCCTCGATGCGGCTATATCTCCCACGTGTCGAAGCACGACTTAGAGGCATAACCGCATTGAAAGCAATGTCGCAAGTGAGGTAATCTTCGCACAATCCATGTAATACATAAGGGAAAGAGATACATAGTTGGCTTACAATCGCCACTTCACACAATTACATGAATAAAGCATTACATCATCCAGATACAATCAAGGTCCGACTACGGAACCAAAATAAAAGAAGAACCCCAAAAGCGACAAAGGACCCTGATCGACCCCAACTGGGCTCCACTACTGATCAACTGAAACGAAACAACACAAAGGGCAAGATCTTCAACGAGCTCCTCCTTGAGCTTGGTTGCGTCACCTGCTCGGTAACATAGGCACCTGCAAACTGGTTTTGGAAGTATCTGGTGAGTCACGAGGACTCAGCAATCTCACACCCGCGAGATCAAGACTATTTAAGCTTATGGGTAAGGTAAAGGCATGAGGTGGAGCTGCAGCCAGCGACTAGCATATACGGAGGCTAACATACGCAAATGAGAGCGAGAAGAGAAGGCAAAGCACGGTCGATAAAAGTATGATCAAGAAGTGATCCTATAGCAACCTCGTCAAGCATAACTCCAACATCGTGTTCACTTCCGGACTCCACGGAAAGAGACCATCACGGTAACACACGCGTTGATGTATTTTAATTAGGGTCAACTTCAGGTTTTCTACAACCGGACATTAACAAATTCCCATCTGCCACATAACCGCGGGCACGGCTCTCGAAAGTTTATACCCTGCAGGGGTGTCCCAACTTAGCCCATGACAAGCTCTCGCGATCATCGAAGGAATAGACCTTCACCCGAGACACTCCGATCAGGCTCGGTATCCCGGTACATCAAGACATTTCGACAATGGTAAAACAAGACCAGCAAAGCCGCCCGATGCGCCGACAATCCCGATAGGAGCTGCACATATCTCGTTCTCAGGGCAACACCGGATAGGTCAGCCTACGAGTAAAACCAGCCCTCGAGTTGCCCCGAGGTGGCCCCGCAGTCTGCCCGGTTCGGACCAACACTTAGACAAGCACTGGCCCGGGGGGGCTAAAATAAAGATGACCCTCGAGAGAGCGACTCCCAAGGAAAAGATAGGTGGTGGTGAGGCAAATGGTAAAAGGCAATGTTGGGCCTTCTTTGGACAAGTTTTATTCAAAGCGAACTGTCGGGGGTCCCATAAATCACCCGACCGCGTAAGGGACGCAAAATCCGGGAACATAACACCGGTATGACGGAAACTAGGGCGGCAAGAGTGGAACAAAACACCAGGCATAAGGCCGAGCCTTCCACCCTTTACCAAGTATATAGATGCATTAATAATATAAGAGATATTGTGATATCCCAACAAGTAAACATGTCCCAACAAGGAACAACATCTCCATGTTCCAACAAGGAACAAACTTCAATCTTCACCGCAACTAACAACGCTATAAGAGGGCTGAGCAAAGCGGTAACATAGCCAAACAACGTTTTGCTAGGAATGGTGTCAAAGGTTAGAGGTTTGACATGGCAATTTGGGAGGCTGACAAGCAAAAGGTAGGCATCGTCGCATTGGCATAGCAAAAGAGCGAGCAAACTAGCATAGCAAAGATAGTAGTGATTTCGAGGGTATGGTCATCTTGCCTGCAAGGTTCTCAGAGTTGTCGAAGGCTCGATCCTCGTAGGCGTTCTCAACAGGTTCCTCGTTCACGTACTCGTCTCCCGGCTCTACCCAAAGCAAGAACACAAGCAACGGAACCACAATCAAACAAGGAACAATGCACAAGCAATATGATGCAAAACATGACATGCGATGCGAGATGTGACATGCTATGCCTATGTATGCTCCGGAAGGAAAATGATGAACCGGGCATCAACTTGGCAAACCAAGTATGCCGTTGGAAAGATGAGATGATTTCGGTTGAAATCGATATAAAGATCACCGGAAACGGATGCACGGTTTGCAAATGACAAGCAAAACAAGAATGACGCAAATCTGCGTTTAACAGCCCGATGCTACTTAGCACGCAACACAAAACTATGCTACAACACCCCAACATAAAAACAAAGCATATGACAACGAACTACAGGAGATGCTTAACAAAAGAGGAACACTGAGCTACGGCTAAATCACATCATAACATGTTCAAACAAGCATGGAGAAAGTGCTCAAAATATCAGGTTCACAGACTTAGTGAAAATACTAACATAGCAGGAATTAACATCAGGAAGGCATGTTTAGAGCAAGCAAACAACATGCTACAGGAACTTATAATAGCAAAGCAAGGCATGACATGATTCTACTCAAAGCATATATCAATAGTCCCTTACTGACCATAAGCCAAAAAGGACTCTAAGAAATGATGGCACCCATGTAAACATAGCAAGTTTTATTACAGATTTCAGACTTAGTGAAATATCAGGACATGTCCAAAACAGATTCAACATGGCATGTTCGTGAGCTCGATGCACTCACTACAAAGCAAGACATGGCATGGCAAGGCAACCAACAGTAAGAAGGCATGATTATGAAGCTAAGCATGGCAAGAGCAAGGTCATAGCATACACGGATCAACTACAACGACCCCGTGAAAATTGAATCTCATGCAAACAATCTGCCAGGAAACATTTTCAAGCAACTTTGGAGCAAGAAATGAACATGTTCCAGAAGGCTATAAATGCAACAAAGGGCATGAATGGATAGAGCAAGACATGTATATCAAATCATGTTTATAGAGCATCTCCAGATTATGCATAGAATGATTACTAGAAGCATGTTAACATAGCATCATATTATAACAGAATCTGGCAGGAAAACAGTAACAGCAACTACCCTACTTTACAAGCTCAATGCACTCAGCACACAACTCACAAAAATACAAGGTCAACACCCCTGGAAAGATGGCATGGCCTAGTCCAACATTCATGTAGAGCTCATACTCATAGGATGCACACATAAATCATGGCAAAAATGACAAAAGAGCTCGAGCTGATAAGATTCTGGAACTAACGATCTGAAGCCTACTTTCAACAGCATTTCGGGCATCAAGATGAGCTCAAATGAAAATGATGCAATGGAATGAAATGATGTACTCTTCGAGACGAACAATTTGACATATTATACGCGCAAAACGGAGCTACGGATGCGGAGATGCGATGCTATGAAAATGCACAAAAATAACTGAATCTGGGGGACTTAGGCATTTTCGGGGAGGGAAAGTCAACCTTAGGGATTTGCACGGATTTCAAAGCGCTCGGAGGATCTGGCCGGAGATCGCCGGAGAAGTGGCCGGAGGTGGCCGGGGAGACGCGGGGAGGTGGCCCCGGACCGGATCCGGCCGGATCCGGCCGGCAATGGCGCGGAGGCGCGGAAAAGCGGGCGGGCTAGAGGTGGCGGCGGGCGACGGCAGCGAGGCCATGAAGGGCGACGACGGGGCAAGCCCGGTGGAGCGGGAGGCGTCTGATGCGGAGGCGTGCGCTGTGCCTGGCTGGCGACGCGGCGGAAGCGGCGGCGGCGCAATGTGATGGCGGCGGAGGAGGCCGGGCGACGGCGGCGCGAAGGCGTGGCGGCTGGTGGAGGCGAGGCGAGTGACGGCGGCGTGTTGGCGACAGGCGGCGGCAAGCAGCCAAGGGCGGCGGACGCGAGCTGGTCCTTGGGCCGGATGGGCTCCGGGCCGGCGGCGGCAGCGAAGAGAAGGACACGTGGCGGAGGCGATTGGCGGCGGCGGCGGCGGACGTGTCCGCCCGGTCCGGACATGTCCGCGCAGCTTGAGGGGAAAAACCTAGGGTTTCGGGGGGATCATCCGTGAATTTCGGGGGAGGGTCTATATATAGGCATAGAGGGAGCTAGGAGAGTCCAAATGAGGTGCGGTTTTCGGCCACGCGATCGTGATCGAACGCCCGAGAGCATGGAGGGGAGTTAGATGGGTTTTGGGCCACTTTGGAAGGGGTGTTGGGCTGGAAACAAAAGAGGACATTACGGTTACCGGTTAACTGTTGAGTACCAAACGACCTCCAAATGGCACGAAACTTGACAGCGGTTCACGGTGCTATACCAAGGTCGCTTGGCAAACCTCGGCCATTCCGAGAAAGTTTAACACCCGCATTACGAAAAAGAGAGAAGAGGGGACGCCGGATGACATAGGAGCGCCGGATTGCAAAACGGACAACGGGGAAAAGGCTCGGATGCATGAGACGAACATGTATGCAAAAATGAAATGCACATGATGACATGATATGACATGCATATGATGACATGACAAATGAAACACGCAAGCAAATGACATGGCAACGAAGGCGAATAACTGGCAGACACCTGGCGCATCGGATCCGGGGTGTTACAGAGGCAAGTTAATAAGGATTACCAAAGTCCATTAATGGAGGCATACGTCAAGGAAGTGAGAAGATTAGAGGAGCACTTTGACAGATTGCAAACAGAGCACGTACCCGGTGCGGAAAACAACATAGCTGATCATCTGTCAAAGTGTGATGTGCAGAAGCTTCCATTGGAACCAGGGACTTTTTTTCTCCATCTTACTTAGTGTAGGATCGGAAGTATGTCTAGAGGGGGGGTGATTAGACTACTTGACAACTTAAAAGTTTAGCCTTTTGATTAGGACAAGTTTTTAGCAAGTTCACAATGATGACCAAGTCAAGTATCACCCTACACATGCAATTCTAGAGTAGTGGCAGCGGAAAGTAAATTGCACATGTAGTAAATAAGAGGTGGAGAAGAGCAAACGCAATTTGGAGACACGGAGATTTTTCTCGTGGTTCCGATAGGTGGTGCTATCGTCCATCCACGTTGATGGAGACTTCAACCCACGGAGGGTAACGGCTGCGAGAGTCCACGGAGGGCTCCACCCACGAAGGGTCCACGAAGAAGCAACCTTGTCTATGCCATCATGGCCTACGCCCACGGAGGACTAGCCTTACTCGGGTAGATCTTCACGAAGTAGGCGATCTCCTTGCCCTCACAAACTTCTTGGTTCAACTCCACATCTTGACGGAGGCTCCCAAGCGACACCTAACCAATCTAGGAGGCACCACCTCCAAAAGGTAATAGATGGTGTTGGTGATGATGAACTCCTTGCTCTTGTGCTTCAAATGATAATCTCCCCAACACTCAACTCTCCTCACTGATTTGGCTGTGGTGGAAGAAAGGATTGAGTGGAAAGCAACTTGGGAAGGCTAGAAATCAAGTTTCATATGGTGGGAGTGGAGCAACTTGATCTCAACACAAGGGTAGGTAGTTTTCTTCTCGTAAATGTAAGGTAGGAGTGGTAGTTCTTTCGATGGCTCTCTCCACGAATGAAGAGGGGTGGAGGGGTATTTATAGCCTCCACACAAAATCCAACTGTTACACACATTTGACCAATCTCGGTCAGACCGAAGTTGACAACTCGGTGAGACCGAAAGTTCAAATCTTGTGAACGTTGGGATTTTCAGTGGGACCGAAAATACAATCTCGGTTAGTCCGATTCTTCCAAAGTCTAGGGTTTGCCAATCTCGGTGGGACCGACTTTCTCATCTCGGTGACACCGATTTGAGTACGTATGTTCTGAAGCTTGGCAACACCAATTTCGTATGACCGAGTTTGGAATCGAAAATCCGAAATTCTTAGGGTTTGGGTATATGGTCTGAGGTGGTTCATCTCGGTGTGACTGAGTTTATGGAATCGGTGGGACCGAGATTACTTATGGGTTTATGTTGGAATGAAAGATTGCCGATAGTTTGAGAGATAAATCACTAAGCACTTTGAGCAACCAGATCATCATCATAACCTCATCCCTTTTAATAGTATTGGCTTTCCTATGGACTCAATGTGATCTTGGATCACTAAACCAAAAATGGAGTCTTGAGCTTTTGCCAATGTTTTCCTTAGCATTTTGAGGGGTCCACATCATCGGTCATTGCCATACCCATATCACTTGAACTTTGAAATATTCTCAAGAAATAATTAGTTCAATGATATATATGTTGTTATTAATTACCAAAACCACCCGGGATTAGTTGCACTTTCAATCTCCCCTTTTGGTAATTGATGACAACATATAGATCAAAGCTTCGACAAATGATATAATCAATGAATAACATCGTCGCTTTGAGAAGTATGTGATAAGCAAGAGCTCCCCCTAAATTTGTGCATTATTTAAGATTTGCGTTTGAATGCAAATGCACAATCGATTAGGATCATGGGTTACTCTTCCATGTCACATACATCTTGGTGGAGCGCACAAAATGATAAGAATGAATAACATGCACCCAATCACCAAGACATGAGTAAGTGATCATACAAGATATGAATAGAGTATGATAAGCATTAAGCACACATTAAGCATAGTATGATCAAGCACTCATCAAGATAGAGCAAACGTAGTATCAAACACACGAAATGTCTCAAAGAACTCAAAAGTATCTCAAGGAAAACCGCAAATGAAAGAGCAAAAACGAGCACTCTCTCTCTCTCGAAGTCCTATGATCTATACAATTTCTCCCCTTTGGCAACAAGTTACCAAAAGTTCGAAGGTATAGAGCTAATCGTCACTAGGGACTCTGCCTGGCGCTCTCTGTCTGCGTCGATGGAGTGGAGATAGCTGCATCTGCAAAAGCTTGCCAAGTCTGTGGAGCTGGAGGAGTGGATCTTGGAGCTGGTCTTTGAACCGATGGAGCTGTGGGAAGTCTTGATGTAGTAGCACAGGGTCATCACGGGAATAGCAATGATCTGGGCTTTGTGGGCACTGCAGCAGCTGCTCATAGTCATCTGGACTAGATCACCTTCCATCTCCTTCATGAGCTCTGCCTTCTCCTTTTTGCTTCCTCAATGTCGCCTCAAGCTTGTTGACGGTGACTGCACTTGATCGACTTGACATCCAGAGCATGGAACTTATCTTCAACTATCCTCTCAAGACTCTCCCGAGATCGCACTATGCTGGCAAAGCGTAGTTCAATTCTCGAGTGGCTTCAAGAAGTTGTTCTCCAACGCTCTTGGGCTTTTTCTTGCTGCTTCCTTCTCAGCTTTAGCTTGTTTGGCAGCTTCAGACTTAGCGTGTCCTTCAACAGATGTGGGAGCATCCTCACCATGACAACTTCATTATCTTCATGTTCAGCTGCAGTGGCAAGTGGGGTCTATCCAACGGTAGGTGTCCGTGCCAAACTTGGCATTGATGAGCATCTGAATGTGCGGAGCAAACCCACATGACCTCTTTCGTCGTCTGCTGTCCTCTTGATAGTCTCTACTATCGTGTCCATCACCTTAAAAGGTGTCTTCGATCTAGAATGTGCAGCATGTTGATAGAATAGCCTCTTATCATGCGATGGTCTCTCGACTTGGGCATCAAAGTATGCTTCGTAATGGTGTTAGTGGTTGGGAGACCTGCTCAAGATGATAAACTGATCCAAGCTTCCATATCTCAACATCCTTGTGCGGTACCTCATTGTACATGTTCTTCATAGACTCGTGATTCTTCTTTGGAATGCCATAGACATCTACATCATCATCTCTTGATATTGGTGCATTCAAGAACGCTCTCCATTCTTCAATAGTTGAAGAGAATCTACGCCTTCGTCATCCATACAATTCTGCCATCGGATAGAAATGTGTGTGGCATAGAACGCATGATCATCTCATCATTCCAAGCGGTCAATTTCGACCAACAAACTCAGCAACTCCACATGCGGTGAAGCTCTCATGCACATGTGGGAAATAGTCTCTGTGCTTTCACCGCCGATGTAATCCCGGTAACGATCTCGTGTCAAGAACAATTGGCTTCTTATCCATGAGCACTGTCTCATAAAAATCTTGTTGCTCTCTAGTGTGGAATCTAGAGTCAACAATGTCCTTCTCCTGGTGGCATATGGATCAACTTGCCTCCATAGCTCGAGACCTTTGTCCTTCCTTTCCTTCATATTTTCAGCTCGAGGATGAGCATCATTATGAATCGGCAGTTTACATCTAAGTTTCAACAACACATGTGCCTCTTCATCGATTCTGCAGTGGCACATTGTCCTTCTTCTTCTCTGAAGCGGTATGTTTCTCACAGATTTTCTTTGGCTTGGCAGCGAGGTTTGGCTTGGGCTGCCTTTCTTTGGAGCTGATGGCTTAGATTTTGTGGGTGCTCCTGCCTCGATGGCATCTCCCATCAACTTTTGCTTCGAGGAGGCTGGGGTGCTTCCTCATCGAGTCATCATCGCCTTCTTCATGAACTAGCCTCTTCCTCTTGGAAGTTTTCTTGATCTTGCTTTGGAGGTTTCTTCATCCATGCTCAGCTTCTTTGCAACTGTGGATTTCTTCTCTTTTTTGGTGCCTTTCTTTGCTTGTTGCCCTTGATATCCTTTGGCAACCACTTTCCTCTTAGGCTTGGAAGTAATCTCCTCATCTCGCAACAAAGTCGAGTCTTCCTCATCGAATTCCTCTTCTTCCTGCCTCGTGGCAGCCGGAGGCAATCCACTTGGAGTGCTCTCTCTCCATCATCGAAAAACTGCTTGCTTCAGACTTGTAAGCGCCTCTGGAATCTCAATGGCGATTCAGACTGTTACGGCTGTCACTTGCATCGGACATGACCGACAACCCGTGAAAAGAATAGGTATAGGCGAATAGAAGAGTTATCACAAACCGCAGAGGATTTTGCAAAAGAATGAGTTCAAACATTAGTTTTAGGTTTTCACAGAATGCATGTCGGTCGACCGAATCTAAAATTCGTGAATCCAAGTGTCTAAACCTAACATACACACCACTTTCGGTTGGACCGAAATGGGTTTCGGTCTAGCCGAGAGCACTAGGGTTTCACTAAATCCTCACTTCGGTCTTACCGATTTGCACAACTTCGGTTTAACCGAAAAGTGCGAGCAATGGCAGAGGCCAAATCGGTCATCCGAGAATGTAGAATCGGTCACACCGAGATGTGTTCGCGGAAACCTAACCCTAAAATTTTCACTCGAATTTTGTTCTATGATCTAATCTGCTGGATAGGAAGATTTCAATCTTGGCAAGAAGCTAGGCAAAACCTATCGTGCATTGAATCGAGGTTGAAGCACGAGAGGATGAAACTCACCCAACTGGTGGAGTTTCACTCACGGCGGCAACGGTGCGGTGAGATTGACCGCTTGGCGATGGAGACCATGGCGAGGGCGCCAGCGACGGCGGAGACGATCCGGAGACCACGGCAGCGGCAGAAGGGTTTGTGGGCGAGGCGTTTGAAGGAATAATCAACGCGCTGCCCTGGGTATATATACCTTCGCTGTCGGTGGGACCGAGATGGAAAACTTCGGTGGGACCGAGATGGTTAGCTGCGTGCGATTACTCACTTCGATCACGCCGAATTTGTAACTCGGTTTCACCGAGGTGAAAACCTAGATCAATCCAAGTGATTTGGTCCGTCCGATTTGAGTATATTGGTTTGACCGAAAGTACTTAGAAGGTTTTGGAATTTAAGCTTTTGACGGATCGGTGGCTCGAGTGCTCCTCACTCGGTCCGTCCGAAAAAGTCTTGTTCAAAGTTTGTGATATAAGCATGAATAGAGTTTGAGACAAGAAAGCATAGATAGCTAGGGGAGGAACTTAGGCATTCTTGTCCATCCATTTGGTCAAAAGAAAAAGATTCAAAAGACCAAAGCAACAAATGGATGTCCTCGAATGGATAAAATCATGCATCCAACATGCTCACACAATAAGATAGCAAATAAAATATGTGTCAAACATGCACAAACAAAACACTAGCTATTAGCACACAATTTGGCGATGACTGGGTCATCTATATATGAGTATATTGACTTAGGAGTCAAATGAGAACATTTGATCATAGGTCATACTCATCGTTTAAGCATAAGTGGGGTTACCACTTTTCCATAAAGCATTAATGTGTTCACATCATTTGAAGATGCTTTAGCTCATTTCTTTAGAGCAAAGCTCCCCTTGATGTGAGAACCCTTTTAAAGGGTCAAACTAACCTTGGGTTGTCGTTGAAGACTTCATGTAGATGTTGAAGATGTGGATGCTCAATGTTGATGAAGATCATCAAGAGTTGGGAGCAATCCTTTGGATTCGGCACTTTCAATACCTACATGGGTTAGTCCCACAAGGAACAAACAAGGATATCCATGGACATAGATTGAAGTACACAATAGATGATGTCCATGAAAGCAATGATTACCTTGTCCCTTGACTTACCAACATGAGGGTTTGTGACTCCATGAACTAGTGCAAGATGTGGAAGTTGATTGCACAAGTTCTTTGCCAAAATGAATGTGAGTGAAGTATGTTGGCGGAGTCACCCTCAAGAACTCTCTAGTTCTTCTTCTTGGGATCCACATCATCTTGATGGGAATCCTTGGGGTAGTAGTTGAGCTTGTCAAGTAGAACTTGAAGTTGCCTTGGGAACCCACTTGACCATGGCCTTGGGTGCTTCAATGAATGCATCAATCTCCTCTTGAAGCTTGTCCTTGCCTTTTAGCTTGTGGTCTTGTGGTGGAAGGTCATCTTGAGCTTGTTCCACATTGGAAGAAGTAGGATCATACTTCTCCTTTTGAGAAACAAACTTTGGAGTGGGATATTGACCTTCTTCCCATTCAACACCCTCGGCGTTGAACTTTCGCTCAAAACCAATTCCTTGATTCTTCGGTGTCTTCCTTGCTTGCAAACAATTTCTCAAAGCTCTTGCTTCCGGCAAGGCTCTTGTAGACACCTTTCTCTATAATCCCTTTCAATAGACTATTTTCTTGCTCAAGTGAAACTTGGCTTGAAACATTGTTAGTGGAATCAAGAGAATTACTAGAAGTAACAACATTTGATTTAGCATGATTATTGTTACTACTAGATGAAGAATTTTCTTATGCTTGTCATGCTTAGTTTTAATAGGTGGCAAGAAATTAGACAAGAGAAGTCATTTGGCAAGATATGAAGAACTCTTCTTTCAAGATCGTCATTGATAGCTTTTAGAAACTCATGTTCTTGCTCTAGATTGAGCTTCTCGAGCGTAGCTTCTCATGAGATCTTAGGAGCTCTCTATGATCTTCTTGAGTTGTTTCATGAGCTAACTTAAGAGTGTTTAGTTCTTTAGTTAGACGCTCAATCTCCTTCATAGCATTGTCATTCGACTCTTCTCGACTATAAAGACTACTAGCATGTTCATCATTACTAAGCTCACTAGATTTGTCATGTAAAAGCTCATCTTCACCAAGCAAGTCATCCTCATCACTATCAAAGTCAATAAATTCAGGGTGTGATACCTTGGGGCCTTTTGCCATGAAGCATCTTCCAATTCCCTCATTTGGTGAATCAAACAAGTCATAGGAGTTGGAGTTGGAGGACACGAGAGCAAGACCGCAACACCTTCATCTTGATCAGATTCGGAGTTGGAGTGATAGCTTCTTTCGAGTGATTGTCGAGTCGGAGCCGAAACCCATTCACCAACATGAGCTTGATGTTTTCTTCTTGTGTAGCTCCTTGATGACTTGTCTTTCCTTTCCGAATCCTTGCTTCTCCGAGAGGATCTTCGCTCATAACGATCATCTCTACTCCTCTCTCTTTTGAGGCGACTCTTCTCTTGAGCTTCTTCTTCTTGGAGATTCTTCTCTTCTCTTGTGGGGAGTCGAACACTCATTTGAGTAGTGTCCGGTCTTCCACAATTGTAGCAGTTTCGATCACGACTAGAAGATCTCTTTTCATCATATGATCTAGACTTTGAGCTTCTTTCCTTGCTTCTACTCTTGTAGAATTTGTTGAAGTTCTTCACCATTAGGCTTATCTCTTCATTAGAAACTAGCTTGTCACTTGAGGTTGTGGGAGCTTCAACTGCAGCTTTGTAAGCACCACTTGACTTGTTGTGAAGCTCTTCCTTATCTTTAAGTGTCATCTCATGAGCAACAATTCTTCCAATGACTTCGGTAGGCTTGAGATCCTTGTAGTTTGGCATCATTTGGATCAAAGTGCACACGGTGTCATACTTTCCATCCAAAGCTCTGAGAATCTTCTTGATGATGAATCGGTCGGTCATTTCTTCGCTTCCTAAGCCTGCCATCTCATTGGTGATGAGGGCAAGCCTAGAGTACATTTCAGCGACTCCTTCACCTTCCTTCATCTTGAACTTGTCAAGTTGACCTTGAAGAACATCTAGCTTTGATTCCTTCACGGACTCGGTACCTTCGTGCATTTCGACCAAAGTATCCCAAATCTCTTTTGCATTCTCAAGACGGCTGATCTTGTTGAACTCCTCGGGACACAAAGCATTGAAGAGAATGTCACAAGCTTGAGCATTGTTCTGTAACATCCGCAACTCATCCGGTAGCTTCGCGATCCGAACTTTTCCTTCCTCGAAGAACTCACCTTGCAAGCCAACACAAATAATGCCCCATGCGTGGTTATGTCCAAGAATATGCATTTTCATTTTGTGCTTCCAACTAGCAAAATTTGAACCATCAAAGTAAGGACCTCTACGGAAATTACCCTCACTAGACGCCATACTCTCCTAGGTTGTGAAACCAAGCTTATGGAATCCAATGCAATGAAAACCAATCCAATGGAGACCAAAGCTCGATACCACTTGTAGGATCGGAAGTATGTCTAGAGGGGGTGATTAGACTACTTGACAACTTAAAAGTTTAGCCTTTTGATTAGGACAAGTTTTTAGCAAGTTCACAATGATGACCAAGTCAAGTATCACCCTACACATGCAATTCTAGAGTAGTGGCAGCGGAAAGTAAATTGCACATGTAGTAAATAAGAGGTGGAGAAGAGCAAACGCAATTTGGAGACACGGAGATTTTTCTCGTGGTTCCGATAGGTGGTGCTATCGTCAATCCACGTTGATGGAGACTTCAACCCACGGAGGGTAACGATTGCGAGAGTCCACGGAGGCTCCACCCACGAAGGGTCCACGAAGAAGCAACCTTGTCTATGCCATCATGGCCTCGCCCACGGAGGACTAGCCTTACTCGGGGTAGATCTTCACAGTAGGCGATCTCCTTGCCCTCACAAACTTCTTGGTTCAACTCCACATCTTGACGGAGGCTCCCAAGCGACACCTAACCAATCTAGGAGGCACCACCTCCAAAAGGTAATAGATGGTGTTGGTGATGATGAACTCCTTGCTCTTGTGCTTCAAATGATAATCTCCCCAACACTCAACTCTCCTCACTGATTTGGCTGTGGTGGAAGAAAGGATTGAGTGGAAAGCAACTTGGGAAGGCTAGAAATCAAGTTTCATATGGTGGGAGTGGAGCAACTTGATCTCAACACAAGGGTAGGTAGTTTTCTTCTCGAAATGTAAGGTAGGAGTGGTAGTTCTTTCGATGGCTCTCTCCACGAATGAAGAGGGGGTGGAGGGTATTTATAGCCTCCACACAAAATCCAACCGTTACACACATTTGACCAATCTCGGTCGGACCGAAGTTGACAACTCGGTGAGACCGAAAGTTCAAATCTTGTGAGCGTTGGGATTTTCGTGGGACCGAAAATACAATCTCGGTTAGTCCGATTCTTCCAAAGTCTAGGGTTTGCCAATCTCGGTGGGACCGACTTTCTCATCTCGGTGACACCGATTTGAGTCTGAAGGTTCTGAAGCTTGGCAACACCAATTTCGGTATGACCGAGTTTGGAATCGGAAAATCCGAAATTCTTAGGGTTTGGGTATATGGCTGAGGTGGTTCATCTCGGTGTGGTGAGTTTATGGAATCGGTGGGACCGAGATTACTTATGGGTTTATGTTGGAATGAAAGATTGCTGATAGTTTGAGAGATAAATCACTAAGCACTTTGAGCAACCAGATCATCATCATAACCTCATCCCTTTTAATAGTATTGGCTTTCCTATGGACTCAATGTGATCTTGGATCACTAAACCAAAAATGGAGTCTTGAGCTTTTGCCAATGTTTTCCTTAGCATTTTGAGGGGTCCACATCATCAGTCATTGCCATACCCATATCACTGAACTTTCTGAAATATTCTCAAGAAATAATTAGTTCAATGATATATATGTTGTTATTAATTACCAAAACCACCCGGGGATTAGTTGCACTTTCACTTAGCCCTTCGTATCGCCAACAACAGTGGCCTAGAAGAGGAGAAAGTTCTACAGCGGAAAGCCTCTCCCGGTCGAGCCGTCTACTCCCGGCAGAGACCTTGTCGGAAACAACTCCTCACAGCCTGCCGGACCACCCCCTCCTGCCAGGTCCATGGACCCCGCGCACGAGGCTATTGCTCCCACAACAGAGGAGGTGCCGCCAGTCCTCGTTGCTGAGCCACATGCTCCCACTTGGGCAAGGCACATTGTCCGCTTCCTCCAAATCGGAGAGCTTCCCAGCGATCAAGACGAAGCTGAAAGAGTAGCCCGGAGGGCCAGTATGTATCAGTTTGTCGCTGACAATTTGTACATAAGAAGGCCCAATGGTGTGAAATTGAAGTGTGTCTACCGGGGGGAAGGAAAGGAACTGTTGGCTGAGATACACAAAGGAATGTGCGGCTCCCACATTGGATCAAGGGCATGTGTGCCCTTAAATGTGGGACCCTTGGCTTGTGTGTACCCTTGGCAGCTCCCACATTTAAGGAAGGTGAACTTGTCCTTAGGCGTGTTCAGTCCGCCAAGGGTACGCACAAGCTGTCACCAAAATGGGAAGGCCCTTACTGGGTAGTACGAGTCACCAGACCTGGCGCAGTCCGTCTGGAGACCGGAGATGGCACTCTGCTGCAAAACTCATGGAATACTTAGCATCTCCGCAAGTTCTACCTGTAAGGCGCGAGCCCGGCAGCCACCCATTTGTACAAGCCTTGCCTCAGTTGCATGTAACCCCTTGTACAAAGCCGAGGTGATGACCCCGTGTGAGAATAAAGAAGCGCTGTAGAGGGCCCCCAACCTAGATTGCATGCATGCATGAGCATTTCAGATTACTGCATAAGGATTCCATGAGCATCTGCATATGCAATTAGATAGGATTGGATCCTGCATTCATTCTCATCTGCATGAAGTTACAGGTTCTCATCATGGACTTGGCTTCGACGAAGGGATGAGAAGATTGCCGGGAACTACGATCCCAGCAAGCCAAACAGATAAGTTCTACCTCTTGTCCATTCGTGTTCTGTAAGCTATAACTTATGCATTAGAAAACCTCGCCACTCCTTTTAGACTTAGGTGCTTCCGTTCCTGGCATGAACGCTTGTCGGGGAAGCTGACCCACGGACACCTATGGGACCGGCGGACCGAGCCCCTTTCGGTTCAGCGGGGAGCGGAGATCGCGCGAAGAGCGGATCGAGGCGAAGCACACGAGCAGTTTACCTAGCTTCGGAGCTCTCCGGAGAGATAATACTCCTACTGCTGCATGTCTGAGTGTATTGAGTTCTTGCTCGGGAGCGCTGAGTGCTACAGTACACACTAATCGCTAACGCGACCGAGCGTGAGTGTTTTTCGCCTTGAACCCCCCACGTTGCGCATGGGCCTCCTTTATATGCTCAAGGGGTCACCGAGCAGTGGCAACGAGACAAGGGTAAAATGGAAAGGTGTTGCGGTTGGTACAACTACCTGTACAGTGTATCATACCTAACCCTGACGGCAGGGGACAAAGACATTAAATGCCCGTCTGCGTCGCTCAAATAGTGCGAAAAGGGACCGTCAGGGGTGCCACCGCTTGCCACGATGGCCATCTTGTCAGCGCCGCTTGCCACCTCGCACCGCTGGCTGCACAGCCCTTCTTGCCTTGGCGCTGAAAAAGGTCGAGGCGACACGTTGGTGGATGTGCTGGAGCGCGGGTACAGAGTGGTAGCTTGCCGCGGCAAGCGCCTTGCCGCGGTCGTTGTCTTGTCGTGTCCGGAAGCTTATCGCTCACCGGGACGCGTGGCGTGTTGCGGCAAGTTCCTTGAGATGCTTTGGTTGGCCTTCCCGGCAAGCTCCTCTTGCCGGGGCCTTGTCTCCTTGGCTTTATACTTTGTTCTTGAATGGCTCCAAAGGAACCACGGAGGGCCTTGGCGGTCACCCGGCAAGCCTTGCCGCTGGTCTTGGCGATTGCCGTGCACAAGTTCGGGATACTAGGGTACCCCTACTCTAGTACACCGACAGGAGCCCCCGGGCCTGGGCCACACACGGTGCCGAGCGCTGTTGGGCCAGGCCCAAAACAGGGCACGGGCACACACGGCCTGGGTTACGCCGTATCTTACTCCGTATCCACCGCGCCCTCCCCGAACGGCACGGGTTGAATGCGGCGTCGTGCGAGAGATCGTGGGTGGTTTCTTTATTCAGAAAGACGGAACGTCCGCCCCCCCTTTGAAAGCAGGGGAAACAGGGGCAGTTCGACCATCTCGCCAGTTGCTAATCCAATCTCAGAAACTTCCGCCGCTCCCCCTTTCTTCCCAAAGCTGAAAGAGAGCAGCGCTTCGCCCCCCATCGCCACCAGCACCACCAACACCGTCGATCTCCCCCACCACCTCCGCCATGGCTCCGAAAGCCGGCAAGGGGAAGGCCGTGAAGTCGACCGAGGCGCAGCGGCTCGCGGCGCTGCGAAAGGAGCAGACAACCTTTCCCCCCAAGCTCGCCGCGAAGGAGCTGAGGGAGTACTACTACCTCTTCTAGTCGACAGAGACGCGAGCGCATCCGCGCACGAAGGTACTCTCCGCCGCCGCTTCGGAACGGGCTCTGAATGGATATCCCTTCTTCGCGTTGTTCTTCTACTGCGGGCTTTGCCCGCCTTTCTCTAAATTTTTCCGCGACATTATGAACACCTACGGGTTCCACCTCCTTGACTTCACCCCCAATGCCGTTCTGACCATGGCAGTTTTC
Source organism: Aegilops speltoides (assembly GCA_021437245.1). Taxonomy (NCBI): domain Eukaryota; kingdom Viridiplantae; phylum Streptophyta; class Magnoliopsida; order Poales; family Poaceae; genus Aegilops; species Aegilops speltoides. Next base: position 349,615,306 of record CM038147.1, read on the forward strand.
GCACATCTCTGCGAAAACTTTGTCGGAGTCCATCCAAATGTAGCTCTTTTTTGCCACTTCTTTATGCCCCGAGTTGAGAGAGGGGAGCCTTTATCCGGTGGAATCGCCTGGATCTCGAGAGCTGGCAAGAAGGAAGCCTATCTGGAGGGAGATCTCCGCGGCAAGTGGGAGGAATGGAGAGCAGACTGGTGCTGGATTGTCGAGGAGAACCCGCAGCCATTTACCGCCCAGCACCAAGCCCCAGTAGCGCGCGGCAACGATTGGAGCAATGTGGCCCCGAAGGACGATAGGCTGAATATCGCCGTCACCCGGATCTTACGCCTCAGGCTTGCCGGGCTCACTGTAGGCGCCGTTGGCGCAGATTTTCTTCGCCGCTGCATCGCCCCCCTGCAGGAGAGGAGGAGACCCGCCTGGGAGTTCCAGAATGCGGCGGACATCATGAGGCTGCGCCCGGGCCTCAACTTCAACTTCACTGTCCTAGAACTGGAGGCGATGCTCCAGGAACTTTTCAAGTACGACCGTCAACATCCCGAAGTGTTCAGGTTGCCGAAGGGCGTCGTTCCGCTGTGCAACAACTCCTCGCTCGACCGCATCCGTGCAATGATGCCGCTGTGCGATTCGCATGGAATTGTCCCAACTTGGCAAGAGCCTGCAGACGACGTCGTGCAGGAGTTCTTCGACGGCTTGGTAGAAGTGGCGGTCTGCGCCGATGAACAGAAAAGCCTCACCCGCGACACCACTGATGCGGAGATGCAGCGCATCTCCACTAGGCTGGAAGAGGCGGCGGCAGCCGCTGCCACGGGTGAGTTTGGATTCACCATGGAGGAGGCAGAGGTAGCAGAGGCGGCAAGCCTTGCCGAGCGAGAGGAGCTTGCCGGCGAGGGAGAGCTTGCCGAGCCTGAAGCCGAGTCGAGCGAGCCCGCCAAGGGTGCGAGCGGCTCGTTGGAGACCAACTCCTCTTCCTCCTCATCTTCAGACAGCTCGCCGCAAGTAGAGCCCCTAGCTCCACCAAGAAGGCGTCTCCGCAAGGCCGGGGACTTAGCGGGGCGGCAGACGAGTCAACAGCCGCCGCGCCGCGCGACACGCTCTACCGTGGCAAGCACCTTGTTGCTTGGAGCACCTCACGCCCACTGCAATCGGAGCGGGTCCTCTCGGACTACCGCTACCGCCCCGCTAAGCGGCTAAGGGAATCTCTCCTCCGCCTCGTCGCACCGAAGCTGGGCCGGACTTCGACCTCTCCGCGCTCAGCTCCGACGAGGAAGAAGAAGAGTAAGATTCTTTGTCAGTACTTGTAGTTCTTCAATTCTTGCTGTTTTGTCTTGTATCTGATTTGCTTTACTCCAACCCATTCCTTTTCGTGACTCGCCGAGAGGCGGCAAAGAGAGCCAAGGTCCCGTAATTGTCATCGAGGACGAACCCATCATGACAACGGGGGTGTGTGCAGAGACCACCTTGTCGGACCCGGCAACTACTCCCCAAAGCAGCCCCCAGCGCAGCCCCCAGCGTAAGTATATGGTTTACTTCCTGCTGTTAGGCGCGCATGGGTGCTCTTTCTTTGCTGATATCTGACTCTTGGTTTGTGTAGGAGCAAAGCAGCCTCACCAGGAGCACCCGGAAGCCGCCCCCGACGTGCCATCTGCTTCGACTACACCACCAAGGGATGGCTCCCCGGCAAGGGAGCGTTCTCCGGCAAGGGAGAGTTCTCCGGCAAGGGACAGCACCAGCGACCCCCCGGTGGTGGAGACCGTGACTGTAGAACCCTGTACAGGTAATCCTCTTGCTTGAAAAACTTCCCTTGGGTTCTTCTTCTTCTGATTTTCTTTTTTGGATATTTGCTTGACTTTTTCTCCCTTTACCCGGCCGACAGATCCCTCTGCCACGGAGCCGATGGAGACCGAGGTCGCCGGCGAGGAGAACACGCGCGGCAATACCGACGATATTTGTTGCCATCAAGAAGCAGGTGGCTTTGAAGATCCCTTGGCGAAGAGGCCGCCAAAGCTGCCGCCGCAGAAGCTGGCGAGGGGTCTGGTGATCGCACTGACGACCCTGAGGCCGCAGGAGCATCAGGCGCTACGCCGACCGCCGATCCCTCCGCTGCTACCGCAGCGTCAGGCTCCGAAGAGCCCCAGCCCGACGCCTATTTGAAGGCCGGCGATGGCGTCTTCATCAAGCTCCCCTGGGCGTCAAGCTCCAGGGCGCCGGTCGAAGGAGAAATCTTGGATGGAGAGGTGCTCGCCTCTGCTGGGCTGACACTAGTTAATGCACCGAGCAGCAGCAGCGGCGAGTCTGAGAAGGAGCAACTGCTGCGGAAGCTGGTGTCGCTCTACCGCGCTCGGCAGGCCAAGGTGGAATCCCGAGAAGCGCTTGTCGCGAAGGCGGGAGTGGACATCGAGAATCACGCGGAGGAGCTCCGGGGTCGCAACCAGGAAGCTCTCCGGTCCCTGGCAGAGAAACGGGAGCAACTCGCTGAGGAGCGGAAAGCCTTCCTCCTCGAGAAGGCTGAAGTCGAAGAGCAACAGCGGCTTGCCACTGAGGAGCTGTTTGCGCGGGAGGGCGAGTTGGCGCAGCGGAAGGTCAACCTTGACAGCCACGAGGAGGAGCTTGCTGCGCGCGAGCAAACATTCGGTGGGGCTCTCAAGGAAGCAGAGGATGCTGCCGCAGCTGCCGAGGCCGCCAAGAAGGAGCTGGAGACGAAGGTGGCGCAGCTGGAGGCCAATCTCAGGATGAGCGGTGAAGAGCTTGCCGCGCTCAAGCGTGAGCGCGAGAAGGATGCCTACACCCTTGGCGAGCTGCAAGGCCGTCTCGTCAAGAAGGGCAAGGAGCTCAGCGCCGCCAAGGACTCCAACACAGATCTTGAGTTGAAGCTGACTACTTTGACCAAGACGCTGGACGGCGCCAGGGAGCAGGAGGTGGCCTTGAAGGAGGAGATCAAGGCCAACGAGGCGCTGCTGGCGAGTGCTGCTGCCACCCAGAACACTTTTAGGGAGAATGTGGAGCACTGGACGGAGGGTCTCGTGGATATTGCCGCATCCATCGACAGGGAGCTAGCGCAGCTGGGGATGGAGGATCTCGGGTATTCCTCCGATGAGAACCTCCAACCCAGCGCCAAGCTCAGCTTGTTCTTCAAAGGCGTGGCGACGGCCCTCCAGCGACTCCGGGAGAAGATCCCAAAGCAGCTGGCCGACGAGTCATGCAAGATCTGCATGGGAGCTCTTCAAAAGGTGTTGGTGAAGGTGGCTTTCCGCAACCCGGGCCTCAACCTCACCAACGTCCTCAGGACCTTGCCGCCGGATGCTGATCTGGAAGTGCTCAAGGCCCTTGTCGCACCCATTGTGGACAAGGTGAGCAGGATCAAGAGGGTTGAGGGCGATCGCGTAGATTAGGCCGCCCGTTTTCTCCTTTTCTTGTCGCTGCTGATCATGTCATGAAAACAATCTGTTAGAGCTGCGACAAGCTATCTTGTAATATAACTCTATTTTGGGTATCGATTGCTATGTTATTTCCTTTACTTGATTCCTTCCTTTGTATGTTTTTGCCCTACGCTTTTAGGGAACTTGTCGGCGCGGGCACCTTAGCATGAAGCGCTGAGTCTTGGACGTCGGCCTTCTTTGGCGGTGCCGCCACCGACAAGAAACCTTGTCGCAACTAATCGCACCTCACTTAAGTTGTTGAGCGGACTCGAAACAAAGTAAGGGCGCAACTAGCTACTGAGTTGGTTCCTCCAGCGCATGAGTTTTCCATACAAAGCACGGTCGTTCGAGGAAGATAACTTAAAAATTTTAAAACTGATTGCTCAAACTTTGGCAACTTAGCTTTTCTGTCGTTTGTGTCCCGGTAAGGCAAAACTTTCTTGAACGATGCCTGGTCCACACCATTATCTTCTCCTTTCCCCCCGGCAAACTTGTGGGCGATGGAACCTTGCTTTCTTTGAGAAAAAGAAAGAAGAGAAAATAAAGATATGGAGCTTTACGGCTCGTTATTGCCTACCGGGGGTAGGTGCTGCACAAAATGTCAGATAGCACATGCAAAAAAGAAAAAAGAAAGCATGAAATTGACAAGATGTGCGGAGCACATGACCTTTACTTATGCACGGGGTCTGCGCCCGGCTTTGTACAAAGGATTACATGCAACATCGGCAAGACTTGTACAAAAGGTGGTTGCCGGAATAGGTTCCGGCAACCATGCCTTACGGGTAAAACTTACGAAGATGCTCAATGTTCCAGGAGTTGCTCACCGGAATGCCATCTTCGGTCTCAAGGCGGACAGCGCCAGGCCTAGTGACTCGTTTCACCCGGTAAGGGCCTTCCCACTTCGGCGTCAACTTGTTGGAATTCTTGGCGGACTGACGCACCGAAGAACAAGGTCGCCTTCCTCGAGACTTCGGCATTAACTGCGGCTATGGTAGCGCGCAAAGCTTCTGGTGAAAGCAGCTCGTCAATGCACGAAGATGTCTTCCTCAAGGAGCGCGCGTCATCTTGCCGCAGCTGCTCTTGCTCAAACTCATCGTGGCGAGCACTCGAGGCGACCCGTATCTGAGTTCCGTGGGGAGAAACGCCTCTGCTCCATAGACTAGAGCGAAGGTGTGCGGCGATGGCTCGATTTGGCGTCATCTGATCGACCAAAATAGCACGCAGCTCCTCAATCGAGCTTCTTTCCGCACTTGCGCAGCCTATCGAAGTCCTGGTCTTGAGCCCGTGCAGACACTTGACATTGCCCTCTCCGCTTGACCGTTGCTTCTCGGATGAGCAATGCGAGAATCAAAGCACCTCGCACCAAGATCTTGGACATCTTGCATGAAGGTGCGGCTCGTGAATTGCGTGCCGTTGTCGGTGATGATCTGTTAGGGATCCCGAAGCGCAAACAATCAACCTAAAGAACTTGATCGCCGATTGTGGCTGTCACCTTCCTCATCGCTTCCACTTCCGCCACTTTGTGAACTTGTCGATTGCAACGCATAAGTACTCAAAGCCCCGACAACTTCGGGGAAAGGGGCCGAGGATGTCGAGCCCCTGCACGAAAATGGCTAGGATAAAGGGATCGTCTGGAGAGCTTGAGCTGGCTGGTGTATCTCGCTTGGAATGGGCCGCACGCCGCACTTGGTTGCTTGTGCAGTTGCATCTGGAGGGCTATCGGCCAAAAGAAACCTTCTTAGGAATGCTTTGCTTGCAAGCGCTCTTCTTGCCAATGTGGTGACCACATATGCCTCCATGTATCTCTGCCAACAGCTTTTGTCCATCTTCGATGAATACACTTCAATTTCACGCCGTTGAGTCTTCTTACATGCAGGTGTGTTGTCAACAAACCGGTACATACTTATTGTCGGGCTACTCTTTCCGCTTCTTCTTGTTCTTGGGAAGTTCTCTGTCTCAAGGAAGCAGACAATCTGTTGTGCCCATCTTTGGAGCTTGCGGCTCGATAACAAGGACTAAAGGCACATCTGCATTGCGGAAACATCCGCTTCACGGCGAGAACACTGCGGCTCGGCCGAGTTGACGCGTTCCGGCAAGCTTGCGGAGCAAAACCTGTCGGAGCGTCGCTTAACGGAACAAACCCTAGGGCTTGCCGGAGCAGACTACTCCTCAGCACCCTTGGTGTTGATCTTGGGGACCTTCTTGGCGGCGGCTTCGGGGAGCTCTGCCGGAAAATAGTCACCAGAAATCAACTTCCTCTTCTTGCTCTGCCCAGATTGATGGCGTTCTGAGATGGTTGAGTCGGTTTGAGCACGAAGATCCACGGTTCCACAGTAACTTAAGTCGCGGCGTGCTTGACAGCCATCGGCAATGTCGTTCTGAGCTCTTGGAACATGTTCCATCAGAGGCCGTCAAAGTGCTCTTCTAACTTTCTCACTTCATCAACGTAAGCTTCCATCAACGGACTCGATAATTCTTGTTCACTTGGCAGACGACAAGCTGCGAGTCACCCCTGACAATGAGATTCTTGATCCCAAGGTCTGCTGCGATCCTAAGACCGGCAAGCAAACCTTCATAATCTGCGGTATTGTTTGTTGCTTGCTCCTTGGGGAAGTGCATCTGGACTACGTACTTGAGGTGCTCTCCGGTGGGCGCAACAAGTAGCAAGCCCGCACCGGCGCCTTGCAGCGAGAAAGCACCATCAAAGTACATCAGCCACTCTTTGCTTGCTTCCTTGACGGGGATGCTCGTTTCTAGAATTTCTTCATCTGGTGTTGGCGTCCATTTTGCTATGAATTCTGCCAATGCTCTGCTCTGGATAGTTGAGGTGCTCTCAAACTTGAGGCCAAAGCTTGACAGTTCCAGTGCCCACTCGACAATCCTGCCTGTCGCTTCTGGATTCTGCAGTATCCTCTTCAGCGGAAAACGAGTGACAACTGTGATCTCATGTGCTTGGAAGTAATGGCGCAGCTTCCTCGAGGCCATGAGAAGGCTGAAAAGCAATTTCTGCACACCAGAGTACCTCGACCTAGCCCCCTGCAGAAGGGAACTGACAAAGTAAACTGGGCGCTGCACCATTCTCTTCTGCATTTCCTCACGCGCCTGCGGAGATCCATCTTTGTCGGGACTAGAGCTTGTCGGTGAAGTCCCCTGCTTGTCGCTGGATGCATCTGCCGTGGTTGCTGGCTCATCATCCACCTCCCTCTCCGCTACTATCGCAGCACTAACCACTTGATTGGTCACCGCTATATACAGCAGCAACTTCTCTTGTGGCTTAGGTGCGACAAGTGTTGGAGTGGAGGACATGTATCTCTTTAAGTCCTGCAGCGCAGCCTCCGCTTCTGGAGTCCATTTCATTGGACCTGCCTTTTTCAATATTTTGACAAATGGTAGGGCGCGCTCAGCAGACCTAGAGATAAACCTGCTGAGAGCAGCCACGCAACCGGCAAGTCTTCGTACATCCTTGATGCGCTTTGGTGCTTCGATCTGCTCAATGGCCTTGATCTTGTCGGGATTGGCTTCAATTCCCGCTGAGACCACGAAGAACCGAGAAGCTTGCCGGAGGGGACTCCAAACACACACTTCTCGGGGTTAAGCTTGAGGTTGATCTTGCGCAGATTTGTAAAGGTTTCATCTAAATCTTGAATCAGGGTTGCCTTGTCCTTGCTCTTGACTACTATGTCATCCATGTAGGCTTCCACATTTCTGTGCATTTGTGGCTCAAAAGCGTCATGGAGTACCCTTGCGTTGAACCAGCATTCTTTAAACCAAAAGGCATCCGTATGAAACAGTATGTGCCACATGGAGTGATGAATGCGGTCTTTTCCTCATCCTCTTCTGCCATGAAGATCTGATGGTACCCTGAGTATGCGTCAAGAAATGAAAGCAAGTCACATCCAGCCGTGGAGTCAACAATCTGGTCAATGCGCGGTAAGGGAAATGGGTCTTTGGGACAAGCTTTATTGACATCGGTAAAGTCGATACAAAGCCTCCGTTTCCCGTTTGCCTTGCGCACGACTACAGGATTGGCCAACCACGTAGGGTGGAGCACTCCTCTGACAAGGCCTGCTGCTTCCAACTTCTTGATTTCTTCTGCGATGAATTCTTGGCGCTCCACTGCTTGTTTCCTGACTTTCTGCTTGATGGGCCGCGCATGAGGATAGCCGGCAAGATGGTGCTCGATTACTTTCCTGGGAATACCGGGGATGTTAGACAGTTGCCACCCAAACACGTCGACATTCGCCCGCAGGAAAGCAACGAGCGCGCTTTCCTATTTAGGGTCGAGAGTGGCACTGATGGTGAAGGTACCACCAGTGCCGTTCTCCTTGGCGGACACCTTCTTGGTCTCTAGCGGAGCAGTCATTGTCTTCTTACACCTGCCGGTGGAGCTCGATGGTGCGTCCTCGATGGTAGCGTAGCACTCCGAAGAGGTGCGCTTGCCGGAGTGGGCATCAGAACTCTTACCGGACTTGGTCTTCTTCCCCCCGGGAGCTTCAACGGCAAGTGACTTGCGATCTGTTGCGGCTGCCGCTTCCCGGTAGATCTTGTCGGTGCAGATAAGAGCATCCTTCTTGTCGCCAGGGACAGAGATGACACTTATCGGGCCTGGCATCTTCAGTATGTTGTATGCGTAGTGAGAGGCTGCCATGAATTTGGCGAGCGCTGGACGGCCGAGTATCCCATTGTAAGGCAATGGAAAGTCAGCAACGTCAAAAGTGACCTTCTCAGTCCTGAAGTTCAACTCGCTGCCAAATGTCACCGGCAACATGATCTTCCCCTTCGGCTTGCTCCTTCCCGGATTGATTCCTTGGAATGTGTCGGTCTCTTGAGCTGTTGTCGAGGATCTGGAGTTTCGGAGTACCGCGGAGGAGATCAGGTTCAAGCCGGCCCCGCCGTCAACTAGCATCTTAGTGACCTTGAGGTTGTGGATAGTTGGTGAAACCAACATCGGCAAGCACCCGACCGCAGTTATGCAATCAGGGTGGTCCTCAATATCAAAGATGATAGGCGTCTTGGACCATTTCGAGGCTTGCGTGACTCGACGGGTGGTTCTGCTGCATTGACTTCCCGCACCTTTGCTTGAGCTGGCGGTGTGAAGTATCGAGAAGCACCACCGTCAATGCACAGGACCTCTGTGGCTTTCTGGAACTCCTGCTCACCGGCCTCGTCATCGTCCATATCTTCATCATCGTCGTCATCCTCATCCTTGTCGCGGCCGCGGGGGGGGGGGGGGTATGTCTCCTTGCCACTGCTTGGCCTTGCCGCGGCGTCCTCCTCGGCCGGGGCGTTTCTTGCCGGATCCTCCAGTACCTTCTTGGGCCTTCTCCTTGTCGCGTCGCTTGTATTCAGCCTTTTGCTGCTCGACAAGCTGCTCGACCTTCTTGCAGCTCCGAGGTCATGGCCCTTGGTGCGGTGGATCTTGCGGTCTTGCTTGTTGGTGCCGCCCGCTTGTCGGCGACCGCCATAGCGTTCTTGGCGCCACCTTCGTTGCGGACTGCTCAACGACTAGCACATCTTTGCCTTTCTTCTTCTGTTGTTCCGCCGCTGGTTTTTCTTTCTTTGGGGCAGCATCCTCATTGCCGATCCTCCTGCTCTGATTCTCTCCGGAAGTTTCCTCCTTCCTCAAAGACATGCACACTTGTCGGCCAGGGCATATAGCTCATCGGCGTCTTTGATCTTGCACATCGCCATCTCCTCCGCATCCTGCGGTTTCGACGCTCGATGGAACACGCCGATGACTGGCGGGGGTGGACATCTGGGATGTCATGTTGTACACGGCTGAATCTCTGAATGTACTTGCGCAGGGGCTCTCCTTCCTTCTGGGCGAGCAGATGAAGGTCGCTCTCTTGGCCATGAGGTTTGTGGCCGCCTGTAAAGGCGCCGACAAACTGATGGCATAGGTCTGCCCAGGAGGATATGGAGTTGTCCGGCAAGTGCATGAGCCAGGACCTGACATTGGGCTTGAGCACCAGCGGGAAGTAGTTGGCAAGGATCTTGTCGTCCCGCCCCCCCAACAGCTTGCACCGTGATGGTGTAGATCTTTGAGAACTCCGACGGATGCGACTTGCCGTCGTGCTTCTCTGCACGCGTCGGCTTGAAATTCTTCGTCTGGGCCTTTGGACTTGCCGCAGCTCACGAGTGAACGCAGGCAACCTACGCGTCTGGCAAGTCACTGGTTCCCCGGGCGCATGCATGTCGACAGAGGGCCCGGTAGCGCTGGTCTGATTGATGCCGCTTCTCTTGATGCTCGATCGGTACTGGCGTCTTCTTGCTTGTCGTTCGTGAAGAACTTGGCAGCGATCGCGACGAGCTCGTGGATCGATGATGCGGTGTAGTTGCTGTCGAGGTAGATCTGGCGAGTCGGCGATCTTGGCCTTCGGGGTGGAGAGTGCACGGTGGTTGCACCCCCACCGGTTTTGTCGCCATCGGCTCGTGCCTGGCAATCTTGCCGTGGCTGCGATGTACTCGGCTGCCGTTGGGTGTCGCCATTGGCGAAGCCGATGAGACTCTGAATGGTGGCCCTCCATTCGTCGATCTTGTCTGCCGTTGGAGGGTAATCCAGGAGCACTTGAGCTCGCGCTAAAGCTTCTGCTGGAGTGGTGGGCAGCAATGGCGAACGGTGCGAGGAGCGGGATATGCTCAGACTTCTAACTATGTTAGAAGGAGCAGTATCCCGTCCAAGCGACCGTGTCTTGCTCGTGCTAGCATGTTGGCGTGCATGCTGGTCTTGATCACCCCGAGATCCACCGGCTCGATCTTGGTCCAACAAACGTATGGTACCACGAGTACCATGATGCTGTCGGTCCTGCGCGTCCTGGGATGGGCGCGGTGCATGTACGGATGGCGAGGTCTGCGCAGCGTTGTCCTTGGACCTGGTAGCACCGTGAGCTCCCTCGTCGACGCCCGTTCTTCTGCCGGCGTCTATCCCGCCACCCGTTTGCTCCGGTGGTGGTGGGATCGACGTGGATGGAGCAGCCACCTTCGAAGCCTTCTTCTTCGGTGGCATGTCGATGAAGAAGATGAAGATCTAGCTCGTGTGAACGCCGGATCAGGTTCACACAGCCTCGACGCCCCCTACCTGGCGCGCCAAAGATGTCGGGGAAGTCGACCCACGGACACCTATGGGACGGCGGGACCGAGCCCCTTCGGTTGGCGGGAGCGGAGATCGCGCCAAGAGCGGATCGAGGCGGCACACGAGCAGTTTACCAGCCGGAGCTCTCCGGAGATAATACTCCTCTTGCTCCATGTCCGAGTGTATTGAGTTCTTGCTCGAGCGCTGAGTGCTACAAAGACACACTAAGCGCTAACGAGGCTGGCGTGAGTGTTTTACGCCTTGAACCCCCCCCACGCTGCGCATGGGCCTCCTTTTATATGCTCAAGGGGTCACCGACAGTGGCAACGAGACAAGGGTAAAAATGGAAAGGTGTTGCGGTTGGTACAACTACATGCAGTGTATCATACCTAACCACGACGGCAGGGGACAAAGAACCATAAATTTAAAAGAAAAATTAAAATTTTGTTGGTTTTGCAATAAATCAAATTTTTTTCAAATTTCCCCAAAAAATTTCAAAAAAAAATAAAAAAAATAAATTTTTTGGGTTTTAAATTTCAAATAAAACAAAAACCCAAAATTTATTTTTAAAAAATTTCCCAATTTGGAAAAAATTTTGGTTTTTTTTAAAATTAAATTTAAATTAGAAAATACCATTTTGGTTTTTTCTATTCCAAAAAGGAAAAAGAAAAAAGCCATGGATGAAAAAAAAATAAAAGGGAAAAATAATTGCCTTTTACCAAGAAAGGGGTAAAATTTGGGTTTCCCTTTTAAATAAAAAAGGGTTTTAGGCCATAAATTTTTTGGGTTTTTTTGGGAAAAAGGGAAACAAAAGGGTTTTGGGTTTTGGGATTTTTCAAACCCCAAAAAGGAAAAAAAAATTTTTGGAAAAAAAAAAAAAACAAGAAAAAATAAAACCGAAAAAGGGAAAAAAAATGATATTCATCATGTGATAGTTATAACCTAGAGGCGATACGACACTAGCTCCAGTTTATTGATATAATGTAGGCATGTATTCCGTAAATAGTCATACGTGCTTTATTAAAAGAACTCGCATGACATCTTTTGTCCTACCCTCCCGTGGCAGCGGGGCCCATATTGGAAAATAAGGGATATTAAGGCCTCCTTTTAATAGAAAACCGAAACAAAGCATTAACACATAGTGAATACATGAACTCCTCAAACTACGGTCATGTAACGCCCCGGATCCGATGCGCCAGGTGTCCGCCAGTTATTCGCCGTCGTTGCCATGTCATGTGCTTGCGTGTTGCACTTTGCCATGTCATCATATGCATTTCATATCATGTCATCATGTGCATTTCATTTTGCATACGTGTTCGTCTCATGCATCCGAGCCTTTTCCCCGTTGTCCGTTTTGCAATCCGGCACTCCTATGTCCTCCGGCGTCCCCTTCTTCTCTCCTATTGTGAGCGGGTCTTAAACTTTCTCGGAATGGCCCGAGGTTTGCCAAGCGGCCTTGGTATAGCACCGGTAGACCACCTGTCAAGTTTCGTGCCATTTGGAGGTCGTTTGATACTCCAACGGTTAACCGGGTAACTGTAAAGCCCTCTTTTGTTTGCAGCCCAACACCCCTTCCAAAGTGGCCCAAAACCCATCTAACTCCCCTCCATGCTCTTGGTCGTTCGATCACGATCGCGTGGCCGAAAACCGCACCCCATTTGGACTCTCCTAGCTCCCAGAATCTATAAATAACCCCTCCCCCCGAAATTCGCGGATATTTTCCCCCGAGACCCTAAAAATTCCCCTCTCCGCCGACGGACGTGTCCGCCGCGCCGACGCGCGCCCACCGACGCGTCACTCCGACTAATCGGGTCGCGCCACCTCAGCCTCCGCTGCCGCGCCCGATCCAGCGCCACCACGTGGCGCCCTCCGCCGCCCGCTGGCTGAAGCCGCCGCGGCCCGAGGCCGCCCGCCGGGCCCGGCCGCCGCCCGCGCCCGCCGCCCGCGAGCACCTCGCCGCCGCGCACCTCGCCTCGCCGCCGCTTCGCCGCCGCCGCTGCCGCCCGTCTCGGCGTCGGCGCGCCGTCTCCGCCGTCGCGCGCCGCCGGTCGACCTGCGCCGCCCTTCCCGGCTCGGCGCGGTTCTGCTGCGCGCCGCCCGCATCATGACCCGCACCCTCGCTGAACGCGCCCGGCCGCCGCCGTCCGTCCGCCGCCATGACCGCCGTCGACCGAGCGCCGCCGCCGCCGCCTCCCTCCCGCAGATCCGGCCGGGCCAGACCGGATCTGGTCGGCCCCGGCCTCCCTGCCACCTCCCCGCACCTCCGGCCACTTCTCCGGCCGAACTCCGGCGAGCTCGCGCCCCCACCTCGAAATCCGTGCCAGCGCAGGTTGTCCCCGAAACCACCAAGTCCCTGAAATATTACATAAACATGCCATGTTCATCGCATCACATCTCTGCATCCGTAGGTCCGTTTCATGCGTATAATATGTCAAGTTGTTCGTCTCGACGAGTAGATCATTTCATTCCATTGCATCATTTTCATTTGAGCTCATCTTGATGCCCTAAATGCTGTTGGAAGAGTGCATTTTGATGTTAATCTGCTGAAACTGTTATAACTTGCTGTTTTAACATTTTTGCCATGATTTATGTGTGCATCCTATGAGGTTGAGCTCTACATGAATGTTGAACTATGCCATGCCATCTTTCCAGGGGTGTTGACCTTGTATTTTTGTGAGTTGTGTGTTGAGTGTATCAAGCTTGTTAAGTAGGGTAGTTGCTGTTGCTGTTTTCCTGACAGATTCTGTAATATTTTGTTGCTATGTTAACATGCCTCTACTTATCATTCTATGCATAATCTGGAGATGCTCTATAAACATGTTTTGAACTACATGTCATGATCTATCCATTCATGCCCTTGGTTGCAATTATAGCCTGCTGGAACATGTTGTAATCTTGCTCTAAAATTGCTTGAAAATGTTAATGTCAACCTGTTAACATTAAGTTCACTTGTTCCCATGTGTTTTCCTAGTGATCCATTCACCCTATGACCTTGCTATTGCCATGCTTAGCTTCATAAACATGCCTTCTTACTGTTGGGTGCCTTGCCATGCCATGTATTGCTCTGTGGTGAGTGGTTCAAGCTCGCGAACATGCCTACTTATTGTTATTTCTGCCATGTTTGAATCTGTAATATAACTTGCCATGTTTACATGGGTGCCATCATATTTTCCGTGCCCTTTTGGCTCATGGTCAGTAAGAGACTTTTGATCTAGGCTATTAGTAGAGTCATGCCATGCCTTTGTTTGCCATGATAAGTTCCTGTAACATGTTGTTTGATAGCTCTAAACATTGCAACCTGATGTTATTTCTGCTAAAATCTGAAACTGTTATTATTTGCAATATCTCCATGTGTTTTTGAGCATGTTCTAGTGATCTGGAAATAGCTCAGTGTTCATGTTTTGTTATGCTTTACGCGTGCTTCATGCCCATGCCTTTTGTTATCATGTTGAGATGCTGTAGCATGTTGTTTTGATGCTCGTAAGATGCCTAGTTGCTATTATAGACAGATTGTTGCTATGCCTTGTATAGTGTGCATGTGTTGAACCGTTGCTCCGTTTTGAGTGTGTTCTATATGAAACTTGCTTGATTTTGCATGTAGCTTCATATTATCATGTTGCATCCTTGTTTTGGTGTGTTTGCTTGATGTTTGTATGCATTTTGCATCAATGCCATGTTTAACTTGTTTTGCTCATATCTTCTAGGCCGTAGCTCCAAATCTAATGAACTTTATATGTAACTTGACTAGAATTTCGTGTAGATCATCTTGGTGATCTTTAACTTGCTGTTTAACAACTTCAACATAATGTTTATTCAGTTCTGGACCAATTTCGAAATTTGCATATGAGGACTTACCGGAATTGTTATATGTTGTTCCCGGCCTCATTTAAACTTGCCTTGATGTGTTGTTCTTGTTTGCATCTTCTCTTGCCATGAATAGCTTCATGTAGCTCGGTCATGCATCATGCTTGTTGTGCATCATGCCTTGTTCATGTGTGGTGTGTTTACCATGTTGTGTGCTTCTTCTCGATAGTTCCCGTTTTGTTGCGATCGTGAGGATTCGTTCGTCCACGTGTGGTTCGTCTTTGTGGTTTCTTCTTCATGGACTCGTTCTTCTTCCATGCGGGATTTCAGGCAAGATGACCGCTACCCTTGATCTCACTACTATCATTGCTATGCTAGTTGCCTCGTTCTTTCGCTATGCTGCGCTACCTATTACCTGTTTGTCCAGCCATCCCATATTGCCATGAACCTTTAACCTTTGACACCTTTCCTATGCAAACCACTGTTTGGCTATGTTACCGCTTTGCTCAGCCCCTCTTATAGCGTTGCTAGTTGCAGGTGAAGTTGAAGATTTCTCCATGGTGGACAGGATTTTGGTTGGGATATCACAATATCTCTTATATTATTAATGCATCTATATACTTGGTAAAGGCTGGAAGGCTCGGCCTTATGCCTGGTGTTTTGTTCCACTCTTGCCGCCCTAGTTTCCGTCATACCGGTGTTATGTTCCCGGATTTTATGCTCCTAACACGGTCGGGTGATTTATGGGACCCCCGACGGTTCGCTTTGAATAAAACTTGTCCAAAGAAGGCCCAACCTTGGTTTTACCATTTGCCTCACCACCACCTATACTTTTCCTTGGGAGTCGCTCTCTCGAGGGTCATCTTTATTTTAGCCCCCCGGGCGATTGCTTGTCTAAGTGCTGGTTCGAACCGAGTAGATCGGGGCCCCCTCGGGCAACTCGAGGTCTGGTTTTACTCGAGGATGTCTCATCCGGTGTTGCCTCGAGAACGAGATATGTGCAGCTCCTATCGGGATTGTCGGCGATCGAGCGGCTTTGCTGGTCTTGTTTTACCATTGTCGAAATGTCTTGTAAACCGGGATTCCGAGACTGATCGGGTCTTCTTGGGAGAAGGTCTATTCTTCGTTGATCGCGAGAGCTTGTCATGGGCTTGTTGGGACACCCCGCAGGTTTAAACTTTCGAGAGCCGTGCCCGCGGTTATGTGGCAGATGGGAATTTGTTAATGTCCGGTTGTAGATAACTTGACACTTGATCCGAATTAAAACGCATCAACCGCGTGTGTAGCCGTGATGGTCTCTTCTCGGCGGAGTCCGGGAAGTGAACACAGTTTCTGGGTTATGTTTGACGTAAGTAGGTGTTCAGGATCACCTCTTGATCATTGCTAGCTTCACGACCGTTCCTTTGTTTCTCTTCTCGCTCTCATTTGCGTATGTTAGCCAACACATCATGCTTAGTCGCTGCTGCAACCCCACCACTTTACCCCTTCCTTTCCATTAAGCTATGCTAGTCTTGATACCCATGGTAATGGGATTGCTGAGTCCTCGTGGCTCACCAGATACCTCCAAAAACCAGTTTGCAGGTGCCTATGTTATCGAAAGCGGTGGCGAACCAAGCTCAAGGAGGAGCTCGATGAAGATCTTGCCCCTTTGTGTTGTTTCGTTCTAGTTGATCAGTAGTGGAGCCCAGTTGGGGTCGATCGGGGACCTTTGTCGCATTTGGGGTTCTTCTTTTATTTTGGTTCCGTAGTCGGAACTTGATTGTATCTGGATGATGTAATGCTTTATTCATGTATTTATGTGAAGTGGCGATTGTAAGCCAACTATGTATCTCTTTCCCTTATGTAATACATGGGTTGTGTGAAGATTACCTCACTTGCGACATTGCTTTCAATGCGGTTATGCCTCTAAGTCGTGCCTCGACACGTGGGAGATATAGCCGCATCGAGGGCGTTACAAGTTGGTAATCAGAGCCTTCCCCGACCTTAGGAGCCCCACTGCTTGATCGTTTTTAGCGGCCGAGTTGTGTCTAGAAAAATGTTTTGAGTCATTTAGGATTATATATATCGGAGAGTTAGGAGTTCTTTTTACTCCTCAGTCCCTTCGTTGCTCTGGTGAGGTCTCCTGACATAGAGTTTTGACTCTTCTCTTCACAAATTTCACTAAATTTTTTTTAGGATCACGCGGGTATCTTGGAATCGTTCCGATGGTTTTATGATGAGAACATTGTCTTGGTGCCTCCTGTCAGGGGTTTAGTGGAAGTGTCCCGGGAGTTGAGCTCGAGGTGTTGTCGCCATAATTTTATCGTTGCAGTTCGGAATACCGAGTTTAGTGCGCCGACATCGAAAATCTCTTTTATGCGCTTGTTGGTGAGATAACCCCGCTAACCCAAAGATCGAGGTGAGTACGGAGTATTGCCATGACTCGTATAACGGATGCTTTTCGAAGGTTGAGGTACACGATTTCCGAAGGTTTCTTGGTTATGTGTTGATGGATGGATACAGCTTGGATGTAGGTATTGTTAGTTTGTGTGAGATATATTGCTTCCCCTGTATCCCCAACACCAGATTGCATAACCAGAAAGTTTCGGGAGTTTTATAGGTGGGAATTCAAGTAGCTCCTAGAATATCTTCCGACAGATGCATGATATGGGATTGGGTAAATCTCTATCATATGTATTTGTTCCGGCTTATTCTGCAAGCCAATCCTTTGTTTTGTTTTATTTATGGTATTCGAGTTGCTTCAAATTCAAATGTTTAATCCATACCTTTCCTAAACGGTGTTCTCATATTGCTATGTGAATACTAATCCTTTTGATCATTGAGGTTGTCATGTTAATTCTTTTCCTACCGGCGTGCTTCTCTTCAAGTGGATCCGATCATTCTCCCCATCCGCAAGATCATTTCTAAGTTTTCTCAACGGTGTTTGTTTCGTCCCAAGTTGCCTTTGTTTTCCCACCCTCCCACCCCTTTTCTTCAAGGACTCATTTATTTTAACCAAGTATCCTTTTATTTTTGTGAAGTTTCTCCATTCTTTTCCGTCAATGTTCTTACCCGGTGGTTCTCAAGAAGATGTTCTACTAGTTCGTTATTCCTCATTCCTTTCTCTTCTCCGGTGGATTCAAGTCAAGTTTTGTTGATCATACCTTTTTCCTCATTTCAATGTCTTCTCATACTGGTGCACCTCATTATCATTCTACTTCTCGCTATTTGTTATTCGAGTGCTCAAGATATCTCAAGATTCGTGTTTCCACTCTGCATTCGCTCAAGCTCTTTCGTGATTGGTATCTGATTCAAGTCATTTAATTCAACCGTGCAACATCTCTTTTAAATCTTTTCAACGGTGTTCTTTTGAGTGGGCCCTAACCCACGTGTCTTTTTCGAGGATCTTACGACTCTTCTATTTTCCCGAGCTATCCTAAATTCTTCTCCAAGTTTGACGAAGAATGAGTTATCATCACCAAATGCTTTTCTCCAAGATCTTTCAAATTCTTTTCATAGTTGGCTCAACCTCTTCGCTTTTGATTCTTCCGGTGTGCCTCAATAATTCTTGGTGGTGTTTCTCGTTGTCATTCTCATCATTTGTAGACCGAAGAAGAGTTTCTCTTTAAATCTTGCTCCATTCTCTTCAAGATTCATGGTTCTAGCTTGATGCCATCCTCTCATAATTGTTTTCGATTGTGAGAATTCTTTTCTTACCATCCGGAGTATTTCATGAGTTGTTTCCATTTATTTCCTCCGAAGGCCATCATGTCATAATTTTTCATTCTCAGCTTTTAGCTCTCCTTCTCCATATTCTACCGGTGCATCATTCAAGTATTCTCTAATAAGCTTATGATCTCTTCGTTCACTTGTATCTAAATCCCCTCAAGTATCTTCATTCTTTTCGGTGAATTGTGCCCTTGCTACTCTCTTTTCCAATTTTTACGGTGGTTTGTTCAAGATTCCACTTCCTTCGTTAACATATCAATTCAGTCGTTGTTTCCAAATCCCACCGGTGGTTCCATCAACACCTTCCCAAGTTTACGCTATATCTCTCTTAATCCTTTTTCAATGGGAATAAGTAGTATGCCAAATCCGTTGTTTGTCATCAATTAAATTTGATGAAGGATAAGCATACAATAAATCTTATTTTTATTTCCTTGAGGTGATTCAATTCTTTTCTTCCGAAGATTGTTCATGATGAAGTGATTCTCGGTTCTAGTGTTTCATCTTTTCCTTTTTTTCGGAGTTCCAAGCTCTCTCAATTATCTCATCGCGAAGCTCCTTCTAAATCATCGCAAGGCTTCACCTTGTGTTTTCAAGTTCTCTTTCTTTTATCATCCTTTTATGACCGGAGTTCTTCATGGAGGCTCTACATGGTGGTTCATCAAGGTTTCTTTTCATTCTTCAATTGTTCTTCAAGATTTCTGTCGAAGTTATGATCCGCCAAGCTATACTCTAAAAATAAACATGATGCTCAACACATGTTTTGTTTTGAGGCGTTCAAATATTCTTCATCTTGCATTCCGAAGTGCAATTCCTTCTATCTTATCTTTTGAGATGGTGTTATGTCACTCTTGACAATTTCCTTCATGTTTCATGATTCATATTGTTGTCAAGAATGAGGTATTTTAAATCCATCAGTCTCTTCATTGGAGTTATCTTGGGTTATATTTCACCTAAAGCTTTCCCTAAGGATTGTTGCTATTTATGGTGCTTATAAATGACCCAAGTTCTTCATTTGTCCTCCCGGTGAAATAAGTTTCTCGTCTCCTTGTTGATATCAATCCAATCATTTGTTTTCGTTAGTGGCCGGTTGTCACCTCATCATTTTGAGATGTTTTCCATAAGCCCACAACAAGCTTGTGCTTCTCGTTGTTGATTTTCCAACAACTCCATTCGATTCTTCTTTGCAAGGATGCTTTCCAAGTTCATTTGCGGCAGAAATTGTCATTTTCTTCTCCGTCCCTTTATCCCAACGGCCTAACTTCTATTCTTTCATTACGGAAACATTATGATGTTGCTCTTTTCACTCATCATCTCGTATTGTGAGCATCGTGTTCTTTTCATTTTTATCCATTTAACCGGAGTGTTGTGTCATCTCTTCAAGTGCTTTTCATCTTATCAAGTTTTCCTTCTTCTTTCAGTCGGAGTGCTGCCCGAATTCTTCCTCTCTCATCTTGTTTTAACAGGAGTGGTTTCGAATTCTATCTTGTCCATTAAACTCTTGATTCATGTCTTTGCAACCTTCAAGTCCTCGTAATGTTCCTTATTCCTTTTTTCTAACGGATTGTTTGCAATCTCGTTCATCTCTGTTGTACTCTTTCTATAAATTGCTCAACCTCTCAAGGTTCTTTGGTTTCACTCGTTCGTCAAAGAAGCAACTTAGTTTTACCTCTTCTCTTCCTCTTCCGTTTTCCCTCCGGTGCCATCATAGATCTCGGGACGAGATCCTCTCGTAGTGGTGGAGTGTTGTAACGCCCCGGATCCGATGCACCTGGTGTCCGCCAGTTATTCGCCGTCGTTGCCATGTCATGTGCTTGCGTGTTGCACTTTGCCATGTCATCATATGCATTTCATATCATGTCATCATGTGCATTTCATTTTGCATACGTGTTCGTCTCATGCATCCGAGCCTTTTGCCCGTTGTCCGTTTTGCAATCCGGCACTCCTATGTCCTCCGGCGTCCCCTTCTTCTCTCCTGTTGTGAGTGGGTGTTAAACTTTCTCGGAATGGCACGAGGTTTGCCAAGCGGCCTTGGTATAGCACCGGTAGACCGCCTGTCAAGTTTCGTGCCATTTGGAGGTCGTTTGATACTCCAACGGTTAACCGGGTAACCGTAAAGCCCTCTTTTGTTTGCAGCCCAACACCCCTTCCAAAGTGGCCCAAAACCCATCTAACTCCCCTCCATGCTCTCGGTCGTTCGATCACGATCGCGTGGCCGAAAACCGCACCCCATTTGGACTCTCCTAGCTCCCAGAATCTATAAATAACCCCTCCCCCCGAAATTCGCGGATATTTTCCCCCGAAACCCTAAAAATTCCCCTCTCCGCTGCCGGACGTGTCCGCCCGCACCGGACGCGTCCACCGACCGCGTCACTCCGACCAGTCGGGTCGCGCCACCTCAGCCTCTGCTGCCCGTGCCTAGTCCGCGCACACGTGGCGCCCTCCGCCCGCCGCGCCAGCACACTGGCTCCGCCGCGGCCGAGGTGGCGGCCCGCCGGGCCGCCCGGCCGCCAGCGCCCGCCGCCCGCAGCACCTCGCCGCGCAAGACCTTGCCTCCTCGCCACACTTCGCCGCCGTCTCGGCGTCGGCGCGCCGTGCTCCGCCGTCCGGCGCGCCGCCCGGTCGACCTGGCCGCCCTTCCCAGCTCGGCCCGGCTCGGCCTTACACAAGGCCGCCCGCAGCTGCCCAGCGCCCTCGCCGGAATCGCCACGACGCCGCCCGTCCGCCATGATCACCGCCGTCGACAGCGCGCCGCCGCTACCGCCTCCTACCAGATCCGGCGGGCAGACCGGATCTGGTCGGCCCGGCCTCCCCAGCCACCTCCCGCACCTCCGGCCACTTCTCCGCCGAACTCCGATGAGCTCGCGCCCGCCTCGAAATCCGTGCAGCAGCAGTTGTCCCGAAACCACCAAGTCCCTGAAATATTACATAAACATGCCATGTTCATCGCATCACATCTCTGCATCCGTAGGTCCGTTTCATGCGTATAATATGTCAAATTGTTCGCCTCGACGAGTAGATCATTTCATTCCATTGCATCATTTTCATTTGAGCTCATCTTGATGCCCTAAATGCTGTTGGAAGAGTGCATGTTGATGTTAATCAGCTGAAACTGTTATAACTTGCTGTTTTAACATTTTTGCCATGATTTATGTGTGCGTCCTATGAGGTTGAGCTCTACATGAATGTTGAACTATGCCATGCCATCTTTCCAGGGGTGTTGACCTTGTATTTTTGTGAGTTGTGTGTTGAGTTTATCAAGCTTGTTAAGTAGGGTAGTTGCTATTGCTGTTTTCCTGACAGATTCTGTAATATTTTGTTGCTATGTTAACATGCCTCTACTTATCATTCTATGCACAATCTGGAGATGCTCTATAAACATGTTTTGAACTACATGTCATGCTCTATCCATTCATGCCCTTGGTTGCAATTATAGCCTGCTGGAACATGTTGTAATCTTGCACTAAAATTGCATGAAAATGTTAATGTCAACCTATTAACATTAAGTTCACTTGTTCCCATGTGTTTTCCTAGTGATCCATTCACCCTATGACCTTACTCTTGCCATGCTTAGCTTCATAAACATGCCTTCTTATTGTTGGTTGCCTTGCCATGCCATGTATTGCTCTGTGGTGAGTGGTTCAAGCTCGCGAACATGCCTACTTATTGTTATTTCTGCCATGTTTGAATCTGTAATATAACTTGCCATGTTTACATGGGTGCCATCATATTTTCCGTGCCCTTTTGGCTCATGGTCAGTAAGGGACTTTTGATCTAGGCTATTAGTAGAGTCATGCCATGCCTTTGTTTGCCATGATAAGTTCCTGTAACATGTTGTTTGATAGCTCTAAACATTGCAACCTGATGTTATTTCTGCTAAAGTCTGAAACTGTTATTATTTGCAATATCTCCATGTGTTTCTGAGCATGTTCTAGTGATTTCTGGAAATAGATCAGTGTTCATGTTTTGTTATGCTTTACGCGTACTTCATGCCCTTTCCTTTTGTTATCATGTTGAGATGCTGTAGCATGTTGTTTTGATGCTCGTAAGATGCCTAGTTGCTGTTATGGACAGATTGTTGCTATGACTTGTATAGTGTGCATGTGTTGAACCGTTGCTCCGTTTTGAGTGTGTTCTATATGAAACTTGCTTGATTTTGCATGTAGCTTCATATTATCATGTTGCATCCTTGTTTTGGTGTGTTTGCTTGATGTTTGTATGCATTTTGCATCAATGCCATGTTTAACTTGTTTTGCTCATATCTTCTAGGCCGTAGCTCCAAATCTAATGAACTTTATATGTAACTTGACTAGAATTTCGTGTAGATCATCTTGGTGATCTTTAACTTGCTGTTTAACAACTTCAACATAATGTTTATTCAGTTCTGGACCAATTTCGAAATTTGCATATGAGGACTTACCGGAATTGTTATATGTTGTCCCGGCCTCATTTAAACTTGCCTTGATGTGTTGTTCTTGTTTGCATCTTCTCTTGCCATGAATAGCTTCATGTAGCTCGGTCATGCATCATGCTTGTTGTGCATCATGCCTTGTTCATGTGTGGTGTGTTTACCATGTTGTGTGCTTCTTCTCGATAGTTCCGCTTGCTATGCGATCGTGAGGATTCGTTCATCCACGTGTGGTTCGTCTTCGTGGTTTCTTCTTCATGGACTCGTTCTTCTTCCTTGCGGGATTTCAGGCAAGATGATCGCTACCTGGATCTCACTACTATCATTGCTATGCTAGTTGCCTCGTTTTTCGCTATGCTGCGCTACCTATTACTGCTTGTCCAGCCATCCCATATTGCCATGAACCTTTAACCTTTGACACCTTTCCTATGCAAACCACTGTTTGGCTATGTTACCGCTTTGCTCAGCCCTCTTATAGCGTTGCTAGTTGCGGTGAAGTTGAAGATTTCTCCATGGTGGACAGGATTTTGTTGGGATATCACAATATCTCTTATATTATTAATGCATCTATATACTTGGTAAAGGGTGGAAGGCTCGGCCTTATGCGGTGTTTTGTTCCACTCTTGCCGCCCTAGTTTCCGCCATATCGGTGTTATGTTCCCGGATTTTATGCTCCTAACGCGGTCGGTGATTTATGGGACCCCCGACAGTTCGCTTTGAATAAAACTTGTCCAAGAAGGCCCAACCTTGGTTTTACCATTTGCCTCACCACCACCTATACTTTTCCTTGGGAGTCGCTCTCTCGAGGGTCATCTTTATTTTAGCCCCGGGCCGGTGCTTGTCTAAGTGCTGGTTCGAACCGAGTAGATCTGCGGGGCCCCTCGGGCAACTCGAGGTCTGGTTTTACTCAGAGGATGTCTCATCCGGTGTTGCCTCGAGAACGAGATATGTGCAGCTCCTATCGGGATTGTCGGCATCGGGCGGCTTTGCTGGTCTTGTTTTACCATTGTCGAAATGTCTTGTAAACCGGATTCCGAGATCGATCGGGTCTTCTGGGAGAAGGTCTATTCTTCGTTGATCGCGAGAGCTTGTCATGGGCTGTTGGGACACCCCTGCAGGGTTTAAGCTTTCGAGAGCCGTTCCCGCGGTTATGTGGCAGATGGGAATTTGTTAATGTCCGGTTGTAGATAACTTGACACTTGATCCGAATTAAAACGCATCAACCGCGTGTGTAGCCATGATGGTCTCTTCTCGGCGGTGTCCGGGAAGTGAACACGGTTTCTGGGTTATGTTTGACGTAAGTAGGTGTTCAGGATCACCTCTTGATCATTGCTAGCTTCACGACCGTTCCTTTGTTTCTCTTCTCGCTCTCATTTGCGTATGTTAGCCACCACATCATGCTTAGTCGCTGCTGCAACCCCACCACTTTACCCCTTCCTTTCCCATTAAGCTATGCTAGTCTTGATACCCATGGTAATGGGATTGCTGAGTCCTCGTGGCTCACCAGATACCTCCAAAAACCAGTTTGCAGGTGCCTATGTTACCGAGCAGGTGACGCAACCAAGCTCAAGGAGGAGCTCGATGAAGATCTTGCCCCTTTGTGTTGTTTCGTTCTAGTTGATTAGTAGTGGAGCCCAGTTGGGGTCGATCGGGGACCTTTGTCGCATTTGGGGTTCTTCTTTTATTTTGGTTCCGTAGTCGGACCTTGATTGTATCTGGATGATGTAATGCTTTATTCATGTATTTGTGTGAAGTGGCGATTGTAAGCCAACTATGTATCTCTTTCCCTTATGTAATACATGGGTTGTGTGAAGATTACCTCACTTGCGACATTGCTTTCAATGCGGTTATGCCTCTAAGTCGTGCCTCGACACGTGGGAGATATAGCCGCATCGAGGGCGTTACAGGTCATCACCGAGAGTGGGCCCGATTGCTCTGGGGTTGTCGGATCATAACCCTAGTAGGTGACTATAACTTGCAAGATCGGATCTAACACATGGATATAATGATGAATTCATAAACGATTCAGATCTGAGATCATGGCACCCGGGCCCAAAGTGACAATCATTAGCATAGCAAAGTCATAGCAACATCAATCTAAGAACATAGTGGGTACTAGGGATCAGGCCCTAACAAAACGAACTCGATTGCATGATGAATAGCATCCAACTCCTCACCGACCAGCAAGCCTACGAAGGAATTACTCACTCCTGGTTGGGAGCATCATGGAATTGGCGATGGAGATGGGTTGGTCATGACGATGAATGAAGATCCCCCTCTACGGAGCCCCAAACGGACTCCAGATGTGCCCACCCGAGGAAGAACATGGCTTGGCGGTGGCTCCGTCTCGTGGATCGTGATAATTCTTTCTCCTTGATTTTTTTCTGGAATAATGTGTTTTTATAGTATCAGGGGGATCGTCAACGGGGCCACCAGGTGGGTACAACCCACCTGGGCACACCAGGAGAGGGGGGCGTGCCCTGGTGGGTCGTGCCCAGGCAGGGGCCCCTCTCTGGTGGGTCTTGTCTCCAAAAATCCTCTTTTATTCCATAAAAATTCCTCGCAAAGTTTCATTCCATTCCGAGAACTTTCATTACTGCACAAAAACAACACCATGGTAGTTCTGCTGAAAATAGCGTCAGACCGGGGTTAGTTTCATTCAAATCATGCAAATTAGAGTCCAAAACAAGAGGAAAAGCGTGAGAAAAAGTCGATACGTTGGAGACGTATCAACTCCCCAAGCTTAAACCTTTTCTTGTCCTCAAGTAATTCAGTTGATAAACTGAAAGTGAGAAAGAAAAACTTTTACGAACTCTTTTGCTCTTGTTTGCATAAATAAGCTTAAACAACACCCTGGTTTTCAGCCAACATTATAATTAACCATGCCAACAATAACATTCAAAGATTACAAATGACTCATATCAATGACATACTCAACAAGCAAGCAATAATAAAATATCTCAAATAGCAGCACGTTGTCAAAACAACCATGATATAATATGACAATAGTGGTATCTCGCTAGCCCTTTCTGAGACCGCAAAACATAAATGCAGAGCACCTCCAAAGTTCGAGCAGCGACTAAACATTGTAATTCATGGTAGAAAAGATCCAGTCATGATGCACCCAACATTAGCTACACATAATGCATAAATCATGACAGATGTGCTCTACTCAGTTTTTGGCGCTTGTTTTAGAAGGTGGTGACACAACATAAAAGTAAATAGATAGTCCCTTCTTAGAGGGAAGCAGTGATTTGCAGAGGTGCCAGAGCTCAATTTTTAAAACAAAGATAAATGATATTTTGAGACATGCACCCTTCTTATTCACTTCACAACCATCAGTTATCAACATCTTCCATGCTAAGCATGCTAGTGGCGGTTCCCAAGCGGAAATGTAAAGGTTTTGACTCCATTAGGAGTTATTGTTTGATTATTTCGGAGATGAACTCTTTGTCACGTTTGCAGTTTGGAACTGGGCATCCCTATTACCGCCAATTTTCTCGTGTGATGGCGAGTGAATAAACGCTCGACCTGAGAATAACCCGCTTAGCATGGAAGATACCGACCACCTCCTGTCGTTCCACAAACGATCCAGGCACACAAAAAGGATAATTTTTAGAAGTTTTTAGAGGTGGCACATGCAAATTTACTTAGGAAGGCAGGGTAATACCGCATATAGGTAGGTATGGTGGACTCATCTGGAATAACTTTGGGTTCAAGGGTTTTGATGTACAAGCAGAATTCCCACTTAGTGCAGGTGAAGGCTAGCAATTTAGATTGAGAAGTGGCCAGCTAGAGAGCAACAACGATCATAACCATGCATTATGCATAAGTAACATTGGACACTACCATGAGTAGGATATGAACACCATGAACATAAATATCATATTGGCTATGTTGGTTTTGATTCAAGTACATGCATGAACATGTGCCAAGTCAAGCCACTCGAACATTCAGAGGAGAATACCATATCATCATACTACATCACAATCATTTTAATGCTATGTTGATATCCAAGATAAATCATTATCAATTCCTAGCTACTTATGTATGGCATGAGAAACTATAATCTCTAATTGTCATTGCAAACATGTTTAATCATAATGGGCTGAATCATGGATACTAGGTTAAATGTATTTATAAAAATAGAACAAGTCGAGTCCATACCAGTTTCTCGCTGCCACGGCCAGTTCATCGGATGTCGTCTTTATTGCCTTTCACTTGCACGACCGAATGATATGAAAATAATAATAGTGCAAGAGTGCCATGGACTAAGCTGGAATCTGCAAGACATTTTATTCAACAAGAGAAGACAAGGTAAAATGTGCTCTTGTTAGTTCAACAATTGTTCATATGAGAGCCACTCAACATTTTCATCCTGGTCTTCTCCTTGGTAAGACTCGAATAAAAAGAAAAAAAGTTCAGAGAAACACAATGAAATATTTTTGGAGTTTTTGATTTTCTAGAACGAGCAAATAAAAGGGGAAAGCAAAAAACCAGAAAAATTATTTACACAGGAAAACTCCCAACAAGTAAAAGAAGAACAAGGAAATATTTCTGGATTTTCTTTTTAATACTACTACTAATCATGCATAGAAAGTAAATTACTACAACCAATTTTTTTGGTTTTTTCTAAAGTTTTTCAAACACACAAGAAGAAAGCAAGAAAAAAAATCTAAGCATGGATGATACAATGAAAAAGTGTGAACACCGACTAATGAAATATGTGGACTTGAATGTAAGGTCGGTGGAAACACGTACTCCCCCAAGCTTAGGCTTTTGGCCTAAGTTGGTATTCCATCAGTAGCCTGGAGGGTAGTAGGGGTGCTGAGGAGCGGGCATCCATGCATCCCACTGCCGAGGCTCCTCATGTGCTGCCTCCGCAGTAGCCTGAGAGTTCTGGTAGGCGATGATATCTGCAGGCATAATCCTGTATCCGCCCCTGGGAACAGGATCAAACAAATCAGGAGCAGACAATGGAATAATATCACGAGTCTTTACACTAAAAACCAGGTTATACGGAATAGGGATGTTAGGAGATCTGTCATCAGTAAAATGGTGGTAATCCATGGCTGCACAGTCGAGGTAAATTGTGGTCAGAGGGTAATCATGAGGGCGTAACTCAACCTCAAAGTGAGCCGCCAAGCGAGTAGCATAAATGCCACCATGTATTTCACCCTGAGATTTATTAAGATGCAGGCGACGAGCCACAATAGCT
Source organism: Aegilops speltoides (assembly GCA_021437245.1). Classification (NCBI taxonomy): domain Eukaryota; kingdom Viridiplantae; phylum Streptophyta; class Magnoliopsida; order Poales; family Poaceae; genus Aegilops; species Aegilops speltoides. The sequence continues at coordinate 349,642,923 of CM038147.1, forward strand.
CCCAAGCTATAAGTGTTGTCACCCTCCAGTGCCCGACGTAAAACAACAAAGTCTAGTGCGCTGAGTGCGCCTACTTTCTTTCTAGCAAGCAGACACTTAGTAACAAATAAAGCAAAATAATGTGCAACAGGAAAGTGTAAGCTAGCAGCCGTGGTCGCCGACACTCCTCTCTCATCCCCCATCGTCAAAGTGCGATAAAAGGCCCCAAACTCAGCCGACCTAGACTCAGCCAAGCTCCCATCGAAAGGGATCATGCATATGTTACAAAATTCAGTAAGTGGTATCTGATGATTTTCAGCATATAAATCAAAGCTCACCTCAGGAGGATTATTCCTAGGCAGGAAAGTAAAACTTCGAACAAAGATGTTTGTGAGGATTTGGTGCTGATCACACTCATCTGCGATGAAGTCGGTGAGGCCGGCATTGGCAATATATTGCATGAAATCCTCAAAAATTCCAGCCTCTTGTAGGAACGGGGTGTGCGGCCATTCGCACGGCCGTACTTCCGTCAACCTCCGAGGGTGGAGATCACTGTCAGAAGACTCCCCAATAACACCGTTGGAGTTCTTCCTCGAGCCAAACTTCCTGAAGATATTCATGTTCGTGTACAATTTTTGAAAATAAAAATTTTGAGGTGACAAAAATTTGTCAACAAAACTTCACAAAACTGATAGCAACTACTCATAGGGATACATAGAGGCCATAGCAAGCATTCAAACTACTTAGAACACTAAGAATTCAACATGCAAGGTCATCTACAGCAGCACCAAGAGTAGCTAACTATTCAAAGTATAAACCACTAAAACAAAAACTAATTGGACAAATGGTGCAGTCACACACCAAGCAACTATCCCCCGAAACAGTTTTGGAAAGGGAGCTTCGACCTAAGAGATTGAAATCCGCGGGCTTGAGCTCAAGAACAAGGGAGAGAGATCAGTGGGGATTTTTTTCTGAAGGTAAGTGATGATGTGGGCTAAAGAGATAAGTGAGGGGGCCCACATGGGGACCACAACCCACCAGGGCACGCCTGGGGTCCTGGCGCGCCCTGGTGGGTTGTGCCCACCTGGTGCACCTCCCTCTGGTATTATTTGCACCAAAAATTCTTCAATATTCAGAAAAAATCATACCAGGTTTTCAGAGCATTCTGAGAACTTTTATTTTTGGGTCATTTTTCTTATTGCACAGAAATTCAGAAAATAGACAAAACATGGCATTTTATTTCATTTAACTAAAAAAATGGAAAACAAAAGGTAGGGACAGAAGGTAGTGCTTACTAAATTCATCAACTTCATACCTCTGAAAAATGATTCATTAATAAGTTTGATCAGGTCTTATTAACAACCACTTTCGATTAGCATGAAACCGAAGAACTTTCGTAAATAGCTAAGTTACCTCAATGGGGATATGCATTTCCCCAACAATAAACATTTCATATTTCTTTTTGACAGTAGGTATAGGTATTTGAAAACTTCCAATAGTGATTGTCGGAGATTCTTCAATAACATTAATACCATTCACTTGGAATTGTTTCTTCGAAAAGTGCACTGTATGCTCATTACCATTAATATGAAAAGTGACCTTGCTTTTATTGCAATCAATAATAGCCCCTGCAGTATTCAAGAAGGGTATACCAAGGATAATCGACATGTTGTCGTCCTCGGGCATCTCAAGTATAACAAAGTCAGTCAAAATAGTAACATTAGCAACAACAACGGGCACATCCTCACAAATACCGATAGGTATGGCGGTTGATTTATTAGCCATTTGCAAAGATATTTCAGTAGGTGTGAGTTTATTGAAGTCAAGTCTTTTATATAAAGAGAAAGGCATAACACTAACACAAACTCCTAAATCACAAAAAGCAGTTTTCACATAATTCTTTTTGATAGAGCAAGGTATAGTTGGTATACACGGATCTCCAAGTTTTTTAGGTACTTCATCTTTAAAAGTATAATTAGCAAGCATAGTGGAGATTTCAGCTTCCGGTATTTTTTTTATTTGTGATGATGTCTTTCATATACTTTGCATAAGGAGGCATTTTAAGGATATCAAGATTAGCACGCATAAAAAGGCTGGCCTCAAAGATTTCAAATGAGGCGTTCAAATTCTTCATCATCTTTCTTTTTAGTTGACTTGGGTGGAAAAGGCATAGGTTTTTGAACCCATGGTTCTCTTTCTTTAGCGTGTTTTCTAGCAATGAAGTCTCTTTTATCATATCTTTTATTCTTAGGTTGTGGGTTATCAAGATCAACAGGTGGTTCTATCTCAACATCATTATCTTGTTCCTTATCATTATTTCTTTGAGTGTCTTCATGAACCTCATCATTGTCTTTTTCATCATCACTAGGTGGATGTTCATTACAGATTGTGTTTCAAAGATCGAGATAGAAGTTTCATTTTCATTATCGGAGGTTTGTCTATTTCATGTTCACTAGAAGCATGCAAAGTCCTATCATTTTTCTTTTTCTTTTTATTTTTAGAAGGACTAGGTGCACTAGTGTTATTTCTTTGCGAATGTTGTTCAATTCTTTTTGGGTGTCCTCAGGATAAAGTGGTTCCTGAGTCATTTTACCTCCTCTAGTTGCAACTCTAACAGCAAAGTCATGTATATTATGATTCATTTCATCAAGCAATTTTCTTTGTGATTTAACAACTTGTTCTAACCGAGGTTGAACCATAGAATCATGTTTTCCAACACCTCTAACATCATTTGATATTCTAAATAACAAGTCACTCAAGCGAGCAATCATATCAGAATTATATTTCAATTGTCATAACATTTGCATTGAAGTGGTCTTGTTTTCTAATGTAATTATCAAAGTCATAAAGGCATTGACTAGGATGTTTATTATGAGGATCATCACTATCATTGAATTTCATTAAAGATTTTACCTCTACCACCTTGGATGGTGGTGGTGCTTCAAGGCCATGTATTTCTTCAATAGGTGGTAAACTTTTAACATCCTTAGCTTTAATACCTTTTTCCTTCATAGATTTCTTTGCCTCTTGCATATCTTCAGGACTAAGATATAATATACCCCTCTTCTTCAGAGTGGGTTTAGGCGGTGGTTCAGGAATAGTCCAATCATCATAATTGTTCAATATGTTATTCAATAATTCTTCAGCTTGAGCAATAGTTCATTCCCTTAAAACACAACCAGCACAACTATCTAGGAAGTCCTTAGAAGCATCGGTTAGTCCATTATAGAAGATATCAAGTATTTCATTTTTCTTAAGAGGATGATCAGGCGAAGCATTAAGTAACTGGCAAAGCCTCCCCCAAGTTTGTGGGAGACTCTCTTCTGAACAAAGTTAAATATTTCCTATAAGGCAGCTTGTTTCTTATGAGCGGGAAAATATTTTTCAGAGAAGTAGTAAATCATATCTTGGGGACTACGCACACAACCAGGAGTAAGAGTATTGTACCAAGCTTTAGCATCACCCTTTAATGAGAAATTTAATAATTTGGGAATAAAGAAGTATCGAGTTTTCTCATCATGAGTAAAAAGGGTGGCTATATCATTCAACTTAGTAAGATGTGCCACAACAGTTTTAGTTTCATAACCATGGAAATGATCAGATTCAACCAGAGTGATTAACTCTGGGTTGACAGCGAATTCATAATCCTTATCAGCAATAACAATAGTTAAAGTAGCAAACTTAGGATCACATTTCATTCTAGCATTCAGGGATTTTTCTTTATACTTGTGTAATAATTTCTCTAGGTCATCTCTATCCTTACAAGCAAGAATATCTCTAGTTGCCTCTTCACTCATAACATAGCCTTCCGGTACCTTAGGCAATTCATATCTAGGAGGGTTAGCTCTAGCAAGTTTTTCAGGAGTTTCAGTTTCAGGCTCGTCATCAGATTCAACATCATGTTGTATTACTCTAGCAATTTGTTCATCAAGAAATTCACCAAGTGGCACATCATCATTATCGAGCATGGTACTAGCATCACCATAACCATCATTCATAGTAGAAGTAGCATATGGTGGTGTTGCAAGTTTACTCATAATAAAAGGTGAATCTAAAGCAGAACTGGATGGCGTTTTCTTACCTCCCCTCGTCTTTGAGGGAAATATCCTAGTCTTAGCATCCTTCAAATTCTTCATAGTGATAAATTGATAATAATCCCAAGTGACTCAATAAATATAGCTATGCTCCCTGGCAACGGCGCTGGAAAGAGGTCTTGATAACCCGCATGTATAGGGGATCGCAACAATTTTCGAGGGTAAGTATTTAACCCAAATTTATAGATTCGACACAAGGGGAGACAATGAATATTGGAAGGTATTAGCAGCTGAGTTGTCAATTCAACCACACTTGGAGATTAATTATCTGTAGCAAAGTGATCAGTAGCAAAGTAGTTCGATTGTTTTGATAGGAGTGATAGCAGCAACAGTAACAGTAACAGTGATAGTAGTGATATTGTAGCAGTAACGATAGGAGTAGCAACCGTAGTAACTTAGCAAGAACAATATAAGATAAATTCGTAGGCATTGGATCAGTGACTTGTTGGATGATATTCATCATGTGACAGTTATAACATAGGGCGATACGACACTAGCTCCATTTCATCGATACAATGTAGGCATGTATTCCATAAATAGTCATACGTGCTTTATTAAAAGAACTTGCATGACATCTTTTGTCCTACCCTCCCGTGGCAGCGGGGTCAATATTGGAAACTAAGGGATATTAAGGCCTCCTTTTAATAGAGAACCGGAACAAAGCATTAACACATAGTGAATACATGAACACCTCAAACTACGGTCATCACCGAGAGTGGGCCTGGTTATTGTCACTCCGGGGTTGTCGGATCATAACCATAGTAGGTGACTATAACTTGCAAGATTGGATATAACACATGTATATAATGATGAATTCATAAATGGTTCAGACCTGTGATCATGGCACCTGGTCCCAAAGTGACAAGCAAGCATAGCAAAGTCATAGCAACATCAATCTAAGAACATAGTGGATACTAGGGATCAGGCCCTAACAAAACTAACTCAGTTACATGATGAATCTCATCCAAGTCCCCACCAGCGAGACTACGAAGGAATTATTCACTCCCGGTGGGGAGCATCATGATTGGCGATGGAGATGGGTTGGTGATGACGAAGAACGAAGATCCCCCTCTCCGGAGCCCCAAACGGACTCCAAATCTGCCCTCCCGAGGAAGAACAGGGCTTGGCGACGGCTCCATCTCGTGGATCATGATAATTCTTTCTCCCTGCTTTTTTCTGCAATAATGTGATTTTATAGTATCAGGGGATCGTCAACAGGGCCACCAGGTGGGTACAACCCACCTGGGCATGCCAGGAGAGGAGGGCGCGCCCTGGTGGGTTGTGTCCACCCAGGGGCCCCTCTCTGATGGGTCTTGGCTCCAAAAATCCTATTTTATTCCATAAAAATTCCTCACAAAGTTTCGTTCCATTCCGAGAACTTCTATTTCTGCACAAAAACAACACCATGGTAGTTCTGCTAAAAACAGCATCAGTCTGGGGTTAGTTTCAATCAAATCATGCAAATTAGACTCCAAAACAAAAGGAAAAGCATGAGAAAAAGTCGATACGTTGGAGACGTATCACTCCACCATGACCCACATCATGGATCAGTGCGGTGTCAAGACGTAGGATGATTAAGTGGCAACCATTCGCCACATGGCGGCCACTTTCTACCAAATGAACCCACAAATGACACCCTTCCAGTGACATGTCAGGTAAGCAGGCGTGGAGCTGGCAGATTAGCCAAGCAAGCCTTGCCGGGCAACCAACGATGTGACACTAAGCCGCACATTAAATGCACACTGTCAGCCTGCAGATTTAGGTATGATAGCACTGTTTGATATCATATCAGTGTCTAATGACCAATTTGCCACTATGGTGACCCCTTGGACTATAAAAGGAGGCCCATGGCAATGATTACAGGGGGTTGGAAGATTAGACCACACACACCCCCGTACGCGCGTAGTTGCCACTGCCCCGAAGTGACCCTGCCGGGCAAGTGTACTACACACCACCACCACCTTTTCGCAGTCAATCCACCAAAGCATGAGTAGGGTTTTATGCCTCTTGGCGGCCCAAACCTGGGTGAAACTTCTTGTGTGATCCCTGCCGTGCTGCCTTGCGTTGGTCTGCTCTTTGTGCAATGTGACTCCCCCCTGCTGAACTAGCAAGGGGCCATCCTGGTCCCATAGGTGGTCGTGGTTTCCCGCGACACATGGAAGACAATACAGAATTGCAGCCTGAAGAATTCAACATCACACTTGCAGAATTGAACAAAACAGTTAACTGAAGACGACAACTAATGAACCAAACAATTAATAAGTGAGCACCACATTGCACGACATATAGAACATATGCACTAGAGCAACATATTGCATGGTAAAAGTAGATATCATAATTCACTAGAATTTGTTAAGGAAAGGCAGGAGCAGCACATGCAATGGGTAAATCGAGCATGCTTAACCGACATAGCTAGCAAACTGAACATAGGTGCTTATAGTGAGCTAATAAGACAAGCTACTCCTCATCATCAGAGATATCGATGATGATTGGCTCCTTGGTCATGGAAGAGGGCGAGGCCTCCACATCGTGGGTGCGCTTGTCGTAGTGGTGAGTTGTCTAAGCCGCTCTGGGCACCAACCTACTAGCTCTCAAGTTGAGGTAAGCACGGGCACGCTAAGAAAACACCTCATAGTCTTCGTCGAAGGCACCGAGGGTGGCCTCGAGAAAACGCCACGAACTGTCATTTAAAGCAGCCAACCGTGTCGCGGCGTCGGCGTGCGAGGCGTCAACAGTGGCCTCGACGGCGAGGTGCTCCTCCAAGATCTGGGGTTCGGCACGAATGGTATCCATCACGACCTCATCCGCGTGTGCGGCCGCGATTTGCTTCTCCGCTGCCAAATGCTCCTTGAGCTCCTGGTTATACTGCGTGCACCATGGCTTAGGGCACTTATTTGGGGGAGAGGTCGGTGATTTGGGTGGAAGATGTTGCCATGGCGGTCGGGGCATGTGGGATGTGGAAGGAGGAGGATGGGGGTCATATGTGGATTACCTACGTGGATAGACGAGGCCGAGCAGCATGAAGGAGGGTCGCCGGCGGGGAGGCGACGCTACAAGCAAGGAGTGAAGGTTTCAACTTGGAAAGGATGGTGAAAACAGGGGAAATGTGGCTTTTGGTAAGGGGGAGGGGGCGGGGAGGTAGATATTTCCGCCTAAGAATTTTTTTTGGATCGGTGTAGCAAAGTGTCATCACACACGATCCCTTATTCAGCACTGTGTGCAATATGTGAACATAAAAAACAATTCATATAGCTTAGCCCGTGTGTGATGAGTTTGAACATGCAAATTCTGGTTCGAATTTCCCTGGTTACAGTGGTCATCCACGTCATTGCATAATTTGGGTACACAAAGGAGACTACAGCACACCCACACTTCTTAATTGAGCAAGTTCAACAATTAAACAGAGCTAGCTGACCTAAACATTACTCTAACAAATTAAAGACCGACATTCTTAATTAAACAAACAAAGATTACTACTATGGCTGGTGTTCGTCGATCTCCGCCTCCTCCTCCATGTCCAGCTCGCGCCGACGGTCTCCTGGGGAAGGGGCTCCATGGCATCCATCGCACCATACTCGGCATGCATCTCGCCATCGGCGTCCGCCATCTCTTTCGAAAAGGCTGCCACGACCTGGGTGTGGGAGGCCGCAATCTGGGCTTGGATGGGCTCTGTTGTGGCAAGGTATGTGGCGGAGGAACGGACGGCTGCTCGAACGCTCTCGGCGATTGCTAACTCTTCGGCCGTGGGTTGCTGACCGTTGTTACAGAAGCTTCGATTGATTTGTGTGGTGACCGCCATGAGCTGGGCGTGGGCGGCCTCCGTCAGGGCTAAGGCCGCCATTGCAGAACGGACAGCTGATGTGCCGCTCTCGCCAGTTATTATCCCCGAGGCAGATGTTGCTGCCGCTACCTGAGAAGCAACAACGACATATTGTGGCCCCGGCCGCCGAAAAGTAGAGGACAGAAGGGCTTCCCCGCACAAGTGCGGACGGTGAACATGATATACGCAACCCACATACCCAAAAGGGAGCGGAAGCGTGCACTACGGGACATATATGCGATGGAGCCAGTCGCCCCAAAGTTCAATCCGTGATCCTCCTGCCTGATCACTTTTGATCGAAGGGACCACCCCACTAGCATCCGCCATGGCGGATTCGCCGCATTGGTTTTAGACCCAATCGTTGATGGATTTCACCTCACTAGAGTCCTGATGGACGGCGGCAGCAACCTGAACCTGCTTTATCAGGATACAATGCGCAAGATGGGCATAGACCCCTCAAGGATTAAACCCACAAAGACGACCTTCAAAGGCGTCATACCAGGTGTAGAGGCCAACTGTATAGGCTCAGTTACACTTGAAGTGGTCTTCGGATCACCGGATAACTTCCGAAGCAAGGAATTAATCTTTGACATAGTCCCATTCCACAGCGGCTATTATGCACTGCTCGGACGAACCGCATTTGCAAAGTTCAAGCGGTGCCGCACTACGCATACCTCAAGCTCAAGATGCCAGGCCCTCGAGGAGTCATTACGGTCAACGGAAACACCGAACGCTCCCTCCGAACGGAGGAGCATACGGCGGCCCTCGCGGCAGAAGTACAAAGCTGCCTCTTAAGGCAATTCTCGAGTCCGGCTATTAAACGTTCAGACACTGTCAAGCACGCCCGGAGTAAGCTACAACAAGACCGCCTGGCACATTCCGAGCACGCGTAGGAATGCGGCCCCAACCCCAGCCCTCGCCAAATTGCGAAACCAGTACTACGCGTACATAAGCACGCTCTGGAAATACCATGGGCACAGGGGGAGGGGCATGACCATGGCAGGCCCAGAATGCGGTTCAACCGCACCAGGGGCTCCCAATTGTGTTATTCTTCTTTTTTTCTCTTACTTTCAGGACTCCTTTCTCAAGAAGCCCTGTCCGGCAGTAGAATCGTCGAACACACGATGCAACAGCCAGGGAAGCAGAAAGCTACGTCGAGTGTCCAGGTGGTCTCTATAACAAGCAGTATACTTGTTTTACATAACACCCCGCAGCTCGCTCCTGGAGGGAGACATGTCAAATAGTCCCGTCCCTTGTTTATCGCACTATTTGTATCGTTCTGCTTTTACTGCAGCTTTTTTGAATAAACAATGCATAGCTTTTGCCTATTATTGCATTCCCGTATTTATCTATATATGTTCACTTATGACATGTTGCACCCGTACACTTTGGTACGGCCAAATACACCAGGGGCTTAAGTACCCCAAAATATGGTGTGATAAGTCCGAACACTTTCACAAGTGCGGCACCCCGAACTTATAGCATTATATGCATCGGCTCCGAATCATGTCTTGGGTCAATAGTTGGGTTTGCCCAGCTCCCATGTTTTGGTACCTTACGTTCCGTTATATCTGTCGGCATTCTGGGAACGGGGGTCCCCAGAATTGCCTGCCTGTGGCCTGCGGCATGGCTCAAAGGGGTCCCAGCGCGGCCCATCTTCATCAACACAAGCTCAAGACCCTCGCGAGGGGCCAAGCCTCGCGGGGCGGACGACAAGGAGCTTCCTCAGGCACGGCCTCATCAGGCTGGCTCACGAGGAGGCGGAGAGATCAAGGCGGGCTACCTCACGAGGTGCCCATGATGCAAGCCATGACGACCAAGGGCGCCAGGCGGGTGCCAGCCCACGCAGTGTCCTCCTTTCCTCTTTGGTGCAAAGGGGGCAAGCGCAGGCGAGAGCATCAAGCAAAGGCGTCCATTTCGGTGCGATAAGACCAAGACCCGCCCAACGGCAGGGAGGAAGTCATTGTGGAGCCCAAGCAGGCGTCACCACCAGAGCCTTTGACAGGCGAAGACCAACTTTAGTCAGGATAAGTGTACCAGATGTTCCCCTTCAAAATGGCCAATTGTTGGCGCCCTTCCCGCTCAATATTTGGGAGGAGGCCCAGGGCCTTTGCCTATAAATAGGACTAGCCACCCCCAGGGTAGAGGCATCGAAAATCAAGGAGCTAGAATCAAGTGGCATCATAGCAAGAGAGAAGGGCAACTAAACTCCTCCTAGCAGTTCATCCCCCCGGCCAAGAACAAGCCCTCGCAAGGCTGTTCTTCCTTGTATTGTTCACCATCATCAGCCCAAGAGGCAATCCACCACACCACACACTGTAGTAGGGTATTACACCGCAATGGTGGCCTGAACCAGTATAAATCTTGTGTCTCTTGTGTTGTTCCATTCGTAGTTTAGATCCTAGCGAGGTGGCGAGGAGCAGGTAGGTGGAGGGAGAAATCTCCGCGCGCACCCCTGTGTTCGAACCTCAAGTGTCTGCCAGAACCCGTAATCCGACATTTGGTGCGCCAGGTAGGGGGTGTGCCGGAGTTCTCCTTTCCGCCACCGTCGCGACCCGCCTCGCGATGGGCGGCACGCCGCCCGCTCCGGTTGCCAGCGCCAGTGCTAGGGCCAGGGGGCTCCGAGCCCTGGCCCCAGCCTTACAACGGGTGCGGTGGCCGGACAAGTTCAAGCCGATGACGACGCTGCGCTACAATGGCACGACCGATCCGCTGGCCTTCCTACTGGCGTACGAGGAGGCCGTCCTCGAAGCTGGAGGTGACGACGGGGTCATGGCCAACTGGTTTCCCATGGCCCTCTCTGGCGCTCCGTGCGCATGGCTGCTCCACCTACCGGCAGCCTCCGTGGCCTCTTGGGAAGAGCTGCGCGGCCTCTTCCTCGCCCGCCACGCTGCACCGCACCCCGGTCATCGCGGCCCTCCTGGGCGGCTCGCAGGCGCCGCCCTCCAGTCACCACGTCAAGCCATTCGTCCGCCGGGTCGGCGCCGCCTCCACGCGGCAGGGGGCTCCCCCGGACCGGTCGGCGCCACAGGCCAGTCTGGCCTTCAACTCGGAGGACCACCCCTCCAACTCAGCCTGCTCGGGTGCGCTCCCCATGCTGTGCACCCCCACCATCTGCCAGGTGGCCGTCACCAGGACTCTCATCGACGGCGGCGCGGGCCTCAGCGTGCTCTCAGTTGAGGCCTTCAACCTCCTCTGCATACCCCGGGAGCGGCTGCAGCCCAGCCGGCCCTTCTCGGGCGTTGGGGGCGGGTCATCCAGCTCCTTGGGACAGATCCGGCTCCCAGTAACTTTCGGCACCTACGACAACTTCCGCACAGAGCTGGTCGATTTCGATATCACCCCGATCAGCCTCCCCTACAACGCCATCCTTGGCTATCCAGCACTGGCCCAGTTCATGGCCGCGACTCACCCGGCGTACAACCTCATGAAGATGCCCGGAAGTAGCGGTGTCCTCACCGTGCCTGGGGACACCGGGGATGCGCTGCGAGCGCTCAAGCTCGCCTTCAAGACGGCGGCATCAGCACGGCCGGCCGACGTGGAGACCCCCGAGCCCAAGGGGGCTGCACCAACCAAGAAGAAACAGTTGTTCACCCAAGACAAGGCAGAGACCAAGAAGATACCCGTCGACGAGGACGGGTCCACTGATGCCACTTTCACCATAGGCGCCAACCTCGAGCCCGAGCAGGAAGAAGCCCTAGTCAAGTTCCTGCGTGCAAACAAGAAGGTATTCGCCTGGGAGCCCGATCAGTTGGCGGGGATTCCACGGGGTGTAATCGAGCATCACCTCAACGTGTGCCCCAACGTGCGCCCCGTGAAGCAGAAAGCGAGGCGGCAGTCCACTGAAAAGCAGGCCTTCATCATCCAGGAGACCCGCAAGCTAGAAGCAGCTGGGGTCATTCGCGAGGTTCGATATCTAGATTGGTTGGCCAACCCTGTGGTTGTGAAGGGATGGAAGGAGCGCATGTGTGTTGACTTCACCAACCTCAACAAGGCATGCCCGCAAGATCCGTTCCGCTCCCTCGCATCGATCAGATCGTCGATTCCACCGCTGAGTGCGACTTGTTATGCTTCTTGGATGCCTTCTCCGGGTATCACCAGATCAAGATGGAGGTGGAAGACGTGGAGAAGACGGCCTTCCTAACCCCGTGTGGGGTGTACTGCTATACATGCATGCCGTTCGGACTGCGCAACGCGGGGGCAACTTTTCAGCGGCTCATGCACATCACCTTGGGCCCGCAGCTCGGGAAGAATGTGGAAGCTTATGTCAATGACATTGTGGTGAAGTCTCGCGAGGCCAAGACCCTGATACAAGACCTGGAGGAAACCTTCGCGAACCTCAATGCAGTGGACCTGCGGCTCAACCCGGAGAAGTGTGTGTTTGGAGTCCCCTCGAGCAAGCTCTTGGGCTTCCTCGTGTCCCACCGAGGCATCGATGCCAACCCAGAAAAGGTCAAGGCGGTCGAGGACATGAGCCCGCCAAAGACCCTCAGAGAAATGCAGAAGCTAACTCGGCGCGTGACTGTGCTAGGGCGCTTCATCTCCATGTTGGGGGAGCGAGCGCTGCCTTTCTTCCAGCTGATGAAGAAAAAAGGGCCCTTTGAATGGACTGAAGAGGCCGACAAGGCGTTTCAAGATCTCAAGAGATACCTAACCAGCCCTCCGGTGATGGTGGCCCCACGCCCTCAAGAGCCCCTGGTGCTCTACCTTGCCACTACTCCCTACTCCGCCAGCGCGGCTCTGGTGGCGGTTAGGGAGGTGCGTCGGACCAAATCCGCGGTAGCTACCCGGGTCAAGGCCAAGCAGGGCCAAGAAGGACTCGCAGAGATCACTACCACGGCTGAGAAGGATCAGCCGCCGCAGGGAAGCACACTGGGAACGGAAGAGGCCCCTCCCCTAGGCAACCAGCTTCTGGAGGCTCCGCCGCCTCAGGAGGCGCCACGGTCTCCGGAGGACACCACCGGCATGGACGCTCCAAGCCTCGTCGAGCACCTAGCGTACTTCGTCAACACGGTGTTGCGGGATGCGAGGGCACGATACCCCATGCCTCAGAAACTCCTCCTCGCGCTACTGGTTGCCTCGCGCAAGCTGCGGCACTACTTTCAGGTTCACCCTATCAAGGTCGTCTCAGCATACCCCTTGGAAAGGGTGCTCAGGAGCCGTAACTCAGCCGGAAGGGTCGCCGAGTGGAACATCGAACTGCAAGCGTTTCAGCTCGAATTCAGCACGACCAGAGTCGTCAAGGGGGCCGCGTTAGCGGATTTCGTGGCCGAATGGACGGAGGCACCGGGCCTCAAGGCCGACGAAGATCGATCCCTCTCCCCGGGAAGCGAGGCGCCAGAAGGCTAGGTCATGTACTTCGACGGGGCATTATCCAGGCATGGCGCTGGGGCTGGGGCGGTGCTCATATCTCCCACTCAGGACAAGCTCTACTATGCTGTGCAGCTCTATTTCCAGCAAGGCAAAAAGGTCTCCAACAACATAGCGGAGTATGAAGGTCTAATACCAGGCTTGAAGGCCGCGGCTGCCCTAGGAGTAAAGTGCCTTACCATCAAGGGCGATTCGCAGCTCCTCGTCAATTTCTCCAACAAGGTGTACGAGCCAAAAGATGAGCACATGGAAGCCTACCTTGCGGAGGTCCGCAGGATGGAAAAGCAGTTCTGGGGGTTGGAGTTGCAGCATGTGCCCCGGGGCACCAATCAAGAGGCCGATGACATCGCCAAATGAGCATCCAAGCGGCTACCTCAGGAGCATGGCGTCTTCGAGGAGCGGCTCTTCAAGCCCTCGGCCATGCCATCACTATCAAACGCGGCACAGCCTCGGGAGGAGCTCCCCCAGCCACCTGCCTCGGGAGCCCCGGTCTGTGGCCCAGCCTCAGGAGCGCGCCTGCTCCTGACGATGGAGCCTCGGGAGGGGTGCTGGATGACAGAGCTCCGGAGTTACTTAATGCAAGGGACCCTGCCGGAGAAGGAGGAGGAAGCGGAGTGTGTGGCGCGGCAAGCCACAACATACTGCATCAGGGATGGAGAACTCTACTGGAAGCGGCCAAATGATGTGTCCCTACGCTGCATATCCAGAGAGTAAGGGAAAGAGCTGCTGGCGGATATACATGGTGGAGACTGTGGGCACCACTCGTCATCACGGACCCTCGTGGGCAAGGCATTCCGCAGCCGCTTCTATTGGCTTACTGCGCTCAATGACGCTCTCGAACTAGTGAAGGCTTGCGAAGCCTGCCAATTCCATGCCAAGCAGATCCATCAGCCGGCAGGGGGTCTGCAAACTATACCCCTCTCGTGGCCATTCGCAGTCTGGGGGCTGGATATCCTGGGCCCATTTCCTCGGGCGCCAGGGGGCTATCTGTAGGATCGAAAGTATGTTTAGAGGGGGGTGATTAGACTACTTGACAATATAAAAATTCTGCCTTTTGACAAAGAACAGTTTTTGGCAGATTCACAATTATGATCAAGTCAAGCATCACCCTACACATGCAATTCTAGAGTATAGGCAGTGGAAAGTAAATTGCACATGTAGTAAAGAGAGGTGGAGAAGAGCAAACGCAATTTTGGAGACGCGGTGATTTTTCTCGTGGTTCCGATAGGTGGTGCTATCGTACTTCCACGTTGATGGAGACTTCAACCCACGGAGGGTAACGGCTGCGAGAGTCCATGGAGGGCTCCACCCACGAAGGGTCCACGAAGAAGCAACCTTGTCTATTCCATCATGGCCTACGCCCACGGAGAGCTAGCCTTACTCGGGGTAGATCTTCACGAAGTAGGCGATCTCCTTGCCCTTACAAACTTCTTGGCTCAACTCCACATCTCGATGACGGAGGCTCCCAAGCGACACCTAACCAATCTAGGAGGCACCACCCTCCAAAAGGTAATAGATGTTGTAGATGATGATGAACTCCTTGCTCTTGTGCTTCAAATGATAATCTCCCCAACACTCAACTCTCCTCACTGATTTGGCTGTGGTGGAAGAAAGGATTGAGTGGAAAGCAACTTGGGAAGGCTAGAGATCAAGCTTCATATGGTGGGAGTGGAGCAACTTGATCTCAACACAAGGGTAGGTAGTTCTCTTCTCAGAAATGTAAGGTAGGAGTGGTAGTTCTTTCTGATGGCTCTCTCCACGAATGAAGAGGGGGTGGAGGGGTATAAATAGCCTCCACACAAAATCCAACCGTTACACACATTTGAGCAATCTCGGTGGGACCGAAGTTGACAACTCGGTGAGACCGATAGTTCAAATAATGTGAACGTTGGGATTTTCGGTGGGACCGAAAATACAATCTCGGTGAGTCCGATTCGTGCAATGACAAGAGCATGCCAGTTTGGTGGGACCGACTTCATCATCTCGGTGACACCAATTTGATGATGAAGGTTCTGAAGCTTGGCAACTCATGTTTCGGTGAGACCGAGTTCGAATCGGAAAATCCGAGTTTACTAGGGTTTGGCTTATGGCTGAGGTGGTTCATCTCGGTGTGGTGAGTTTGGAATATCGGTGGGACCGAGACTACTTATGAGTGTATATGGCGGTGAAAGTTCGATAGTTTATGAGATGTATCACTAAGCACTTGAGCAACAGATCATCATCATAACCTCATCCCTTTTAATAGTATTGGCTTTTCCTATGGACTCAATGTGATCTTGGATCACTAAACCAAAATGGAGTCTTGAGCTTTTGCCAATGCTTGCCTTAGCATTTTGAGGGTCCACTTCTTGAGTCCTTGCCATACCCATATCAATGAACTCTCTGAAATGATTCTCTAGTAACTATTAGTTCAATGATATATATGTTGTTGTTAATTACCAAAACCACCGGGATTAGTTGCACTTTCAATCTCCCCTTTTGGTAATTGATGACAACATATAGATCAAAGCTCGACAAAGGATATAATCAATGAATAATATCGTCGCTTTGAGAAGTATGTGATAAGCAAGAGCTCCCCCTAAATTTGTGCATTATTTAAGATTTGCGTTTGAATGCAAATGCACAATCGATTAGGATCATGGGTCACTCTTCCATGTCACATACATCTTGGTGGAGCGCACAAAATGATAAGAATGAACAGCATGCACCCAATCACCAAGACATGAGTAAATGGTCATACAAGATATGAATGGCATATGATAAGCATTAAGCACACATTAAAGCATAGTACGACCAAGCACTCATTAAGGTAGAATCAAACGGAGTATCAAACACATTGAATGTCTCGAAAACCAAAAGTATCTCAAAGAAACCGCAAAAGAACGAAAGAGCAAAAGCGCAAAGACAACAACACTCTCTCTCTCGAAGTCCTATGATCTATACAATTTCTCCCCCTTTGGCAACAAGTTACCAAAAAGTTCGAAAAAGCATAGAGCTAAGCGCCTTTGTGGACTCTCTTTGGCGGCTCCGTGCAGGTTGATGTTGGAGTGGATATGACAAGCATCGGCGAAGACTTCGCTGATGTCTGTCTTTGGAGGAGTGGTCCTTTGGAGCTGGAGTTGGAGTAGCTTCTTTGGAACTGTGGAGGTGAAGCTATAGTCTGGTGTCGATCCATGGAATAGCAGCTGATCGGGTCTGTGGGAACCGGAGCGATCTGTCGTGAGAATCTGGACTAAGTCATCCGCAACTCACGATAAGCTCTTCCTTCTCCTGCTTTGCTTCCTCAATATCGCCTCGAGCTTGTTGGCGGTCACTTGTACTTGATCGACTTCACGCCCAGGCGTGGATCTTGTCTTCAACAATCCTCTCTAAGCTCTCCGAGGCTGTACAATGCTGGCAGCGTTGTTCAATCCTTTGAGTAGCTTCAAGAATTTGCTCTCGAACCTGTTTGGTTTAGCTGCTTTTCGCTTTGCTTCCTTGTCGACTTTGGCTTTCTTAGCAGCTTCGATCTTGGCTTGACCTTCAACAGATGTCGGATCCTCCTTATCCATCACAACAACATTGTCTTCATGCTCTGGCTGCAAAGGTAAATGTTCTCTATCCAACAAGAATGTGCCCGTGCCAAACTTGGCATTGATAAGCATCTGAATCTGCGGGGCAAATCCACATGACCTTTTCTGGTCAGCTGCAGTCCTCTTAGTGGTTTCTACCATCAAGTCCATCACCTTGAAAGGTGCTCTCTCATCAAGTATGTGCAGCATGTTGATAGAGTATCCTCTGATCATGCGATGATCTCCAGATTTGGGCATCAAGGTATGCCTCAAAATGGTATTAGTGGTAGGTAAGCCTGCCTGGAGATAGTAGACTGAGCCGAGCTTCCAGATTCCCAAATCCTTTGCTGGAATCTCTTTGTACATGTTTTTCATGGATTCATGATTCTTCTTTGGAATTCCATATACATCAATATCATCTTCTTGTTGCACTGGAGCATTCAGAATTTCTGCCCATTCTTCAACAGAAGAAGAAAATCTTTGACCTTCAGTCATCCACATAATCTTTCCATCAGGGTAGAAGTGAGCTGTGGCATAGAATTGCATTATCATCTCATCGTTCCAACTGGTCAATTTCTGACCTACAAAGTCTGCAACTCCACATGCAGTGAAACTTTCATGCACATGTGGAAAGAAATCTCTGTGCTCTTCGTTGTCAATGTACTTCCAGTCGACATATCTGGTGTCTGCGACTATGGGCTTCTTGTCCATCAGCACGGTCTCATAGAAGTCCTGCTGCTCTCGGTGTGAAATCTGGGATCTCAAAGTAGTTCTTCTCCTCACGGCATATGGGTCAGTTTGTCTCCATAGCCTGAGACCTCTATCTTTCCTTTCCTTCATATTCTCAGCTTGAGGATGAGCATCATTATGTAGTGGCAGTTTTGGACGAAGTTTCTGCAAAACTGGTC
Organism: Aegilops speltoides; assembly: GCA_021437245.1. NCBI lineage: Eukaryota > Viridiplantae > Streptophyta > Magnoliopsida > Poales > Poaceae > Aegilops > Aegilops speltoides. The sequence goes on from CM038147.1 coordinate 349,660,645, forward strand.
CTTCAACATCTGACACAGCTGGTGGCACATCATCCTTGTTCTTTTCAGACGCTGGAATGTTTCTGACGGTCTTCTTGGGCTTGGCAGCAGGCTTTGCTGGAGCTGCCTTAGCTGGAGCAGATTTCTTGGGCTTTGACGTGGCTCCGGCCTTAATGGCATCACCCATGAACTTTGGTTTCTGAGAAGGAGGCTGGGGTGCTTCCTCATCCTCATCCTCTACTACTGCATCATGCACTATCCTCTTTCTCTTGGAGGTTTTCTTCACTTTGCTTGCAGCTGCCTCTCCCAAATTTAGCTTCTTAGCAATTTTTAAAAGGGGTGTTTTCTTTGGGCAAAAATTCTTTTTTTTAAATTTTTTTTTTTCCCCTTTTTTTTTTTTTTTTTTTGGGGTGTTTTTTTTCAAATTTAAATCTTTTTTCCTTAAAATTTTTTTTATTCTTTTAACCAAATCATTTTTTTCATTTATCAAATTTTTTTTATTTTAAACAAATTGGTTGAAAATTTTTTAAATTTCAAATTTTTTAAAAATTCCCCCATTTTATTTTTTTTAAACATTTTCATTTTTTTTTTTTTAAATTTAAACTTTTTATAGGTTTTTTTTTTTTTAATTTTTTTCTTTTTTAAAGGGTGGTTTGAAAAATTTTATTTTTCAATTTTTAAAAAATTTTTAAAAACCCCTTTTCCCAAATTTTCCTTTTTTAATTTAAAAAATTTTTCCCCTTTTTTAAATTTGGGGTAAAATTTTCCAAACCCTCAAATTTTAATTTTAAAAACCCAAGAAAATTTCTTCCTTTTTAACAAAACAAAAAGGGGGCCCTTGGGCTAAAAAAATTTAAAATTTTTAAAGGTTTGCAAAATTTTAAAAAAGGGGAATTTAAAAAATTTTCAAAGTTTTTCTTAAAAAGGGGGAAAATTTTTGGGCCAAACAAAAATTTTAATAAAATTTAAACCCTTTAAAAATTTTTAATAAAAAAAAATTTTTTCTTTCCTTGATTTTTTGGGGTAATTTATAATTATTTTGGTTTTAGGTTTTTTTAAAAAAATTAACAAAATAATTGGGGTTAAAATTTTAAATTTTAAAAATTTTCCCAAATTACAAATTTTATTCCCTTTTTTAAAAAACCCAAAAACCTTCTAAATCCTTAAAAAAAAAGTTTCCTTAAAAAAATTCAAGGGATTTCTTTTTTAAAATTTTTTTGGGTTTGGGCCCAAAGTCCCAAATTTTTTTGGGAATTTTAAAAAAAGTTAAATAAATTTAAACCCCCTTTTTTTAAATTTGGGGAAAAATTTTTAAAAAGGGAACAACGATTCGATCACGACTAGAAGATCTCTTTTCATCATATGATCTAGACTTTGAGCTTCTCTCTTTGCCTCTATTCTTGTAGAATTTGTTGAAGTTCTTGACCATTAGGCTTATCTCTTCATTGGAAACTAACTTGTCACTTGAGGTTGTGGGAGCATCACTTGTAGCTTTGTAAGCACCACTTGACTTGTTGTGAAGCTCTTCCTTATCCTTAAGTGTCATCTCATGAGCAACAATTCTTCCAATGACTTGGTTGGCTTGAGATTCTTGTAGTTTGGCATCATTTGGATCAAAGTGCACACGGTGTCATACTTTCCATCCAAAGCTCGAGAATCTTCTTGATGATGAATCGGTCGGTCATTTCTTCGCTTCCTAAGCCGCCAATCTCATTTGTGATGAGAGCAAGCCTAGAGTACATTTAGCGACTCCTTCACCATCCTTCATCTTGAACTTGTCAAGTTGACCTTGAAGAATATCTAGCTTTGATTCCTTCGGACTCGGTACCTTCGTGCATTTCAACCAAAGTATCCCAAATCTCTTTTGCATTCTCAAGGCGGCTGATTTTGTTGAACTCCTCGGGACACAAGGCATTGAAGAGAATGTCACAAGCTTGAGCATTGTTTTGCAACATCCGCAATTCTTCCGTTGTAAGCCGCGATCCGGAACTTTTCCTTCCTCGAAGAATTCACCTTGCATACCAACACAAATAATGCCCCATGTGGCTGGGTTATGACCAAGAATATGCATTTTCATTTTATGCTTCCAACTAGCAAAATTTGTACCATCAAAGTAAGGACCTCTCGAAAATTACCCTCACTAGGCGCCATACTCTCCTAGGTTGTGAAACCAAGCTTATGGAGTCAATGCAATGGAAACCAATACAATGGAGACCAAAGCTCGATACCACTTGTAGGATCGAAAGTATGTCTAGAGGGGGGTGATTAGACTACTTGACAATATAAAAATTCTGCCTTTTGACAAAGAACAGTTTTTGGCAGATTCACAATTATGATCAAGTCAAGCCACCCTACACATGCAATTCTAGAGTATAGGCAGCGGAAAGTAAATTGCACATGTAGTAAAGAGAGGTGGAGAAGAGCAAACGCAATTTTGGAGACGCGGTGATTTTTCTCGTGGTTCCGATAGGTGGTGCTATCGTACTTCCACGTTGATGGAGACTTCAACCCACGGAGGTAATGGCTGCGAGAGTCCACGGAGGCTCCACCCACGAAGGGTCCACGAAGAAGCAACCTTGTCTATTCCATCATGGCCCTCGCCCACGGAGGGCTAGCCTTACTCGGGGTAGATCTTCACGAAGTAGGCGATCTCCTTGCCCTTACAAACTTCTTGGTTCAACTCCACATCTCGATGTGGAGGCTCCCAAGCGACACCTAACCAATCTAGGAGGCACCACCCTCCAAAAGGTAATAGATGTTGTAGATGATGATGAACTCCTTGCTCTTGTGCTTCAAATGATAATCTCCCCAACACTCAACTCTCCTCACTGATTTGGCTGTGGTGGAAGAAAGGATTGAGTGGAAAGCAACTTGGGAAGGCTAGAGATCAAGCTTCATATGGTGGGAGTGGAGCAACTTGATCTCAACACAAGGGTAGGTAGTTCTCTTCTCGAAATGTAAGGTAGGAGTGGTAGTTCTTTCGATGGCTCTCTCCACGAATGAAGAGGGGTGGAGGGGTATAAATAGCCTCCACACAAAATCCAACCGTTACACACATTTGAGCAATCTCGGTGGGACCGAAGTTGACAACTCGGTGAGACCGATAGTTCAAATAATGTGAACGTTGGGATTTTCAGTGGGACCGAAAATACAATCTCGGTGAGTCCGATTCGTGCAATGACAAGAGCATGCCAGTTTCGGTGGGACCGACTTCATCATCTCGGTGACACCGATTTGATGACAGAAGGTTACAGAAGCTTGGCAACTCATGTTTCGGTGAGACCGAGTTCACTAAACCAAAAATGGAGTCTTGAGCTTTTGCCAATGCTTGCCTTAGCATTTTGAGGGGTCCACTTCTGCAGTCCTTGCCATACCCATATCACTGAACTCTCTGAAATGATTCTCAAGTAACTATTAGTTCAATGATATATATGTTGTTGTTAATTACCAAAACCACCCGGGGATTAGTTGCACTTTCACTATCGCTATCTCTACGTCGCCGTGGACAAGTTCACCAAGTGGGCCGAAGTGGAAGCCGTCCGCACCATCCCTGCAGGTTCAGTGGTCAAGTTCATCAAGGGCATCGTGAGCGGTTGAGTGCGAACCGCATCATCACCGACAGCGATTCGCAGTTCACCAGTAACCTCTTCAAAACATACTGTGCTGACCTTGGAACGTAGATATGCTACGCTTCGGTGGCGCACCCCCGAAGCAACGGCCAGGCCGAGCGGGCCAACACGGAGGTCCTGAGGGGCCTCAAGACCAGAACATTCAAGAAGAAGCTGGAAGCCTGTGGCAGAGTTGCTACGAGGAGCTTCAATCCGTGTTGTGGTCCATCCGCACGACCGCAACCAAGCCGACTAGAGAGACCCCGTTCTTCCTGGTCTATGGAGCCGAAGCGGTCCTCCCTCACGAGTTCAGACGTCGTTCCGCACGGGTCCTGGCGTTCGATGAGGCGCAGCAGGACGCCATGCGGGGGATGGACCTCGTGCTGGGGGAGGAGCGTCGCCGAGAAGCCGCGTTGCGAGCGGCGAGATACCAACAAGCACTGCGGCGATACCACTGCCGCAAAATCCGCCCCAGAACTCTTGAGGTTGGGGACCTCGTGCTCAGGCGGGTTCTCTCCAGGGAGGGACTGCATAAGCTCTCTCCCATGTGGGAGGGCCCGTTCAAGGTTGTTCATGTTTCTAGGCCCGGCTCCGCGCGCTTGGAGACTCAGGAGGGGGTGCCAGTCCAGAATGCGTGGAACAACCAGCACCTCCGGAGGTTTTACCCCTAAAAAGGCCTAGAGCCTGTGAAGAAGGCAAATGCCTGTGAAGGTTATCTTTCTGGAAAAGGCCCAAAGCCTGTGAAGAAGGCGAATGCCTGTGAAGGTTATCTTTCTGGAAAAGGCCCAGAGCCTGTGAAGAAGGCGAATGCCTGTGAAGGTTATCTTTCTGGAAAAGGCCCAGAGCCTGTGAAGAAGGCGAGTGCCTGTGAAGCTGTCGCGTTTTGAAAAGGCCCACAGCCTGTGAAGAAGGCGAATGCCTGTGAAGATTATCTTTTTGGAAAAGGCCTAGAGCCTGTGAAGAAGGCAAGTGCCTGTGAAGCTGTCGCGTTTTGGAAAAGGCCCGGAGCCTGTGAAGAGGGCCAATGCCCGTGAAGCTTGCTTTCCCCAAGAAAGGCCCGGAGCCTGTGAAGAAGGCCAACGCATGTGAAGCTCGCCGCCCGTGACACTCTCACGTAATAATGAGTTGGGGCTGTACACGCCCCGGAGTCTCAGGAGCACCGGCCTCAGGCCCTGGGGCTCCCTCCCACGCCCAGTGGCAGCACTTAGCTCCGCGCTGGTGAGAAGACGTCGAAGACTTGACTAGATGCCGGACGTGGCTTTCCCATTTGCTTTCTGCAGTTGGCTAGTTCATTCTCATTTGAAGTTTTATTGAAACTGTCGCCGTCCTTGACTTATGGCTCTTCGACTTTTTGCCCTCCTGCCTCGTTTTCTCTTGCGCAAGGTCTCGCGAGGGGGCAGCCCGAGCGCCCTCGCGAGTGTTTCTGTCCTTATCATTCAAGGTTCTCAACCCGGGTCCACTACAGGAGGACCCCTCCGGTCCGTGCCTCACGGGCACCGCGACACGAACACTGGACCTGGGACGGTCGCCCCCACGGCTGAGGCTGGGAACTACCTACGCGCGGGCGTGCGGCCGGAAGGCACAATACCGAAATAACGGAAACAGTGTATCATTAACAGCGGTAACCCAAACACGCCCCCACGGGGCCCCACACTACTGTCTTTTTACGCAGGAAAAAGGAAAAGAAATAACAAATCAGGCGCGACTCGCCCGACACCGGCCCGCAGGGAAGACTCGAGCCGCCTCCGGGGCTCAGGCGGACTCCCTCTCGCGCTTCACCGAGGCGCAACGACGGGCAGACCCGCTTCCACCCTCCAAGCAGGCACGACGGCGTGGAGGCTGACCGCGACCGCTGCTAGAAGAGTCGCTGCCCGAAGAAGAACCAGTGAAGCTTGAGGAGCCCTGGGCGCCGCCAACCACGCGCGCACTGTCCTCTCCGTCCTCGCCGGGGCTGGGTCCCCGGCCGTGGTCGTCGTCTTCAGGGCAGCACCCTGGGCGGCGACCATCTTCCCCAAACACCCTCACGTAGAGGGTGGCATCGCCATCGAACTTGAAGTGCAGGGTGCACCGACGGCTCAGGCCACGCGCGCGGGCAAATGTCTGCCAGCCGCGGGTCAAGGCCAGGCTCCCGGCTGCGGAGACCTCCAGCGAAGCCCATGAGGCCCGGCTGCAGCAGCCGTCTGCCTGGAGCCGGAGGCCGCCCGGCGCGCCAGCCGGGAGCTCACCTAGGAGGAAGCGAGGGAGCTGAAGTCGCGCGCTAGTCGGCTCCGCCGACCACACAACGAACTTCGGCAGCACCTCCGCAGCGTGAAGGCGCGGCCTAGGGGTCGCACGGCCAAAGCACGCCCCCCGGCCGCGGCCAGCTGCCCGTCACCATGCGGGAAGTCACCTCCGCGATCGTGGGGAGTCGCCATAGAGGCCGCAGGGTGTTTGCGAGGGCGGCCTCGACCGCACTTGGGCGGGGGAGAGGCAGGCTCAACCTGGCGGTCCTTCCCTTTCTCTGCGGCCGAGAACTTCCTTGACGGAGCCATGAAGAAGAAGGAGAAGCAAGAGGGGACAGACTGGAAGGGCACGCGCCGTGCCGTACTTAAAGCCATAGGAGGCCAACCACTGACCTCCACGATCGAAGGTAATAATGACCCACTTTGCATGCAGGGACTTGTCAATTCATGCAATTGCCGAGGCGTCGTGGGGAAGTGGAGACGCCCACGTCCAATCAACTGCCACGCGGCGCCCAAGGCCGCAGGCTGTTAGAGCCCTTGGCCAGCGCTGCCTTTGCCTCTCTGCTCGGCCAAGCCGGGCGCGCTTTGGGCGGGGGGCTCTTGTCGGTGCAGGAGCAGGGGTCCCAGACTTGCACTGGCGTGGCTCAAAAGGGGCCCATGGCGGCCCATCTTCATCAACACAAGCTCAAGACCCTCGCGAGGCCAAGCCTCATGAGGGCGGACGACAAGGAGCTTCCTCGAGCCACGACCTCATTAGGCTGGCTCATGAGGAGGCGGAGAGATCAAGGCGGGGTACCTCACGAGGTGCCCATGGCGCAAGACATGACGACCAAGGCGCCCAGGCGGGTGCCAGCCCGCATGATGTCCTCCTTTCCTCTTTGGTGCAAAGGGGCAAGCCAGCGAGCATCAAGCAAAGGCGTCCATTTCGGTGCGACAAGACCATGACCCGCCCAACGGCAGGGAGGAAGTCATTGTGGAGCCCAAGCAGGCGTCACCACCAGAGCCTTTGACAGGCGAAGACCAACTTTAGTCAGGATAAGTGTACCAGATGTTCCCCTTCAAAATGGCCAATTGTTGGCGCCCTTCCCTCTTAATATTTGGGAGGAGGCCCAGGGCCTTTGCCTATAAATAGGACTAGCCACCCCCAGGGTAGAGGCATCAAGAATCAAGGAGCTAGAATCAAGTGGCATCATAGCAAGAGAGAAGGGCAACTGAACTCCTCCTAGCAGTTCATCCCCCCGGCCAAGAACAAGCCCTTGCGAGGCTGTTCTTCCTTGTATTGTTCACCATCATCAGCCCAAGAGGCAATCCACCACACCACACACTGGAGTAGGGTATTACACCGCAATGGTGGCCTGAACCAGTATAAATCTTGTGTCTCTTGTGTTGTTCCTTTCGTAGTTTAGATCCTAGCAAGGCGGCGAGGAGCAGGTAGGTGGAGAAATCTCCGCGCCCACCCCTGTGTTCAAACCTCAAGGGTCTGCCGGAACCCGAAATCCGACAATATCAGCTAAGGTAGCGCTGGGAGAACCACTGCGATTGTGCCCCGGTTGAGCTGGGTTAAGCACCTCAGTGGAGAAAGCTAAAACTGACCGTCATGATAGGGCGAGAGCCGGTCGCTGTTCGAGAGGTTTTCGAGTCCGTAAAGACTTATGCAGCTTAGAGCGAGGAGTCGGCTTTGTCCGCCCAGGCGTGGATAAGCGCCCAATTGGTCTTGAATGCTAGGGCTTTGCGAAATTAAAATTATAGAATTCTATGGCTAAGTGAGAGTGTTCAGGCATTATAGTCCGGTTGCCTTGTTCATTGCGTTGAGCGCCTCCCTCGATGGACCCAAGAATGGGAAAAAGAGCGCTCAAGTTTATCCCGAACACCCCAGCACTCGTGGCATGGGGGTAGAAGCCGACGACTCGCCATCTCTCAAATCTAATAAACGGTCGCACATAAGGTAATATTTTAAATTCACAAGCGTTGGTTAGCGCATATGAACAAGTTTTCAAGCGTACAGGATAACAAATGCAAGTTTACTCAAAAATTACATCTTTGGAGCATTCATCCGCTATAAGGCGGGCACCCTTCAGGACACCCGCATAATACATCTCGGGCGTGCGATACTCCCTGCCCGGCGGTGGAGCGTCCGTCACAAGCTTTGCCCGCATAATACATCTCGGGCATGCGATACTCCCTGCTCGGCGGTGGAGCGTCCATCACAAGCTTCTCGGCGTCCATCTTGCCCTAGTGCACTTTAGCACGGGCAAGGCCTCTGAGCACCTTCGATCTGAGCGGGCGCTTGACAACTTCAATCCATGGACAGGCGTCCACCAGCCGCCTCACCAACCCGAAGTAGCTCCCAGGCATGGATTCTTTAGGCCACAGCCGAACAATGAGGCCCTTCATGGCTTGTTCGACCACCTTATGGAGCTCGACCAGCTGCTTTAGCTGGTCGCTCAAGGGCACCGGGTGTCTGGCCTCAGCATACTGAGACCAGAACACCTTCTCCGTCGAGCTCCCCTCCTCGGCCCGGTAGAATGCAGCAGTGTCGGACACACTGCGGGGCAGATCTGCGAATGCTCCTAGAGAGCTCCGAATTCAGGTAAGTAACAAGTAATTCACTTTCACGTGCTTGCTTTGCATGAAGAATGCCTTACCCGCCGCTATCTTCTTCATCGCCTCAATTTCTTGGAGGGCTTTCTGGGCTTCGGCCTTAGCGGCTTTGGCGCTCTCAAGAGCCGAGGCGAGCTCGGACTCTCGAGTCTTTGAGTCACGCTCCAAACTCTCATGTTTCTCCACGAGAGCCTGGAGCTCTTGCCGCACCTCCGCCACCCGCGCCTCCTGCCTCTCTCGCTCGGTGTGCTCCACGGTCGCATTGCTTTCGGCCTTGGACACCGCCTCCTTTAGGGTCGCCACCTCGTTCGTGGCCCCTGCAATTCTCATGTTATTCCTGTCATTTTTTGCAACCACATCTTTTATATACTTCCATAAGGTATTACTTACCTTCCTTGTCCTCGAGCTGCTTTTTGGCAAGGCCGAGCTCGTTCTCGGACCGCTCGAGGCTCTGCTTCAATGCATTGACCTCCGCAGTCAGTGCGGCAGAGGTCAGCAGCGCAGCCTGCATTCCCCATATTGACATACTTATGTTAGACTCCTGCGTACATCTTTTTAGATCCTCGGTTCGCTTTTCTTTCGAACACCAAAGCTGAGCATCGAGGACTCTTGTCTATGCGGTAATATTTTTACATATCTTAAATACATACCTCAAAGCCAGTTAGAAGGCTGGCGCGAGCTTGATCAGCCCGCTCTTGGCGGACTGAACTTTCGATCACCACACTCATAACGATGCGGTACTCCTCGTCGATGGAGGCGCCGTTAAGCGCCTCCACAAATTATCCGGTGCCTCGGTTGGGCCGGAGGTCACCGATGTCATAATCTCGCCCTTAAATGCGAAGGGGCGCTGCTGGACTCGGAACCACTTGAAGGTTCGGTGCGAATCGGTCGAGGGCGGACTTAGAACCCTTCGGGGTTTGATCCCCCTTGTGCCCGAAGTCCGGAAGGTTGCCTTGCGGCACCTCCGGGACCTCCTCCTCCTGGATGGGCCCCTTTTGGGACCCCACCTCGGCATCGTCCACAGCACGAGGAGAGGAGACAGCCGGAAGTGAAGTGATATTCACGTCCGACGAAGCCAGGGAGCCGCTCGTTGAAATGTCGAGCCCGTCCTTGGGCGGGCTGCAGGGTTATATTTTGCGTTAGGAGATTCTATGCGACAAACGAAACGCCATGAGTTATTCTGGTATCTGGACACTTACGATGTCGCCAGGGGCTTAGTCCTCGGTGGCCACTCCTCTTCGCCGTCATCGGCGTGGGCGGATTAGTCCGGAGGGAGGGTCCTTCCCTTCTTGGACCCTTCGGCCTCCCCCGCTGGGGCGGCCTTCCTTTTCTTTTCTCCCCTCGCTGGGGAAGAGGCCTCTTTTTCCTCCTCCCCGTCTTCGCGGGAGGAGTTCTCCTCAGAGTCGTCGGACGATGAGTCTGATAGCACCTGGCATCGGGAACTATTTTGAGTTCCCGTGGCCTTCCTCTTGGCCTTCTTCTCCGGCACCACGTGAGGTGCCGGAACCAGCAGCCCCATCAATCGGGTGTCCGCTGGGTCTTCTGGCAAGGGAGCCGGACAGTTAACCTGCCCGGACGTCTTTTGCCAGGCCTGTCAAAGGTAAGGGAGTTTAGATCCCGCATAGAGTCAAACTATGGATAACAAGAGTCCCGTAGAGGGTAAAATAGTTTACCTCGCTGGCTTGACGCTGCGAACTGTACCCGCAATCTTCGGAAGCGGATGCGGGAGCCTCGGCGCCCTTGAACAGCACCTTCCACGCATCTTCGTACGTAGTGTCGAAGAGCCTGCTCAAGGGAGCCGGATCAAACTCCCACAAGCTGAAGGCCCATTGTTGGCACGGGAGGATCCGGCGGATGAGCATGACCTGGCACCCCCAGTACCGACAAGATTGCTAAGGCTGAGGCCCCTGGTAAGGAGGTTTCCTCGTGCGCCGATTGCCAAGAAGCTGCAGCTACCGAGAAGGACGAGAAGGGCGATGGGCCATACTGCAAGATCCACTAGACCAAGGACCACGACCCTTCAGGAGTGCTATCAAGTCGAGCTGTTGGGCAAGAGATAGAGAGCAAAATATGAGAAGCGAGATAAGGAAAAGGGTCAGAAAGTCACTGGCGGTAAGGGCCGAGGCGATGGAGCAAATTGCCCTGGCAAGCCCTTTCGGAACAAAGTAAAACCTACTGGGGGCCAGGAGAAAGAAGTCTATTGTGATGAGAGTGACAAAGGGGATGAAGAGGAAACTAGTGAGCAGGAGTTTCGGAAGGCCACGGACGCCCTGTGCATTGACAGAGGCACATCTTTGCACACCTCCCACCACCAACTCAAGCGGTGGGCTCGGGAAGTCAATGTGTAGAACCAGCGCCGGAGGCCCGAAAGCCGCTCAAATGGTCCCGTACACCCATCATCTTCCACGAAGAGGATCATCCTAGCCGCACCGCAGCGGTAGGATGCCTGCCTTTGTTGGGTTTTTCCAACAATTCGCAACCTCAAGGTCACAAAGATGTTGGTCGATGGCGGGGCCGGGATGAACCTGATTTCCCCGACAGTTATCAATAGGATTCAGATAGCAGAAGAAGAATTAGAGGTTACAGGCACGTTTCAAGGAGTCAACCCCGGCAGGAGTCATCCTAAAGGGAAGATTACGTTGCCAGTAACATCCGGGGGAGAGCTTAACTACCGGACTGAGAAGATCGTGTTTGACGTAGTTGACCTCCCCCTGCCGTACAATGGGATCCTTGGACGCCCAACCTTGGCTAAATTCTTGGTGGCATCTCACTATGCCTACAATACCCTGAAAATGCCTGGGCCGCTGGGAGTCCTCACCATCCCGTCAGATGAGAAAGATGCCATCATTTTTGTGGACAAGATGTACATGGACACGGTCGCGGCTGAGGCTGCGACGGCAGCAGTTCCCGCCAGGGAGAGCAAAGGGAAGAAACAGGATTGTAGGGCCTCTGGCAAAGAGTCCAGGAAGCGTGCCCCCTCTGAGTGCACGACACCCGTTGACAACGTGCCAGAATGTTCCAACAACAAGAGATCCAAGGTTGCTGCTCCGCTAGTGAAAAAGGTCCCAGCAGGGCTGGCTAGCGTTGATGGTACTTTCACCATCAGTGTCACCCTTGATGACATATAGGAAAGCGCGATCGTTGCCTTCCCGTGGGAGAATATCGATGTGTTTGCTTGGCAACCATCTGATATCCCTGATGTTCCCAGGGAGGTAATAGAGCACCACCTTGCTGTCTGCCCACACGCCAGACCTGTTAAGCAGAAAGTCCGGAAGCAGGGCTTGGAGAAGCAACAGTTCATTACTGAAGAAATCAAGACGCTTGAAGCAGCTGGTTTGGTCAGAGGAGTGCTACATCCCACTTTGCTAGCAAACCCAATAGTAGTTCGGAAGGCGAATGGGAAGTGGAGGCTGTGCATTGACTTCACAAACCTCAATAAGTCTTTCCCAAGGGCCCGTTCCCCTTGCAGCGTATTGATCAGATAGTGGATTCCGCCTCAGGTTGTGACTTGCTCTCATTTCTGGACGCCTATTCTGGGTACCACAAGATCTTCATGTCAAAGGAGGACGAGGAGAAGACATCATTCATCACTCCATGTGGTACATATTGCTTTATCCGCATGCCGTTCAGATTAAAGAGTGCCGGGTCCACCTTTGCAAGGGCAGTCCAGATTGGTATTGAACCTCAGCTGCACAGAAACATTGAGGCTTATATGGATGACACTGTGGCAAAACCAAAGACATGGCAACTCTCATTCAGGATTTGGGGGAGACATTTGCAAATCTGCGCAAGATCAACTTTGAAGCTAAACCCAGAGAAATGTGTGTTTGGCGTCCCCTTCGGCAAGCTGCTTGGATACTTTGTGTCCCACAGGGGGGATCAAAGCCAATACCGACAAGATCAAAGCCATCAAACAGATCCAAGTGCCAAGGACAGTTGAAGATGTGAGGCGCCTGACGGAATGCATTGCCGCGCTTAGCAGATTCATCTCCAAGTCTGCTGAGCTTGCCCTACCGTTCTTCAACATTTTGAAGAAGGCAGGTCCCGTGAAATGGACCCTTGAAGTAGATGCAGCTTTGCAAAAGATGAAGACCTACCTATCCTCCGTGCCTACCCTGGTTGCACCTAAGCCTCGGGAGCCATTGTTGTTGTACTTGGCGGCAACAAATCAAGTGGTCAGTGCAGCCTTAGTAGCACAGCGAGAAGCAGATGAGAAAGAGAGTGGCGAGAGGCCAGCGGGGCGAGGAAGGATTAGAACGATGGCGAAACACGACAACGATGACGATCCCAAGGACGCGGCAAGGAAGAAAGTGGTGCAGCGCCCAGTGTACTTCGTCAGCTCCTTGTTACAGCAGGCTAGATCGAGGTACTCTAGTGTTCAAAAGTTGATCTTTGGCCTCATCATGGCCTCAAGGAAACTGCGCCACTACTTCCAAGCCCATGAGATCACGGTTGTTACTCGTTTCCCATTGCAACGGATACTCCAAAACCCAGAGGCTACCGACAGTACAGTGGAGTGGGCTTTGGAGTTATCCAGCTTTGGATTAAGGTTTGAGAGCACATCAACTGTCTAGAGCAGGGCATTGGCGGAGTTTATTGCTGAATGGACGCCAACCCTAGATGAGGAAGTGGCAGAGACAGCTGTCCCCGACAAGGAAGCACCCCAAGAATGGATTATGTATTTTGATGGTGCCTTTTCCCTGCAAAGTGCGGGGCCTGGCATGCTTCTTGTTGCCCCCACCGGGGAGCACTTGAAGTACGTCGTCCAGATGCATTTTGCGCGGAAGAAGCCACCAACAATACAACAGTGTATGAAGGGCTCCTTGCCGGACTCAGGATTGCGGCAGAATTGGGAATTAAGAAGCTGATCATTCAAGGAGATTCACAATTGGCGGTGAGGCAAGTTAATAAGGATTACCAAAGTCCATTAATGGAGGCATACGTCAAGGAAGTGAGAAGATTAGAGGAGCACTTTGACGGATTGCATACAGAGCACGTACCCGGTGCGAAAAACAACATAGCTGATCATCTGTCAAAGTGTGATGCGCACCATACTTAGCCCTTCGTATCCCCCAGCAACAGTGGCCCAGAAGAGGAGAAAGTTGTACACCGGAAAGCCTCTCCCGGTCGAGCCATCCACCCCCGGCAGAGACCTTGTCAGAAACAACTCCTCACAGCCTGCCGGACCACCCCCTGCAGTCGGGTCCATGGACCCCGCGCACGAGGCCAGTGCTCCCACAACAGAGGAGGTGCCGCCAGTCCTCGTAGCTGAGCCACATTCTCCCACTTGGGCAAGGCACATTGTCCACTTCCTCCAAATCGGAAAGCTTCCCAGCGATCAAGACGAAGCTGAAAGAGTAGCCCGGAGGGCCAGTATTATCAGTTTGTCGCTGACAGTTTGTACATAAGAAGGCCCAATGGTGTGAAATTGAAGTGTGTCTACTGGGAAGAAGGAAAGGAACTGTTGGTTGAGATACACAAAGGAAGGTGCGGCTCCCACATTGGATCAAGGGCGTGTGTGCCCTTAAATGTGGGACCCTTGGCTTGTGTGTACCCTTGGTGGCTCCCACATTTAAGGAAGGTGACCTTGTCCTTAGGCGTGTTCAGTCCGCCAAGGGTACACACGAGCTGTCACCAAAATGGGAAGGCCCTTACTGGGTAGTACGAGTCACCAAACCTGGCGCAGTCCGTCTGGAGACCGGAGATGGCACTCTGCTGCAAAACTCATGGAATACTGAGCATCTCCGCAAGTTCTACCCGTAAGGCGCGAGCCCGGCAGCCACCCATTTGTACAAGCCTTGACTCAGTTGCATGTAACCCCTTGTACAAAGCCGAGGTGATGACCCCGTGTGAGAATAAGGAAGCGCTGTAGAGGGCCCCCAACCTAGATTGCATGCATGCATGAGCATTTTAGATTACTGCATAAGGATTTCATGAGCATCTGCATATGCAATTAGATAGGATTGGATCCCGCATTCATTCTCATATGCATGAAGTTATAGGTCCTCATCATGGACTTGGCTTCGACGAAGGGATGAGAAGATTGTCAGGCACTGCGATCCCGGCAAGCCAAACAGATAAGTTCTACCTCTTGTCCATTCGTGTTCTGTAAGCTATAACTTATGCATTAGAAAACCTCGCACTCCTTTTAGACTTAGGTGCTTCCGTTCCTGGCCTGAACGCTGCTTCAGTCAGGGTGGTTGTATTTGCCTTTGGTAAAAGGAAGTTGGCGGGGGGCTGGTCCTTCTGTCTGTAACCCGGCAGATAAGGTTCTCCGGCTCACAAAAAGAAGGCCGACAGGATAGCCTGCCGGGGCAAACTCGTTTATTTACACTAAAGAGGCATGTCACCTCTGCATGAACGTATACATGCACGAGTCCTCGGCAAGGTTCATCTTTTTAATTAATATGCTAATCCGGTACAAGCATTACAGAACGCAAACATGGACTTGAGAGGTTACATTATTTGAATTAAAATTTGGCAAGTGCCTACGGATTTAAGATTGAAAAAAGATAAGTGCCCCGTGATGCCTTTGCCCTTGTCCATCTCTTATAGGACGAGGTCGAATAGGTAGAGAGCGGGCACGATTGAATCGATGCCTCCCTAGGATTAGGACGATGCCATTCCCGAGCACGGAAGGAGAACCCGAAGGACGTAGATGGTGACACTGCCGGAGGCACGGGTGGAAGGGCACGGAGTCACCAGCAAAAACGAATGGTCGCCCCTGTTCTTGACGTGTCATGGGTTGCCGCCGTCGTCCACAGCACTACCACTCGAAGACCCCAGATCGTCAGCTACACCGAGCACCATGCTATCTGGCTCCCCGCACAGAGATCATGGTCGTCCCCAGCGGTCTTGCCACCGGAAATCACCGCACACCCGAAGACGTGTACGAAGATGAGAAGCCCTCCTACGAAGACAGAGGGAGACGCCTGGAGGAGCCGGAGCGTCACGTAGGGACGAAGAACAAGGAGCGATCGACAACCACGCCCCACACCCACCACGGGCCACGACATGGTGTCGTTCACATCCTATCCCATTGAAATCAACGCTACGAACGGCGCAACGACAGATGCACCGGAGTCGCCACCTCCGGCGTTACCGCCGTGCCGCCCGAGCATCCTCACGGCCGCAAAGGATTCGAAGCTAAAGCCTGGAGGCCAGCCCCAGGCTCCCTTTCCACCATACCCAAGGTGGAGCAAGACAGAGGAAGGAGTGGATGCTGTTGGATGCCTCCGTTCCATCCCCGTTCTCCCTTTTTTAGGCAGACATGGGGGCGGGCTGGATCCATGACGAGCGACAACCTCCCTCCTCCACCAGTTCGAGGGAGCCGGGCCCTCGCCATCATGCTTTCCCATACCACATGCTTCCGTTACCTACCCCACGCGATGCATGCAACATACGTGGCTAAGGATAAGGGCGCGATGGGAAGAGTAAATTGGCAGTTTCTATCCCATGCGTTAAAGTCATTCACAAGCCATTACTGGAGCGGTCCCACCACCGTTGGCTTTACTCGACGCGCGAGAAAACCGGAAACTGGCCTAGAATCAAGACTAATGAAGAAGCAAAGAAGATCTCAAGGGACCAACTTCTTCAACAGAGCTGCCTATGCAGTTGTTAGGCCCTACCCCGACGACGCTCGGCAGCGCGTTCGGGGTAGGCCCGGGGGCTTCAATCGGTGCAACAAACCCAGGGCCTGTTGACCTGACTGTGCACAAGCAAAAGATCAAGAGTTAAATGCCAGAACAAGAGACCAAGAGACTCGAAGAACCAGCTAACATATCAGAGGGAACCGAAACAAAGCATTAACATATAGTGAATACATGAACTCCTCAAACTATGTTCATCACCGAGAGTGGGCCCGGTTGCTCCGGGGTTGTCGGATCATAACCGTAGTAGGTGACTATAACTTGCAAGATCGGATCTAACACATGGATATAATGATGAATTCATAAATGGTTCAGATCTGAGATCATGGCACCCGGGCCCAAAGTGACAATCATTAGCATAGGAAAGTCATAGCAACATCAATCTAAGAACATAGTGGGTACTAGGGATCAGGCCGTAACAAACCGAACTCGATTACATGATGAATATCATCCAACTCCTCACCGACCAGCAAGCCTACGAAAGAATTACTCGCTCCTGGTTGGGAGCATCATGGAATTGGCGATGGAGATGGGTTGGTGATGACGAAGAACGAAGATCCCCCTCTACGGAGCCCCAAACGGACTCCAGATGTGCCCACCCGAGGAAGAACATGGCTTGGGGGTGGCTCCGTCTCGTGGATCGTGATAATTCTTTCTCCTTGATTTTTTTTCTTGAATAATGTGATTTTATAGTATTAGGGGGATCGTCAACGGGGCCACCAGGTGGGTACAACCCACCTGGGCGCACTAGGAGAGGGGGGCGTGCCCTGGTGGGTCGTGCCCACGCAGGGGCCCCTCTCTGGTGGGTCTTGGCTCCAAAAATCCTCTTTTATTCCATAAAAATTCCTTCCATTCCGAGAACTTTCATTTCTGCACAAAAACAACACCATGGTAGTTCTGTTGAAAATGGCGTCAGTCCGGGGTTAGTTTCATTCAAATCATGCAAATTAGAGTCCAAAACAAGAGGAAAAGCGTGGGAAAAATTCGATACGTTGGAGACATATCAACTCCCCAAGCTTAAACCTTTGCTTGTCCTCAAGCAATTCAGTTGATAAACTGAAAGTGAGAAAGAAAAACTTTTACGAACTCTTTTGCTCTTGTTTGCATAAATAAGCTTAAACAACACCCTAGTTTTCAGCCAACATTATAATTAACCATGCCAACAATAACATTTAAAGATTACAAATGACTCATATCAATGACATACTCAGCAAGCAAGCAATAATAAAATATCTCAAACAGCAGCACGTTGTCAAAATAACCATGATATAATATGACAATAGTGGTATCTCGCTAGCCCTTTCTGAGACCGCAAAACATAAATGCAGAGCATCTCCAAAGTTCAAGCAGCGACTAAACATTGTAATTCATGGTAGAAAAGATCCAGTCATGATGCACCCAACATTTTCTACACATAACGCATAAATCATGACAGATGTGCTCTACTCAGTTTCTGGCACTTGTTTTAGAAGGTGGTGACACAACATAAAAGTAAATAGATAGTCCCTTCATAGAGGGAAGTAGTGATTTGCAGAGGTGCCAGAGCTCAATTTTTAAAACAGAGATAAATGATATTTTGAGACATGCACCCTTCTTATTCACTTCACAACCATCAGTTATCAACATCTTCCATGCTAAGCATGCTAGTGGCGGTTCCCAAGCGGAAATGTAAAGGTTTTGACTCCATTAGGAGTTATTCTTTGATTATTTCAGAGATGAACTCTTTGTCATGTTTGCAGTTTGGAACTGGGCATCCCTATGACCGCCAATTTTCTCGTGCGATGGCGAGTGAATAAACGCTCGACCTAAGAACAACCTGCTTAGCATGGAAGATACCGACCACCTCCTGTCGTTCCACAAATGATCCAGGCACACAAAAAGGATAATTTTTAGAAGTTTTTAGAGGTGGCACATGCAAATTTACTTAGGACGGCAGGGTAATACCGCATATAGGTAGGTATGGTGGACTCATCTGGAATAACTTTGGGTTCAAGGTTTTTGATGTACAGGCAGAATTCCCACTTAGTATAGGCGAAGGCTAGCAATTTAGATTGAGAAGCGGCCAGCTAGAGAGCAACAACGATCATAACCATGCATTATGCATAAGTAACATTGGACACTACCATGAGTAGGATATGAACACCATGAACAGAAATATCATATTGGCTATGTTGGTTTTGATTCAAGTACATGCATGACCATGTGCCAAGTCAAGCCACTCGAACATTCAGAGGAGAATACCATATCATCATACTACATCACAATCATTTTAATGCTATGTTGATATCCAAGATAAATCATTATCAATTCCTAGCTACTTATGTATGGCATGAGAAACTATAATCTCTAATTGTCATTGCAAACATGTTTAATCATAATGGGCTGAATCATGGATACTAGGTTAAACGTATTTATAAAAACGGAACAAGTCGAGTCCATACTAGTTTCTCCCTGCCACGGCCAGTTCATCGGATCTCGTCATTATTGCCTTTCACTTGCACGACCGAATGATATGAAAATAATAATAGTGCAAGAGTGCCATGGACTAGCTGGAATCTGCAAGACATTTTATTCAACAAGAGAAGACAAGGTAAAATGTGCTCTTGTTAGTTCAACAATTATTCATATGAGAGCCACTCAACATTTTCATCCTGGTCTTCTCCTTGGTAAGACTCGAATAAAAAGAAAAAAAGTTCAGAGAAACACAATGAAATATTTTTGGAGTTTTTGATTTTCTAGAACGGGCAAATAAAAGGGGAAAGCAAAAACGAGAAAAACTATTTACACGGGAAAACTCCCAACGAGCAAAAGAAGAACAAGGAAATCTTTTTGGATTTTCTTTTTAATACTACTACTAATCATGCATAGAAAGTAAATTACTACAACCAATTTTTCTGGATTTTTCTAAAGTTTTTCAAACACACAAGAAGAAAGCAAGAAAAAAAATCTAAGCATGGATGATACAATGAAAAAGTGTGAACACCGACTAATGAAATATGTGGACTTGAATGTAAGGTCGGTGGAAACTCGTACTCCCCCAAGCTTAGGCTTTTGGCCTAAGTTGGTATTCGGTCAGTAACCTGGAGGGTAGTAGGGGTGCTGAGGAGCGGGCATCCATGCATCCCATCTTGAGGCTCCTCTGTCTTGCCTCCTTGACAACTGGCGTTCGGTGGCGATGATATCTGCAGGCATAATCCTGTATCCGCCCCTGGGAACAGGATCAAACAAATCAGGAGCAGACAATGGAATAATATCACGAGTCTTTACACTAAAAACCAGGTTATACGGAATAGGGATGTTAGGAGATCTGTCATCAGTAAAATGGTGGTAATCCATGGCTGCACAGTCGAGGTAAATTATGGTTAGAGGGTAATCATGAGGGCGTAACTCAACCTCAAAGTGAGCCGCCAAGCGAGTAGCATAAATCCCACCATGTATTTCACCCTGAGATTTATTAAGATGTGGGCGACGACCCAAAATAGCTCCCAAGCAATAAGTGTTGTCACCCTCCAGTGCCCGGCGTAAAACAACAAAGTCTGGTGCACTGAGTGCGCCTACTTTCTTTCTAGCAAGAAGACACTTGGCAACAAATAAAGCAAAATAATGTGCAACAGGAAAGTGTAAGCTAGCAGCCGTGGTCGCCGACACTCCTCTCTCATCCCCCATCGTCAAAGTGCGATAAAAGGCCCCAAACTCGGCCAGCCTAGACTCAGCCAAGCTCCCATCGGAAGGGATCATGCATATGTTACAAAATTCAGTAAGTGGTATCTGATGATTTTCAGCATATAAATCAAAGCTCACTTTAGGAGGATTATTCCTAGGCAGGAAAGTAAAACTTCGAACAAAGATGTTTGTGAGGATTTGGTGCTGATCACACTCATCTGCGATGAAGTCGGTGAGGCCGGCATTGGCAATATATTGCATGAACTCCTCAAAAATTCCAGCCTCTTGTAGGAACGGGGTGTGCGGCCATTCGCACGGCCGTACTTCCGCCAACCTCCGAGGGCGAGATCTCTGTCAGAAGACTCCCCAATAACACCGTTGGAGTTCTTCCTCGAGCCAAACTTCCTGAAGATATTCATGTTCGTGTACAATTTTTTGAAAAAACAATTTTTGAGGTGACAAAAATTTGTCAACAAAACTTCACAAAATTGATAGCAACTACTCATAGGGATACATAGAGGCCATAGCAAGCATTCAAACTACTTAGAACACTAAGAATTCAACATGCAAGCTCATCTACAGCAGCACCAAGAGTAGCTAACTATTCAAAGTATA
This sequence comes from Aegilops speltoides, assembly GCA_021437245.1. Taxonomy (NCBI): domain Eukaryota; kingdom Viridiplantae; phylum Streptophyta; class Magnoliopsida; order Poales; family Poaceae; genus Aegilops; species Aegilops speltoides. The sequence goes on from CM038147.1 coordinate 349,680,982, forward strand.
AACCACTAAAACAAAAACTAATTGGACAAATGGTGCAGTCACATACCAAGCAACAATCCCCCGTAACAGTTTCGGAAACAGAGCTTCGACCTAAGAGATTGAAATCCGCGGGTTTGAGCTCAAGAACAAGGGAGAGAGATCAGTGGGGATTTTTTTGGAGGTAAGTGATGATGTGGGCTAAAGAGATAAGTGAGGGGCCCACGTGGGGACCACAACCCACCAGGGCACGCCTGGGGTCCTGGCGCGCCCTGGTGGGTTGTGCCCACCAGGTGCACCTCCCTCTGGTATTATTTGCACCAAAAATTCTTAAATATTCAGAAAAAAATATACCAGGTTTTCAGAGCATTCTGAGAACTTTTATTTTTGGGTCATTTTTCTTATTGCACGGAAATTCAGAACATAGACAAAACATGGCATTTTATTTTATTTAACTAAAAAAATTGGAAAACAAAAGGTAGGGACAGAAGGTAGTGCTTAGTAAATTCATCAACTTCATACCTCTGAAAAATGATTCATTAATAAGGTTGATCAGGTCTTATTAACAACCACTTTCGATTAGCATGAAACCGAAGAACTTTCGTAAATAACTAAGTTACCTCAATGGGGATATGCATTTCCCCAACAATAAGCATTTCATATTTCTTTTTGACAGTAGGTAGAGGTATTTGAAAAATCCAATAGTGATTGTCGGAGATTTTTCAATAACATTAATACCATTCACTTGGAATTGTTTCTTCGAAAAGTGCACCGTATGCTCATTACCATTAATATGAAAAGTGATCTTGCTTTTACTGCAATCAATAATAGCCCCTGCAGTATTCAAGAAGGGTATACCAAGGATAATCGACATGTTGTCGTCCTCGGGCATCTCAAGTATAACAAAGTCAGTCAAAATAGTAACATTAGCAACAAAAACGGGCACATCCTCACAAATACCGATAGGTATGGCGGTTGATTTATCAGCCATTTGCAAAGATATTTCAGTAGGTGTGAGTTTATTGAAGTCAAGTCTTTTATATAAAGAGAAAGGCATAACACTAACACAAACTCCTAAATCACAAAAAGCAGTTTTCACATAATTCTGTTTGATAGAGAAAGGTATAGTTGGTATACACGGATCTCCATGTCTTTTAGGTACTCCATCTTTAAAAGTATAATTAGCAAGCATAGTGGAGATTTCAGCTTCCGGTATTTTTTTTTATTTGTGATGATGTCTTTCATATACTTTCCATAAGGAGGCATTTTAAGGATATTAGTCAAGCGAGTACGCCAAAAAGACTGGCCTCAACATTTCAGCGAAGGGTTCAAATTCTTCATCATCTTTCTTTTTAGTTGACTTGGGTGGAAAAGGCATAGGTTTTTGAACCCACAGTTCTCTTTCTTTATTGTGTTTTCTAGCAATGAAGTCTCTTTTATCATATCTTTTATTCTTAGGTTGTGGGTTATCAAGATCAACAGGTGGTTCTATCTCAACATCATTATCTGGTTCCTTATCATTATTTCTTTGAGTGTCTTCATGAACCTCATCATTGTCTTTTTCATTATCACTAGGTGGATGTTCATTACCAGATTGTGTTTCAGCATCAGAGATAGAAGTTTCATTTTCATTATCGGGAGGTTTGTCTATTTCATGTTCACTAGAAGCATGCAAAGTCCTATCATTTTTCTTTTTCTTTTTCTTTTTAGAAGGACTAGGTGCACTAGTGTTATTTCTTTGCGAATGTTGTTCAATTCTTTTTGGGTGTCCTTGGGATAAAGTGGTTCCTGAGTCATTTTACCTCCTCTAGTTGCAACTCTAACAGCAAAGTCATGTATATTATGATTCATTTCATCAAGCAATTTTCTTTGTGATTTAGCAACTTGTTCTAACTGAGGTTGAACCATAGAATCATGTTTTCCAACACCTCTAACATCAATTGATATTCTAAATAACAAGTCACTCAAGTGAGCAATCATATCAGAATTATATTTCAATTGTTTCATAACATTTGCATTGAAGTGGTCTTGTTTTCTAATGTAATTATCAAAGACATAAAGGCATTGACTAGGATGTTTATTACGAGGATCATCACTATCATTGAATTTCGTTAAAGATTTTACCTCTACCACCTTGGGTGGTGGTGGTGCTTCAAGGCCATGTATTTCTTCAATAGGTGGTAAACTTTTAACATCCTCAGCTTTAATACCTTTTTCCTTCATAGATTTTTTTGCCTCTTGCATATCTTCAGGACTGAGATATAATATACCCCTCTTCTTCAGAGTGGGTTTAGGCGGTGGTTCCAGAATAGTCCAATCATCATAAATTTTCAATATGTTATTCAATAATTCTTCAGCTTGAGCAATAGTTCATTCCCTGAAAACACAACCAGCACAACTATCTAGGAAGTCCCTAGAAGCATCGATTAGTCCATTATAAAAGATATCAAGTATTTCATTTTTCTTAAGAGGATGATCAGGCAAAGCATTAAGTAACTGGCAAAGCCTCCCCCAAGCTTGTGGGAGACTCTCTTCTAAACAAAGTTAAATATTTCCTGTAAGGCAGCTTGTTTCTTATGAGCAGGAAAATATTTTTCAGAGAAGTAGTAAATCATATCTTGGGGACTACGCACACAACCAGGAGTAAGAGTATTGTACCAAGCTTTAGCATCACCCTTTAATGAGAAATGAAATAATTTGAGAATAAAGTAGTATCGAGTTTTCTCATCATGAGTAAAAAGGGTGGCTATATCATTCAACTTAGTAAGATGTGCCACAACAGTTTTAGTTGCATAACCATGAAAAGGATCAGATTCAACCAGAGTGATTAACTCTGGGTCGACAGCGAATTCATAATCCTTATCAGCAATAACGATAGGTAAAGTAGCAAACTCAGGATCACATTTCATTCTAGCATTCAGGGATTTTTCTTTATACTTGTGTAATAATTTCTCTAGGTCATCTCTATCCTTACAAGCAAGAATATCTCTAGTTTCCTCTTCACTCATAACATAGCCTTCCAGTACCTTAGGCAATTCATATCTAGGAGGGTTAGCTCTAGCAAGTTTTTCAGGAGTTTCAGTTTCAAGCTCATCATCAGATTCAACATCATGTTGTATTACTCTAGCAATTTGTTCATCAAGAAATTCACCAAGTGGCACATCATCATTATCGAGCATGGTACTTGCATCATTCATAGTAGAAGTAGCATCATCAATAACTTCCGACATATCAGAATTAATAGCATATGGTGGTGTTGCAAGTTTACTCATAATAGAAGGTGAATCTAAAGCAGAACTGGATGGCGTTTTCTTACCTCCCCTCGTCTTTGAGGGAAATATCCTACTCTTAGCATCCTTCAGATTCTTCATAGTGATAAATTGATAATAATCCCAAGTGACTCAACAAATATAGATATGCTCCCTGGCAACGGCGCCAGAAAAAGGTCTTGATAACCCACAAGTATAGGGGATCGCAACAGTTTTCGAGGGTAAGTATTTAACCCAAATTTATAGATTCGACACAAGGGGAGACAATGAATATTGGAAGTATTAGCAGCTGAGTTGTCAATTCAACCACACTTGGAGATTAATTATCTGCAGCAAAGTGATCAGTAGCAAAATAGTTTGATTGTTTTAATAGGAGTGACAACAGCAACAGTAACGGTAACAGTGATAGCAGTGATATTGTAGCAGTAACGATAGCAGTAGCAACTGTAGTAACTTAGCAAGAACAATATAAGATAAATTCATAGGCATTGGATCGGTGACTTGTTGTATGATATTCATCATGTGACAGTTATAACATAGGGCGATACAACACTAGCTCCAGTTCATCGATACAATGTAGGCATGTATTCCGTAAATAGTCATACATGCTTTATTAAAAGAACTTGCATGACATCTTTTGTCCTACCCTCCCGTGGCAGCGGGGTCCATATTGGAAACTAAGGGATATTAAGGCCTCCTTTTAACAGAGAACTGGAACAAAGCATTAACACATAATGAATACATGAACACCTCAAACTACGGTTATCACCGAGAGTGAGCCTGGTTGTTGTCACTCCGGGGTTGTCGGATCATAACCATAGTAGGTGACTATAACTTGCAAGATTGGATCTAACACATGTATATAATGATGAATTCAAAAACGGTTTAGATCTGAGATCATGGCACCCGGTCCCAAAGTGACAAGCAAGCATAGCAAAGTCATAGCAACATCAATCTAAGAACATCATGGATACTAGGGATCAGGCCCTAACAAAACTAACTCGATTACATGATGAATCTCATCCAAGTCCCCACCGAACAGCGAGACTACAAAGGAATTATTCACTCCCGGTGGGGAGCATCATGGAATTGGTGATGGAGATGGGTTGGTGATGATGAAGAACGAAGATCCCCCTCTCCGGAGCCCCAAACGGTCTCCAGATCTGCCCTCCCGAGGAAGAACAGGTTTTGGCGGCGGCTCCATCTCGTAGATCGTGATAATTCTTTCTCCCTGCTTTTTTCTGGAAAAATGTGATTTTATAGTATCAGGGGGATCGTCAATGGGGCCACCAGGTCGGTACAACTCACCTGGGCATGCCAGGAGAGGGGGGCGCGCCCTGGTGGGTTGTGTCCACCCAGGGGCCCCTCTCTGATGGGTCTTGGCTCCAAAAATCCTCTTTTATATCCATTCCGAGAACTTTTATTTCTGCACAAAAACAACACCATGGTAGTTCTGCTAAAACAGCATCAGTCTGGGGTTAGTTTCAATCAAATCATGCAAATTAGAGTCCAAAACAAGAGGAAAAGCATGAGAAAAAGTCGATACGTTGGAGACGTATCACTCCACCGTGACCCACATCATGGATCAATGCGGTGTCAAGACGTAGGATGATTAAGTGGCAACCATTCGCCACATGGCGGCCACTTCCTACCAAATGAACCCACAAATGACACCCGTCCAGTGACGTGTCAGGCAAGCAGGCGTGGAGCTGGCAGATTAGCCAGGCAAGCCTTGTCGGGCAACCAACGATGTGACACTAAGCCGCACATTAAATGCACACTATCAGCCTGCAGATTTAGGTATGGTAGCACCGTTTGATATCATATCAGTGTCTAATGACCAATTTGCCACTGTGGTGACCCCTTGGACTATAAAAGGAGGCCCATGGCAATGATTATAGGGGGTTGAAAGATTAGACCACACACACCCCCGTACGCGCGTAGTCGCCACTGCCCCGAAGCGACCCTGCCGGGCAAGTGTACTACACACCACCACCACCTTTTCGCAATCAATCCACCAAAGCAGGAGTAGGGTTTTATGCCACTTGGCAGCCCAAACCTGGGTGAAACTTCTTGTGTGATCCCTGCCGTGCTGCCTTGCGTTGGTCTGCTCTTTGTGCAACGCGACTCCCCCCTGCTGAACCAGCAAGGGGCCATCCTGGTCCCATAGGTGGCCGTGGTTTCCCGCAACACATGGAAGACAATACAGAAGTGCAGCCTGAAGAATTCAACATCACACTTGCAGAATTGAACCAAACAGTTAACTGAAGATGACAACTAATGAACCAAATAGTTAATAAGTGAGCACCACATTGCACGACATATAGAACATATGCACTAGAGCAACATATTGCATGGTAAAAGTAGATACAATAATTCACTAGAATTTGTTAAGGAAAGGCAGGAGCAGCACATGCAATGGGTAAATCGAGCATGCTTAACCGACATAGCTAGCAAACTGAACATAGGTCCTTATAGTGAGCTAATAAGACAAGCTACTCCTCATCATCAGATATATCGATGATGATTGGCTCCTTGGACATGGAAGAGGGCGAGGCCTCCACATCGTGGGTGCCCTCGTCGTAGTAGTGAGTTGTCTAAGCCGCTCCGGGCACTAACCTGCTAGCTCTCAAGTTGAGGTAAGCACGGGCACGCTGAGAAAACACCTCATAGTCTTCCTCGAAGGCACCAAGGGTGGCCTCGAGAAAACGCCACGAACTGTCGTTTAAAGCAGCCAACCGTGTCGCGGCGTCAGTGTGCGAGGCGTCAACAGTGGCCTCGACGGCAAGATGCTGCTCCAAGATCTGGGGGTCGGCATGAATGGTAGCCATCACGACCTCATCCGCGTGTGCGGCCGCGATTTGCTTCTCCGCTGCCAAATGCTCCTTGAGCTCCTGGTTATACTGCGTGCACCATGGCTTAGGGCACTTATTTGGGGGAGAGGTCGGTGATTTGGCTGGAAGGTGTTGCCACGGCGGTTGGGGCATGTGGGATGTGGAAGGAGGAGGAGGATGGGGGTCAGATGTGGATTACCTACGTGGATAGACGAGGCCGAGCAGCGTGAAGGAGGGTCTCCGGCGGGGAGGCGACGCTACAAGCAAGGAGTAAAGGTTTCAACTTGGAAAGGATGGTGAAAACAGGGGAAATGTGGCTTTTGGTAAGGGGAGGGGGGAGGTAGATATTTCCGCGTAAGAATTGTTTTTGGATCGGTGTAGCAAAAAAAGTGGCACGCGAAGTGTCATCACACACGATCCCTTATTCAGCACTGTGTACAAAATGTGAACATAAAAAACAATTCATATAGCTTAACCCATGTGTGATGAGTTTGAACGTGCAAATTCTGGTTCGAATTTCCCTGGTTACAGTGGTCATCCACGTCATTGCATAATTTGGGTACACAAAGGAGACTACAGCACACCCACACTTCTTAATCGAGCAAGTTCAGCAATTAAATAGAGCTAGCTGACCTAAACATTACTCTAAAAAAATTAAAGACCGACATTCTTAATTAAACAAAACAAAGGCTGGTGTTCGTCGATCTCCACCTCCTCCTCCATGTCCAGCTCGCGTCGACGGTCTCCTGGGGAAGGGGCTCCATGGCATCCATCGCACCATACTTGGCATGCATCTCGCCATCCGCGTCCGCCATCTCTTTTGAAAAGACCGCCACGACCTAGGTGTGGGAGGCCGCAATCTGGGCTTGGATATGCTCTGTTGTGGCAAGGTATGTGGCGGAGGAACGGACGGCTGCTCGAACGCTCTCGGCGATTGCTAACTCTTCGGCCGTGGATTGCCGATCGTTGTTACAGAAGCTTCGTTCGATTTGTGTGGTGACCGCCATGAGCTGGGCGTGGGCGGCCTCCGTCAGGGATAAGGCCACCGCTGCAGAACGGATAGCTGATGTGCCGCTCTCGCCAGTTATTATCCCCGAGGCAGATGTTGCTGCCGCTACCTGAGAAGCAACAATGACATATTGCGGCCGTGCTCATGCACCTTGTTAGCACGGGCATGGTGGCTGCGGCGGCGCTCTCGCCGGAGTGGACCGCCGAAGTTGCCCGCACGACGCGGGTCCATGTTCCCATCTTTCACCAATGACGATTGAACAGTGGAATGATATTTGGGGTGTGAGCTAGTGTGCTTGACACGCCGGCTGTGGACTGTAGCTGACGCACCTTCTGGCGTAAGCCATAGGTGTACTATACTCCGACGGTGCTATAAGATATTTTGTACCGCATGTCACAAGGTTGGTCATAATAAACTATGTGCGATCTACTTGATTTTTCATCTTAATTTGAATTACATAATGGGGTCACAGCGGCAATGGAGGGTGTTTGAATTGCTAGAACTTTTATCTGCAGTGAACATGCAACTATAGGTGTGTCGTAAAAAAATAAGAATTATTCAGGGTTCATTTGGACATTTTTATACATCCACTTGGTTTTCTAGCCATTTCAGGTGCACAATTCAAAATTAAACTACATGCACATGCTCTGGTACACCAAAATAGTTTGTAAAATCATATATGTGTCCATGTGTTTATGCTTATGTCCCATGCAAGAAATGGGGATGAATTTCGAACACCACGACACCGTGGCTCTTCGGCAAACTTTGAGGTACTCGCTTTTGTAATTCTAGTAAATCCAAAACCTGTCTAAAATTCATGAACCTTGTCATGCTATCATGGAATGGGATCAACATGCTGGGGTAAAAAGTATTATCCCATTTGGGGCAGGTTATGGTATAAGCTTCTCACAAACCAGAGCTTCTCACAAGAAGCATCATGGTTCTGTTAGGGAAACGTGTCACCTTTGTGGACAAAATGATATTCAACGCCTCTTCTTGCTTTCAATTTTTTTCCTTGTGTCAGCATAGAACAACAGGAGTGTCGTGTTAAATTTTGGAATTTCTTGGGATTGTTTGGACATTTTTATACGTTTACTGAGTTTTTTAGGCATTTATGTGCATAATTCAAAATTGAACTACATGCATATGCTCTAGTGCATAAAAACGAGTTTAAAAATCAAATGTGTGTCCTTGGTTGCAAGATTAGGTCACATGCAAGAAATGAGAATGAATGTCAAACACCTTGACACTGTCGCTCGACCGCTAACATTTAGATACATGGTTTTAAAATTCTAGTAAATCGAAAACTCGTCTGAAATTCATGAAACTTGACATGATATTATGGAATGGCATCGACATGCCGTGGTAAAAATATTGTCCCATTTGGGGTTGGTTTGGGTATAAGCTTCTGGCAAACCAGAGCTCTCTCACAACAAGGGCGATGGTTTCGGTAGGGAACGTGCGACCTTGGGGGACGAAACGATATTTGTTGCCTCTTCTTACTTTAATTTTTTTTCTCGTGTCAACATAGAACAACAGGAGTGTTGTGTCAATTTTTGGGATTTTTCGGGGTTCGCTTGGACATTTTTATACATTAGCTGAGGTTTCTATGCATTTATGTGCATACTTCAAATTTGAACTACATGCACATGCTCCAGTGCATATAGATGGGTTCAAAATTGAAATGTGTGTCCTTGGTTGCATGGTTAAGTCCCATGCAAGAAATGAGAATGAATGTCAAACACCTTGCCACCGTCGCTCGGCCGCTAACATTGAGATACATGGTTTTTAAATTCTAGTACTAGTAAATTGAAAATGCGTCTGAAATTTATGAAACTTGACATGCTAGAATGGAACAGCATCAACATGCCGTGGTAAAAATATAGTCCCATTTGGGGCAGGTTGGATTATAAGCTTCTCACAAACCAAAGCTTCTCACAACAAGCCTCATGGTTACGGTAGTGACGTTTCACCTTTCTGGACGAAACGATATCCGTTGCCTCTTCTTGATTTCAATTTTTTTTCTAGTGTCAACATAGAACAACATGAGTGTTGTGTTAATTATAGGAAATTTTCAGGGTTTGTTTGGACATTTTTACACATTAACCGAGTTTTCTATGCATTTATGTGCATAATTCAAATTTGAACTACAGGCACATGCTCTAGTGCATGTAAATTGGTTGACAAATCAAATTTGTGTCCTTAGTTGCATGCTTAGATCCCATGGAAGAAATGGAATGAATGTCAAACACCTTGCCACTGTTGCTCGGCCGCAAACATTGAGATACATGGTTTTTAAATTCTAGTAAATCCAAAACTCGTCTGAAGTTCATGAAACTTGACATGCTATCATGGTGCGGCATCCACATGCCGTGGTAATTTTTTTGTCCCATTTGGGGCAGGTTTGGGTATAAGCTTCTCGCAAACTAGAGGTTCTCACAACAAGCCTGATGGTTTTGGTAGGGAACGTGCCACCTTTGTGGATGACTTTCAAAATTTTTCTAGTGTCAACATAGAACGACAGAGTGTTGTGTCAAATTTTGGAAATTTTCGGGGTTCGCTTGGACATTTTTATACATTAACTGGGTTTTCTAGGCATTTTATGTGCATAATTCAAATCTGAACTACATGCACATGGTCCAGTGCAGAAAAATGGGTTGACATATCAAATGTGTGTCCTTGGGTGCATGCTTAGGTCCCATGCAAGAAATGGTAATGAATTTCAAACACCAGGGCACTGTTGATTGCCGCAAAACGTTGAGATAGTTTGTATTTAATTCTAGTAAATCCAAAACTCGTCTGAAATTCATGAAACTTGGCATGCTATCATGGAATGGCGCCCGACATGCTGTGGTATTTTTCGTGTCCATTTTGAGAGAAGGCGCACTCGAATAATAGCCAACAAAGGCATTTTAAAACAAATAGCAGCCACTTTAACTTCTCAAACATTTGTATAATTCAAATCATTGCATTCTGTTAACCATTCATGTGACGCCATGTATCTCTCTTTTAATGGCTATAGGAGGTATCGTACAGACAACTGCTTGGTTGAACGGGAGGCGTGCAAGCGTAGTTCAGTGCGTAGGCTGACCGAGAGGCGTGCAAGCTGTCCTCCAATGTGTAGGCTCACCGGGAAGCGTGCAGGCTATATGCTGCGCAGGCTCACTCGGAAGTGAGCCCTTTGACTTCCATGGCCACCCGCCTTGCTTGCATCCTCTCCATTAATGGCTCCCGAGTCACTGTTTAACATGGGTGGCCTTATTGTTCACCTCCCATTCGCGTTCCTCCCGCAGACCTCCACCAACACCATGGCACAGAAGGATCATCCGCCACTAGTCTTCAAGTTTGGTGAAGTCAACGCCGAGCCGGAGGAGATAGAAAATAAGGAGGAATGGGGCCTCATGGACATGGCCCTGAATGAGCTGGCTGCGGCGGTTGCTGCCCCCGCGCCCGTCCGAGCTCCCATCCCCGCGCCCGCGCCAGCGACCATCCCCGTAGCATTGACGGGCTGGTCCCAAGCACTATCGTAGAGCTGGAAGCCGTCGGCGTTAGCGAGGTCTCCACGGACCCGTGCAAGCTCGTGTATATGCTAGGGCCAGCGCCCGTGCCCGTGCACACCCCTGCACTCATCATGGCGTCGGTCCCCGTGCGTTTGCCTGGACCCACCACACCCGTGTCCATGCGTGCGCCCCCCTCAGCGGCATGGGACGCCGCTTTCGACCGCTACCTCGCAGCGCTGCCAGTTGCCGTCCTCTCGCGCCCCGCTCGTCGATCGCGTGACGACATGATTTTTGATTTCCAAGTGAAGAACATTATGTGCTGCCTTGAAGACTTCAACCACGGGATCCTGAAGGACGACAACGACAACGCTGGCACGGCACACCGCCTCCACCGCCGCCGGAAATAGTTTTTTTGGATTTAAAACTGTATCTCCATCATATGAATATAAATTTGCAGTGTGACTGAATGAAAGATATGGTTTGAACGAACTTGCAGTTTTCTCTCTTAATGTAAAGACTTATCAAACGATTTTCTTTTAGGAAAAACGTCAAGTTTTTAAATATGAAACACTCATCGCAAATGTTTTAGATAGAACACCCGTATGCAAAGTGAGAGCTATAGTCTTCCCTAGCAAGTCAAGGGAAAATTCGCAGCGCGGGATTTGTGCATCTCTTCAACGCAAACGGTTCAGATTGAATACGGTATGCAAAGCCAGACTTCGGTGCTAAGCTAAGAGAAAATGTGTGGAGCAGGATTTGTACATCCCTTCAATGTAAATGGTTGTTTTGGATGGCCCGTTTGCAACCACGTACATACAATTTGGTAAGATTTGCATCTGTCATATTGGGTATATTGCCATTTGTCAAATTGGAAAGATTGGCATTTATTGATCTAGTAACATTGCCATTTGTCAACCTTGTAACACTGCGATTTTTCAAAATATGCAGCTAAAAATCACTAGCACTGTCTAATGTTTTCAACTAAAATCCAGTAATTAAGCATAGATTTCATTCATAGATTAAGCATTCGTTCTTTATACAAACAGTTCAAGTCGATAGCTGAACCAACCAAACTTTTCCCTAATTGTTGCCAACCATGTACTGAAATAGCTAGTTCAACTATATATACTAGCTAATTTTAAGTACATTGTACAGTTCCACCACATCTACAATTTCGCTACGGTGGACACCACCTGATGGATTCATGTACCTAGGGTAGGGTCATAGGCCTGATCTAAGTACCCTACCCAAGGATACCCTTAGAAGAGATCACCTTCCAGTCGACCTACAAGGAACCCACTCGACTGACTTGAAGGACTCGACCATGAAGACTCACTCGACCACCAGAAGGTCAAGAGGCACTCTGCACTGCAACGGCCTGTAATTGAATAGACTTTATGGTAGTTAAGACACTTTATGTGGGCGTTACGAACGCCCAGACTTAATGTACTTTAAGCGCTTCATTCGTGTAATGGCGGGGTCTGGCGCCTCTATATAAGCCACCCCCTCCACAGGCGAAGGGTTCGCACCTGTAACACATATACACATAATCCACTCGACCGCCTCGGGGCTCGAGGCGTGGGGCTTTACTTCCTCCGAGAAGGGCTGAACTCGTACATCGCTTGTGTTTACAACCTCTCCATAGCTAGGACCTTGCCTCTCCATACCTACCCCCACTCTCTTGTCAGACTTAGAACCACGACAGTTGGCGCCCACCGTGGGGCCGGTGTTTTAGCGATTTTGTGTAGAAGTTGCGATACTTCCGAGTACTTTCATCATGATGACTGCTGGAGTTTTGGTCGAGGGGCGCGAGATCCGTCTCGGCGCTCTCACCTTTGTCGCCGATGACTCCGCATGGCTCCAGGAGGCTCCACTCGACGTTGATGCGCTCCCTGTCCGCGGTGCGACGCATTTTCGCGCATGTGTCCGCGGTGTTCTGCTGCGACAACCGTCGAACCCGTATCGGTCGACTCCCCTATCGGTCACCCTTCCGGTCTCCCACCAGCGCAAGCGCTCTGGTCGGTCGAGGCTCTAGCGGTGGGTGAAGCACGCGGTGGCTCGCCAGACGGCCACCGCCCAAGTTGCGGCGATCGAGCTCGACGAATCTCTCTACGGCCTGTTCGATCTGTCGACTGGCTCCGTAGAGACTGCATCTGAATGCGATAGCAGTGATTCGGCGGCGGAAATCCTGATGGTCAACGGACCCTCGCATCCTCTGGCCGCCCATGAGGCGGGCAGCGGCGGAGGCGACCCGTCTGGGACCACGAAGAGTACCAGCCCGAGACACTCGACTCTCTGGAGAGGGAAGAGCTTCGCCGCAGGAACATGGATGCCCTGCATACTCCCATCGCAGGAGAAACCCCCGAGGCTCGCGCCTTGGAGGAGGCACATTTGGCCAATCTGGCTGAACGCGCTCGTCTGGAAAACCTTCAGCGAGCACTCGACGAGCGCGCGCGGCAACGAGTTCCCGACGCAAATCGACATCAACTCTTCCCGCCGACTCAGGTATATCGAACCCCAATCTAGAATTTAGCGGCTGCAACCCGTATAGCAGAGTCCATCCAGCCCTCTCAGTCGGAAGCTGGCAGAGGCTTGATGCGATCGTGATTTGATCCGGCGGCAGGAGATCGAATTCAGCCGTGTCGCGATCGCGCAAGCAATGAATTCACAATCGATCCGTCGCTGCGAATACGGTTGATCGGCTCATAGTCCCAATCGCCTCCGGCGTGAAGGGCGTGAGAATCGGCGAGACCGAGACGGAGACCGACACGACCGAGATGATAGGCGTCGAGTGCCCACTTCCCTCAAGGGGTGGGTCTTACGCTCCTCGGCAAGCAAGATGACGTCGGCTCGATGCAGGGCGAAGAGCTCTAGTCGACCCTGTGGAACCGAGGCTTCGACGCGATCCATTATCGTGCAAGGCTTGGTCGACCGAACAGAGCCCATCGAGGCGGACCGAGAGATCGCCCACGAGCGGTCGAGTGCATGTTTCGGTCGAGTGTTTTAGCGAGGCTATCGAGCCGCGATGATTCCCCCAATTTTAGGTTGGCAACAGAGTGACAAGTTCTTTGGTGAGTCTAAGCCTGAAACTTGGCTTGAAGATTACCGAGTGGTTGTTCAGATTGGTGGTGGGAATGACGAGGTGGCCATGAAGCATTGCCCCTCATGTTGGAAGGTTCAGCGGGCGTGGTTGAATCGTTACCTTCTAGCAGTATTTACACTTGGGAAGATCTGTCCCAGTGTTCGCTGAAACGCTTGAAGGAACTTGCAAGCGACCAGCTGGATTGATGAGCTGCAAGTCGTGTGCGAAGACCAATGAGACTCTCAGAGAGTATATTCAGAGGTGGATCACTTTGCACCATCTTGTGGAAAATGTGTACGATCATCGAGCGATCTGCGCCTTCAAGGATGGCGTCAAGAACGAGAATTGAGTTTGAAATTTGGTCGAACGGAGACATGACCCCGAGTCGGATGATGGAGATTGCTACCAAACGCCAACGGCGAGGAAGAAGACCGACTCAAGCGGCAAGTACAAGCCAAGTCATCGGAGAAGGAAACTCCATCGGAAGCAAAAGCGAAAGCGAACTGCAGCTCCGGAGAGGCTCTGGCCGTGACTCAGGGAAAGTTCAAAGGGAAACCAAAATGATCCTGGAACCCTAAGAAGGTGAAAGATAAAGAAGGGAACGACGTGATGGATATGCCGTGTCACATCCACACGAAGAAAGATGAAGAGGGCAATATCATTTACCCAAAGCATACCACTCGCCAGTGTCGACTCCTGATTCAGCAGTTTCAAGAAAACAGTCTAAGGACAAGGAGAAGGAGTCGGACAAGGCCGAAGACAAGGAGGATAGTGAGGAAGGATATCTGCATGTCAACTCCACTCTGATGATCTTCGCGAATGTGGAAAGCAAGAGTCGACTGAAAGTCATTAACCGTGAGGTGAACATGGTTGCCCCAGCAAAAGTAAGTTATCTGAGATGGTCCCAAACACCCATCACATTCGACCAATCGATCACCCGACTCATATTGCCACCCACGGGAGGCAAGCTTTGGTGGTCGATCCGGTTGTCGAAGGCACTCGACCGACAAAGGTGCTGATGGGACGGTGGAAGTGGGCTAAACTTGTTGTATGCGACACTGCTTGAAAGGAATGGGCATTCCGATGTCCCGACTGAGCACCAGCAACATGAGCTTCCACGGAGTTATACCAGGGAAGAAAGCCGAGTCACTCGGCCAAATAGCTCTGGACGTGGTGTTTGGTGATTCAAAACATTTTCGCAAAGAGAAGTTGAAATTTGAGGTCGTGGATTTTCAGAGTGCGTACCACGCCATTTTGGGGAGGCCAGCCTATGCACGGTTCATGGCTCGACCATGTTACGTGTACCTCAAACTGAAGATGCTAGGTCCCAAAGGAGTGAGCACTGTCACCGGTGATCGGAAAAAGGCAAACGAGTGCTTTCAGAAGGGCTCGAAGATTGCCGATTCCCAGGTGACATCGGTCGAGTTTGAAGAGTACAAGCAAAGCGCAGTTCCGAGTGATTTGTTGCGATCCAACAAACCCGCCACAAAATCTGCATTTCAGTCGTCTGGTGAGACGAAGCCTGTTCACATTCACCCGACCGACCCCAATGCAGCCCTAACCCACATCTC
Source organism: Aegilops speltoides (assembly GCA_021437245.1). NCBI lineage: Eukaryota > Viridiplantae > Streptophyta > Magnoliopsida > Poales > Poaceae > Aegilops > Aegilops speltoides. The sequence continues at coordinate 349,696,223 of CM038147.1, forward strand.
CACAACACTCGACCTGAAATAGGAAGAAGCGCCCATCCAGTTCCTCCGTGAGAACTGGGACATTTTTGCATGGAAGCCAGCTGACATGCCAGGTGTTCCCAGGGGACTGGCTGAGCATCGCCTCAGAGTCGATTCATCAGCAAAACCAGTCAAAGAGCATCTTCGGTGGTCCGCCGTCCAGAAGAGAAAGGCTATTGGTGAGGAAATGGCTCGACTGTTGGCGGCAGGATTTATCCGAGAGATATACCACTCCGAGTGGCTCGCTAATGTCGTCATGGTTCCCAAGAAGGACAAGTCACTCCGCATGTGCATTGATTTCAAGCACATCAATCGGGCCTGCCCGAAAGATCATTTTCCTCTCCCTCGCATAGATCAAATTGTTGACTCGACCGCGGGGTGCGAGAGATTGTCTTTTCTAGACGCCTATTCCGGGTATCATCAGATCCGTCTGTATGGACCCGACGAGATAAAAACAGCTTTCATCACTCCATTTGGGTGCTTCTGCTATATCACCATGCCATTCGGCCTCAAGAATGCCGGAGCCACATTTATGCGAATGATTCAGAAGTGTCTGCTCACTCAAATCAGTCGGAATGTGGAAGCGTATATGGATGATATCGTCGTCAAGTCACGAAAGGGTTCCGACCTGCTTGCTGACCTCGCCGAAACATTTGCCAACCTCAGAAGGTATGAAATCAAGCTCAATCCATCAAAGTGCACATTCGGAGTTCTGGCGGAAAGTTACTCGGTTTTCGTTTCGGCGAGGATCGACGCTAATCCGGAGAAGATCGGTACTATTCTCCGAATGAAAGCGCCTGCGCGAGTGCACGATGTCGAAGCTTACTAGATGCTTGGCGCATTAAGTCGATTCATCTCACGACTCGGTGAAAAGGCATTGCCTCTTTACCGTCGATGAAGAAGCGGACAAGTTCGAGTGGACTCGAAGCTGATGCAGCGCTTGTCGAGCTAAAAGCTCGCTCTCCACCCAGCCGGTGCTTGCTGCTCCAATCAGCAAAGAGCATCTGTTGCTTTATATCGCAGCCACAGGACAAGTCGTCGAGATGATGCTTACGGTCAAGCGGGAAGAGGAAGGAAAAGCCTTCAAAGTTCAGCGCCCAGTGTATTATTTGTCTGAAGTCTTGACTCCATCCAAGCAGAGATACCCTCATTATCAGAAGTTTGTATATGGAATTTACATGACCACGAAGAAGGTTGCTCATTATTTCTCGATCATTCCATCACGATCGTTAGCGACGCCCCATTATCGAGATTCGCACTGTGAGAGATGCAACTGGTCGAGTGGCGAAATGGGCGATTGAACTTCTTCCCTTGATATCAAGTTTGAGGCAAAGAAAGTCATTAATTCCTGTGCAATAGCAGATTTCCTCGCCGAGTGGATTGAACAATGACAGAAATGAAGTTCACTCGGAGCATTGGACCATGTTCTTTGATGGCTCTAAGATCTTTGAATGGTTCGGTGTGGGGTTGTCTGGTTTCCCCTAGAGGAGATAAGCTCAGATATGTGCTCCAGATTCACTTTGATTCCTCCAACAATGAGGCAGAGTATGAGGCCCTCTTATACGGATTGCGCATGGCCATCTCACTCGGCGTCCGTCGCTTGATGGTCTATGGTGATTCAGATTTAGTGGTCAACCAAGTGATGAAGGAGTGGGACGTAAGAAGCCCAACCATGACTGGATACTGCAATGCAGTGAGGAAGCTGGAAAAGAAGTTTGAGGGGTTAGAGCTCCATCACATCCCCCGATTGAAAAATCAAGCAGCTGACGATCTAGCAAAGATAGGTTCCAAGAGAGAAGCCATTCCGAGTGGTGTGTTCTTGGAGCATATACACACTCCGTCAGTCAAAGAAGATCCTTTCACCGAAGAAGCTCCACAGTCCAAGAGTGCCACAGATCCGACTAAGGTTGAGGTCCCAGCAGTGGTTGACTTGGTCATGGAGGTCTTAGTGGTCACACCCGACTGGACAATTCCCTATATCGCGTATATCCTGAGAAAAGAGCTCCCAGAGGATGAGGAAGAGGCTCGGCAGATCGTCCGTCGATCCAAAGCCTTTACCGTTATCAAAGGACAGTTGTATAGAGAGAGCGCGACTGGAGTTGGTCAAAAATGCATAACGCCAGAAGAAGGTCGAATCATTCTTGATGATATCCACTCAGGGACCTGTGGTCACCATGCGTCCTCTCGGACCATCGTGGCCAAAGCATACCGAGCCGGGTTTTACTGGCCAAGGGCGAATGAGATGGCGAAGGAAATGGTGGACAAGTGCGAAGGATGTCAGTTCTACTCAAATATGTTACACAAGCCTGCATCAGCTCTGAAGACCATTCCACTCGTCTGGCCTTTCGCAGTATGGGGGTTGGACATGGTTGGTCCCTTGAGGATAGGTCGAAGTGGCTTCATGCATGTACTGGTAGCAGTCGACAAGTTCACCAAGTGGATTGAGGCTAAACCAATCAAGAATCTCGGCCTTGCATCGCTGTTACCTTCATCAAGGAGCCGACATTCAGATATGGAGTCCCGCACAAGCATCATTACGGATAATGGGTGAACTTTGACTCGGAAGAATTCAGGGATTTTGCAACTCTCAAGGCACAAGAGTCGACTACGCTTCAGTCGCCCATCCGCAGTCGAATGGACAAGCAGAATGAGCCAATGGCTTAATCCTCAAGGGTTTGAAGCCCCGACTGATGCGTGATCTCAAGCATGCGGCTGGAGCATGGGTCGACGAACTCCCCTTGGTGCTTTGGGGATTGCGGACCACACCCAATCGGTCGACCGGAAGAACTCCATTCTTCTTAGTCTATGGAGCTGAAGCAGTCCTGCCGAGCGACCTTCTTCACAATGTTCCTCGAGTTGAACTCTACAACGAAGCAGAAGCTGAGCAAGTGCGTCAGGACGCAGTCGACCTTCTAGAGGAAGTAAGAGAGATGGCTCTGATCCGATCGACCATCTACCAACAAGACTTGCATCGCTTTCATGCCAGGAAAGTGAGGGGTCGAGCCTTCCATGAAGGAGATCTAGTTCTCCGAGTGGATCAGCAGAAACAACATAAGCTCGCTCCTTCTTGGGAAGGACCCTTCATCGTCACCAAGGTTCTCCACAACGGGGCATACCGTCTTTACAACGTCGAACACAATATCGAAGAGCCCCGAGCTTGGAACGCGGATCTGCTCCGCCCATTTTACACTTGAAGTTTTTTCACTCGGATGAATTGTAATAAAGTATACGTAGTTCATGGATTTCAAATAATAGTGTCATAATTCCTCCATAATTTTTGTCACTTTTATTTTGTCCAATAAAATTTTCCCCTCAGTGGGTGGCTTAGCCGCGAATCCGTTTCGCCTAAGTTTGTAAAAATCCTACCGAGTGGTAAGCCAGACTTCCACTCGGAGGCTTAGCTGCGAATCCGTTTCGCCTAAGTTATAAAAATCCTACCAAGTGGTAAGCCAAACTTCCACTCGGAGGCTTAGCTGCAGTCCAAGTACTCGCCTAAGTTATAAAAATCCTACCGAGTGGTAAGCCAGACTTCCACTCGGGGGCTTAGCTGCAGTCCAAGTACTCGCCTAAGTTATATAAAAATCCTACCAAGTGGTAAGCCAGACTTCCACTCGGGGGCTTAGCTGCAGTCCAAGTACTCGCCTAAGTTATATAAATCCTACCAAGTGGTAAGCCAGACTTCCACTCGGAGGCTTAGCTGCAGTTTAAAAACTCGCCTAAGTACAACGTACGCTCGCAAGGAGGATGAGGTGCAGGTCGACTGCGACCCTCTCCTTTGAGCTACGCCATAAGTACAACATACGCTCGCAAGGAGGACGAGGTGCAGGTCGACTGCGACCCTCTCCTCTGAGCTACGCCATAAGCACAACGTACGCTCGCAAGGAGGACGAGGTGCAGGTTGACTGTGACCCTCTCCTCTGAGCTTCGCCACAAGTACAACGTGAAAATCCTACCGAGTGAAGAGCAAACCTCTCACTCGGGGGCTTAGCTGCAGCCTAGTGCTCGCCTAAGATATAAAAATCCTACCGAGTGAAGAGCAAACCTCTCACTCGGGGGCTTAGCTGCAGCCAGTGCTGCGCCTAAGATATAAAAATCCTACCGAGTGAAGAGCAAACCTCTCACTCGGGGCTTAGCTGCAGCCCGTGCTCGCCTAAGTTATAAAAATCCTACCGAGTGAAGAGCAAACCTCTCACTCGGGGCTTAGCTGCAGCCAGTGCTCGCCTAAGATATAAAAATCCTACCGAGTGAAGAGCAAACCTCTCACTGGGGCTTAGCTGCAGCCCAGTGCTCGCCTAAGATATAAAAATCCTACCGAGTGAAGAGCAAACCTCTCACTCGGGGGCTTAGCTGCAGCCCAGTGCTTGCCTAAGTTATAAAAATCCTACCGAGTGAAGAGCACACCTCTCACTCGGGGGCTTAGCTGCAGCCCAGTGCTCACCTAAGATATAAAAATCCTACCGAGTGAAGAGCAAACCTCTCACTCGGGGGCTTAGCTGCAGCCCAGTGCTCGCCTAAGATATAAAAATCCTACCGAGTGAAGAGCAAACCTCTCACTCGGAGGCTTAGCTGCAGCCCAGTGCTCGCCTAAGGAATAAGTCGACTGCAGTGAGCATCTTGCTTTGAACCTGCAAAGGACATTTCGAGCCAAAAGCAATCATATTCAAACATCAAATCCAAGTTTAGGTCGATACCTAAAGGAACCGAAAGTGCTCAGGCGCTAAGCCTGTTAAGGTTTATCGGTTACAACTCCACTCGGCATACCGAGGCAAATTTAAAGTGTCGGGCTTAAAAGAAGTTTTTTACCCCTCCTGTGGAGGGCTGGAAGGTGCAACGAACTCATCAAGGTCGATTCCGTCTGCGATCCGAGTGGCAGCAGCGATGAAGGTTTCCATGAAGGACCTGAAGTCGTGTTTCTTGGTGTTGGCCACCCGGAGGGCCGCCAGCTTGTCTTCTCACGAATCTTTGCAGTGGACTCGGGCCAGACACAGAGCAACATCTGCACCGCACCGAGCCGAGGATTTCTTCCA